>CM066731.1:38612500-39812500 GCA_033961575.1 Aselliscus stoliczkanus
GATTCATCTTCTGGGAGCTTGTTAGAAATGTGGAATCTGAGGCACAACCCAGATTGACTGAATCAGCATGTGTTTTAATCATGATCCCCAGATGATCTGTCTGCACAGTCAAGTTTGACAAGCACTGGCTTGGTGGCTAAGAATATGTGCTCTGGAGAAGGAAGGCCACAGGTTAAATTTCAGCTCTGCTACTTTTTAGGGGTAGGGATTGGGCAAGTTTCTCAGTTTTAGTTTCTTGATCCTTTAACATGGGAACCATAGTGCATTTACCTCTTAGGAGCATAATGACATAAGAGTTGTAAAGTGTCCAGCACAGCTACAGAGTAGTGTTTGTGTCAGCTGTGATTAAAACTGGTGGTAGGGTGAATCTGAGTAGGGAATGACAATATACTTGTAAGTGAGAGAATGAGCTGCAGCTAGAAAATGTGAAAGAAAGTCTAAGTCAATATCAGCAGAAAATGATGAGCTGGGCTGGTCAAGTGGAGCATTGGTTAAGAGTTGGCTTGGGAGCGCCAGCTCTGAGCAGCAGGGCCCTGGTTCAGATCCCAGGTGAGGGCCAGTGACGCTGACCCCTCTACAGCTAGGATGGTGAACAACAGCTTGACCTGGAGCTGGGCTGCCCTGAGTCGCCGGCAACGGCGTAGGCTGCAGCCACTGCTGCAGTGGGCTGCCACGAGCTGCTGGCAGCTGGCGAGAGATGCCGTGAGTGGCCGTTCAATGGCCAGCGACTGATCTGCCTCAACCGGGAAGAGTGCAATGATCACAATGCCAACGTGGGCCAGTGAAGTGACTTCTTCCACAACTAGATTGAAGAACAAAAGGACAGCAACTTGTCTGTTCCCCTCCCCCAATTCCCCAATAAAATCTTCAAAAAAAAAAAAAAAAAAGAAAATGATGGGCAATGTTAGAATTTAGGAAATGCAGAGAGAGAAAGCAAGAGAGAGAGGAGAAGCAAAACCAAGTGTCCTGGGTGATTTATAGGGCCAAGATCACCTTACTATTACATTTTAGCTTCCCCATTACTTCAAAACACTTCAAGTGTTCAAGAACCCAGTGTCATTGCCTCAGCATGTTCTCACAAAGTAAGAAGATAAATTGAACAGCTCACATTAAAGTTACAAGAGGCCATGTTTGAAAGAAACTTCAAATATCCATTTTAGGCTTCAGTTCCCACCAAGTTGTTTCCTAGTCTATGGCTAAATACCATTTGGGACTGTAAACTCCCTACTTCTACTGAATCATTAAAGGAGAGAACTATTTTAGATGTCAGCTGACTTAGACATTCAGTGTCCAACACACAGAAAAAACAACCAGAGAATTTCAAACAAGTTAAATATGTTTGCAACCACATTTGTTGAAGCATCTACTATGTTCTAGACATCAGGTTAGGCGCTGGAGATAAAAATCTTAATAAGACATAGAGACCATACTTCTGCAGAGTTCATAGATAAGTGATGGACATATAACTAATAATTATAACATGATGTAAGAAAAGAATAATAGAAGAATGAATGAATGGTAGGATAACAGAGGAAAGACCATTCATTCTGTTGGGGTATGTTGAAGATGTGTTAAGAAGATAATTTTTTAACTGGGTTTTAATTATAGGCCATTATTGTTTGCTGAATGAGTAGAGGAGCATCTGAATTGTTCATGTGTGTGTGAATGCACATGTGTATGTGCTTGAAAGTGTGCATGTACTCCTGCAGGAAACATAGCAAATGTCTAGTATCTTGTAGTCTTGAGATTAGCTCTTGCTCCATCTCTCTTTTGCTAGGTAATGTTGAAAATATTATTTCTCACCTGTGAACCTCAAGTCTAAACAAGGGCAGTTCTAAGTGTTTTCTAATATATAATACTGCTTTGCAAATTGCCATTTAACACATTCAATATATGATATTGGAGATTTATAAAACATACATGAGGTTCTGATCAGTGACACAAAATTATTCTTCACTTTGCGGAAGGATTTATTTTCACAATGTTTATAATTTCTCTTTAGCATATTTCAAATGTAATTAGACAAAATTTTTGTTGTATTAATATCTTGCTTTTTAAAGCAATGTGTATCTCTATTTAGATTGTATTGATCATAAAATGAATATTGGAAATTATAGAAAAATGTGATTTATTTGGAATGTATGGATCATGGAAGCAATTCCTTCTGTTGAACCATCCATTCATCCAACCTCCCACTTACTCATCCATCTATTACAAGTCAAGAATTATTACTTTTTTTCTAAAGTTGTAATGATGCTGAATAAAAATTAATCTTGAGGGTTCAAAAGCCTTCTATTCTCTAGTTGTTTCTACATTTGTCTCAAAAATGAAATTTGGATTACCCATGTACTTATACCTTTGATAAATCATCAGGTAACACAACAGATTATTTATTTTCAATTAATTTTTTAGGTAGAAATTTGAATTTTACTCTTTGCCTGAAATAATTGTTGCTCTCCAATATTTCAAATCTCTGCAAATTATCCTTTGATATGCCTACTACTTGTACTTCTTTTTTGTATTTCATTTGATACATTTCACCATGTTTACCTAAGAAATTCTAAACATCTGAACACTCATAAGTATGTCTTTGGCTTTTTGAGCATCAATTTGATATAAAACAGCAGTTGATTACAAAAGGTATAAGAAAATTAGCTACAAATGGATTATGTTTCTGTGAATCAATACAATTAAATGTTTAAAATCTTGAAGAAAAGTATGCTCTAAAACCAAATGGCTGAACAAATAGACTAGGAAGTATAACTAACCTCAGATATGTTAGTCATCTAAAAGTCCATCTCCAAGTATTTTTTTTGGTTACTCATATCTGTTTATCCATACATTTGGTTAGCGTTTGTGACTAACTTGGTACTGTCAAACAGAGTTAGACTACCTGGCACACACATGAAAGAAACTGTACTTTAAACCACTTCATCATAGCTCAGACCTACCAAGTATGGTAGTTGGTAATCACTTCATCATTTCTAGCTCCTGGTTCTGTTGTAATTGTACACTTGTTGCACCCAGTAATTGCTTCCATTGCATCTCTGGAGTGGGTATTATTAAGTCATGTCCAGAATTTGCTTAATTTTAATAGGACCAAAAAGCTGACTTCACAAGCAGATCTGACATTTGATATCCAGAAGAGGGCAGTAGGACACAGAGATTAAATCCCAGTCAACCAGACACTACAACAAACAATGGCTGCTAACCAACTATCAATGCACAGTGTTAGATCAAAAACATTCCTTTGGCATACCATCGGCAACATGGTGTAGCTAAGTAAAGAAAACTAACATTTTATGCACCCTTACTATGTGTCAAGCACTAACTAGGTATTTTTCACATGTGTTAAGTCATAGCAATCCTGCCATATAGGTGATACATTATTCCCATTTGTATTAATGAGAAAACCAATGCTTAGTGAGCTTAAGCAACTTGCCTCAGGTTATAAAGCAAGATTAATACAGCAAGATCCAAACTTAAGATTCAGATTTGACCACACAGGCTCTGTTTCAACTATATCAGAATTTGATTACTGACCCCACCACTCATAAACTTACTGACCTTGGACAAGTAATTTAACCATTTAGAACTCTAGTTTCTTCATTTTTAAGGTAAGAGCACAATATTCTTTTATGCTTTAAAAGTTAGAGTCAGGATCAATTTTACAATGATCAGCTCTCTCCAAGTTGATAAGTTTTGTCTAAGGATAATGTTTTAAATCAGAATAAAAATTATAGAAAATTAAATCTAGAAGGGAGACAAGATAGTTTATCCAACACTTTCATCTTAGACATGATGAAAACAAAGCTTGGAGTGTTTAAATGACTTGTATACTATCAGGGAGCTGGATGGCGAGCTAGAACTCAGGATTGGCAACTTTTATCCAGCTTTCTTCTCTCAACTTTCTGCATCACATGGAAATGTTGATGATGATAATGCTGTTGATAGGGGTGAGGATAACTATAAATGTGCCTAAGGAAATTATATTATAGAAGAGATACTTCATTTCAAAAGGAACTTATGACCATTAAACTGTTGTCTGTGTCTATGAGTTTTTGTTCCATTTGTTTGTCTTGTTCCTTTGTTGCTTTCAGTTTTATATCCCACATATTAGTGAAGTCATATGGTTCTCGACTTCTGACTTATTTTGCTTAACATAATAATCTCAAGATCCATCCATGTTGTTGCAAATAGCACTATTTCATCTTTTCCTATGGCAGAGTAGTATTCCATTGTGTACATATACCATGTCTTCTTTAACCAATCATCTATTGAAAGACACTTTGGTTGTTTCCATGTCTTGGCCAGCATAAATAATTATAGAAATGTACATGTGAAACCTATGTAATTTTGCTAACTATTGTCACTCTAATAAATTTAATAAAAAAAAATAAATAAAAATAAAAAAATATATTGAAAAAAAAGAGAAGGAACTTATTTTATTAGGTAGTCTATTTCCTTTGCTCTATTCATGAGGAAGGCCAATATACATCTGAGTCTATAAGATTTATCTAAGACTGCTGGTTGACAGGATGGTGGAAAGGCCAGGGTATGTACACTCCTCAAATGAGAAATGGTAAAATGCAGACTCCAATCAGTACTAATCTTACATTTATATGACTCTATCAGTCAATCTTACTGGTTTTCCCAAGTCAATCTTACTGGTTTCTCAAGCTGACTACCTGGAAACAATGTAGGAGATTAATCTAATGTAGCATTACCTCCTTTGAGAGATTTTTAGGTTACAAGCCATATTTTATTCTATTTCTTCTAACCTGTTCCTTTTCAAATTTGGTATAATCTTTCTAGTCCTCAAAGCGTTGCACTATAGAAAATGGGATTAGAGATAGAGAAAAGGGAGAAAGAAAGGAAGGAAGAATGGGAGGGAGGGAGAAATGCTTCATTCTTCATCAGCAAGAAGCTGAGAGGCCAAAGAACCTTGTTTATGTGTCTGAAGAATTCCCCAGGTTTTCCCTGTGCATTCCCCAGAATTCCCCATAAATTCCCCTGTGAATTTATGAACTATATCTAGGAACTGTAATAATGAATTACATGAATGCAGAGAGCTTTCTATTTAAAAGTACTTATAATCAGAATGACTGGTTTCTCTAATTCACCAAAAAGTGTCTTTTGGTTTTAAAATTGTTTGAAAATAGAGATTTCTAAGAGTTTAAATGATCACCCTGGGAATAATTTCCCAGATCCCACATATTACTCTTATTTCATCAGATTCTCAGGATTCTCACTTTCCCTTACAATGCTGGGGAAAGAACATCTCAGAGATCTGGAGAAAGGCAGCTTAAGTGCTGAACCATGAACACATGTTGCAAGAGCTACAACATGGCTGTCCTGAAGCCTGAGGGAAAGAATAGGTGCAGACCAGTGATATTCTTGCTTCTAAACTCAGCACGTGAACATCTGCATTGTTTTTTTCACTGTTAGTTATATTATGCCTGTTTCAGTTATCTGTTATCACTGCTTAATCTTATATTTTATTTGTGTTTAATGATTCAATATTTTGTCTCCATTACAGGAATGTCCAACCACAACTCATGCCCAGCACCTAGAGTAGTGCCCTAACACAAGGTTATGATAATACTTATTGATATTTTTGCATGATCATCTGAATAGAAAAAACTTCTGGCTCTGTCCAATCTATATAAACTGATTTGGAAGATAGATATTGGGATGTGAAATATAAAGAAAGAGGAACAACAAAAACAACTTAAAAAACCCCAGTGGGTTGACAAAGTAATCTGGTATATTTGGATGAAGAGTTTAGCATATTAACAAATGACAATATTGCCTATGAAATGCCAATATTCCTGAAATAATTCCTGATATTTCTCTGCTGAATGGGAGCAGTTTGTGATACAGGATTGCTAATGGTATGGTGTGAGAGACAAGTTCTGGAGGAAGAGCCTGTCCATTCTACATTGTATAGAGGGCATGTTGCCTCAGGACATTATTATTTTGCATGATAGATGCTTGATGCAAGTTATTATAACTTTATCTTCCACAGCATTATCTGGAAGGTAGTTGATAGGACACACACACACACACACACACACACACACACACACAGATGTGTGTGTATAATTTTTCACTAAAAAGCCTTTAGTTACTCATACAGATTTTATAATTTTAGATGTTAGAATAACCATAGAAAATAAGAGATAATAAAATTTGAGTGAAATTATCACAGTAAGTATTAAATACTGGGGTTATCTGTGATAATAAATAAGGAGCTGTTATTCCTTAAAACATGGTCAGTCATATAAAGGTTAACATGGTCACTAGTGTTTAATACAGATTAGCAGTGTGTTAAATTATGAGAAGAACAAAGGTCTGAATTTGCCATTTGTACAGTAGGTCCAATGATGCATATTCAGAATATCTTGTATCTCATCATTCTGTAATACCACTATCATTTTTATCATAAAAGAATTATGTTACTCCATATATGAAAAATGCTTTCTTGAACCACTGTGAATTAGGTTTTAATGTACTGTGACCTTGGATTGCCCTGGGATATTAATGCTAAATGATTACTTCTGAATGCCTTTTGAATAGCTGCATAGTGCAATTAAATGTGCAATACATCATGGATGACATAGCTAAATGCCTCTTCTGGTCAAAGAACCCAAGGAGGTCTTGGGAATAATAGTAATTCTGCATTGCTAAGGATAGGAGAGAAAAGAATCTTTTGTTAATCATGAAATAAGTACAGACTGAAGTAGATGATAACCTTTTCCTGGGGTTAGTCAATAGGAAATACATTTTTTATTAAGAAACATACAGGAAGTGATTTTTGATCACTTCTAAAGTAGTATTCCATTATATCTACCAAATGCTCAAAGGGAATAGTTGTTATTAGACTTTCCGAGTGACAAGTTGCCAAACAGTATTGATATGTGTGTGTGTGTGTGTGTGTGTGTGTGTGTGTGTGTGTGTGTGTATTGTTGTAGATAAAGGAATAGAGAATTTGGTTAATATTCTAGCCCTTTATCTAGAATGGCTTTGTATTGAATTACAATTTGTATTAATGTGGAATCTCATAAATCTTGCACTTAATCAAATCTCTTTTTTATCAAATTATTGGGTCTGGGGAAATGATGACAGATGAAAGGGTGGCCTGGAAGTGCCATGAGTTATCTGGGGATTTCTGTCTTTGAGCTTTCAACAAGGGGAACTTTTAACTAATGCAGAACTTAATTTTCTTTAACTGGTAACATTTTAAAAGAAAACATTAATAAGGATTTTGGTTCTACTTTGTGCAAATGAGCTGTGATTGTGCAAAGTCAATTCAACTTTAGAACTCAGCACTAAGAGCATCAAGTATACAAGATCCAGCCTCATCACGGCCTCATGCAAGACCTACTTGAGGTGCTGATAAACACTGAAGTGTTCCAGTGAGCCTCTTCAGAGATCCTCTGGAGCTTAGGCCTCACTAAGTCCAGAGATTGAAAATGCATTTCCATGAAGGCTAGAGTTCCCCACTCCCAACCTCCTACTCCCCACTCCTGGAGACCTTGCATCTTGTTTGGAGATTATGACCTTGTATTTTAAATTCCAGTGTTTTGGAGTAATAACATCAGGCTAGATGTACCAATACTTCTTTTCTAGAATGATTCTGATAAAAATGCAATGTAAATAAATTAATTTTCCCATCTCAACTGATTAACTTCTTGGATGAGCCTTCTAGGACATTTCATCTTAAAATTGATTGGAGTGACAATGGTCAACAAAACTACATATGTTTCAAGTATACAATTCTATAATACATCATCTATATATTGCATTATGTGTTCACCACCCAGTATCAGTTCCTTCTTCCATCACCATATATTTGACCCCCTTTTATGAGTGTATATATGAGCTGCTGTTCTAGAGTTCAGCATTCTGTTGTGGTTTATTCATAGAGATTTACATTTATGATTATTTATTTGTTTATATATTTATCATGTGTTTCCCCAGCAGACTGCCAGTTCTACAGTTCTATAAAGCAAGAACTTTGTTTTGTTCTTTTTATGTACCCGACACCTAGCGTCATGACAGCTACGTAATGGGTAGTCAATGAACATTTGTGGGATGAATGAATGAGTGAATGAACACATTTATTAGGAACATATTTGCATGCCTGTGTGAATGGAGAAAGGGGCTTAGGAAGAAGAAAAAAGTAGGAAAGTAATTTTACAACTAATCAAGTTATGAGTTTGGAACTAATTACAAAAGATACAATATGAATGCAGAAAATTCAAAGCTTTTTAATGAGGCAGAGTGGAATCAGAAAAGCTTCAGCGCTTCTTTGATGGCTTGCAGTTCACTAGCTATGACCTAATTCCCTTCTTAAATGTCTTTGAGAAGCTCTATTTCTTCCACATTTCAGAGCAGGAAATAGGTTCTGGCTCAGTTTGGACCTTCACAATTTCTCACCTAGATTATAGCAAGAGCTTTCTAACTAGCTTCTCTGATCCCAGATTTCTCCTTCCTGAAGCTTCCAGGGGAATCCTTCCAAAATGCAAATCTGATCATGTCACACCCCAGTTTAAAAGTTTTCAGTTGTACCTGATTGTCTTTAGGATAAAATTCAGACTTCTTTGTGTGGCTTACAAGGCCTTTCTTGATCTTACCCTTCCTTCTCCATTGCTCCTCCCTCATGTCTCACTCTCTCTGTCCAAATAGAGCAGCTCTCTGGAAGCCAAGCTGTCCCACTTCTCTGCACTTTTGCAAGTGATAGTCCCTCACTTCCCTTTGTCTAGTTAAGTCCTTTTATCCCTTCAACATTTAGTTAAGGTTTCACTTCATCCAGAAAGTGTTTCCTGATACCACTTGTGCACCCTCCCATGACCAGGTCCACATAGACATCTCTCTTTCATGCTCCATGTCCTCTGTGGTAGACCAGAATACCTAGGTAACTCTATTGTGTTTGAGTGACTCTGGTCTGAGCTTTCACCAGATGTTGAGCACCCTCAGGGACTCTTGCGTTTTTGAATCTCTGGAGCTCAAAACCTGCACATGGTAGATGCTCAAAAAGTCTGTCTTGAATGAATTAAGTGCCTCACTCATTGCCTGGCAGTACTTCATCTAATTCTTGATGACAGAACCTCAAAGTGTGCAGGATCAAGTGAAAAGAGGGGAATGAGGGATAATTGGTCTGCTGAGGTCAGCTTATTAGTTAGTAATCAGTTCTTCATTTTGCTGAGTGCTAAATCTAAAGCAAAGCCAAACAAAACAAAACAAAAAGCCACTGGAAAGGAGAACACTTTTTGGGTAGGCTGCTGCTGATGTGATCTAGGCATAAATGATCACTTCTTTCTTGGAAATCCCATATTTCTTTTATGGACCTCACCTACTATTGTGGTTATTATGTTCTCATTTTAGTTTATTGTATAAGTCAGCTTACATTAGGTTATACTATAGTAACAAATATACTCAATATCTTACTGACTTACAATAACAAAGGTTGATGACTTGCTCATGTTACATTTCCATCATGAGTTTGCCATGGCTCTGCTCTTTGTCAGAACACAGATTAATGGACAGCAACCTCTGTTTTTCTCTGATATTGCTGGGCTCATGGCAGGGGAAAAAGGGAAATAATGACAAAGTATACATCTGATGATTTTATTGAGATATAACTTACATATGATGCTATATTGGTTCTGGGTATGCAATATAATGATTTGATATAGATAGATAGATAGATAGATAGATAGATAGATAGATAGATAGATAGATAGATAGATATAGATAGATATAGATATATAAGTTATCACCACAATAAGTCTAGTTAATATCTATCATCACACATAATTACAAATTTTTTTTTCTTATAATGGGAACTTTTAAGATCTAATCTCTTAGCAACTTTCAAATATACAGTATTATTAACTAGTCACAAGGCGGTACATCAGATCCCCAGGACTTATTTATTTTACAACTGGTAGTTTATACCTTTTGACCACCTTCACTCGTTCCACCCACACCCTGGCAACCACCACTCTGATCGTTGTATCAGTTCGTTTTCTCCCCCTAATTCCACATAAAGTGAGCATATACATATATGGCTTTAATGCTTCTGCTTATATTTCCTTAACCGAAGAAAGTCATAAGTTGATAGGTATTGTACTCCCATGGGAGATAGGGACAGCAAATATTATGAACAACAATGCTGTCTATCATCCTCCCCAATTGGACTGTACACTCCTGAAGGGTAGAAGTTTTTGTATTCTCTGATTCACAATTCTGTAAACTTCCTAAAAAAGCATGTTAGCTGTTTTTCAAAATAAAGAGCAGAGATGGTATGCTTTGGAAACAACAGAGACTTATTTTATGTTTAATGCTTGTAATTAATTTGAATATTGGTTGCTTGCAACAGAACTCTATGTCATTGACAGAGGTACGTGCTATTTCCCATCTAGACTTGACCAATTGCTTGACACTAGTTCTTCATTACTTCCTTCATAGAAAATCACATAGTTTGTACTTAAGAATTTCTGCAATCTGACACCAAATTACAGTTCTAGCTTTGCTGCTTGGTACTTATAATACTGACCTCTAACCCAGCCACACTGAGCCACTCCCTTTCCCTACATGTATTCCATGCTTTCCCATGCTTTGCTCTGGTTTTCTCTCTGCCTGGATGAGAGGGAGCATATGTTCAATTCCTTCTCAGTCTTCACAACCTAGGTTAAATATCACTTCTTTCACAAAGTCTTCTGCAATCACCTGCAGGATGTAATTCACCCCCATATTCCTTGCCACTTATATTCTTCTTATAGTGATTAACTTTTTTTATCTTGTCTGGGAGGTTAAGACCACAGGATTTGTGAAGATAGAATGGATTTTGAACTAAGAGTCTGCCAGTGAGCTACTTCTCAAAACTTGGATGAATTTCTCATCACCTGAGTTTTATCTAACTCATTTGTAAATATGTCTCATAGAACATATTTGATAAGTTACGTAAAGTGATTTGTCATCATCCCTAACATAGGAAGTGCTAAATAAATGGTAGTCATTATTTAATATAGTTATGTATTTACCAGATAGAATTTCTCTGCTTCACCTTTCTATCTCCCTCGGTGACATTGCACAGAGTAGGTAAAATGTAGACATTTGTTGGGTGAATGAATGAATGAAAGGAATGATGTTAGAAATATGACCATGAGGCTCACCTTTCAGTGAAATTGATGACACTTGACTGAGTCTTGTTTCTTTTCCCTGAGGCTGAGTTTGCCCAGATTTTTGATAACTTAGATCTAGTGGTAGCTGTCCCATATGCACTGTTAGGGTAGAGAGAGAGAAGGACAGTTATGAAAACATTTTGAAGGTGTCTCCCGGTGGAGGATCAAAGAAAGTGGAACAAAATATTCTCTTGACATATTTGCAATAGGAAATTAATGTCCAGTGACCCTAGAAAAAACATTTTATGTATCAATTCCAACAGTTTATTATAAGTATCTGTTTTTTCTTCCTCGCATCATGTGAGGCTGAATAAGTAATTATTTCCAAAACTGGGTCTAAAATTTGCATTGTAACTCCTTGACATACTCCAAACATTTGTCAAATGATAAGTGGACACTTCAGAGCAATCATTTACCAGGTCAAGACAATACTGTTTTGAAGAACCACAAGCTATATATTTTAGAAATTTTGTAATACATTAATGTTTTCAAATAAATGCAATTTTTTTATAAACCATAAATAATATCTCAGATCATTTTAGAGCACTACATTCACTTAACTCTCCAAAAAGTGACCCTTTAAATCAAGCTCAATCTTAGTCCTTTCTTAAATTGACAATCTTGTCAAACTTTTGGATACTGTTTCCCAGCAAGAACAACTACAAGAACTGCCTGAATGCCAGCAAAGGAGAAGTCCAGGTCCTGATGACACTGGAAGCTTCAACTCAAAGCCAGAGCAGGGCTTGGCTGCTTGGTGGGTCCTCAATCTGAGATAGATTAATCTTGGGATAAATATTGCAGTGAACCAGATCCTTTCCCTGTGTATTAATTGCCACTGTAACAAATCACATAAATTTAGTGGCTTAAAGCAACACAATTTTGTCTTTTATAGTTCTGGAGATCAAAAGTCTGAAATAAATCTTATCGGCTAAAATCATGGTGTCGGCAGCACTCCATCCTTCTAGAGGCTCTAGGGGAAGATCTGTTCCTTGCTTCTTCCACTTCTAGAGGCTGCTGACATTCCTTGACTCCTGGCCACATCACTCCAATCCCTGCTTCTGTTGTCACATTGATTTCCCATCTACTATAGTCAAAACTCCCTCTACTTCTCTCTCATAAAGACATTGGTGATTAAGTTTAGGACCCAGCAGATAATCCAGGGTAATCTCCCTGTCTCAAATCCCTTAAATTAAATCACATCTGCAATGTCCATGCCATATTATAATATAACGTTCACAGCTTTTGGGGATTAGGACATGGACATATTGGGGTGTCATTATTCAGCCTACACTTTGCATTTCAAAAGCTTTTCCGTATCCATACTATCATGTTAACTTTTAAAACTAAGAGTAAAATATCTGCTTTCTCAGAAGGGAAAAATAAGCCATTTCAAAGGCTATTGATTGGGATATAAGGGATTGGGAAGGTTCTGATTTGGCCTATAAAGTATGGCTCATGTAGTTTGGTTACCAATACTATAGATGTCCCTGTCATTGTGTGTTGGTGTTTGCTTCTATATCCAAACCCAAGTGGCACAAATCCATTGATATGATTTTGAGGTATAAGAACCATTATAGGACTCATTTAATCTTGCACAAAATAGAGCTATAGGCACCTACTGGTCTAATCAAGTTTTTATATAGTTCCTCCACCATACTACCTTCGACACCTATAATCCTAGGGGAAGGGTCATATTGCAAACCTAGTAAATTCCTGTTCAAAGTGGAATTGATTCTTAATGTGCTTGAAATTAGAAATAGAAAAATTCATCACCACCTACTCCAATTATTGTATCCTTTTTCATAACTGTAGGTAGAGAATAGTTTAAACCTTAATTCTGATGGTCCTTCATTTTGTAAGTTTCATTTAAACCCCTGAGTGTCATTTAATTTTATGAAGTTCAATACTAATATCCAAATACACTCCCTCTGAAATAGATTTTTACCTTGTATTATAGAGATTGAGCTGTCATTTTTAACACATATGCTCTTAGTGCTTATGGTAATTTCACTGCTTACCTTTAAAATTGGCATATCTCTAAATTATTAAATCTTATTTGAAACTAAAATAAAATTGGCATATCATTGTTGTTATTATTATTATTGTGTATTGACCAAGTTGAATGCCTCATTCTCCAGGAATTACTGTCAGAGTTATATAATATGAGAACAATGGGTGAATGTTGCTCATTTTAAATGTGAAATTATAAATCAATTACAGTAGTGGCTAAAACCCCTTTATGACATGCCACAATTTACTTCCAGTGACATTTAAACCTATCTCATATGCTGAACAATCTGTAATAAATTATAATTTTTTTTTCCTTCTGAAATGAAGCTATAATTATGACAGTTGAATTCTTGTTCTGGGAAATAAGGTGGCATTTAATTCCTTGAGAACAAATGACACTCACAAAAGAACAGTTAATTATTCTCAGCTGCAAAGGAAGGAAGGAGGAGACAGAAAAAATATGAAAAAGAACATGGTAGCACTTTATGTGAAGTATCTATTAACTAATCCTTAACTAAGGCTGAACTACAATTGAACTTCTGGGGCTGTCCTTGAGCCCAGGTAACACTTCTTATCTATTTCAATTCTCAGTAAAAACCAAACAGGAGGAATTAGCAAAATAAAATTCCCTCTATCCCTTGCACATGTTAAAACAAATGTTTTCATAATCAGCCTTGATTCCAAGGATGCAGCTCTACACTTTAATCCAGTTAAATCAGATCTAGGCAGGTAGCATGGTCAATTACAGCTGTCCTAATTCGAGTCTTTAACTGCTATAGTCATTCAATCCACATTGTAAATAAAGGGAGAAAAAAAACACATTGTAACCCCAGAATTTTATTTTCCTTGTTGTTTGTTTCTAGTACAAACAATACGTATGCTTGCATTGGCTTTTCTCCTGTTCATTCTGGCAAGAAGCCCCAGTGCAATGAATATGCCAGCAAACACGAGGCCACTCTGGGTAGCTAGTCCTGACACTATCAGCTGCTATGTCAGCAGCCTGCTATTAGAGATGCCTCTTTTTTTGACTTCTCTTTTTCCCTTGGGAGGAATAGATACTCTAGAGAAGGGCCCTGCTGAGTGGAATTCCCCATTTTGACTGCAATTAGGGATTGTGACTTGATTGATTTGGGGGCTCTCTGAAATGTAGCAGGATCAACACAGTTGCACACAAAACAAGGCATAATCCACTGGGTTAAATTAACGTTAAATCAGAGATGATTAGATTAATTGCTATTACATTTTATCTTCTGTGCACATGTGCTGTTGGCAGGCTTTCAGAGCCTTTTTAAAATTAGCTTGGAACTAGATGGAAATGGTACAGGTGCAAATGATTTGTGCACTGGGTCTTTCAAGTATACAGAGGGCTCATAAGAAGGTGCATTTTTTTTTTCCAAATCACATTTTGGATGTGATTTACAAAAAACTGTACTGAGAATAAACTTGGCATCACTATATAGAAGCTATAGATACGTTAAATGGCAAAAGGACTTTGTTGGCTAGAAGATAACTTGGAAAATTGGTCTCCTTTGTGTTGTGGCCTTGGCACCGTCCCTCTGTTCAGTTTGCTTCCTTTACATGTTTTTCTGCTTTTGTAGAAGCCTGTAGAGTCCTGGAGACTGATGTAACAGAGCACTTAGTGTGGCATCTGATACTGTGGAGTATAGTTTTTAAAAGCTATGTCCCTTCAACAAATTTTGAAGGTAAAATGTTGACATGAATGGTTGTTAACAAGTTGAGTCTATTTAACAGAAATAGTGTGGGATATGGGGTTGAAACCTCAGTGGAATGATCAGATCAGGGCTATAACACAAAGATAATCAAAGGCTGCTATCTTATTATGTACTTATTTGCCCATCAACCAGTGGCTCAGGATCACTGCCAGGATGATGATGTGAAAACCTCTGTGTCACTCAGAGGAAAGGTTAGGTTTTTATGCTTTAGGAAACAGTATGAACCAACAGCTCTTTTAAAGACCATTGTGTGCACAGGTATTGTGGAGGAGACAAAGACAATTCTGGGGCAGATCGTATTTTGGATCAACACTAATAAATGAGTAAAATAATGGTGTCTTCTCCTTGGCTCATTCAACTCTGCCAGCAGTGTCAGGCTCATGAGGTCAAGCAGTGAATATCAGCATTCCCCCCTCCTGGGAGGTCTCCCTTCTGCTGGACCTTTGCATCTTGTGCACTTGTTTCTGTCTAGTGACCCTGACCTGAGTATCTTGGCTTCTTCTCTGGTCTTATCATCCCTGTGGCTGGCCCTGTTTATACTGGTGGCCTTCTGTACTCATCCCAGCTTCTGGAATCTGTCTCTTCTTGTCCCTTATATTTCAGACTCCCTTGTTACCCCTCACGGACACGTTTCCCAGTTCCCCCAACTCAAGCCATGTCAGTTCATAAAAGAAAGGGCATTTTTTTTATGTATACAAATATCCAAATGCAACATGTGAATTGGACTCACAAAATATTTCAAATTATTTTTTAAAAATACATATCACCTCTTTTTACATATCTGTTAGTACCATTAAATACTCTTTTACCATGAATTCTATTTTGCCAAATATTAACATTGCTACATCTACCTGGTATATATTTTTATATCCTTATTTTCCCCCAATCTATGCTACTTTGTTTTAGATAACCTCTTATAAACAGCAAAATGCTGACAGTTATGTTTTGTTTGCTTGATTTATGCAATCATTTTTTTACATTATTATTTTGAAAAGATAACATATTTGTTATCAAGTTCACATGATGCCACAGGTATGGTTTGTTTGGTGTTACAATTCCTTACTTCACAGACAACCACTATTTCTGGGTTTTATTTTACCTACTCTTCTAGAAACATTATATGCATATATAAAACATGTATACAGTATCCTCCTCTTTATTTTTATACAATAATGAAATGATAGCATACTCTGCACATTGTTCTGTATCTCCTGCTTGTTGTTTGCTTAACTATATGTTGGAGATTGTTACATATTAGTACACATAGAGATGCCTCATTCTCTTCAAAGTTTCCATAGTGTTTCAGGATGTATTATCATTTATTGAACCTGTTATCTACTGATGGGTATTTACACTGGTTTTAGTTTTTTGCTTTCATAAATAATGCTGGAACCTAATTTTTAATCTACTTATGCATTATATCTAAAAAATAAATTTCCTAAAAATAAAATAAAATTTTTTATTGCAAATTTCAACTTCTTTTTATGTGAAGAAAACACATTTATGAAAGGCTCACAAAAATATATGTGCTGCTCAGTGAATCATTGCCAATGTAACATCTGCATAAGGACCGCCTGGGTCAAAAAAGACACTGTTCCCATCACCTCAGAAGACCCCTTCCTGACACTTTCCATTTCTCCCCTATTTCCCTCCTTCCCTTCCTTAACTTTAATGATTTAGTTTAGTTTTTCTTGCTTTTGAATTGCAAATAATTGATTTATATAGTGCTATAGAATGAATGCTTGTGATTCCTCAAATTCATAGGTTGAAATGTGATGACATTTAAAGGTGAGGCTTATGGGAGGTAATTAGTCATGAGGGTGAAGTCTTCATGATTGGGATGAGTGCCTTATAAAAGAGACCCTACAAAGCTCTCTCACCCGCTCTGCCATATGAAGACAAAGCAAGAAGACTGCCATCTATGAACCAGAAAGAGAGCTCCCCCCGGACACTAAATGCACCAGTGCCTTGATCTTAGATGTCTAGTCTCCACAACTATGACCAATAGATGTTTGTTGTTTACGCCACCCAGTCTATGGTATTCTGTTATAACAGCCTGAATGGACAAAGACACACAGTGTGCAATTTTTGTCTCTGGCTTCTTTTGCTCCTTGTGTTTGTGATGGTTGTCCATGTAGCTTCATATAACCACAGTTAGGTCATTTTTATTGGTATACATTATCCATTGAATGAATATACCACAACTTTTTCATTCGTTTTGCTGTTGGTGGACATTTGTGCTCATTTAAAATTTGGCTATTTTAAGTAATGCTAATATGCACACATTACTATTGGGGATACACTCTAGGAGTTGGGGTGTCAGATCATGGGTTCTAAATAGGTTCAATTTGAATATATCATGCCAAATTGCTTTCCAAATTTATACTCGTTTCAGCATGTATAAGAATTCACATTGTTCCACATTCTTGCAAACAGTTGACAATGTCACTCTTTCATCTTTTAAGACATTTTTGAAACTGCATAGTGTCATATCACTGGGGTTTTAATTCAGATTTTCCCATTACTAAAGAAGTTGATTATTTTTGCTTACGTAGATATTATATATGTGAAGTGCCTGTCCATTTTTCTTTTGGACTGTAAGAGTTTTCAGAACACTTATTATATTCTTCTTATGAACTATAGGATATATATCTGTAAAATAAATATTTTCTCCCAATCTGTGATTCGCCTTTTCACTTTCTTTTTTTGAAGGCAGTGTCACTGGCCCTCACCTGTGGTCCTCACATGAACCAGGGCCGCTGGCGTCCCAAGCCAGCTCTTAACCACTGCACCACTCAGCCAGCCTGCCTTTTCACTTTCTTAATGTTATCTTTTGATGGAAAAAGTTACTAGCTTTTCTTATATTCACAATTAGTTGGTACACACTATTACATTAGTTTTAAGTGTATACCATGGTGATTTGACATTTGTATACCTTAAAATGTAATCACCCCACTAAGTGTGGTAACTGCCTGTCACTGTGTAGATATCACAATACTGTTGACTATATTCCCCCTTTACCCTTTTCACCCATTCCCCCAACCCCTTCCCCTCTGGCCATCACCAGCTTGATCTGGTTCTATGAGTCAAGTCTGTTTTTGTTTTGTTTTGTGTTTGTTCATTTCTTCTTTTTTTTTAAGATTCCATATATAAGTGAAATCATATGGTGTTTGTCTTTCTCAAACTTATTTCACTTAGCAAAATAGGTGCATCAATATTGTTGCAAACAACAAGATTTTATTCTTGTTACAGGTGAGTAATATTCCATTGTATATACCTGTTACATCTTCCTTATTTAGTCATCTATTGATGGGCACTGAGGATGCTTTCATATCTTGGTTATTGTAAATAACGCTGCAATGAACCTAGGGGTGTATATATCTTTTTGAATTAGTGTTTTGGATTTCTTCAGATAATTACCTAGAAGTGGAATTGCTGGGTCATGAAGCAGTTCTATTTTTAATTTTTTGAGGAAACGTTGTACTGTTTTCCATACTGACTGACTGCACAAATTTGTAATCCCACAAACAATGCACAAAATTGCCTTTTCTCCCCATCCTTGCCACATATGTTCTTTGTTGACTTCCATCCTGACAGGTGTGAGGTGACATTTCATTGTGCTGTTGATTTGCATTACCCTGATGATTAATTATGAAGATTTTTTTATATGTCTGTTGGCCATCTGTATGTGTTCTTTTTAAAAAGATTTTTTATTAAAATATGGCTAACATATAATTACATAAGTTTCAGGTACACACCATAGTTATTTAACATTTATGTACCTAAAGAATGTATCACCATGATAAGTCCAGCAACTATCTGACACTGTATCGCATTATCACAATATTATTGATTATATTCCCTATGCTGTATATGATATCCCCATGACTTATGTGTTTTGTTTGTTTGTTTGTTTGTTTGTTTTTTAAAGATTTTATTGGGTAATTGGGGAAGGGGAACAGACAAGTTGCTGTCTTTTTGTTCTTCAGTCTAGTTGCGGAGGATGTCGCCTCACTGGCCCATGTTGGTATCGTCACTGCACTCTTCCCAGATGAGGCAGATCAGTTGCCGGCCTCTGGATGTCGCTCACTGTGGCTATTGACAGCTCATGCTGGCTGCCAGCCGCTCACTGTAGCCTATGGCAGGCCACTGCAGCTCATGCTGGCTGTCGGCCACTCACTGTAGCCTATGGCAGGCCACTGCAGCAGGGGCTGCAACCTACATCATCGCCGGGGCTCGCACAGCCCAGCTCCAGGTGGAGCTGTTGTTAGCTGTAGAGGGCAGTATCACCGGCCCTCATACATGGGATCTGAACCGGGGCTGCTGGCATCCCAAAACCAGCCCTTAACCAATGCGCCACTCGGCCAGCCCATGACTTACGTGTTTCATACCTAGCAATTTGAACCTCTTATTCTCCTTCATCTTATTCCCCCTTTTAAAATTTTTCAGTTACAGTTGACAGTCAGTATTATTATTGTAATATTAATTTCAGGTGTACACCATAGTGATTAGACATTTTTAGAATTTAAGAAATTATCCCCCTGACTAGTCTAGTACCTGCTTGGTACTTTACATATTTATTACCATATTATTGACTATATTCTCTATGCTTTATTTTACGTCCCATGACTATTTTGTAACCACCAATTTGTACTTCACAATCCCTTTACCTTTTTCACCCTGCCAAAATATTTTCTTCCCATCAATCACTCTGAAAAATCTAGGACCCATCTGACATCATACATAGTTGTTACAATATTATTGACTATATTCCTCATGCTATACTTTACATCCCCATAGCTACAGTGTAACAACCAACTTGTACTTCTTAATCTCTTCTTTTTCACCCACCCCCATCCCACCCTCCCATCTGGTAAACATCAAAATGTTCTCTGTATCTATGAGTTTGTTTCTGTTTCATTTGTTTGTCTATTTTGTTCTTTAGATTCTACTTATAACTGAAATAATATGACATTTGTCTTTCTCTGTCTGACTTACTACACTCAGCACAATACCCTCTAGGTCCATCTATGCTGTAGATAACAAAATTTCTTTCTTTTTTATGGTAGAGCAATATTTTATTGTATATATGTACCACCTCTTCTGTATCCATTCATTTGTTCAGGGACACCCAGGTTGTCTTCATATCATGGCTAGTGTAAACAATGCTGCAATGAACATGTGGATGCACAGGTCTCCTTGAAGCAGTGTTTTGCTTTTCTTCAGATAAATAACCAGAATGGGATTACTATGTCCTTCTTTGTCTCTTGTTACACCCTTTGTTTTAAAGTCTATTTTGTCTGGTATAAGCATAGCTACCCCAGGTTTTTATTTTATTTTTTATGAAATATCTATTTCCATCCCTTTAGTTTAGTCTTTTAATTTGAAGTCAGTCTCTTACAGGCAGCATATGTACTGGTCTTGTTTTCTTATCCATCAGCCATCCTATTAATTGGAGCATTTAATCCATTTACATTGAAAGTAATTGTTGATAGGCAGTTACTGCCTATTATTATTTATATTTTGTATCCTACTTTTCATTTTAAAGAAGTCCCTCTAACATTCCTTGTAATATTGGTTTGGAGGTGATGAACTTTTTTAGCTTTTTCTTGTCTGGGACGCTCTTAATCTGTCCTTTGATTCTAAAAGATAGATTTACTAGTTATAGTAATCTTGATTGCAAGTCCTTGCTTGTCATCACTTTCAATATTTTGTGCCAATCCTTTGTGAGCTGCAAAGTTTCTGTTGAGAAATCAGCTGACATTCTTATAGGAGCTCCTTTGTAGGTAACTCTTGCTGCTTTTAAGATTCTCTTTATCTTTAAACTTTAGCATTTTAATTATGATGTGTCTTGATATGGGCCTCTTTAGGTTTATCTTGTTTAGGACTCTTTGCACTTCTTGGGCTTGAATATTCATTTCCTTAGCCAGGTAGAGGCCATTTTCCCTCATTATTTTTTCAAATAGGTTTTCAATTTTTGCTCTCTTTTTTCTCCTTCTGGTATACCTATGATGCGATGTTGGTATAATGATGTTTCCCCAGAGGCCCCTTAAATTATCTTAATTTTTTTTGGATTGTTTCTTTTTGCTATTCTGATTGGGTGTTTTCTGCTACCTTATCTTTCAAATCACTGATTTGATCCTCTGCTTCATCTAATCTACTGTTGATTCCCTCTAATGTATTCTTTTTTTTGTTTTTTTTTTTTTTTTAATTTTATTTTATTTTTAATTAGTTTCAGGTGTACAACACAGTGCAATAGTTATACATTTTACCCCTCAAAGTGACAACCCCCCCACCCCCAATAGTTTCAGGTGTCCAACACAGTGCAATAGTTATACATTTTACCCCCCAAAGTGACAACCCCCCCCCCCCAATACACCCCCCACAACCCCCCAAATCATACAAATATATTACAAATCCTCTGACAATCTTCCACAGTATAATCCACATCCCGTGACTATCTATATATATTAAATTACAGTAGGTATACCACCTCCACTTTAGTAATACAGTGCAGTGATCAAACCTCTACTCCATCCATGAAATGGTCTCCCTAACAAGACCTATGATCATCTGACATTCCACAGAATATTTACAACATTATTAATTATATTCCCCAAACTGTTTTTCCTATCCCAGTAGCAATATTGTAGTTGCCTATTTTTGCTGTCTAATCCCTTCCCCTTCTCCCTCATTCCCATTCCTCTCCAAATTAGCAACCCTGATTTTTCCTCTATATCTATGAGACAGTTTCTGTTTACTTTGCTCATTCATACAGTTTTTCATATTCCACATATAAGTGAGATCATATGGTATTTGTCCTTCTCTGACTGACTTACTTCACTCAACATTATAGTCTCTAGGTCCATCCATATCATTGCAAATGGCACGATTTCATTCTTCTTTATAGCGGAGTAATACTCCATTGTATAAATATACCACAGTTTCTTAATCCAGTCATCTACTGACGGGCATTTTGGTTGTTGCCCAAGTCTTAGCTATTGTAAATTGTGCTGCTATGAACATCGGGGTGCATAACTTTTTTTGAATAAGTGTCTTGGTTTTTTCAGGATAAATACCTAGGAGTGGAATTGCTGGGTCAAAAGGTAGCTCTATTTCCAGTTCTTTGAGATACCTCCATACTGACTTCCATAGTGGCTGCACCAATCTGCAGTCCCACCAACAGTGCAGCAGGGTCCCCTTTTCCCCACAGCCCGCCAGCACTTGTTGTTTGTTGATTTGTTGATGATAGCCATTCTGACTGGAGTAAGGTGGTATCTCATGGTGGTTTTTATTTGCATTTCCTAATGACCAGTGAGGTTGAACTTTTTCATATGCCTGTTGGCCATCTGTATGTCCTCTTTAGAGAAATGTCTCTTCATATCTTCTGCCCATTTTTTAATTGGGTTGTTTGTTTGGTGTTGAGTTTCATGAGTGTTTTATAAATTTTGGATATTAACCCCTTATCAGATATACTGTTGGCAAATATATTCTCCCATTCAGTAGGCTTCCTTTTGTTTTATTAATGGTTTCCTTTGTTGTGAAAAAAACTTTTAAGTCTGATATAATCCCATATGTTCATTTTTTCTTTTACTTCCCTTGCCCGTAGGGATGTATCAGTAAAAATATTGCTCGGTAATGTCTGCAAATGTACTCCCTATATTTTCTTTTAGGATTTTATTGTTTCAGGTCTTACATTTAAGTCTTTAATCCATTTTTGAATTTGTTCTTGTATAAGGCGTAAGGAGATGATCCAGTTTCATTTTTTTGCATGTGTCAGTCCAATTTTCCCAGCACCATTTATTGAATAGACTATCTTTACTCCAGTGTAAATTTTTGCTTCCCTTGTCATAGATTAACTGTCCGTAAATGCTTGGATTTATTTCTGGGCTCTCTGTTCTGTTCCACTGATCGATGTGCCTGTTTTTATGCCAATACCAAACTGTCTTGATTACTGTGGCCTTGTAGTAGGTTTTGATGTCTGGTAGCGTGATCCCCCAACTTTGTTTTTATTCCTCAGAATTGCTGAGGCTATTCTGGGTCTTTTATGATTCCATATAAACTTTAGGATTATATTTTCTATTTCTGTGAAAAATGCCCTTGGTAGTTTGATAGGAATTGCACTGAATCTATATATGGCTTTAGGCAGTATGGACATTTTAACTATATTAATTCTTCCTATCCATGAGCATGGTAGGTGTTTCCATTTATTTGTATCTTCTATGATTTCTTTCTTCAATGTCTTATAATTTTCTGAGTACAGATCTTTCACTTCTTTGGTTAAATTTATTCCTAGGTATTTTATAGTTCTTGACGCAATTGTAAATGGGACAGTTTTCTTAATTTCGCTTTCCATTAGTTTATTATTGGTATATGCAAATGCCACCGATTTCTGAACATTGATTTTATATCCTGCTACTTTACTGAATTCGTCTATCAGTTCCAATAGTTTTTTGATGGAGTCTTTGGGGTTCTCTATATACAGTATCATGTCATCTGCATATAGTGACAATTTTACTTCTTCCTTGCCAATTTGGATGCCTTTTATTTCTTTTTGTTGTCTGATTGCTGTGGCTAGAACTTCCAGCACTATGTTGAATAAAAGAGGAGAAAGTGGACAGCCTTGTCTTGTTCCTGATCTTAAGGGGAATGGTTTTAGCTTTTCCGATTTTAGTATGATGTTTGCTGTAGGTTTATCATATATGGCTTTTATTATGTTGAGATATGATCCCTGTATTCCCACTTTGCTAAGGGTTTTTAACATAAATGGCTGTTGGATTTTGTCAAATGCTTTTTCTGCATCTATTGAAATGACCATGTGATCTTTATCCTTCATTTTGTTGATGTGGTGTATCACATTAATTGATTTACGGATGTTGAACCAGCTCTATGCACTAGGGATGAATCCCACTTGATCATGATGTATGATCTTCTTAAGCTATTGCTGAAGTCTGTGTGCTAATATTTTATTGAGAATTTTTGCATCTCTATTCATCAGGGAGATTGGCCTGTAGTTTTCCTTTTTTGTGATGTCTTTCTCTGGTTTTGGAATCAGGGTGATAGAGGCTTCATTAAAAGAGTTTGGGAGCCTTCCCTCCTTCTGGATTTTTTGGAATAGTTTGAGAAGAATAGGTGATAGTTCTTTTTTGAATGTTTGATAAAATTCACTTGTGAAGTCAGTCTGGTCCAGGGCTTTTGTTTTTGGGAGCTTGTCAATTACTGATTCAATTTCCTTGGTAGTAATCAGGGTATTTAGATTTTCTGTTTCTTCTTGCTAGCTTTGGAAGGTTGTATGCTTCTAGAAAATTATCCACTTCTTCCAGATTGTGAAATCTGTTGGCATATAGTTGCTCATAGTAATTTCTTAGAATTTTTTGTATTTCTGTGATGTCTGTAGTCATTTCACCTCTTTCATTCCTGATTGTACTAATTTGAGTCCTCTCTTTTTTATGGTGAGCCTGGCTAGAGATTTGTCAATTTTGTTTATCTTCTCAAAAACCAACTCTTGGTTTCGTTGATCTTTGATATTGTTTTTCTGTTCTCTATATTGTTTATTTCTGCTCTGGTCTTTATTATCTCCTTTCTTGTACTCCCTTGGGCCTCTTTTGTTGTTCTTTTTCCAGTTCCCTTTAGGTGTAAGGATAACCTGTTGATTTGAGATTTTTTCTTCCTTCTTTAGGTAGGCCTGCACTGCTATAAACTTCCCTCTTAGGACTGCTTTCGCAGCATCCCAGAGATTTTGGGTCGTGGTGTTTTCATTTTCGTTTGTCTCGAGGTATCTTTTGATTTCCTCCTTGATCTCATTTGTGACCCACTCACTATTTAATAGCATATTGTTTAGCCTCCATTTATTTGTCAGCTTCCCGGATTTCTTATAATTGATTTCTAGTTTCATAGCATTGTGGTCAGAGAATACAGTTGAAATGATTTCAATCTTCTTAAATTTATTGAGACTTGTTTTGTGGCCTAACATGTGGTCTATCTTAGAAAATGTTCCATGTGCACTTGAAAAGAACGTATATTCTGTAGCTTTGGGATGAAATGCTCTGAAAATGTCTGTTAAATCCAGCTGGTCTAATGTGTCATTTAAGGTCGCTGTTTCCACATTGATTTTCTGTCTGGAGGATCTGTCCATTAGTGACAGCGGGGTGTTGAAGTCCCCTACTATGATAGTGTTACTGTTGATCTCTGTCTTTATGTCTGACAATATCTGTTTTATATATTTAGGGCTCCTATGTTAGGTGCATAGATGTTTACTAGAGTTATGTCCTCTTGTTGGATCGATCCCTTCATTACTATGAAGTGTCCTGCTTTGTCCTTTGTTATATTCTTCAATTTAATGTCCATTTTATCTGATATAAGTATCGCTACTCCAGCTTTTTCTCAGTACCATTTGCATGAAATATTTTACTCCATCCCTTTACTTTCAGCCTGTATGAGTCTTTGGATCTGAGGTGAGTCTCTTTGTATACAGCATATACTGGGGTCTTGCTTTCTTATCCATTCAGCCACCCTATGTCTTTTTATTGGAGCATTTAATCCATTTACATTTAATGTGATTATTGATAGGTGTGTATTTATTGCCATTTTCTTATTTGTGTTCGTAGTCTTTCATAGTTTGTTTTTTTTCTTCTTAAAGAAGCCCTTTTAGCATTTCCTGCAAAGCTGGCTTTGGTGGTAATGAATTCCTTAACTTATTTTTTTCTGCAAAGCTCCTTATCTCGCCTTCGATTTTAAATGATAACCTTGCTGGATACAGCAATCTTGGTTGTAGGCCTTTATTTTTCATCACTTTGAAAACCTCCTGCCACTCTCTTCTGGCCTGCAAAGTTTCTGTAGAAAAGTCAGCTGATAATCTTATGGGGGTACCCTTGTAAGTAACTTGCTGCCTTTCCCTTGCTGCTTTAAGGATTCTGTCTTTGTCCTTAACCCTTGCCATTTTCACTATAAT
Source organism: Aselliscus stoliczkanus (assembly GCA_033961575.1). Classification (NCBI taxonomy): domain Eukaryota; kingdom Metazoa; phylum Chordata; class Mammalia; order Chiroptera; family Hipposideridae; genus Aselliscus; species Aselliscus stoliczkanus. The sequence goes on from CM066731.1 coordinate 38,638,387, forward strand.
GTGTCTTGGAGTGGGCCTGTTTGGAATCATCCTGTTTGGAACTCTCTGCACTTCCTGGGCTTGTATTTCAATGTCCTTTGCCAGGTTAGGAAGTTTTCAGACATTATTACTTCAAATATATTCTCAATCCCTTGCTCTCTCTTCTCCTTCTGGTACTCCAAATGACCCTTAGGTTATTAAGCGTCTGATGTTGTCCCCAGCTCTCTTAAACTATTTTCCATGTTTTCATTCTTTTTTTCTTTTTGTTGTACCGCATGGGTGATCTCTGCTATTTTGTCTTCTGTCACTGATTCGATTTTCTGCTTCATCCAGTCTGCTAGTGATTCCATCAAGTTTGTTATTTAATTCAGTAATTGTGTTCTTAAGTTCTAGCTGGTTGCTTTTCATGATTTCTCTATCCTTCTTTATATTTTCATTAATTTCCTTGAACATTCTAATAATCAGTGTTCTGAACTCTGTCTCCGATAGGTTGGTTACCTCTATTTCCTCTATTTCCACTGATTCAGGAAGTTTCTTCTGTTCTTTTATTTGTGTTATGTTTCTTTGTCTCCCATTCTGGCTTACTCTTTGTGTTTGCTTCAATATAACAGATAGATCCTCCCAGATTTCTCAGTCTTTTCTGGGTAAACTTATATGATGTGTGTCCTTTATATTTGAATTACTCAGTCTCCCTATTCTCTTGTGCTTGTATCTGAGGTGTTCCTTGTGTCGTGCGTCCTCACTTGTTGAAGTTTTAGTTTTGATTACTTTTGGTTTGTCAGTAGGTGGGATTGACTCCCAGATTGATTAGCTGTGAGGATCAGCAGCTTCTGCAGTTTATGAGCTGCTGTGAGAGGATTGACCCCTCTGATGAAACTTGGACCCTATGGGTCTTAGTACCTGTAGTAACTTCTTTTTGGGTGTGACTTTGTATGTCAAACCCAGAAATGCTCTGGTTTTATCTAAAGTTGGCCTCCGGGTATGATGATTCTTGTGTCTGTTTGTTTGGACCCACTGCTGCAGAGTGATTTTAGAGCATAACAGATCAACAAGAACAACCTCCGCAGCCACCAAAGGAAACCAAATGCTCGCACAATTAAAAACATCCAACCATCAAACTACAGTCAACTTGTACAGAAATATCAATCATACTAATGAAGAAACCAAACAGAAGCAAAACAAAAACCACATACTCAATAATAACAGAAGAGGAAACAAAATAAAATACAATATCCTAAAATAAAAAATAGAATAAACATGAGAAACCGATTAGCTATACCTAAAAAATAAAAAATAAAATTTGCAGAAAAAAGGAAAAGTATAGCAGTGAGAAGAATGAATAAAATAAGAGAGAAAGTGAGGGTGGGAAAAAAGAAAAAGAAAACAAACAAAAATAAAAACAAAAACGCAAAAAAAAATATATATATATATATTTGTCTACACACCCATATATATGGACATATATTCACCTATATACACCTATATATAAATGCCTATATTAAAAACTACAATATGATTATAATGAAATAGAAATAAAAACCAAAAACAACCGAAGATAAGCAGCCAATAAAGGGAAAACAAAACAGAATAAACCAAACAAACCAAAATACCCGTGCTGGTCTAGGCTAAAGACCACCAAGCTCTCTTCAGATTGTCTGCTGTACAAAAATTCCTGTGCGTCTTGTGGGAACAGTAGGCCACCTGATGCCTAAGCGTGATCCTGGCACTGCAGGTTTGCTGTACTTGAGTGTGGTTGTGACGTGTGATTGGTGGTTTTACAAAGTCACTGCCTTTTGCTTTTGCCTGTCCCAAGGCAGGCTGCACCCCAAAGGCTCAATGAGTGTCTCTGGGCACCCTTTTGGTTGACAGCCGTGGAGAATTAAAGAATTCCTCACTACCAAAAGCCTGCTGCTAAGAATCTGTTAATTAGTGCCTCAGCAGATGAACCTGCCCTGCCTCCCAAGCCTTGCCTAAAGGTGGGGCGGGGTGGGTAGTCTCACTCTGCTGCCTTTACTGGGTGGAAATTCTCAACCCCTGCAGGTAAGGATATCTTCCTAGTCAGCCCCTATGGCTCCCTTCAGAGTCAGTTTAAGACTGTCTTGGCAGGGGACAAAGTTTGTGGGAGTGGGTGAGTTAGTTGTTTTTTTTTGCTTTCTGTTCAAGAGTAGAAAAAGGGAAAAAAATAAAAAACATAAAAATAAACAAAGCCACAGTTCCAACACTGTTTCGTTAAGGCCTTTGCCTCTTATGCTCCAGCGGAGTTCCTGCTGCTCTCCCAAAGGGTCTGCCGATTTAGGGAATTGCGCGCACCCTACCGTGTGGCCAAGATCCCGCTCCGCGTCTCTCGGGGACCTGCGTCTCCACCCGGCGCGCTGCTTGTCCGAGCGAGTCCTCTTTTCCCCTGCTCCCGGGTTCCAGGCTTCTGCCTCGGAGCCGAGCGCGCCCGCGGAAATCCTGCTGCTCTCCCAAACGGTCTGCCGGGATTTAGGGGACTGCGCGCACCGTGCCGCGTGGCTCCGATCCCCGCTGTGTCTCTCCGGGATCTGTGACTCCGGCCGGCGCGCTGCGTCTCCGCGGGCGAGTCCTGTGTTTCCCCTGCTCCCGGGTTTAAGGCTTCTGCCTCGGAGCCGGCGCGCGCCCGCGCCGTTCTCCTGCTGCGCTCCTGGAGGGACTGCCGCCGGGGTTCAGGGGACTGCGCGCACCTTTCCACGCGGCTCCGATCCCCACTCCGTCTCTCCGGGACCTGCGTCTCCGCCCAACGCGCGCTGCCTCTCCGCGGGCAAGTCCTCTGTTTTCCCCTGCTCCCGTGTTTCAGGCTTCTGCGCTCCGCGGGACCCGGTGGGCACAGAGACTGATCCCTGAACCGGGAGGGTGCAGTGACTGATCTTGCCCTGTCGCTGCGGGGCTCTGCACCCTGCTTCCTGGGGAACGCGGGTGCAGCTCGCACGTCTGCACAGTCGTCTCCTCTCTCTCCTCCCGCACTTGCCCGGCCTGAGCTTCTGCCTCAGACCGCAAACCAACGCGCTCTTGCTGAACTCTAGGTGGGCCGCGGGCCGCAGGGAGCGAGCCTGGGCAACACTCACCGTGACTCAGCAGCCGCGGGTGCGGGCTGCACCTCACGGTCTCGCTGCCTTCTTCCCCTACTCGCCCGGCCTGCCCACCTTCCAGCAATCCTTGTGTGGAACTCTTAGTCGCTCTGTGTGATGAGTAGATGTCTCTTTGAAGCGTATTAGAAGTTCAAATTGTGGATATTTCCAGGGGAGATTTCATGGAGCCCTCCTCACAGCCGCCATCTTGCCCCTCCCTCCTAATGTATTCTTTATTTCACTTATAATATTCTTCATTTCTGATTGGTTCTTTTTTCATGATTTCTATCACCATTTTTATGTTCCCTATCTCTTTATTGAAGTTCTCCCTGAAATTATTGAGCATCCTTATAACCAGTGTTTTGAACTCTTGTGTCTGGTAGATTGCTTGTCTCCATTTTGTTCGGTTCTTTTTCTGGAGCTTTGTTCTGTTCTTTTATTTGGGTTGTGTTTCCTTGTCTCCCCATTTTGGCTGCCTTCCTGTGTTTATTTCTGTGTATTAGGTAGGGCTGTTATATCTCCCAACGTCAGTAGAGTGGCCTTATATAGTAGGTGTCCTGTGGGGTCCAGTGGTACAGTCTCCCTTATCACCAGAGCCAGGAGCTCCAGGTGTGTCCCTTGTGTGGTTTGTGTGTATTTTCCTGTTGTAGTTGAGTTTTGGTTTCTGTTTGCACATCAGTGGGGGGATTGACTCTTGGACTGATTGAATGTGAGGACTGGCCATGACTAGAGCAGAGGAGTTGTGGTATAGAAACTGACTTTATAGAGCAGGATTCATTTTAGCAGGGCTCCAGTGTCTGCCCTCTCTGTTCTTTTGGTGTGTTCTTCTTGGAGGTGGCAGGGTGTTGCTACAGCTTTGTCCCAAGCTGAGCACTAGGCATGCCAGCTCCTTGACCTCCTGGGAGAGTACCTACTGCAGGTCAAGTTCAGCTGCATTCTGTGCCCTGCCTTGAGCCCCCTGGAATAAGCCACAAAGCTACCCGCAGATGGCTACCACCTGTGCTGTGGTTGGAGGTGCCTTGGAGGCCAAGTCACAAATCAAGGACAGCTATCATTAATGTTGGCTTTAGGGCTGCTCAGTCAGAGGTACAGTAAACTTTGAAGCTAGATGTTGCTTGTTTGGGTTTTGTGAACCTTTGAGAGATTTTAGGAAATTCTGCAGCACTAGCCAAAGCAAGCAGTTTGTACAGAAAAGTCTCTAGAAGAGGCTTGGTTGTGCCCAAAAGTTGAGTGGAGTCTCAGAATGACCAAGGTAGGGTGAAGAAAGTGTTTTAGGCAGGCTGATGGAGAGTCAGATGTGGCCACCACCTGTGTCTGCACATTGAGAGGCGAGACGGCTCAACAAAGAACCAATGGCTCCTGTCAGTTCCTCAGGTCCAGAGAAAGCTTCCCTTCCAGCCCTTGCCCTCAAGCCAAACAACTCCATTCCTAACCATATTTTCCTGGTGCCTTTCAAGCTACTGCCCCAGTGCTGGAGCTCAGAGCAATAATCTGTCAGCAAGGAAGTCCAGCATTAGCCCTTTAAGAGGATAACCTGGGATTGCTGCCACTCTAATCTCACACAGCCACAATCTCAGCTGTTTTTCACCTCCAGAAATTATGGGGATTTCTCTTCCTGGCACTGAAATGCTGTGCTGGGTAGCCTAGTGTGGGGCTGGGACCCCTCACTTCTTTAGCAGGGACCTCCACAGCTGAAATATCCCTACATATTTTTTTTTTTTTGAGGGCAGTGTCACTGGCCCTCACATGTGGGACCGAACCGGGGCCGCTGGCTTCCCAAGCCAGCGCTTAATCACCGCGCCACTCGGCCGGCCCCCCTACGTATTTTTAATGGTCACACGCGGGTGTGGGACGAGCCAGTTCTGTGTCTCTTCCCCTCCTACTAGTCTCGGTGGCTTTTTCTGTATGTCCTTATTGTAGGGCTTCAGATCAGCTAGTCTTCTAGTTGTTCTCAATGATGGTTGTTCTGTCATTTAGTTGTAATTTTGATGTGGTCATGACAGGATATAAGCACAGTGTTTACCTACTCCTCCATCTTGACCAGAAATAATCTCCTGTATGTCTTTTTTTTAGAGAAACATCTATAAATGTCCTCTGCCCATTTTTAAAACAGATTGGTGTGTGTGTGTGTGTGTGTGTGTGTGTGTGTGTGTGTGTGTGTGTGTGTGTGTGTGTGAAGTCTTATGACTTCCTTATATATTTGGGATACTAACCTATTATTAGGTGTATCATTGGTGAATATCTGGTCCCATTCAGTCTTTTCATTTTGCTTATGATTTCCTTTGCTATGCAAAACCTTTTTAATTTGATGTTTTCTCATTTGTTTATTTCTTTCTTTTGTTTACCTTGCCCAAAGACACATACCCAAAAACAATTTCTAAGAACAATGTCAAAGAGTTTCCTGCGTATGTTTCTTTCTAGACATTTTGTAGTTTTGGGTCTTATATTTATGTCTTTAATCCATGTTTAGTGTATTTTTTTATATGATATGATGCAAGAAAGTGGTCTTCTTTCTTTCTTTGTTTCTTTCTTTGTATCTTTCTTTTCTTTCTTTCTTTCTTTTTCTTTTTTTGCATCTGTTAAGTTTTCCCAACACCATTCACTGAAGAGACTATTTTTTTTGCTACTAATTATTTATTTATTTATTTATTTATTTATTTATTATTTTATTTTTAATTAGTTTCAGGTGTACAACACAGTGCAATAGTTATACATTTTACCCCTCAAAGTGACAACCCCCCACCCCCAATTCGCCACCCCACTCCCCCCAATATCATATATATCTATTACTCTTCCTCTGACTCTCTTCCACAGTATAATCCACATCCCATGACTATCTATATATATTCAATTACAGTAGGTATACCACCTCCGCTTTAGTAATACAGTGCAGTGATCAAACCTCTACTCCATCCATGAAATGGTCTCCCTAACAAGACCTATGATCATCTGACATTCCACAGAATATTTACAACATTATTAATTATATTCCCCAAACTGTTTTTCCTATCCCAGTGTCAATATTGTAGTTGCCTATTTTTGCTGTCTAATCCCTTCCCCTTCTCCCTCATCCCCATTCCCCTCCCAATTAGCAACCCTGATTTTTCCTCTATATCTATGAGACAGTTTCTGTTTACTTTGCTCATTCATACAGTTTTTCAGATTCCACATATGAGTGAGATCATATGGTATTTGTCCTTCTCTGTCTGACTTATTTCACTCAACATAATAGTCTCTAGGTCCATCCATATCATTGCAAATGGCACGATTTCATTCTTCCTTATAGTGGAGTAATACTCCATTGTATAAATATACCACAGTTTCTTAATCCAGTCATCTACTGATGGACATTTTGGTTGTTTCCAAGTCTTAGCTATTGTAAATTGTGCTGCTATGAACATAGGGGTGCATAACTTTTTTTGAATAAGTGTCTTAGTTTTTTCAGGATAAATACCTAGGAGTGGAATTGCTGGGTCAAACGGTAGCTCTATTTCCAGTTCTTTGAGATACCTCCATACTGACTTCCATAGTGGCTGCACCAATCTGCAGTCCCACCAACAGTGTAGCAGGGTCCCCTTTTCCCCACAACCCCGCCAGCACTTGTTGTTTGTTGACTTGTTGATGGTAGCCATTCTGACTGGAGTGAGGTGGTATCTCATGGTGGTTTTTATTTGCATTTCCCTAATGACCAGTGAGGTTGAACATTTTTTCATATGCCTGTTTCATATGCCATCTATATGTCCTCTTTAGAGAAATGTCTCTTCATATACAGTGCCCATTTTTTAATTGGGTTGTTTGTTTTTTTCGTGTTGAGTTGCATGAGGGTTTTATAAATTTTGGATATTAACCCCTTATCAGATATATCATTGGCAAATATATTCTCCCATTCAGTAGGCTTCCTTTTTGTTTTATTGATGGTTTCCTTTGTTGTGAAAAAACTTTTAAGTCTGATATAATCCCATATGTTCATTTTTTCTTTTACTTCCCTTGCCCGTAGGGATGTATCAGTGAAAATATTGCTCCGGGTAATGTCTGCAAATGTACTCCCTATATTTTCTTTTAGGATTTTTATGGTTTCAGGTCTCACATTTAAGTCTTTAATCCATTTTGAATTTGTTCTTGTATAAGGCGTAAGGAGATGATCCAGTTTCATTTTTTTGCATGTGTCAGTCCAATTTTCCCAGCACCATTTATTGAATAGACTATCTTTACTCCAGTGTAAATTCTTGCTTCCTTTGTCATAGATTAACTGTTCATAAATGCCTGGATTTATTTCTGGGCTCTCTGTTCTGTTCCACTGATCGATGTGCCTGTTTTTATGCCAATACCAAACTGTCTTGATTACTGTGGCCTTGTAGTAGGTTTTGATGTCTGGTAGCGTGATCCCCCCGACTTTGTTCTTATATCTCAGAATTGCCGAGGCTATTCGGGGTCTTTTGTGATTCCATATAAATTTTAGGATTATATTTTCTATTTCTGTGAAAAATGCCATTGGTAGTTTGATAGGAATTGCATTGAATCTATATATTGCTTTAGGCAGTATGGACATTTTAACTATATTAATTCTTCCTATCCATGAGCATGGTAGGTGTTCCCATTTATTTGTATCTTCTATGATTTCTTTCTTCAGTGTCTTATAATTTTCTGAGTACAGATCTTTCACTTCTTTGGTTAAATTTATTCCTAGGTATTTTATAGTTCTTGATGCAATTGTAAATGGGACAGTTTTCTTAATTTCTCTTTCCATTAGTTTATTATTGGTATATGCAAATGCCACCGATTTCTGAACATTGATTTTATATCCTGCTACATTACTGAATTCATCTATTAGTTCCAATAATTTTTTGATGGAGTCTTTGAGGTTCTCTATATACAGTATCATGTCATCTGCATATAATGACAATTTTACTTCTTCATTGCCAATTTGGATGCCTTTTATTTCTTTTTGTTGTCTGATGGCTGTGGCTAGAACTTCCAGCACTATGTTGAATAAAAGAGGAGAAAGTGGACAGCCTTGTCTTGTTCCTGATCTTAAGGGGAATGGTTTTAGCTTTTCCCCATTGAGTATGATGTTAGCTGTAGTTTTATCATATATGGCTTTTATTATGTTGAGATATGATCCCTGTATTCCCACTTTGCTAAGGGTTTTTAACATAAATGGCTGTTGGATTTTGTCAAATGCTTTTTCTGCATCTATTGAAATGACCATGTGATCTTTATCCTTCATTTTGTTGATGTGGTGTATCACATTAATTGATTTACGGATGTTGAACCAGCCTTGCGCACTAGGGATGAATCCCACTTGATCATGATGTATGATCTTCTTAATATATTGCTGAATTCTGTTTGCTAATATTTTATTGAGAATTTTTGCATCTATATTCATCAGGGAGATTGGCCTGTACTTTTCCTTTTTTGTGATGTCTTTATCTGGTTTTGGGATCAGGGTGATAGTGGCTTCATAAAAAGAGTTTGGGAGCCTTCCCTCCTTCTGGATTTTTTGGAATAGTTTGAGAAGAATAGGTGATAGTTCTTTTTTGAATGTTTGATAAAATTCACCTGTGAAGCCGTCTGGTCCAGGGCTTTTGTTTTTTGGGAGCTTGTCAATTACTGATTCAATTTCCTTGGTAGTAATCAGGGTATTTAGATTTTCTGTTTCTTCTTGCGTTAGCTTTGGAAGGTTGTATGCATCTAGAAAATTATCCATTTCTTCCAGATTGTCAAATTTGTTGGCATATAGTTGCTCATAGTAATTTCTTAGAATTTCTTGTATTTCTGTGATGTCTGTAGTCATTTCCCCTCTTTCATTCCTGATTTTGCTAATTTGAGTCTTCTCTCTTTTTTTTTGATGAGCCTGGCTAGAGGTTTGTCAATTTTGTTTATCTTCTCAAGAAACCAGCTCTTGGTTCCATTGATCTTTTGAATTGTTTTTCTGTTCTCTATATTGTTTATTTCTGCTCTGGTCTTTATTATCTCCTTTCTTGTACTCCCCTTGGGCCTCTTTTGTTGTTCTTTTTCCAGTTCCCTTAGGCGTAAGGATAACCTGTTGATTTGAGATTTTTCTTCCTTCTTTAGGTAGGCTTGCACTGCTATAAACTTCCCTCTTAGGACTGCTTTTGCAGCATCCCAGAGATTTTGGGTCGTGGTGTTTTCATTTTCGTTTGTCTCGAGGTATCTTTTGATTTCCTCCTTGATCTCATTTGTGACCCACTCACTATTTAATAGCATATTGTTTAGCCTCCATTTATTTGTCAGCTTCCCGGATTTCTTCTTATAATTGATTTCTAGTTTCATAGCATTGTGGTCAGAGAATACAGTTGAAATGATTTCAATCTTCTTAAATTTATTGAGACTTGTTTTGTGGCCTAACATGTGGTCTATCTTAGAAAATGTTCCATGTGCACTTGAAAAGAACGTATATTCTGTAGCTTTGGGATGAAATGCTCTGAAAATGTCTGTTAAATCCAGCTGGTCTAATGTGTCATTTAAGGTCGCTGTTTCCACATTGATTTTCTGTCTGGAGGATCTGTCCATTAGTGACAGCGGGGTGTTGAAGTCCCCTACTATGATAGTGTTACTGTTGATCTCTGTCTTTATGTCTGACAATATCTGTTTTATATATTTAGGGGCTCCTATGTTAGGTGCATAGATGTTTACTAGAGTTATGTCCTCTTGTTGGATCGAGCCCTTCATTACTATGAAGTGTCCTTCTTTGTCCTTTGTTATATTCTTCAATTTAAAGTCCATTTTATCTGATATAAGTATCGCTACTCCAGCTTTTTTCTCAGTACCATTTGCATGAAATATTTTACTGCATCCCTTTACTTTCAGCCTGTATGAGTCTTTGGATCTGAGGTGAGTCTCTTGTATACAGCATATGCTGGGGTCTTGCTTTCTTATCCATTCAGCCACCCTATGTCTTTTTATTGGAGCGTTTAATCCATTTACATTTAATGTGATTATTGATAGGTGTGTATTTATTGCCATTTTGTTATTTGTGTTCGTAGTCTTTCTTAGGTTGTTTTTCTCTTCTGCTTCAAGAAGCCCTTTTAGCATTTCCTGCAAAGCTGGCTTGGTGGTAATGAATTCCCTTAACTTATTCTTTTCTGCAAAGCTCCTTATCTCATCTTCGATTTTAAATGATAACCTTGCTGGATACAGCAATCTCGATTGTAGGCCTTTATTTTTCATCACTTTGAAAACCTCCTGCCACTCCCTTCTGGCCTGCAAAGTTTCTGTAGAAAAGTCAGCTGATAATCTTATGGGGGTACCCTTGTAAGTAACTTGCTGCCTTTCCCTTGCTGCTTTAAGGATTCTGTCTTTGTCCTTAACCCTTGCCATTTTCACTATAATGTGTCTTGGAGGGGGCTTGTTTGGAATCATCCTGGTTGGAACTCTCTGCACTTCCTGAGTTTGTATTTCAATGTCCTTTGCCAGGTTTAGGAAGTTTTCAGACATTATTACTTCAAATATATCCTCAATCCCTTGCTCCCTCTCTTCTCCTTCTGGTGCTCCGATGACCCGTGGGTTATTGCGTTTGATGTTGTCCCCCAGCTCTCTGAAACTATTTTCCATGTTTTTCATTCTCTTTTCTTTTTGTTGTTCCGCTTGGGTGATCTCTATTTTGTCTTCTAAGTCACTGATTCGATTTTCTGCTTCATCCAATCTGCTAGTGATTCCATCAAGTTTGTTATTTAATTCAGTAATTGTGTTCTTAAGTTCTAGCTGATTGCGTTTCATGATTTCTCTATCCTTCTTTATATTTTCATTAATTTCCTTGAACATTCTAATAATCAGTGTTCTGAACTCTGTCTCCGATAGGTTGGTTACCTCTATTTCCTCTATTTCCACTGATTCAGGAAGTTTCTTCTGTTCTTTTATTTGTGTTATGTTTCTTTGTCTCCCCATTCTGGCTTATTCTTTGTGTTTGCTTCAATATAACAGATAGATCCCCAGATTTCTCAGTCTTTTCTGGGTAAACTTATATGGTGTGTGTCCTTTATATTTGAATTACTGTCTCCCTATTCTCCTGTGCTTATATCTGAGGTGTTCCTTGTGTCGTGCGTCCTCACTTGTTGAAGTTTTAGTTTTGATTACTTTTGGCTTGTCAGTAGGTGGGATTGACTCCCAGATTGATTAGCTGTGAGGATCAGCAGCATCTGCAGTTTATGAGCTGCTGTGAGAGGATTGACCCCTCTGATGAAACTTGGACCCTATGGGTCCTAGTATCTGTAGCAACTTCCTTTTGGGTGTGACTCTTGTATGTCAAACCCAGAAATGCTCTGGTTTTATCTAAAGTTGGCCTCCAGGTATGATGATTTTTGTGTCTGTTTGTTTGGACCCACTGCTGCAGAGTGATTTTAGAGCATAACAGATCAACAAGAACAACCTCCGCAGCCACCAAAGGAAACCAAATGCTCGCACAAGTAAAAAAAAACCAACCATCAAACTACAGTCAACTTGTACAGAAATATCAATCATACTAATGAAGAAAACAAACAGAAACAAAACAAAAACCACACACACAATAACAGAAGAAGAAACAAAATAAAATACAATATCCTAAAATGAAAAATAGAATAAACATGAGAAACCGATTATCTATACCTAAAAAATAAAAAATAAAAATAAACTAAAATAATAATAAAAAAGTAAGAATAAAAATTAAAAAAATAAAATGTGCAGAAAAAAGGAAAAGAGGAAAAGTATAGCAGTGAGAAGAATGAAGAAAATAAGAGAGAAAGTGAGGGTGGGGAATAAAGAAAAAGAAAAGAAAGAAAAAAATATATATATATATTTGTCTACACACCCATATATATGGACATATATTCACCTATATACACCTATATATATGCATATATTAAAAACTACAGAATGATTAGAATGAAATAGAAATAAAAACCAAAAACAACCAAGATAAGCAGCCAATAAAGGGAAAACAAAACAGAATAAAACCAAACAAACCAAAAATACCCGTGCCGGTCTAGGCTAAAGTCCACCAAGCTCTCTTCAGTTTGTATGCTGTACAAAAATTCCTGTGTGTCTTGTGGGAACAGTAGGCCACCTGATTCCTAGCGTGATCCTGGCACTGCAGGTTTGCTGTACTTGAGTGTGGTTGTGATGTGTGATTGGTGGTTTTTACAGTCACTGCCTTTTTGCTTTTGCCTGTCCCACGGCAGGCTGCACCCCCAAAGGCTCAATGAGTGTCTCTGGGCACCCTTTCGGTTGACAGCGGTGGAGAATTAAAGAATTCCTCACTACCAAAAGCCTGCTGCTAAGAATCTGTTAATTAGTGCCTCAGCAGATGAACCTGCCCTGCCTCCCAAGCCTTGCCTAAAGGTGGGGGCGGGGTAGGTAGTCTCACTCTGCTGCCTTTACTGGGTGGAAATTCTCAACCCCCTGCAGGTAGGAATATCTTCCTAGTCTGCCCCTATTGCTCCATTCAGGAGTCAGTTTAAGACTGTCTTGGCAGGGGCCAAAGTTTGTGGGAGTGGGTGAGTTATTGGGTTTTTTTTGCTTTCTGTTCAAGAGTAGAAAAAGGAAAAAAAAATAAAAAACATAAAAATAAACAAAGCCACAGTTCCAACACTGTTTTAAGCTAAGGCCTTTGCCTCATATGCTCCAGCGGAGTTCCTGCTGCTCTCCCGAAGGGTCTGCCGGGATTTAGGGAATTGCACGCACCCTACCGTGTGGCTAAGATCCCCGCTCCGCGTCTCTCGGGGACCTGCGTCTCTGCCTGGCGCGCTGCATCTCCGCGGGCGAGTCCTCTGTTTCCCCCTGCTCCCGGGTTAAGGTTTCTGCCTCGGAGCCGGCGCGCGCCCGCGCCATTCTCCTGCTGCGCTTCTGGAGGGACTGCCGCCGGGGTTTAGGGGACTACGCACACCTTGCCGCGTGGCTCTGATCCCCGCTCCGTCTCTTGGGGACCTGCGTCTCCGCCCGGTGCGTGCTGAGTCTCTGCGCGCGAGTCCTCTTTTCTCCCCTGCTCCCGGGTTTCAGGCTTCTGCGCTCCGCGGGACCCGGTGGGCACAGAGACTGATCCCTGAACCGGGAGGGTGCAGGGACTGATCTTGCCCTGTCACTGCGGGGCTCTGCACCCTGCTTCCTGGGGACCCAGCAAGCCGTGGGTGCAGCTCGTACCTCTGCACAGTCATCTCCTCTCTCTCCTCCCGCACTTGCCCGGCCTGAGCTTCTGCCTCAGACTGCAAACCCACGCGCTCTTGCTGAACTCTAGGTGGGCTGCGGGCTGCAGGGAGTGAGCGGGGGCAACACTCACCGTGACTCAGCAGCCGCAGGTGCGGGCTGCACCTCACGCATCTCGCCACCTTCTTCCCCTACTCGCCCGGCCTGCCCACCTTCCAGCAATCCTTGTGTGGAACTCTTAGTTGCTCTGTGTGATGAGTAGATGTCTCTTTGAAGCGTATTAGAAGTTCAAATTGTGGGTATTTCCAGGGGAGATTTCATGGAGCCCTCCTCACAGCTGCCATCTTGCCCCTCCCTCACAATATCGGGTCATGTTTCTTTGTGTCCTCATTCTGACTGTTCTGTGGTTGCTTTGATGAATTAGGTTGATCACCTATGTCTCTCAGTCATTGCTGGGTGGTCCTGTGGTATGTGTCCTTTATATTCAGGTTGCACAGTCTCCCTATTCTCCTGTCCTGTGTGTTCCAGAGATGTTTCTGTTGAAGTTGCTCTTTAATTGCTTTTGGCTTGTCAGAGTGTGGGATTGACTCTCAGACTGATTAGCTGGGAGAATTAGCTCTGTTCACAGTGTATGAGATGCTGTGTGGAGGTTGACCCCCTCAGAGGAGGCTTGGCCACTCTGAGCTCTTGTGCCTGTGGAAAATTTCCTTTGAGAGTGCCACTTGTAGGTTCAACCAGCTAGTACTCTGGTCTTGTCTACCACTGGCTTCTGGGTGTATTGGTTCTGGTGGTTCCTGAATGGGGCTCCCACTCAGAGCTGTTTCAGCCCTGACTGCTACTGGTCTGTAGCCACCTGGTAGGCTATACACAGTTGGCTGCTGCCCATCCTGAACCTGGGGTCATGTGCAGATGGTCCCTGTGTGAACTGAGGATCACTGCCCCCAATATTTGTCCTGAGGCAGTTTCGGAAAAGGCCCAGGGCCTAGTAGGCTGGTTGCCACCTGTCAGGTGACGGTAAGCCCCAACTATTGAAAGAGGCTCATTAGGAGGGTGTCTGGCTATTTGACCCAGTGCCCTTGGCAATGTGGCACTAGCTTGGCAGGATGGAGCTCAAGTGAGTTATGTGATTGTGATTGGTAGTTTTTAAGATGTTAATGCAGATTCAGGTCTTACAATACCTGGCCTGTGATCCCCTTGTAAAGCGTGTCAAGGACACTACAGCAAACCTCCACCTCACGCTCACAGATTTAAGAAAGATGTTTCTGAGTGACTGTGGTGCAGGTTTGTGGTTGCTGAACACCACAAAGATGACCCCAGGACTCTGTGGACCACCTTTGGTTGTAAAAAACCTTTTCCACAATTTGTGGTGGTGAGGCCAGTCACCTCAGCATCATGGTTGCCCCTGGCAATGCAGCTATAGGTGGGCGTGGTGGTGTTACAGGTGTGTAAAGGCTGTGTTCAGTGGTTTCTACAAATTCAGTGTAGTCTCAGCTCTTAGACCAGTGGTATGTCCATGTGCATTTCATAAAATAAAAACAAAGGAAGGCAACCGAACAACACCAAAAAACAAATACCCCCCACTAACATGATAAGCAATGATCAGACAGGAGAAACAAAAATATATAAAAGAGACAAAAACACAAACACAAAAACAGAACAATACAAACAATGACCAAAGCAATAAACAGATAAACAAGCCTGGGAAACAATGACAAAAAGAAAACAGATGGAAAAAAGGAAGAAAAAGGAACAAAAAGATGAAAGAGAAAGAAAAGAAAAAAAGAATAATAAAATTAAAAAAAAGAAAAAAGGGAAGAAAAAAATTTTTAAAAAAGGAAAAGGCTCTCAGCCTATTTTAATCTGCAGACAACTTTTTCAGCAATAAAGAGTCTCTGGGTACTCAGCACGGCCTGTGTTGAGGGAAGGGTCCAATGCATCATGCACCGGCCTCCCTCTTAGGTGTGCAGTGAGCTTCCGGCAATCAGCTGCTGTGTGCTCTGGGGCTGTGCTCACCACCAAAAATCCTCACAGGTTTTATAGGCTGTCTGCTACTGCAAAAACCCTTCTGTGGCCTGCAGAGGCGGAGGCCAGGCACCAGGGGCTCAGGGTGCCCCTGGTAACGCAGCTCTAGCTGGGCAGGGTAGGCCCCCAAGGCACCACGGGGAGTGGTCAGTGGCCCCCACCAAGTCAGAGTAATGTGCACTCTTGTACCAGCAACCAGCCCGCACCAACCAGCCATGAATACCCCCAGACAGATCACACAGGCACACAGCTCTCTGCCCAACACTCTCAGGAAAACTCCCAGTCTCAGCCGATCCCAATCAGCTTCTCTCAAATCAGGCAGTGCAGCCTGACAGCTAATCGCTACCCTGGGAACTCTGCACACTTAGTGTGGAGAGCGGGAACCTGGGGCAGTTGTGAGACGTGCACACCCGTGTCTCAATGAGCAGCCTGCTGGAGCCTGAGTGCACCAGCCAGGCGCTACCTGGCTACACAGTAGTAGCAGTGCAGAGAGCGGGGACTCAAGGCTGCATCTGTGCGCACACATGCACTCCTGCACCAATTCCAACAGACCAATGTGGTCCTGGTTCTGACCCTCTGTGGGAGGGCCAACCCTGAAAAAATGGCGTCCTCCTGTAGACTACTCCTGTGCAATCTTCACATAGGGGAAACAATAGTCCCAAAACCTCCAGCTCCTATGCCAAAGGTGCTCAGCTCAATCCTTCCCCACAGGCTCCTGGGCCCTGCTCTCAAGCCATTCCGTCTGTCAGGGACTGGGTAAGTGCTCACTAATGAGCAAGTCCATGTGCCAGCTCCACATGAAGGAGACTAGTTCTCTAGCCACCTTCTGCCTCACCGATTTGAGCAAAGAGAGTCCTCACTAATTTCTACTGCTACCTATCGTGGAACTCCTCTTCCTGGCAAAGTAACTCTGGGCTGGTGATCTTGGTGTGGGCTGGAGGGTCTCTCCCACAACCAGAGAAGTCTCTCCACCATTGACATGTCTCTCACGGGGTTTGCCCTCCCTTGTCTCCACCCCTCGTATCAGACTCGTCGTGGCCTCTTCCTTAAGTCCTTCGTTTAGAAGCTCTGTTCATCTAGTATTCAGGGGACTTCTGAAGTTGAATGTTGTATAAATTATTTGTAATTTTGGTGTGGTCCTGGGAGGCAGTTGGCCTAGTGTCCGTCTATTTCTCCATCTTACTGGAAGCCGCCCTAGTTATTTTTTATTAGTGATTTTAAGCTTAATAGAACTGCAGTCTAAAACATAATATGATCATTTAAATCCTTTAAAATGTGTTGAGCTTTCCTTGATTGCTCAACATGTGGTTAATTTTTATCAATGCAATGTGTGTTCCTGAAAAGAATGTATATTCTGCAGTTGTTGGGTACTGTTTTCTACAAGTCAGTTAGTTTAAGTCTGTTAATAATGTTCCGATCTTCCAAGTATTTATTGGTCTTTTCTCTACTCCCATCATTCACTGAGAAAATTGTGATTATGCTTCCCTCTATGATTATTGGCTTTTCTATTTCTCCTTGTAGTTCTGTCTGTTTTTTTCTCTATATTTTAAGATTATGATATTAGGTAAATACAAATTAAGGGTGGGTTAAAATTATTGACCTTTCCATATGATGTTTCCATCTTTGTGTCTAGGTACCTATTTTATCTGCTTTATTTGATATTAATATTAGCTTAATCAGCTTTTTTGTTTGATGAGTGCATGTTGTATTTTTTCCATCTTTTTGTTTTCAACTTTTTGTTTCTTATATTGAGATGTATTATTTATAATAATAATATATTGAATTTTAAAAATTGAATATGATCATGTTTGTCTTTTAATAGGAACATGTATTGTAATTACTGAAATATTTGGATTCAAATCTCCAATTTTATATATTTTTTTCAGTTTACCTAACCTTCTTTATGCTACTATTTTTCTTCTTTCTTTCCTTGTTTTTATTTGATAAGTTATTTCTAGTATCCTATATTTGCCCCTCCTCTCCACAAGTATCAGCTTGGTAACTATACAATTATTATTCTTTCAGTGTTTATCCTGAAGAATATAATGGATATCTTTAAATTATCAAAGACTAATATTGCTTTATTCCTTTATCCATTTTCTTTCATTATAATGGCCTTAAAATACTTTAACTCTATTTACTCTATTTTCAAGTTTTATGTTATTTTTGTCTTATATCTCAGTTTTATGCATTACTCTTTTTCCTTTCTGTGTTTCATGTTTAGTATTTTCATCTTACTCTAATTTCAAAAACATAAAAAAAAAAGACAACCCATTATTTTTACAGAACTTATATTCCTGTTGGGGAGACAGTCAACATACAAACAGCTAAAATATACAGCATATTAGATGGTGACAATTATTTGAGAGAAAACCAAAGCAGGGAGGGGGAATATAAACTTGGGAAACAGGATTGGAATTTTAAATGAATTTGATCAGGGAAACCTCCCCAGATTATTGAGGTTTAAGCAAGGACCCACAGGAGTTGAGAGGATAAGCCATGCAGAAATCTGGTAGAAAAGAATATCCAGCACAGGGAATTGTAAATGGAAAGGCTCTGAGATAGAATTGTACCTGACATGTTTCAAGATCAGCCAGGAGGCAGGTGTGGGTGGAGTTAAATGAGTATGGGAAAGCAAAAGTGGATGATATCAGAGAGGCAGTGAGGTTTTTACAATAAGGTAGTGAGGTAGGAGTAGAGTAATGTCACTAGGGTCATGTAGTAAGATTTTTGGGCTTACTGTTATGATATAAAACCCAATTTAGGAGAAGTGATAGTAGTTGAATACAAAACACACTTTTTTTTTAGCTTACAGTTTTAGAGGGCTTATTATCTGCCAGGCACTGTATTAGGCACCTTACATGCAAGATTGATTTCATAATCAATATATAAAAAGAATGTACAGGGCCGGCTGAGTGGTGCGGTGGTTAAGAGCTGGCTTGGGACGTCAGTGGCCCCAGTTTGGATCTCACATTTGAGGGCCAGTGACACTGCCCTCTGGGAAAAAAAAAAAAAAGAATGTACGTTTCACATAGGTTAATTAACTTATTCAACTTAACTTACTCACAGCCTG
Organism: Aselliscus stoliczkanus; assembly: GCA_033961575.1. NCBI lineage: Eukaryota > Metazoa > Chordata > Mammalia > Chiroptera > Hipposideridae > Aselliscus > Aselliscus stoliczkanus. The sequence goes on from CM066731.1 coordinate 38,656,687, forward strand.
TTTAACCCTCCTCAGGAGGACGAATGTTGGCTAATCCAACCCTTGTGGAGCAATCTGGAGTTTGGACAATTTATTTTGCACACAATTTGGCTAGAAAACTGAAGATTTATTGATGCAATGTAAAATATTATCTGGCAGGGAAAAATAAGACTGTTAATGAATGTGATTAGAACTGCAGCTGGAATGAATTGTAGTGTTTGCAACATCAATGGAATTAATAGAACTTAAAATATTCACAGAATCAGTTAAGTCTTCTTTAAGATTCAAAAAAGTGTATTCCTGTACTTACCTTTAAAATGAACACCAGAAGAAGAAATAGCCAAACCTTCTGTCAGAAAAGCATTTCAAGATTTCAGGGGCATCTGACTGTTTCTGGGCTCAGCCAGCTTCTGGGGGGAAACCCTGGTGGGCTGAAAGCCAGGCATCTTGGAACACAGGCTACAAACTTTGCTTCCAAGAATTAAACAAGAGAAGCACATAAGAGTGATTGAAAAGGGTGTCCTGGCCACACTCCCTGGAGGTTTTGCAACTTTGTTAACTTTTGAGAAGAGCACAGCTTCCCATCAGGATGAAAAACAAAAAGAAGGTGATAGTTCTCCAAGGTCTTTGGAGAACATACTAATGGTCACTCCAAAGACCTTGAAAAATTTTAAGCCATAAATTTGGAGCTGAGTAATCTTGTATAAAAGTTTTTGGGAAGAATTAATTAGACAGTATAATGTACAAGCAACTAAACATAGATTATTATCTGGCATCCCCAAAACTAGATTAATTAACCTCTATTTTCCCCTACTAACAAATTAAATAGCATTCTAAAGCTATACCTTTATGCTTTTACCTGTAGGGAAGAGCTAAGAGAAATGTCCATTGTCCTTATAATTGTTCTACAATGCAAAGTTGAAAGTGTCTCTTCAAATTAATATAAAACAGAAGCATATGATAATGCTAGAAACATTATTTAGTTCAAGCTATGATTATCTAAAACATCTATTTTAATTTGGGGGATATATTCATGCCCTATTCTATATCTATGTCCAAAAGATGTATACTTATTTATAGGTTTACTATGTTCTATACAATTTCTATGATGCGTTTTTCTCACTTCATTAGTAGAAAGCTGGGCAGAGTTAGAAATCTTGTAGTTATAACTGCTGGTTTTGTGAAGATGACTTCAGGATTTCTGAACCTGTAACTTCCTTATTGGTTTCTTATTGCCTCTATGGCTTCAAGTTTCATTGTCACCTCCTAGACACAAATATCCAGGGTCCTAATCATGGATATTTTCTGGTGCTTTCTGGGGACAGGAATCAAAGGGGATATGGTCAACTAGAGTCTAAAGTTCTCTTCTAGACCATGCTCTGGGGACATGGACCCTCAAAATTCCTGCATAAACCTGTGAACTATTGGGTTGTCGGAAAGGCCATGACACATTTTTGCAATGAAAAACAGAAAAAAATATGTCATGACTTTCCCGACAACACAATAGCTTTCAAGAATGCGGTTTGTCCCACAAGAGTGGACTCTAGTGCTGTGGGTGTGTATACCTATAGATGCGAGGGGTGTAGCAAAGTGAGTGGCTGTTTATAGGGGGAAGAGTGAGCACTGGGGATAAATGGAGCTTAAACATATGGGATGCATCCAGGCCTCTCAGGGGGCCAAATGATGGGGGTGGGAACAAGGGTGATGGGAAAACTGAGGCTGGTTATTCAGTCAGAGAGCCTCTATTTGCACTTTTGTCCCATGCCCCACTAGCACTATCACACATGGTCATGAGCTGTCTATGTCTTGGGTCCCAAACAAAAAGCTCTGAAGACGCAATTTGTCTTTTTAACAGTGTTCTCTAATTGTTTTCTTTGGAAACCGAAGCACCAATTTGACATTTTACTCTGAGATTATGAAAAGCAACAAAGGATGATCTCACCATTTATACTACGTAGCTCAAGTCCCAGCAATTTGTTTCCTATTTTAACATCTCCTATGACTCCTCCAATTTGGATATTCTTTTACTGGCAATGTCCCCACTCTGTGATCTAACCATTATATATTATCTCCATCCCCGCAATACCCACTCAGGTTTTTTCTTGTGATATTACTCTCTATGATATTCCACTTCAGCCCACAAATGTCTTCTGTTGTGTTTGCCTTAGTCTAATCCACTAGTGCTTGTGATAATGAAAATTTCAAGTGGAAGGGAAGTGTAGTATATATGTGTTTTGGGGCGGCAGAGAGAGGAGAGAAGAGGGGAAGCACATAGCAGTATATATTCTGCAATGGTACCTTGAAACCACAAAATTTTGAGGCTGCAAATTTTTTTAGGCTTTATGATATTTGGCAATTAACCATTTGAAGACCCATAAAGAGAAAAATGCATTTCCTGTGAAGAGCACTAAAGAGAGAAAATTATTTTTTCAGATTAAAAAATGATTAACATGTAAACATAATTCCTAAGAGCTCAGATCCTCATCTGAGGACAGGATGGGTAGGCAGGTAGAAAGTGAGTTTAAATCCCACTAATTCGGAGAAATAAAAGATAACTTAAGGCCAAAAAAGTACATGCACCTAAGTGGTGAAAAAAATAAGTTGAACTGTCATGGGGTAAAGGGATTTAATTCTGTCTCTTATTACCAACTGCCTGTATAACCTTGAGAGGGTTATCAAACTACTTTCACCTTCAGGTTTATCACTTATAAAATTAGCATAATATCTTCCTTGATATCTTACAAGGGGATTGTAAAGATGAAATGAAACAATGAATATGAAAACACCTTGTCTATTGGATATATACACATTGGAACTCCAACTTCTATCCCAAGCTGAGATATATCTAAGGTCCGGTCCTGGTCAAGGCTAGCAAACATGGTGGTGCTTGTGTTCTTTGTCTAATTTTCCCACCAGCCACTGATCCCAGGACATAAAAGTTTGTTAGCTAAGTGAAAATAATGCAGGAAAATATCATTATGATCCTGTCACACAGTGCTTTATCACATTTTTTGTTTGCTTTGTTTTGTAATTAGAGATCTATGTATATTCTGGTAAGCTAACAAGATCAAATCAAAGATCCCACAAATAGCTCCTTATATGAGGGTTTAAGGGTTAGGATAGCAGATGTGAGGGATCTTGGGCATCATATTACTTAACCTATTAGAACCCTAGTTTCCTCAGATATAAAATTGATATTTTTAATAATATAATTCCTAGGATCTTTTCCAGCTCAGTACCTAGGATTCTAAATCTATCATACACACAAGCTCAGATTTTCTTTTTTTTTAATGATTAATAAGTAAAAACAAAATTAATCAGAACATACATAACCAAAATAATTAACTGATAAAGTATTTTATCCATTTAATAATTATTATTTGAATATCAACTTTATGCCCCTTCCAGGTAGTAGGGACACTGGGTAAAACAAAATAGACAATATTTCTGCTTTCATGAAGATCACTGCTTAGTAGGAAAGGCAACAAAGGAGCAAATAAGTGACTGTGAAAGATGTTGAATAGAGATATGAGATATAAAATAGGAAATTTTACATTCTCCAAATTAATCATATATTCCTCATGCACCAAATCCCAAAATTTTTTATTAACTGTCTTTTTAAAAGTATATTTAGAGCACTTGTTTTGCCTGCATGGAAATGAGGAAGAGAAAATAAATTGAAAGGGGGTAGGGGTTTCTGAACCTTTGTTTGAAATCATCAACTCTTTCAATTTTGGGTGCAGAAAGTCTAGACTCAAAAATGAGCAAGTCTTGGCCTTAGAGACAGCTTCAAACAGATGAGGTTTGTACATGGGGAAAACTGAAGTATATGGCCAACTTACATTGGGTCACAATGTAGACATTCATTTGTATCTTGATCCAGTATATTGATAGAAACAAGATCCCAAATGTGATGGAAACAACTTGAATGCACAAAAAGCCTTATTAACACAGTGAAAATAGTCATTATATATTTAAAATTTTTAAAAGGGATAGAAAGTAATATGTGTACAGGGCCGGCCGAGTGGCGCGGTGGTTAAGCGCTGGCCTCGGAAGCCAGCGGCCCCGGTTCGGTCCCACATATGAGGGCCAGTGACACTGCCCTCAAAAAAAAACAAAAACAAACAAAAAAGAAAGTAATATGTGTACAATGGTAGTAAATAAACATAAAATTTAAAAATAAGAAATATATAGCTTTGAATTTATATTAAATGTCAACACTTGAATCTAATTCGTCAAACTAGAGTTAAGTCCATAAGAAGAGCCTTTGCAGATGTATTTTTTTCTATTCATGCATCTCCCAAACCCCCTCCCCTCAGAATAAAAACAAAAAACAAAACAGAAACAGACCCATAGTTGTAAAGATCAAACTGATGCTTTTGTCTATTCATTTGTATTATTTTGTTTAGATTCCACGTATAAGTGAAACATACAGTATTTGTCTTTCTCTGTCTTATTTTTTTCACAGCACAATACCTTCTATATCCTTTCAGGTTGTGGCAAATGGCAAAATTACATTCCTTTTTTATTGCTAAGTAATATTCCATTATGTGCATATATAAAAAATATTATATATATATATATATATATATATATCTATATATATATATATATATATATAGAGAGAGAGAGAGAGAGAGAGAGAGAGTGAGAGAGAGCAAAAAGATGTATACACATTTTAAGAAAAGAAAACTATTAAAATTGTAATACTCAATATATACCAATATCAAAAGATAAATACAATGCACATTTGACTTCTACTTTGGCTTCTGTAATTACAAGAGGTGCTCAAAATGGCTACCATCAGCATCCAGACACTTCAGATTACAGCAAACTACTGCTTGAGCAACGTTGACCAAAGTATGTCTGCACACACACACACACACACACACACACACACACACACACACACAGAGGGTGCCAAAAAAAATGTGTACACGTTTTAAGAAAGGAAAAAATCTGTATTAAAGTTATGCTGATGGTAACCACTTTGAGCACCTCTTGTAATTGCAGAAGGCAGAAGTCAAATGTACTTGGTGTTCCAATATGGTTATTTGTTTACTGGCTAAAAACTTCCTCATAGACACTGCCATGTGGGCTGGTGCATTGTCCTGATGCAAGACCCATGAATTGGGAAAAAGTTCAGGTCGTTTTCATCTAATTTTTTCACTCAGCGTTTTCATCTTCCAAATAGTAAACTTAGTTAACTATTTGTCCAGTTGGTATACATTCATAATGAATAACCCCTCTAATACCAAAAAATGTTAGCAACATCATTGCAACAAGTTCCCAAACGTATTTGTCAGATCTCGTATATGTATGTCACATCTTCTCTATCTGTTCATCTATCAATGGAAACCTAAATTGTTTCCATACCTTGGCAATTTTAAATAATGTTTCTATGAACATAAGTGTGCATATATCTTTTTGAATTAGTTTTTTTGGATAAATGCACAGAAATGGAATTTCTGGGTCATATGACAGTTTTATTTTTAATTTTTTGAAGAATTTCTGTACTGTTTTCCATAGTGCCTGTGCCAATTTGCGGTCCAACCAACAGTGCATGAGGGTTCCCTTTTCTCCACATCATCACCAATACTTATTATTTGTTGATCTTTTGATTCTGATTAGTGTAAGTTTGATATTTCATTTTAGTTTTGATTTCCATTTTCACGCTTCTCATTTTTAAATTGGATTTTTTTTTTTTTGGTGTTGAGTTACATGAGTTCTTTACATATTTTGGATATTAACTTCTTATGAGATATATCATTTTCGAATATCTTCTCCCATTCAATAGGGTTTTTTTGTGTTGTTTTTTTTTTTTTTTTGAAGGCTTTGCAGGTTTTTGAAGGGCTGCGATTAGAAGTTCAGATCCCTTATTATGCCATATTGCACTTATAAAAGTATAGCTTTCTTTTGACTTATCAGTGTTATGAGTGCTAGTCTTATGTTTCTCAGTCATGATTATAGTCTTTATTTGACTCATAATTGAAAGAAAAAAGAGAATGAACATTTTATGAAGTAACAGAGAAACAGTTGGAAGAGGGTTGGGAAAGAGGAGGGAATTGAAGGAGTTAAGTGAGTGTGAATACTTTAGAAAGAAGAACTAATTCTCAGCTAGTAGATAAAGAAGTCCTGGAGATCTAATATACAGGATAGTGATTAGAGGTAACAATATTGTATTATAACCATCAAACTTCCTAGGAGATCAGATGTTAATCATTCCTAGCACAAAAAAGAAATGATAATTATGTAATGTGATAGAGGTGTTAGCTACCACTATAATGCTAATCATTCTGCAACATATAAATGTATAAAATCAACATGTTGTACATCTTAAACTTATACAATGTTATATGTAAAATATTTCAATGAAAGAAAGAAAGAAAGAAAGAAAGAAAGAAAGAAAGAAAGAAAGAAAGAAAGAAAGAAAGAAAGAAAGGAATCTGTTTAAATTCCACCAAGATGTGAGAGGTGAAAGAAACAAAATCAAACAGGGACTTCAGGTCAAGATAGTGAAGTAGGTAAGATGCTGTGCTTGCCTCCTCACATGACCCCATTAAAATTTCAACTAACTTATAGAACAACCATCATTGAGAACCACTTGAAGTCTAGCTGAATGGAAGTCCTATAGCTAAGAATATAGAGAAAAGCCACATTAATACTGGTAGGAGGAGCAGAGACACAGAACAAGCTGGTCCCACATCTGCTTGTGACCATTAAAAATAGGGAGGGGGCCGGCCAAGTGGCGCTGTGGTTAAGCACTGGCCCCGGTTCGGTCCCACATATGAGGGCCAGTGACACTGCCCTCAAAAAAAAAAACAAAAACATAAAAATAAGGAGGGATATCTCAGCTGAAGAGGTCCCCTCTGAGACAACAGGGGGTCCCGGACCCATATAGGATTCCCCAGTACAAGGCATCAGTGCTGCGAAGTACCCATGAAATCTGGCTGTGAAAACCAGCAGCGTTTGTGTCCAAGAAAGACAACAGGCTACTGGATACCTAGGCACTTCAGATTTATAAGACCCATGCACAGTGTCAATGACTTACAAAATCACTCACTCAGAGCTTTAGGACAGGGGCAACAGCTTGAAAACAGCCAGGGACATAAAGGGCACAAATGAATTGACTAGATTCACAGAGAGGGTTGGAGGAGCAGGGGACAAAGAAGCTCTCTCTGGGAAGGAAGTGCAGGCAAGTAATATTGTTTCTTTGTTTCACCCTTCCCTCACCCAGCCTGTAGGCACAGGTGGCACCAAATATGAATACTCCATTAACCTGCTGACAACATTCACACTGCCCTAGTGATTCCCTGAGACCCACTCCACCCAAATTGTGCTCCTGGGCCAAACCTCATTCAGTCACTTTTCCACCAAAAACAGCCTGCCTTAGCGCATACTGCAGACTTTCCTAAAATTTCTCAAATGTCCACAAACCCCAAACAAGCGGTGGCCACACTCATTGTGCCCTGTACCTCTAACTAAGTGGCTCCAAGCCCAGCATTATTGGCAGTTGACCTTGGTTTGCAGTATACCCTCTCCCAGGCACCTCCAAGTGCAGCACAGGGTACTACCATACACAAATCACTTTGTAGCTTTTACCCGGTATCCCTGTGCCAGACACAGGCAGTGGCTGACCTGTGTCTGCACCTGAGCCTTTCAAAAGAGGCCCCAGAAATAACATGCCTACTGGCCAGCTCAAACTACATCAGCGCACAATGTAACTAGCTTCAAAAATGACACACCCAAAGGGCAGACTCAGCAGGCACCAGAGCCCCACTTTTGGGAATCCTGCTCCACGTGGTCAACCACCCTCACACAATAGCTCATTTGCTATAGACATAGTCACTACTCATAATCCACCAGCCTAAGGTGCCAATTTGTTTGCAATTTTTTAAACCACCCACTAATTTGCCAATAGCAATCAAAGCTCAACTACAACAGGAGGGTGCACACAACCCACACAAGGGACACCCCTGGAGCACCCAGGTCAGATGACTAGGGAGACTGTGCCACTTTGCCCTACAAGACACTAACAACATAAGGCCACCTTGCCAAGACTAGGAGACATAGAAGATCTACCCAATACATAGAAACAAACACAGAGAGACAACCAAAATGAGAAGACAAAGAAAAATATCGCAAAAGAAAGAACAGGACAAAACTCAAAAAAAAAGAACTAAAAGGAGGCAAGCAAACTATCAGATACAGAGTTCAAAACACTGGTTATAAGGATGCTCAATGAACTCGGGAGAAAAATAGATAATCTCAGTAATAACTTCAACAAAGAAATAGAAAACGTAAAAAAGAAAGTCAGAAATAAAGAATACAATAACTGAAATGAAGAATATATTAGATGTAATCAATAGGAGATTAGATGAAGCAGAGGATCAAATCAGCAATTTGGAATGCAAGGTAACAGAACACACCCAATTGAAGAACAAAAAGGAAACGAATCCAAAACAAAAAACAAACAAACAAAAAAAACAACCAAGGACAGTTTAAGGGGACTCTGGAACAACATAAAGTGTACCAACATTCACATCATACAATACTAAGGGAAGACAGAGAGCAAAGGATTGAAAATGAATTTGAAGAAAAAATAATTAAAAATTTTCCTAGCCTGGTAAAGGAAATTGACCTACATGTCCAAGAAGCACAGAAAGTCCAAAACAAAATGAAATAAAAATGGCTCACGCCAAGACATATTGTAATAAAATGCCAAAGGTTAAAGACAGAGGGAGAATCTTAAAAGTAGCCAGAGGAAAACAGTCACACAGAGAAAAACTCCTATAAGATTGTCAAATGATTTCTCAACAGAAACTTTGCAGGAGAGGCATGGCATGAAATATTCAAAGTGATGAGAAGCAAGGACCTACAACCAAGTCACCCACAACCTCTACCCAGTGAGTCCATTATTGAAAATTGGAGGAGAAATAAAGAGTTTTCCAGACAAGATAAATCTAAAAGAGTTTGTCACCAACAAACCAGTATTACAAGAAATGTTAAAGGGACTTCTTTAAGAAGAAAACAAAGAAAGATCAGCAAGGTGAATAAGAAAATATAACAAAGAAAATTTATCAAAGACAAATACATAATAAAAGCAGTAAATCAACCAACCATAAAGCTAGTACAAATATTGAAAGGCAAATGTAGGAAGATCATATGTAATTATAACAAGAAATTAAAGAACACACACACACACATACACACACAAAAGAAGTAAAAAATAACTACAAAAACATAAATGTGGAGGAGGTAAGTAACAATGGTAGTGATTTTATTATGTGTTTGAACTTAAGCAACATCAACTTATAACAATGCTATAAACATAACAGTATGTATGAATGACATGGTAACCACAAACCAAAAATCAACAAGAGATATACAAGAAATAAAGAGGAAGGAAATTCAAACACAACACTACAGAAAGTCATCAACATACAAGAGAAAAGAGCAAGAGAATAAGAAAGGATCAGGGAAAAATTACAAACACAATAAAACAATTAAAATGAAATACATACCTATCAATAATTTCTTTAAACGTAAATGGACAAAATGCTCCAATAAAAAGAAAGGATGGTGGGCCGGCCGCGTGGCGCGGTGTTTGGGTGCTGGCTTGGGAGGCCAGCGGCCCCGGTTCGGGTCCCACCTTAAAAAAAAAAAAAAAGAAAAAAAAAAGAAAGGGTGGCTAAATGGATAGGAAAACAAAACACATACATATGCTGCCTACAGAGAGCAACTTTATAATGAAGAAAACACAAAGACTAGAAATAAAGGAACAGAAAGATATTTTATGCAAAAGGAATGAAAAATACATTCAGGTAGCAGAACTTATATGAGACAAAATAGGCTTTAAAACAAAGGGTACAATAGGAAATGTCATAATGATAAAAGGATAAATCCAACAAGAAAATATAATCCATGTAAACATTTATTTCCCTAACATAGGAACACCTAAATATACCAAGCATATATTGGTGGACATAAAGGGAAAAATCAACAGTAACGCAGTAATAGTAGGACACTTTAACATCCAATTAAAACCAATGGATATGTCATCCAGACAGAAAATCAACAAGGAAACAGTGGCCTTAAATGTCACATTAGACCAAATGAATGTCATTGATATGTTTAGAACATTTCGCCCAAAAGAGACAGAATGTACATTATTTTCAAGTGCACAGAGAACATTTTCCAGGATAGAATACATATTGTGCCATTAAACAAGTCTCAATAAATTTAAGAAGATATAACCATATGAAGCATCATCTCTGATCACAATGGTACAAAATAAGAAATCAATTACAAGAAGAAAACTGAAAACAAAAAAACACATAGAGGCTAAATAACAAGCTCCTAAATGATTAATGGGTTAATAACAAAGAAGAAATAAAAAATACTTCGAAACAAATGAAATGAAATATAAGGACTCAAAAACCTATGGGAGAGAGCAAAAGCAGTTCAAAGAGGGAAATTCATAGCAATACAATCTTACTTCAAGAAATAAAAGCAATCTTAAATAAAAAATCTAAAATTACACCTAAAAGACATAGAAAAAGAAGAATAAACAAAGCCCAAAGTGTGTAGAAGGAAGGAAATAATAAAGATCAGTGCGGAAATAAAAAACATAGTCTTCAAAAAAAATCCAAAAAAAAAAAATCAATAAACCAAAAGCTGCTTCCTTGAAAAGATAAACAAAATTGATAAAGCTTTATTTAGACTCATCAAGAAAAAAAAAGAGGGCCCAAATAAACAAAATTAAAAATGAGAGTGCAGACCTGACAACAGACACCACAGAAATACAAAGAATTGTAAAATACTATGAACAATTATATGCCAACAAATTAGACAACCTCAAATAAATAAATAAATTCCTGGAAACATACAGTCTTCCAAGACTCAATTAAGAAACAGAAAATCTGAACAGACTGATAAGTACTATTAAAATCGAACCAGTAATTTGAAAACCTCCCAACAAACAGAACTCCTGGACTAGATGTCTATGCAGGTGAATTTTACCAAACACTGAAAGAAGAATTAATACCTATTTTTATCAAACTATTCTTAAAAAAGGAAGAAGAGGGAAGGCTCCCAACTCATTTTCTGAGGCCAGTATTTACCTAATTCCAAAACCAGACAAGGACATTACAAAATACAAGAGAATTACAGGCCCACACCCCTGATATATATGCATGCAAAAATCCTGAGCAAAATCCTCAGCAAACCAAAATCAGCAACACATTAACATCATGCACCATGATCAAGTAGGATTTATTCACTGGTTGCAAGTTTGGTTCGATATCTGCAAATCAACTAATGTGACACCACATAAAAAAGAAAAAGGATAAAAATCATGTGGTCATACCAATAGATGCAGAAAAAATGGACAAATTAAGCATCCATTTATGATAAAAACTCTCATCAAAGTGGGAATAGAGAGAACATACATCAAAATAATAAAGGCCATATATGAGAAACCCACAACTAACATTTTATTCAATGGTGAAAAGCTAACAGTGTTTTCCTTAAATCAGGAATAAGACAAGAAAGTGCGTTTTCACCACTTCTATTCAATGTAGTATTTGACATCCTAACCACAACAATCAGACAATGAAAAGAAATAAAAGACTTTCAAATTGGAAAGGAAGAAGTAAAATTGTCATTATTTACACATCACATGATACTGTATTTATGAGTAGAGAACCCTAAAGATTCCACCAAAAAAATAAAAAAAATATTAGAATTGATAAATGAGTTCAGTGAAGTAGCAGGATACAAAATTAATATTTAGAAATGAGTTGCATTTTTATATACCAATAATGAACTATCAGAAAGAGAAATTAAGAAAACAATCCCATTTATAATTGCATCAAAAAGAATAAAATACCTATGAATAAATTTAACAAGGAGATAAAAGACCTGTATTCAGAAACTTATCAAATGTTGAAGAAAGAAGCTGAAAAAGGTACAAATAAATGGAAACATATGATGTGTTTATGGATAGAAAAAATTAACATCATTAAAATGTCCATACTACCAAAAGCAATCTACCATTTAAATGCAATCCCTATCAAACTATCAATGGCATTTTTCACAGAACTAGAACAAATAATTTTAAAAATTTATGGAACCACAAAGACCTGTCATAGCCAAAACAATCTTGCTAAAGAAGTACAAAGTAGGAGGTATCATGCTACCTGATATCAAACTGTGTTATGAGCCCATAGTAATCAAAACAACATAATACTGGCATAAAAGCAGACATACAGATCAGTGGAACAAAATAGAGAGCCCAGAAATAAACCCATGCCTATATGGTCCATTAATCTGTGACTAAGGATGCAAGAATATTACAATGGAGTAATTACAGAAACTTCAGTAAATAGCTTTGGGAAAAGTGCACACATAACATGCAAAAAAAATGAAACTAGACTACTATCTTACAATATATATATATATATATATATATATATATATATATATATATATATATATATATATAAACTCAAAGTTGATTAAAGATTTTAATGTAAGACCCCAAACCATAAAACTCCTAGGAGAAATCATAGGCAGTAAACTCTTTCACATTGCTCTTAGTAATATTTTTTTGAATATGTGTCCTTAGGCAAGGGAAACCAAAGAAAATATAACTAAAAAGTTTTTTGCACAATGAAGAAAACCATCAACAAAATAAAAAGACAACCTACTGAATGGGAGAAGATATTCATCAATGATACATCTGATAAGGCGTTAACATCAGAAATGTGTAAGGAACTCATATAATTTAACACACACACAAAAACAATCTGATTAAAAAATGGACAGAGGACCTGATAGACATTTCTCCAAAGAGGACATACAGGTGGCCAATAGACATTTGAAAGGATAGTCAATATCACTGATTATCAGGTAAATGAAAATTAAAACCACAATGAGATTTCACATCCCATCTATCAGAATGGATATCATCAATAAATCAACAAAAAACAAGTACTGGTGAGGATGTGGAGAAAAGAGAACCCTGTGCACTGTTGGATTGTAAATTGGCGTAGACACTATGGAAAACAATATGGAAGTTCTTTAAAAAATTAAAAATAGAACAGCCATACAACCCAGCAATTCCACTTCTAGGTATTTATCCAAGTCATCCAAAACACTAATTTGAAAATGTATATGCATCCCTGTTTATTGCAGCATTATTTGAAATTGCCAAGATATGGAAGCAACTTTAGTGTCTATTGCTAGACAATTGGATAAACAAGAAGTGGTACATGGGCTGGCCGAGTGGCTCAGTTGGTTAAGAGCTTGCTCAAGAGTGCGAGCTGAGCTCTGAGCAACAATAGTTCGATGCCAGCCCAACCTGAGCTGCCATTGAGCTTGCCAACAGGTGGCAGGATGGCTCAGCTTAAAAAAAAAAAAAGAAGAAGTGGTACACATATGCAATGAATTATTACTCAGCCATAAAGAAAAAATGAAATCTAACCATTTATGACATAGTTGGACCAAGAGGGTATTATGCTAAGTGAAATAAGTCAGATATAGAAAGACGAATACCATACGATTTCTCTTATATGTGGAAACTAAAAAACAACATAAATAAGCAAATAAAACAAACAACAAACTTATAGATACAGAGAAGAATTCGATGATTGCCAAATGAGAGGGGGGTTGGGATGGGTGAAAAAAAGGTGCAGGCATTAAGAAGTACAAATTGGTAGCGCCGGCTGAGTGGCTTAGTTGGTTAAGAGCTCACTCAAGAATACAAGCTCTGAGCAACAGGGTTACTGGTTTGATTCCCGGCCTGAGCTGAGCTGCCGCCGAGCTGCCAACAGGTGGCAGGATGGCTCAGCTAAAAAAAAAAAAAAAAAAAAAAAGAAGTACAAATTGGCAGTTTTAAAATATTCATAGATGGAAATTACGACATAGGGCATATAGTCAGTAATGTAATAACTATGATGGAATCAAGTGGGTACTCCACTTATCTGGTTATTCGCCTTGTAAGTTATATATATTTAAGCTTATGCTCTATATCTGAAACTAATAAAACATTGTGTGTCAACTGTAACTGAAATATTAAAAAAAAAAATTGGCAAAAACAGGAGAGTGGAGTAATGAAAATGGGTAAATAAGGGTATTTATCTTGTGGCCAGAAAGGGAAAAAACAGGAGCCTGCAGCTAGGTTAGGGGGAAACAATGCTGAGTAGCTTAAAGGTGCTTGGTTTTGTTTACCTACTAAACACCAAGATTGTAACCTATGACCTACACTTAGGAACCTTTGTAAGTCAGATATTAGTGTGTTAAAGTGTGCCGAGTTTTTGAACATTTGCCTTGGACCTACCAGTGTTTTTAGCCATGCTGCATTTTCTTTTAAAACAAGCTTACTGCCATTCTTTGTTATTCAGCAAATCTCCTGTTATATGTGGTTGATTCTCTGACAGTTAGCACCAACTACAATCTATTTTCCTCACTAAATGCTGAATTAGAGACTTTATGCACGTAATATGGATTTAAGAAATCTCCTCACAGAGGTTAATGTGCTTAAAGGTCAACGGAGTGAGGATGTTTTGGGAGAACATAATATGAAGCATTTAAAATATATAGATTCGACAGGGTTTTGGTTTTTTTTTTTTGCAAGATTTATTGTCTAAAAAAATGTAATGCTTAGTTTCTGTGAGATTAACATACCCAGAAAAGAAATCGTTACTGGTACTTTGACAGGCTGTGTCATTTCTGAAGCTACTGTTAACACTAAATCCATACTGAATACAACATGCATTGGCAGCAGTGAAGCTGTAACTCAGCCTGGTGTAATTATGGTATTTAAGTAGAAAGCAAGATTCGGGGAAAGTGTTTTGTAACAGTGTCTTTTCCAAATAACAGAGTATTCACTGATTTTCTAAGAAAACACGTGTTCAAAGGACTGTGGGTGTCACAAGTAATTAATGTGTCTACAAAAGATCTTCTGTGATTCCCAGAGAAGACAGGAAAATGTTACATAAAGTGTGAAACATAGGGGTCATTTCAAAAGTAATAGATACTGAGCCGGCCGAGTGGCACGATGGTTAGGAGCTGGCTTGAGACCCCAGCTCTGAGCAGCAGAGCCCTGGTTCGGATCCCACTTATGAGGGCCAGTGACACTGCCCTCTACAGCTAAGGTGGTGAACAACAGCTAAGCAAAGCTGCCTCTCTAGCTAAGGTGGTGAATGTTGCCTTTATGGCTAAAATGGCCAGCAACCAGTGAGTGGTCAGCAGCCAGTTTGAGCAGCTGGCAGCCAATGTGAGTGGCTCGCAGCCAGTGTGAGCAGCTGGCAGCCAATGTGAGTGACTGGCAGCCAGCATTAGCAGCCAAGAGCCACCGTGAGCGACCATCCAAGGTTGGAGACTGATCTGCCTCATCTGGGAAGAGCATGGGCCAGTGAAGCAATGTCCTCCACAACTAGACTGAAGAACAAAAAAAGGACCACAACTTGTCTGTTCCTCTTCCCCGATTCCCCTATGCTGTTCCCCTCCCCCAATTCTCTAATAAAAAATCTTTAAAAAAAAAGTAATAGATATTGACACTGAGCTACAAACAATTTTAAGATTTACATATCATTCAAATGAATTGGATTAGAGCCAGATAAAAGATGTTTTATATTACAGTTTTTAAAAAAAAGTCTTAAGGGCATTTAGTACAAGATGGCATATTTACCTTCT
The DNA here is from genome assembly GCA_033961575.1 of Aselliscus stoliczkanus. Taxonomy (NCBI): domain Eukaryota; kingdom Metazoa; phylum Chordata; class Mammalia; order Chiroptera; family Hipposideridae; genus Aselliscus; species Aselliscus stoliczkanus. The sequence goes on from CM066731.1 coordinate 38,672,365, forward strand.
TTTGAAACGTAATGTACATGAAGGCAAAGGATTCTGTGTCATTTCTAAGGTAAAATGTTACTATTTTGAGCATATTTTGATCCAAAATACTTCACACCAACAATAGTCTGCATATTAAAATAGTTACAAGTGGCATGTAAATAAAGTACCTAAACCTTGGTGTTGGAAGTGTTTCTGTTCTCTGCTAAAAGAATTGCTTATCATATGTTTCATAGCTTTTGTCTAAATTCTGAAATAGGAGCAGACTGCCATTTGTTTTTTTTTGAAACACATTTAACCAGTTTGGTGTTTTGACTCAGACCTGACTGGCTTGGGAGAGTGGCTGACTCTCTAATGCTGGGCTCTGGTCGCCCTCATGAAAGTTACCTCCATTTATATGGGCATTATGGTGCTTGAATAGTGGCCCCGCAAAAGATATATTCATGTCCTAATTCCTGAAACCTGTAGATATTACTTTTTTGGGGATAAATGGTCATTGCAGATGTAAGTAAATTGAGGATCTTGAGATGAAGAGATCATTTAGATTATCTGGGTGAGCCCTAAATCAAATGACAAATGTCCTTATAAGAGAAAGACAGAGGGAGATTTTGAGACAAACAGAAGAAACAATAGAGAGGATAAGGGAATGTGAAGACATAGAAGAGACTGGAATGATGCAGCCCCAAGCTATGGGAGCCAAGAAATGCCAGCAGCCACCAGAAGCTAGAAGAGGCACAGAAGGATTTTTCCAGAGAGTCTTCCAAGGGAGTGTGGCCTTGTTGATGCCTTGAGTTTGTACTTTTGGCCTCCAGAACTGTGGGTAAATAATTTTATGTTGTTTTAAGCCACCCAGCCTGGGACAATTTGCTATAGCAGCCACCGGAAACTAATACAGGAAGTTTTAACTCCTATGTTTCCTACATACCAAAGAAAAAGCAGACTGCCATGTAAACATGGTCTAGACCTGCTTACCCCCAATGTTTCATCCTGCACTCACATGAGGTGATAATAACACTGGAGATGACAAAAAAAAATGGAAAGAGTAGTTCTAAATCCTGCCAGATTTCTAAGATATCTTTCGTTTTGAGGTGAGGAAAGATAACCAATTCTATCTGTATGCTTACCACATGTCTCTCCTTGTTTTTCTTTTCTTTTTTTTTTTTAATTTGCCACCTTTACACTATTTTGACCTCAGGAAGAGGAAGGAATTAAAAATAAGCAAGGAACAAGTGAAAGTTGTAAAGACTCTCTGGTGACAAGAATGTACAATTATGATATATAGATTAAGGATTCTTGAAAAACAAACACTCAAACAAAAAAACAAAAACGAGACACAAACTGAAGAGAAATTTAAACTAACAGTGAAAGAGTAATGTGACTTTTTTCACAACCTTACCATTTGATGATATATGTAAATTATAACAACAAATTGGGAGATAAAATACTTCTCTCTGTCTTGCTAATGTTGCTTTATAAAGATATACAACAATGTACATAACATCATTTAATTTTGTACAGATTATTTTTTTCAGTATGAAACAGTTTGGAGTGTAAATATACTGTTTTTGGTCCTATTGATGTCAGCGACTGCTCTTGATCCCTAGTTTTCTGTTCTATTTTTCTCTTTTTTTTTTTCTCTTTAGCCATACCTTTGAGGTAGGGTTCCTCAGATTTCCCTTAAAGGGAATGAGCCTTTTTGAACTTAATTCCAAGTCCTCTCAGTCAGTACAATTTAGGATATTTGTTAAGCCTATTAACTTGTCTCTTAAGTAGTACATTAGCTTTTGACCTCATGGGTTTAAGTAGATTACATATTAAATGTTATTAGAAAACTGTGACTTCATAAAAGCCTTAGAAAATAGTAGCCCTGTCCTCTAAAGTCTTAAGTAATGGAGGTTCCACTAAGTGAAAACAACAACAACAACATCAACAACAACAAAAAAAAACACATCTAGACAACCCTGCAGGTTCACTTGAGCCAGTTCATTCCCAGGTGCTGGGAAAGTTTGAGAATGCACCAAAGTAATTGCTTAGACAATTGCTACTTGTGAGGTAACTCTCGTCTTCTTTGGGGTTAATATGAACTGTCATTTTTTCTTGGCCCCTTTTAATTTGCCTTTTTGGGTCAATATTTCAGTGGTGTCAAAGTGAAAATGGATTAAATTTGTTTCAGTTCAAATAGCTATAGAGAAAATTTGCTGTCAGTACACTATAAATGACTTTGTGGTATGAATCCATGATGACTCACAGATTACCCAGAAGATGTCTGCTCAAATAGCTCAACTGTTATTGCCTCAACCTAGATCTTAAGTTCTCCCTGATCTGTCCATCATTTTTCTTTCCTCCACTATGTACCTTTGCACACCTGCCACTTTGACCAAGCCTAGCCATTTAACAGTGATGACAGACTCCTGGGACTTTGTCAAGGACACTTGACCCCTCATCCCTGCCTAACTGAGATCCTTGTTATTTCAAAGCCCTGTGTAACCCAAACCTCCCAAACATAATTGCCTAAGAAGTAGGCAATTACACTGCTGGAACCTCTGTCTTGGCCCCTTTTCATCTGCCTTGTTTCACAATTGATGCTTTATCTGATTGTCTCCCACTGGGCTATGACATTCTGGGCATATGTGTCTTGGTCATCTTTGTATAATTCATGGTAACTAATAGGAGACTTTTTCTCTTGTAGCTGTTTAATACATGTTATTTAATGAATAAAAAATTATAAGGAGTGTCTAGAAAAAAAAGATGTTTTGTATGTTCACAAAATAATTTTAATTTCTCAGAGTTGCTGGAGTCCTTCAATGAACAGCTAGAATCCCCAGAAATCAAGTAAACATTTGGGAATCCAGAAAACAATTCATTGTTCTATAAGTACAAAGACAAATGTACTGGAATAAGCTCAGGATTTACCTAGTGCAAGTTACTTTAGATGGGAAAGCCAGAGATCATCATTCCCGAACTCTTAAAGGTTTAGAATGTCTTGCTTGGGTTGTGGCAGTGACCTCCTAATTGGTCTCCATCTTTCATTGGCATTTCCTCCAAACCACAGTCTTTGCAAAGGGATATTTATAAAATGGAAAGCTGACCCTGCCTTGATCCTGCTATCAGGATGAAATCCAGATACTAAACCTGGCATGTATGGCCTTTTTTCACCTGTCTCTACCTGCATTTCTGGTTGTGTCTTTATAGATAGTTCATACTCTCCTTTCAAATTCTTTAGTTATTCTCTGATCCCATACTCTCTTAGGCCTCTGTTCCTTGAAATTTTTTTCCTGGAATTTTCTCCCTCTTTTCATGTTTCAAAATAACTCCTCCTTATCCTTTCAGATTCAGTTTAAGCAAATTTTTCAGGCTGAGTGTGCATGCTCCATATGCAAATACTATCATAGTATTTCTTTTTTTTTTATTATTTTATTATGAAATAAACATTTTAAAAAAAATTAGCTTCAGGTGTACAACACAGTGCAATAGTTATACTTTTTACCCCTCAAAGTGACACCCCCTCATATTTCTTATCATAGCATTTTTCCATACTCTGTCATAATCCTTGATTATATCTTTTGTCTTGTTCCCCATAGAAGGCCAGGATCATGTCATATTCACAAGTCTAGAGTTTTGGGAATTCTTAGCACAGAGGAATGGTTTTTGGCAGTGATACGTATGAAGTTCCCATATATATATATATAATGGGGCATCAAGCTGAGAAAGGAGACTTGAGGACGAGCAGCCTTCACACGATTAACAGAGGAAAAGTACTCATTAAAGAAGACTAACTAGGAGGAGGAGAATCTGAAGAGAGCCATGTTTAGAATCCAAGGAATAAAAAGTTTCATGTCGTAAAGCAGTCAACTTAAGTAAACTTTGAAAGGTAGTCATTGAATTTGGTGCTTAGGAGCTCATTGATGGCCTTTGTAGTAGATTGTAAGGTCCTTTTTAAGGTTTTAGCATGCACACTCAAACACTTTTCCACACCCAGATAGATAGCATATAATTTTCAATAAAGATAGTGGCATGCCTGGGTTGGCATGTCTACTATACTTAGGTCATTAGGGACATAGTCCAGGTTCTTAGCACAAAGAGAAATTTGACAAAAGTTGAAGAAGGAGGATATATTTCTATGCTTTGGCTATGATTTTAATCCTAACTCCTGTTGTATGCTGTAATATTATGCATCTCATCAGATTCTCAAACCTTCACCAGTTTGCCTTGTCTTCAGCTGCTATTGAGACTGGTTTTCTGGGGACCTGTGCAGTTTTTCCATCTGAGGTTGGCTGGTTGAACTCCTGGGGTCTCTGACTTCTCCAGCCATGTCCCAGGTTGGATGCAGGACCCTGGAGCACTGAGATGGGTTTTACTGCTGCTTTTGAGGGAGTTGTGTGATGTGACTTAGAATTTGAGGTAAGGAACCCCTGTGAGGTGAACTTGGGAGACTGCAGATAGGAAGGAACAATGCAAATAAATTCCCTGTCCTTTCTCCTTGAAGGGACTTCTTTGAGCAGCTTATTTGAACAGTCTGTCTGGAAACATCCCAGGTGGCTGAGTGGCTACACCTGCTGAGAAACCAGCTGTGTATCTTTGAGCTTATAATAAAGCAGTGGCCAGTGCAATGATATACTGTGGCTTTCCAGCCTCCCCTTTCACACTTCTATTTTCATTAATTTTCACTGCCTTGGGACTTCACCTTTCAAACAAATCAACCCTGTCCAGGCTCTCTTTTCAACAGAGCCCAGGTTAAGACATTGCATGTCACAAAACCACTTAAGATAATGTGATTGTGGCAGTACTAACATTAAAGCCTACACTTTTCTACTTAATAGATGGCCCTTCCCGCTTTCCCAACTTCATGGCAACTGATAGAGCAAGGACGTCACACGATTTGAATGACATGAATTCATTTTGCCTGACATCCTGCCTATTCTGCAAAAGTAAAAAAAAAAAAAAAGAATAAAGAAAGCATTGCTTAAGGAGACCATCAATAAAGTAAAAAAAAAAAAGGCAGCCTACTGAATGGAAGAAGACATTTGTCAATGATATATCTGATAAAGGGTTAGTATCCAAAATTTGCAGCTCAACACGAAAAAAACAAACAACCCAATTAAAAAATGGGCAGAGGACACCAAGAGACATTTCTCTAAAGAGGACATACACATGGACAACAGAGATAGGAAAAAATGCTCAGTCTCACTAATCATTAGAGAGATGCAAATTAAAACTACAACGAGATACCACCTCACTCCAGTCAGAATGGCTATCATCAATAAATTAACAAACAACAAGTGCTGGCAAAGTTGTGGAACAAAGGGAACCCTGGTGCACTGTTGGTGGGATTGCAGATTGGTGCAGCCACTATGGAAATCAGTATGGACATATCTCGAAAAACTGAAAGTAGAACTGCTTTATGACCCAGCAATTCCACTCTTAGGTATCTACTCAGAGAAATCCAAGACACCAATTTGAAAAAAATATATGCACCCCTATGTTTATTGAAGTGCTATTTACAATAGCCAAGACTTGGAAACAACCAAAATGCCCATTAGTAGATGACTGGGTTAAGAAACGGTAGTACATTTATACAACGGAGTATTGCTCAGCTATAAAGAAGAATGAAATTGTGCCATTTGCAATGATATGGATGGACCTAGAGAATATTATGCTAAGTGAAATAAGTCAGTCGGGGAAAGACAAATACCATATGATCTCACTTATATGTGGAATCTAAAGAACTGAATAAATGAGCAAAGTAAACAGAAATAGTCCCAGAGATATAGAGGAAAAGCTGATGGTTGCTAGATGGGATGGGGGTTGTGATGAGAGAGAAGGGGAAGGGATTAGACAGCATAAATTGGTAACTACAATATTGCCATGGGGATTCGAAAGACAGTTTGGGGAACATAATCAATAATATTGTAATGATTCTGTAGGGTGTCAGATGGGCACATGTCTTATTAGGGAGACCACTTCATGGACAGTGCAGATGCTTGAACACTGCGCTGTTCACCGGAAGCTGAAGCTGAATATTGTATGTCAACTATAATTATTATATATGGTCATATATATATATATATATATATATATATATATATATATATATAGTCATGGGACATGGAGTATAGTACAGGGAATAGAGTCAGTGGAATTGTAGTAGATATATATGATGTCAGAGGGGCAATGGATGCGGGAAGGGTGTTATCACTTTGTGATGGGTGAAATGTCTAACTATTACATTGTTTTGTACACCTGAAACTAATTAAAAAAAAATGCACATAAAAAAAAAAAAAGGGCCGGCCAAGTGGCGCATTGGTTAAGAGCTGGTTTGGGGATGCCAGCGGCCCCAGTTAGGATCCCACATATGAGGGCCAGTGACACTGCGCTCTACAGCTAACAATAGCTCCACCTGGAGCTGGGCAGTGAGCCCCTGCAATGGTGTAGGCTGCAGTCCCTGCTGCAGTGGGCTGCCATAGGCTACAGTGAGTGGCCGGCAGCCAGTGTGAGCAGTTGGCAGCCAGCTTGAGCTGCCAATAGCTGCAGTGAGCAACCATCCAGAGGCCAGCGACCGATCTTCCTCATCCGGGAAGAGCGCAATGACGATACCAACATGGGCCAGTGAAGCAACGTCCTCTGCAACTAGATTGAAGAACAAAAAGACAGCAACTTCTCTGTTCCCCTTCCCCGATTCCCCAACGCCATTCCCCTCCCCCAATTCCCCAATGAAATCTAAAAAAAAAGAAAGCATTGCTTATCTGGGGGTACAAGAACACAGGATCCATGTGCAAACTTATCACTAAGGCACCAGGCTCTGACTTAATTTTTTTGGCAGAATATGACAAGAGAATGGGGCCATTTAAATAAACATCAGAAAGAAGAAAATAATTTTGTCAAGACTCCATCAATCTGCTGAGCCCACTTTTAGCTGGACCCCATCTGCACAGATGTGAAATTATATTCTTGCTGAAACAAGGATCTTTTAGGTTAAAAGTAATAAATATTTTCTTACTTAAATGGGAGGCTGTTAGCATTGTTACTTGGGGCTTTGAAAACCTCCCAAGAGGAAAAGTGAGTCCACATATCCTGGGCAAGAGACAGTAAGTTAAATACTGGAATCTGGAACAAATCTTTGAGCAGCTGGACAAGAGTTGGGAGAGATTCTGAATAGGCATCCCCGTATAAGGCCGCAGTTTTCGGGGAGGGTGAGGGGGGATAAAATCAGCAGGTGCAAAATTCTATTTCTAAAAGTTTGGTTATGAAATTTAGAATAAACATCTTCTAGAGACAGAAGCTAAGTCAATGTTTTCATCTTTGTGTTCTTTAGTTTTTCAATATTGCCTATTTGTATACTGAGAGGAAGGGGCCATTTGTTGAGTTAGAGTGTAGCCATGTAGAGCAAATATTTTCCTTGTTACCGAGATGACTCTTGAGATCTCATGTGAGTTCTGAAACGTTATGGTCATTTAGGCCTCAGTTTCCTTACTTGTAAAATGAGGACATAGCACTAGGTGGTCTCAAGGACTGCTGTGCTGAATAGAGGTTTCATGCCCACTCATTTGTATGGGGCCCGTATTCACTTGTTTTCAGGTTCCCCACTGTTTCCTCCATCTCTGAATTCCAAAGCAGATATATATACACCACTGACCACCTTAATCCTGATGTCAAAGTTACCACTCTGAACACTCTACATGAGAGAAACATTAGGGTGGAAAGTAACAAAAAAGTAATGCCAAAACAATTCTTTGCTAGATTGACTGCAAATATTCTGAAGTCCTGGAGTGCCCAAAGAAGATGGATGAGGTGTAGATGAATAAGGATTAGAGCAAGTGTGGAGAAAGAGAGGAAGAGAGAAAGAACAAATTAATGGAAACCATTACCATAGCAACAAACAGCAGAAACCCCAGGTTCTGCTCCCAGTTAGGCAAAGCTACACTAACTCTCAGACCTACCAACCTTCTCTGAAATTTAAGCTGTTATATTTCCATTTTTTCCTCTCTTCAAACTGGTGGGAAAGATATGCAGTCATAGCCTTGCAACTTTTCTTGTTTATTCTTTTTCATCGTCCCAAACAGTTTCAGTGACTGTTACCTGGCTGATGCTACAGTGGCTAGGGGCAGAATTGAGATAGCCTTTCACATGGAGGGAAAGTACTTATGATTTGTTTGAAAGGGACAGGTGTAGGGCTACTAGCTTCATTATATTTGCTGCAAGGCTACAATACATGAAGCACTGCAGCTCAAGCTGATGCACAGCAGTAAACAAGATCAGTGGGGTCCCTGTGTTCATGTAGCTTCCATCCCTAAATCATGCTTTCTGTTGGGGACCTGATCACATATCCTGTGTAATGTTAAATAAATCTTTGTCATTTATCACAGATAATTTAGAAGAATGATACAGATTTTTTTTTTTTTTTTTAAGATTTTATTGGGGAATTGGCGGTGGTGAACAGCGTTGGGGGATCGGGGAAGGGGAACAGACAAGTTGCTGTCTTTTTGTTCTTCAGTTTAGTTGCGGAGAATGTTGCTTCACTGTTGGTATCGTCATTGCGCTCTTCCCGGATGAGGCAGATCGGTCGCCGGCCTCTGGATGTCGCTCACCGCGGCTATTGGCAGATTTTTTTTTTTTTGAGGACAGTGTCACTGACCCTCATATGTGGGACCCGAACTGGGGCCGCTGGCTTCCCAAGCCAGCACTTAACCACCGCGCCACTTGGCCAGCCCAGAATGATACAGATTTTATTCAATAAGTGAACATTTGTTGAAACCTACTATACACCAATTAAGTTTCTAGGTGTTGAGGATAAAATGTAGACCAGCACAGACTCTGTTCCTACTTCCTTGGAGTTCATGCTCTAGTGTGGAAAACAGAAATTGAACAACAAATATGTGGTTTGGTAAGCGTTGAGAAGTACACAATATTGGAGGACACACACAGTGTTTGTTTAACTGGAAAGTCAGAAAGCAGTTTCTGAAGAGGTCATGTTCAAGAAGATTAGAGTTCATTCTCAATTATTTGAGTTAGGAAGATTTAATGCAGAGTAAAATTTTAATCTCTCATTTGACTTCCTACTCTTACCTAGTATGGATATGGGTTGTAGTCAGTTGCTGATTGTTAGGGAACTGCATCTCATTTAAATGTTAATATAAGCAAAACATTATTAGGAAGGTAACTTTGATGCAAATAAATAAATAAAGGGTTCTAAAGCCAAATACTAATTATTGTAAAATTATCTGCTGTGTTTGATTATCTGTCATTTTTTATGAATATGGATAGTTGACTGTAAAATACTATTTTTAGTGCTAATTGATCTATTCCATAGATCAATTTAAGTTTTATTATTTGGGCTTGATTCTTAAAAGACAGTTAATGTTTTCCCAATTACTTTGTTGTGTATGAATTAGCTATATCCTATGATGTTCCATAAAAGCATTTTTTAAATTATAGCTTGAAATGTTAATGACTCACTTTCTGTGACCATTAACTAGCTGATGCTACAGTGGCTAGGGACACAATTGAGACAGCCTCTTAAGTTGGGGAAAAGCACTTATGATTTGGGGAAGTAGAGGTGGTAGGTCTGCTAGATTGATAAAGGTATGATGCTTTGGGCTAGAATTACTTTTGAGGCAGCAATTATAACAGTCATCACCTAATCCAACTGTGGACATGAGAGGCCAACATCTTGGAAAGAACTGAGTATGGAAATCAAACCACTTGGATTACATGCATTTCATGTCAAAATATAGGTTCAGAAAACATGTTTATCACAAGTCACTGAAAAAAAATCAAAATGTAGTCAGAATAGAAGTGACCTCAGTGAGCCACCAAGTTTTTAGAAGATATAAGCTTCAATGCCCTAGAAAATTACATTCTAGATTTCCAAGCTAATTTCTATTTTCTCCAGACCAAACCACACATGTCCTGGAACCACATTGAAAGCACTTTCTGCAGCTTGATGCAGTCTGTGTCCCACCTCTCAGGTCTACTTTAAGATAGAATTATCCTCAAACAAAGTATCAAATAAATTAATCAAGTCTGATGTTATAATAATAAAAGAACTCTGACTTTAATTTAATGTTAAACTCTTTTCCTTCAAAACATGGAACCAGAGCCTTGGTGTCTTTTAGACTGGAAGACCCAAAATTTATGGTGAGGCAAGTGTTGGACTATCTCTTTCTCTTTCCTCTGTATAATCATTTACTCTCCCTGATCTTGCTGGCTGTGATTTCTGGTTTTAAGTTTATAATACTATTGCTTCTCCACTTTCTTACAGGATTTAGTAGATTCCATAAGAGTAAACTGAGGTAATTTTTGGTCAGCAGTTACTGCTGCTAAAGGTTTAATGAATTATTACCCACTATGCTTGAGGAACAATGAGTTCCATGAAGAAAGGTAATCCTTATTGATATCTCTGGCTTGCTTTGTTACCATTGAGCCTTAATAATTCTGAACATTTATTAATATTGCATTGTTCCTTTGAAAGAATGAGCATATTCAGATTTGAGTTTCCTCATCATCAGCTTTTGAGTTTCCAGTCAATTTTGGCCTGATATTCTCTGTGCATAGCTTAGCCTGATATTTTCTCTTTCTCTCTCTCTGTCTCTGTATATATATATATATATATGTCTATTTATTATATATAATCATGGTATCTACCTCTTCAGGGGCTATTGTGAGATATATATATATATATATATATATATATATATATATATTCTTTGATACAGTCCATGGCTACTCTCTGCCTACTTAATGGAGTTGAGCAAACACAGGTAATCAACACTCTTGTCACTTTTAGCATTTCTAGATGTATAAGAAAGAACTCATAATGAATGGGAGGACTGTAGGCTTTGGAGACAAGGGAAGCTATGTCCAAACCTACCTTTTTGTTTATCAGTTGTGGAAACTTGATAAGTCATTTAGTATTTCAGCAGTTAGTTTTCTAATAAGAAAAATGAGAATAATAACTATGTTTTGGGCATATTGGATAATTAGAGATAATTTTTATTAGGTGTCCAACACTTAGTAGGCAGTCAATGAATGGTAGCTACTAAGGTTATTTTGAACATATTTCCAACTCCCTTTATTGCAGAAGTTTGTAAACAGCACATCTTCACCATTTCTCAGTCTGTATCAAATATTCAACATGGCCTTCAACACATTTACTGCTTTAAGAAAATGATATTCAAGTTGAGGTCATTTTTTTCTCTCCTACATGTGGTTCTTATAGTTCTCCATGTGTGGCTCGGTTCTTGGATTTCACTCAGCTGTTATGCAACATCCTGGTATTCCAAAGTTGTTATGTTGGAGAGAGAGAAACATTTAAAACAGACACAAGTAAGACAGTCAGACCTGTGGTGATGGCAGATGAACTCGACCAGATATTCCCCATCCTTTCATAGACTGTGACTCACAGGTGGCCCCTGGTGCCATGTGAAATGGCTTGGGGGATAACCTGTTCTCCCAGTTGAGTTCTCCATCATGGTTAGGTCACAGCCCAGATTTATGAGCTCTTGGCAAGATGGAGTGCAGATGGAAAAAATTTCAACTTTACTTTTATGAGAGAATCAGGGAATACCTTTAGGAATTGTCACTGCCATGACTTATTAGAAAGTTTATACTTCTGAACCCTTCCTCCTGTGAAGATCTCTTCTGCTGCTGACTGCTTCCCCTGTTGCCCTGCCCCAATCTCTGATTATGCCTTTGGACTGAACCTTTGTTCTTGACATAGTTTGCTGTTAATGTTTCTTGGAAGCTTCTTTTTTTACCTACCCTTTTAGATGGATCTGAAATTCCATGTGGCCATGCATATTTTGTCCTGATGGCAGAACTCAGAGTATGAGATTGCATGAGTCAAAGAGCTGGCAAATGGAAGTTGTCTTAGTTTTCTCTCCCTCAGGGGTCTTAACCATGGTCTTATACCAAATAAATTGCACTTGCTGGGTGTGCCTTCCAGGGTTGATGCAATGTCCTGGTATTGAACAATGTGTCTTGCCATGCATTTCTTTTTCTTTTTTTTTCTCGTTTTTTTACCATGGATTATTTTTTTACCCTTGGTCTAGAGAGAGAGAAAGAGAGAAAAAGAGAGAGAGAGAGAGAGAGAGGGAGAGAGAGAGAGAGAGAGAGAGAGAGAGAGAGAGAGAGAGAGAGAGAGTTTTTAAATGGAAAATAAATTAAATATTCTGAATAATTTATAGAATAAAAAAAGGCTCAGATTGGGAAGTAGAACTCACTTTACACAAAATTATGATACATCCTCCAGAAATGTTCCAGTGCTAACCTTTTTGGTGTATGACTCCTGTGTTCCAGCAGCTGGCAATTTTGCAATGAATCTCTCTATTAATTAATCAGTTGGGGTCCACAAGGAGGAAGCCTGTCTTTACTGTGTCAAAATTTTGACAAAGGCATGCATGCAAAGGAATCAAGCATGTACAGAGAATTCAATTTTTTTTTTACTTTATTCAAATAATAATCAGAATGCTGTATACAAGAAATACAACTGCCTTTGCATAGGCAAAGAATGTGTCTTTTTGTTTTTTTTTTAAAGAGGCATGCTTTTGTTGCTGGAATAAACATAGTAGCACTACAAGATCAAGAACAGAATAATATATTTAGGGAACAAAAACAAAGTTCATAAATACAAGAACTGGAATAGCAGTGTTGTTAGAAACTGGAATAACAGTGTTGTTAGAAACTAAGAATGGAGAGGAAGCTTTCCCATTCTTTCCCAACGTACATAAGCAGAAAATAAGTCTTGTCCCAGAAGTGCTATTTACATGGGATGGTTTTGCTGACTGAGATTCAAGGACGATTGGGGAACAGGGAGGATACAAAGCTCACTTCCTGACATGCTCCAAGGCATGTGGAATGTAAGAGAATGAACACAATCATCTGAAAAGGCAACAGGGGATGGGGTGGTCTCATGTGAAAGCCAGATTTCAATGAAGATGGGTAGGGGAGAGGGGTGTTCAGTGAGGGAGATCAGAATACAAGGGTACCTGATAACATGGATGGAGCTCCCAGATAGAATAGCTTACATCATGAAATACATTTTGCTTTATAACTTGTGAAATGCCACATACCAATATATATTGCAATATATATGTGACTATATATGTTGCCAATATGTGTGTGTATATAAAGACACACAACATACCATATCCTTACTACTTTATCAATTTATTTAAAGAAACAGTTTCCACAACCTTAAAACATTTGCAAAGGCTAGAAAATCCTTTTCATCAGGCTATTATTTTTTTACCATAAAATAGTTGGTTTAGAGCCAGAGACAATGGCTTAAAGTTAGAACAGTCACTTTCAGGTGGAAGCATTTAAGAGGTGGCCTCCAGGAAGTCTAACTAACATGGTGGATTAATTAAATGCCTACTGTTAATGCCTACTGTGTCCCAGGATCACACCAAAATTACAAATAAATTATAGAACAATAAACTTTAAGAATTATTGGAACACTAGCTGAACAGAATCCCTATAATTAAGGATATAAAGAAGAGGTCACATCGAGCCTGGTAGGAGGTGGGGAGACACGAAGCAGGCTGACCCCAAGCCCATGGATGGTGGCTGAATGCTGGGAGAAACACCTCAGTGGCAAAGGTCACTCCTGAAGAGGGAGGGCCCCCAACCCAACACTGGGCTCCCCAGCCTAAGGGTCCTATCCAGGAAGAGGAGTTGTGAAAATCAAGGATTCTGTCTGCCCTTCCCGTTAGGGCACAGGACAGCTGGAAACCCAAACACCCTCTTGTAGAGCTGGCACATGGACCTGATCACTTGCGGGCACTCACCTGGTCTCTGGTGGAGGGGTGGCAGCTTGGGAGTCCCAGAGATGTGTGGGGAAGGACTGAGTTGTGTGGCTTTGGGGCACTAGCTGGAGGGACAGAAGTCATTGTTGTCTGTGTGTGGAGCCTAGTACGCATGTGGCCTATAGGAGGGTGCCATCTTTTCAATGTTAATCCCTCCCACAAAGGGTCTGGTGGAATCTGCACATGCCCACCAGCTTGGTGACACCTAGGTCTTCACCCCCTGCATAGCCAGTGTTGCACTGCCTAGGACATTTTTGACTGCTGTGCTGCTAGCCCCACCCCACAGGCGGCAGAAGCATTTTAGCAGTGGGATGGATGGCCCTCGATAGCCCAGAAAATGTTTGCCTGTGGGTGGTAAACCAAGATCTGTGCCACAGTGTCTCTGGGGCAGCTCTCAGAAACCTACACGCCTGAGAGAGGCAGTGGCTGGCCATGGGATTCTCAGGGCATTTTTATGGGGTGGTCATAGGCCCAGCAACAGTTTGGAAGCCAAGAATGCATTGACTTTGTAGAAATCACTGACCATACCTTTTAGCTCCCTGTAACCCCGCCCTGCCTACCTAAAGCTGCATTGCTATGGGCACTCCAGGCGCCTGGATGGATGGCCAGCCTGTTGAGGGCTGATAGCCCCCCAGTGGCTGACAAGGTCACATTGCCACGCTCAACATTGGATGTTCGGGGTGCTGCCTTATTGTTGGTCATGTAATATCTCCTGCCTCTATGAACCCATGTGCCTTTCCTCCTATAGGAGACAATACACTCACTGCATTTGTGACAAGTTCCTGTGGTACCCTGATGATAGCTTGCTGTGTAAGCCAACAATGAGCATGATTTCCCAAAGGGGAAACAACCCAAGATAGGCTACAGTCCGAGGGGACCCCTGAACTGAGATATCGGGGACTCAAGCCTCTTGGAACCTGAGGCACAGACCTCTGGCCACATAGGCCAAAAAGTCTGTCTGTGAGAAACTGATGGTAACATCAGTCCTTGAGCTCACTTGCCTATGGCCACTACTGTGAGAAGTCTCCTTAAAGAATAAAAGTCTCCAGGCCATGAGAGTTCCGGTAAGAGGCGACTTACTGACCATGGGGTATGTTAATTAACAGCTTTATTTGAATTATTTGCCTAGTGCCTTGTTGTAACAACAGATACTGAAGCTTTGACTGAGAAACAGATGCTACCCTCTATTGTAAATATGTAGCCCTCCATAGGATAAGAGAAGTTTGAGGCTCCCCTTTTAGCTACTAAGTATTGCAATCACATAGGAATAGACTAGATAATTTTTACCCTAAACTCAGCCACTGCTAGTCTTTTAGTAATAGCTCAAGTATACATCCTGTGAGTCTAGCTGCTACTCTTTAGGCAATATGTAGAGATAAGTGAATCCTTAACATAGAATAGGCCAGTGCACCCTGGAGAGAACAATTACAGGGAAGTAAAGACTGTGAAAATCCTGGGAAATAGAAAACAACAAACTCATGTGAAATGTTTTGTGATTGAGGTAATGGTCAAAAATCCCTATAAAAGGGATATGCTGTGACAATAAAGTGTGACACTCCTGTGAAACTCTTTCCAGTGTCTCCACTCTCTTCTTTTTCCTTGCCGACTCCGTTCCACCAGAGGGAATCCCTGGTCCTCACGGGGGCTGGCTCCCCACACCAGCCCATAGGCCACAGGGGCCTTTTATAGCAGCACACAGCCTGCGATGGTCCAGGAAGATTTTGGCGGTGGACAGTGAACCAAAACCTGTGCCACAGTGACACTTAGGCAGATCTCAGGAATTTGCAAGCCAGAAACAAGTGGTGGCTTGCTGTGGTGTTCTGAGGGTGCTGTGAGAAATGGTCACAGGCTGGGCACTGGCATAAAAAATGAATCTGCATTAATTTTGTAAAAACCACTGGCCACATCATGTGATTCCCTGGGATGTGCCAACACACCTAACTAGCGCTGCATTGCAGAGGGTACTGTCAACCCTTGGTAAACCAGATCAGCCTGCACACCTAGGGAGGCTTTTACAATGGCTGGACTTTATGGGAACCTGGCAGGAGGCAATAGGCCTAAGGGGTATGGGGCCTTTTGCTAAGCTGCCTTAGGCCCACTGCTGGTGGCAGTCAGCTTCAGTTCACAGTGAGGTCACCACACATGTCTTCTAATATGACGCACGCAACAGCCAACCACATATAGCTTTGTTGCTCACACCAGGTAGCCTCACACTGGTAAGTGACAAGGCTGACATTGCCCTGCACAAGAGTCCCTCTCAAAAAACAACAGAAACAACATACCCAGAGGTCAGCTTCAGATCACACCAGAGCAGTAACCACTGAGTCCCAAAGTGGGGCACCCAAAGAGGGGGATCTCAACAGGCACATGCGACTAGGGGGTCAAATCCTCTTCTGAGGGTTCAGCCTTCACACAGCACCTCATACACTGTGGGCATAGCAAATCCTCACAGTCACTAAGCTTGGGAGTCAATCTCACCAACTGATGTGCCAAAAGAAATCAAGGTTTAGCAACAAAAGGAGAACGCACACAACACACTTAAGGGACACTCCTGGAATGCATACACAGGAGATCAGAGAGACTGTGCCATTAGACCACACAGGACACATACGACATAAGGCCACCCTGCAAAGATTGAGAGACATAGGAGATCTACCTAATACACAGAAGCAAACACAGAGAGGCAGCCAGAATAAGAAAACAAAACAAAACAAAATGTCCAAAATAAAAGAACAGGAGAAACCTCCAGAAATTGAACTAAATGAAATGGAAACAACCAACCCACCAGAGACCGTTTAAAACACTGATTAAAAGAATGCTTAAAGGACACCACTCGTGTGCAAGCTCCACACCAGGGGAACAATTGTCCAAGAACCTCCAGCTTTTGTACCAAAGGTGCTCAGTTCAGTCTGTCCCCGCAGGCTCTTGGGCCCGGCTCACGTAGCTACTCCCTCCATTAGAAACCAGATCTGCTCTGGCTGCAGTCATTCTAGCAACAATATTGACTGGCCAAACTGTCGCCATTCCTCAGCCTCGTTGGAGATCCCGGTCTGAGAGTGACACGACTTATGCTGAAAAGGACAGTTTCATCGAGCCCTATGCCACCACCTCAGAGCTGAGGCATCAACCAAATAGGCAGAGTGAGATAGAAAGAACTTCTTTGACATCCTTTGAAATGCTGGGCCGCAGAGGGGAAGAGGACACTGACTCGCACCTGTCCTCCAGCTACAAGAGGTCAGGTGATGTCAGTGCCAGCAAAGAAGAGAGAGGCAGTGGTGATGCTGTGTATGCCATGCCACACAGAAATCAGGCTCCATTTTCATATGAGGTGAACAGTGAAGATGAGGAAAATATTTCTGAGCAAGATGGGTTTCCAGACTCCGCTCTTATGCCACAGCATACACAAGAAAAAGATTATAAATATTATGTTCTGAATTTAAAGGATGAGAAACCACCATTATGTTAAATACCTCCACCAACCCCAGATATAACTGGCAAAGCACGTCAACGATGTATAGAAATAACCAAACAAAATTTGGAGGAATTAAAATAAGAAAATTTGCATCTGAACAGTACAAACCATACCCTTACTCTTGAACTTCACATAGTCAAACAAGCAATGAAAGAACTACAATTAAATTTAAGAGAACAGAAAAAGAAAATAGAAAGCTGAAAGAGGCTGAGAAAGCACCCTCTCAGGAAGTTGCTGCACCTGAATTACTTTATCTAAGAAAACAAGCTCAAGAACTGGTGGATGAAAATGATGGGTTGAAAACGACGGTCCATCGTCTGAATGTAGAACTGAGTAGATATCAAACAAAATTCAGGCATTTATCCAAGGAAGAGAGTATAAATATTGAAGGCCTCCCATCAAAGGGCCCTATGCCACCCTGGTTGTTGGATACCTGTCACCCTTGTTGCTGGTTTATGAAGACAGAATGAAAGAGAAGGATGAACTCATTGTCACTCTTCGGGAGGAAATGAGAATATTCAGGATGCGAGTCCAAGAAGTGGTGAAACAAAATGAAGAATTGCACCAGCAGTTAAATAAGAGTAGTCCTAGGACCAGTGAGGAATGGCATCAACTTTAGACTCAGGCAGAACTGGTTTTAGAGGAAAACAGGTTGTTGAGAGAGCAGCTGTAGATTCGGCAAAGAAAAGCCAAGGACACCCACCAGGCGCATCTCCAGGAAGTTTCTAAACTGATTAAGCAGCTAATGCTTCTGGAGACTAAAACGCAGAGCCAGGAAAAGGAGCTAACTGCAAACAAGGAGCAACTGGAAGGTTTACGTACCGAATGCCAAGAACTAAAAACACAGTTGGATGGGAAGATCGCATGGACGTTCATGCTTCAATTGTAAATGAATTACAAAGCCGGCTGCAGAAGGAAGAAGAGAAAGAAAGTGCTGAGATGGAAGAGTTGATAGAAGAGTTGGCGATACTGCAAGTGCAGAGAAACAGCCTGCTGTTAGAGAAGAACAACCTGACAGCCAGAAACAAAGCACTGGAAGCTGAACTCGAAAGAGCACAGAAAATAAATAGATCTCAAAAGAAAATTGATGTCCTCAAAAAGGAAGTGGAAAAAGCCATGAAGGATAAATTAAATGCTCACCAGTATCTGGCAAATCTTGTTGATGTAGCAGAGAACATAACCCAGGAACGTGACAACCTCATGTGTTTGACCAAATATTTAGAAAGTGAGAACCCTGGAGTTCTCAACAAAATCGTAGAGAGCAACATTCGCTTGGGAAGGTTAGAGGAAAAAATCAAGGGTTACAAGAAGCAGTCAGCACTGAAGCTGGATGACGTTATTCACCGTCTGACAGAGGAGCAGGAGGACATTGCTAGCAAGACAGCTCAGTACCAGCAGGAGATGAGGTATCTCCATCAGAGGCTGCAGGACAAGCAGGATATTTTGGACAAGGCCCTGCAGCAGAAAAGAGCCGTGGAAGGCGAGCTTGAAACTGTGTGGCAGTCCACCTCCAGGGAAAACCAAAGAATCTGAGCACTTCTCCAAGCCACACTGGAGAGGTCAGGCCTGTGGGACAACACCAGAACTTTCGAGGGTCCTGGCCTTGACAGCAACTCTCAGGGAGCCATGCTGGATAGCTACGTCTTCAGCTACCGTGACGTGAAGCCCCCACCCACCACCACCAGAGTCTTCGGGAGCCCCTGGGCTACAGTCCCTCAGTCTGAAAGGTCTGCCTTAACCGGGACAGGAAAGGGCAAAATCCTGCCTACCACTACAGTGTTTTTTCTCCTCAGGGCAAGGAAGAAATAAACTGTCTGAGCAATAAAAAATAAAAATAAAAAGTAAAAATAAAAGAATGCTTAAGAAACTTCTTGAGAATTTCAAGAGATAGCAAGCATAAAGGAGAACATAGAAACTATCCAAAAGAACCAGTCAGAAATAAAGAATACAATAACAGAAATGAAGAATACACTAGAATGAATCAACAGCAGATTAGATGAAGCATGGGACTGAATGAGCGATTTAGAAGACAAGGTACAAGAAAACACCCAACTGGAACAATAACAACAGCAAAAGAATTAAGAATAATGAAGATGGTTTAAGAGACCTGTGGGACATCATTGAGCATAACAACAAGCACATCATAGGAGTACTAGAAGGAGAAGAGAGGGAGCAAGGGGTCGAGAACATATTTGAAGAAATAAGGACTGAAAACTTCCTTAACCTGATGAAGGAAACAGATTTACAAGCCCAGGAAGCACAGAAAGTCCCAAACAAGATGAACCCAAAGAGGCCCGTACTAAGTCATAATAATTAAAATGACAAAGGTTAAAAACTGCGGTGGTCCAGCCTCCACAGAGTCCAGGATTTCCCTCGGGTGGGACGGAGTTGGCAAGGAAAAAGAAGAGAGTAGAGATACTGGAAAGAGTTTTGAAGGAGTGTCACACTTTATTGTTACAGCATGTCCCTTTTATAGGGACTCTTTACCAAAATCACAAGTTACATTTCACATGAGTTTAGTGTTTTCTATTTCCCAGTGTTTTCACAGTTTTTACTCCCCTGTAAGTGTTCTCTCCAGGGTGCACTGTGACTTACTCTTCCATTAAAAGATTATCTTGTCTTTTACTATGATAATCTCTGTGAGATCCAGACTTAGTTTCTGCATATCACCTAAAGAATGTTTATCATGACTATCTTATGTTAAGGATTGACCTATTTCTGTATATCGCCTAAGTTTGTTTACTGTGACTATCTTACGTTAAGGATTGACTTACCTCTACATATTGCCTAAAGAATGTTTACTATAGCTATCTTGACTATCTAGAAATTATCCTAAATCCTAGCAGCTAAACACAATCATAAGACTCACAGGGCATGTACTTGAGCTATTACTAAAAGACTAACAGTGGCTGTGTTTAGGGTAAAATATCTAAAGTTTATTCCTAATACATTTCTAATACATTTTAACTTAGTAAACAAGCAGTGTCTTGCAATATGAGTAGTTTGTTTTCAGAATGAATTATGCTCGCAAACCAAGGTATTACTTACAAGGGAGCTCCCATGAGACTATCAGCTGATTTCTCAAAAGAAACTTTGCAGGCCAGAAGGGAGTGGCAAGAAATATTCAACGTGATGAAAAACAATGGCCTACAACCAAGACTACTCTACCCAAACAAGGCCACCATTTAAAATTGAAGGAGATAAAGAGCTTCCCAGACAAGAAAAAGCTAAAGAAATTCATTACCACCAAGCCAGTGGAGGCTGGCTGTAGAGCCTGTGGGACACTATACAAGGGGGTCACAAGACAGGTATTGGTATAAGACCTGAATCTGTATTATCATCTTAAAAACCACCAATCACATTGCCTAACTCACTTGAACTCCATTCTGCCAAGCTAGTGCCACATTGCTGAGAGCATTATTAATACTGGGTAAAATAGCCAGGCACATGCTCCTAAAGAGACTCTTTCAACAGTTGGGCCTTACTGGCATCTGACAAGTAGTAACTGGCCTTGGGGGGCCCTGGGACTTTTGCTAAACTGCCTCAGTACTAATATTGGGGGCAGCCAGACTCAGTTCACACAGAGACCATCCCCACATGACCCCATGTCCAGCATGGGCAGCAGCCAACTGCGTATAGCCTTGAGGCACCTTCCAGGTACCTACAGGCTGGTAGCAGACAGGGATGAAATGGGTCTGAGTGGGAACCCTGCCCAAGAGACACAAGAACCAATACACCCAGAGACCAGAGGTAGAAAAAACCAGAGTACTACCTCGTTGAACCGATAAGTTGCACTCTCAAAGGAAATTTTCCACAGGCAAAAGAGCTTAGGGTGGCCAAGCCTCCTCTGAGGGGATTAATGTCTACACAGCGTCTCATACACTGTGAACAGGCCTAATTCTCCCAGCTAACTAGTCTGAGGGTCAATCCCACCCTCTGGGAAGCGAAAAGCAATTAAAGAGCAACTTTATCAGTGACACCTTTGGAACACATGGGACAGGAGTATAGGGAGGCTGTGTAATCCAAATATAAAGGACACACACTATAAGACCACCCCGCAACGACTGAGAGACATAGGTGATCTACCTATTATGTTGAAGTAATCACAGAGTGACAGCCAGAATCAAGAAACAAAGAAACATGTCCCAAATAAAACATCAGAAGGAATCTAACTCCATCTAGAAATAGATCTAAATGAAACAGAGGTATCCAACCTTTCGTAGACAGAGTTTAGAACACTGATGATAAGAATGTTTAAGAAACTTCGGGAGGACATAAAAAAGGATAGAGAAATCATAAAAAACAACCAGTTAGAACTAAAGAATACAATAACTGAAATGAAGAACACACTCAAAGGAATCATCAGTAGATTAGATGAAGCAGAGGATTGGATCAGTGATTTAGAAGGCAGAATAGCAGAAATCATCCACTTATAACAACAAAAAGAATAAAGAATAAAAAATGAAAATAGTTTAAGAGACCTGTGGGACAACATCAAGTAAAACAACATTTGATTTGTAGGAATACCAGAAGGAGAAGAGAAGGAGCAAGAGATTGAGAATGTATTTGAAGAAATAATGACTGAAAAGTTCCCTACCCTGGTGAAGGAAATGACATAGAAGCCAGGAAGTGCAGAAAGTTCCAAACAAGCTGAAGCCAAACAGGCCCACAACAAGACACATTATAGTTAAAATGGCAAAGCTTAAAGACAAAGACAGAATCATAAAAGCAACAAGAGAAAGACAGCAGGTAGCATACAAAGGAACTCCTATGTAAGACTAACAGCTGACTTTTTACAGAAACTCTGCCGGCCAGAAGGGAGCGGCAGGAGATATTCAAAGTGATGCAAAATAAAGGCCTACAACCAAGATTGCTCTACCCAGCAAGGCTATCACTTAAAATTGAAGGAGAGATAAAGAGCTTCTCAGAAAAGGAATCCATTACCACCAAGCCAGCATTGCAGGAAATGTTAAAAGGGCTTTTTTATAAAGAAGAAAGGGGAAAACAAGCTAACCAAGGAAGACCGGAAATACAAATAACAAAATGGCGATACAAATGCACCTATTAGTAATCACTTTAAATGTGCATGGGCTAAATGCTCCAATCAAAAGACATACAGTGGCTGAGTGAATAAGAAAACAGGACCCATGCATATGCTGCTTATAAGAGACTCATCTCAGATTAAAAGACACATACAGACTGAAAGTGAAGGGATGGAAAAAGATATTTCACACAAATGGAAATGAAACAAGAAAAAAAAAAAGCTGGAGTAGCAATGCTTATTTGGAACAAAATAGACTTAAAAATGAAGACTACAATAAAAGACAAAGAAGGGCACTACATAATAATAAAGGGATTGATCCAACAAGATGACATAACCCCAGTAAACATCTATGCACCCAACATAGGAGCTCCTAAATATATAAAACAGTTTATGCCATAAAATGGAGATCAACATTAGCACTTTCGTAGTAGGGGACTTCAACACCCTGTTGTCACCAATGGACAGATCCTCCAGACAGAAAATCAACACAGTAACAGTGGCCTTAAACAATACTTTAGAATAGTTGGATTAAATCAATATTTTTAGAGCATTTCACCCCAAAGCAACAGACTATACATCTTCTCAAGTGCACATGGAACATTTTCCAAGATAGACCACATGGTAGGCCCCAAAACAAGTCTCAATAAATTTAAGAATTGAAATCATATTGAGCATCTTCTCTGATCACAATTCTGTGAAACTAAAAATCAATTATAAGAAGTAATCTAGAAGGCACACAAATACAGTACATTGAGGCTGAATTACATGTTACTAAATAGCGAGTCGGTCAACAATGGGATCAAGAAAGAAATCAAAAGAAGCCTCAAGACAAACAAAAATGAAAACAATAACTCAAAGTCTATGGAATGCAGCGAAAGCAGTCCTATGAGGGAAATTCATAGCAATGCAGACCTAAATAAAGAAACAAGAAAAATCTCAAATCAACAGGCTATCTTTACACCTAGTAAACTGGAACAAGAACAGCAAAACAAGCCCAAAGGGAGTACAATGAAGGAAATACTAAAAATCAGAGCAAAAATAAATGAAAATAGACCAAAACAAACAAACTAACAAAACAATACAAAAGCTCAATGAAACCAAAAGCTGGGGTTTTCAAAAGATAAATAAAATTGACAAACAGCCAGACACATCAGGGAAAAGAGAGGACCCAAATTAATAAAATCAGAAATGAAAGAGGAGAAGTAACAAAAGATAACACAGAAATACAGAAAATGTTAACAAAATACTATGAGCAACTATGTGCCAACAAATTATACAATCTGGAAGAAATGGATACATTTCTAGAAGTATACAATCTTCCAAGTCTGAACCAAGAAGAAACAGAAACTCTGAACAGATTGATTACTATCAAAGAAATTGAATCAGTAACCAACAACCTTCCAACAAACAAAATCCCTGGACCAGATGTCTTCACAGGTTAATTTTACAAAGCATTCAAAAAAGAATGAATACCTATTCTCCTCAAACTATTTTTAAAAATACAAAAGGAGGGACTGCAAAGATGGCTGCTGTGAGGAGAGCTCCCTGAATTCTTCTCTGGAAATATCCACAATTTGAACTTCTGTAACTCTTCAAAGGGACGTCTACTCATCACACAGAGCAACTAAGACTCTTACTCAACAATTGCTGGAAGGTGCGCAGACCGAACAAGTGGAGAAGAAAGCGGTCAATACCCGCGAGGTGCAGCCCGCACCCACAGCTGCAGAGGGACCAAACTCCAGAGAACAGATGGTGAGTGTTCCCACTGCTCGCTACCTGCGCCCTGCGGCCCTCCTAGAGTACAGCAAAAGCACAAGGATCTGCAGCCTGAGGAAGAAGCCTCAGGTCGGGCGAGAGGGGGAGGAGACAGAGGAGACGTGCACCCGCACCCACAGTTCCCCAGATCCCCAGAAAGCAGGGTGCAGAGCCCGGCAGTGACAGGGCAAGATCAATTCCTGCACCCGCCCCCTTCAGGGATCAGTCTCTGTGCCCACCGGGTCCCACCGAGCGCAGCAAGAGCACCTCAGCGTGCAGACGTTGAGGCAGAAGCCTGAAACCGGGCAAGCAAGGGAAGAAAGAATACCCACGGGGAGGGGGAGACACAGAGCTCTGGGTGGAGACGCAGGTCCCCGGGAGAGACAGAGCAGGGAGCTGAGCCACGGCAGGGTGCGCGCAGTCTCCTAAACCCCGGCAGTCCCTCCGGGAGAGCAGCAGGAATACCGTGGCACGCACAGGCTCCCAGGCAGAAGCGAAACCAGACGAGCAGGAGAAGAAAGAATACTCCGTAGGGGGAGACCAGCGAGCCCAAGCAGAGACGCAGGTCCCCGGGAAACAGACCGGAGATTTGAGCCACTGCAGGGTGCGCGCAGCCCCCTAAACCTTGGCACTCTCTTTGGGAGAGCAGCAGGAACTCCTCCGGAGCCTATTAGGCAAAGGCCTTAGCTCAAAACAGTGTTGGGTCTGTGGAGGTTTTTTTGTTGTATTATTTTGTTTGTTTTGCTCGTTTGTTTTTCCTCCTCTCTTCGACAGAAAGCAAAAAAAAAAAAAAAAAAAACCCCAAAGAAAAACAAAAACAACAGAAAATAAAACCCACCCCCACCCTCCCTCAGAAACCTTGGCCCCTGCCACGCCAGAGTCTTAAACTGACCCTGAAATGGGGCAGTAGGGGCAGACTACAAATGCGTTCTTTACCCATAGGGGATTGAGAATTTCCGCCCCAGAAGAGGCTACAGAGTGAGATACCTACCCCGCCCCCACCTTTCCTGCAAGGCTTGGGAGGCAGGGCAGGTTCAGCTGCTGAGGCACTAATTAACAGACTCTTAGCAGAGGACTTTTGACACTGAAAAGATCTTTCATTCTCCGCATTGGGCTTTCAATGCAAAGGGTGCCCAAAGACACTCATCGAGCCTGCAGGGCACACAGCCAGCCTTGGGGCAGGCAAAAGCAGAAACGACAGTGACTTTGTAGAAACTACCAATCACACTTCACAACCATACTCATGTACGCCAAACCTGCAGTGCCAGGATCACACTAGGCGTCAGGTGGCCGTCTTTGTTCACACAAGACCCAGAGGAATATTTGTACAGCAGAGAACAAACTCAAGAGAGCTTGGTGGACTTTAGCCTGGCACTGGAGACACAAGAATCATCATACCCACAGGCCAACTTTAGATAAAACCAGAGCATTTCTGGGTTTGACATACAGGAGTCACACCCAAAAGGAAGTTGCTACAGGTGCAAGGGCCAAAGGGTCCAAGCCTCACACAGCAACTCATAAACTGCACACTCTGCTGATCCTCACAGCTGATCAGCCTGGAAGTCAATCCCACCTACTGACAAGCCAAAAGTAATCAAAGCTAAACTCCAACAGGTGAAGACACACAACACAAGGGACACCTCAGATATACACGCACAAGAGAATAAGGAGATTGAGTAATTCAAATATAAAGGATACACACCGTATAAGTTTACCCAGAAAAGACTGAGAGACCTAGGGGATCTATCTGTTATATCGAAGCAAGCACAAAGAGTAAACCAGAATGGGGAGACAAAGAAATACAA
Organism: Aselliscus stoliczkanus; assembly: GCA_033961575.1. Lineage (NCBI taxonomy): Eukaryota > Metazoa > Chordata > Mammalia > Chiroptera > Hipposideridae > Aselliscus > Aselliscus stoliczkanus. The sequence goes on from CM066731.1 coordinate 38,698,222, forward strand.
TCCAAATAAAAGAGCAGAAGAAACCTCCTGAATCAGTGGAACTAGAGGAAATAGAGGTAAATGACCTATCGGAGACAGAGTTCAGAACACTGATTATTAGAATGTTCAAGGAAATTAATGAAAATATAAAGAAGGATAGAGAAATCATGAAAAGGAACCAGCTAGAACTTAAGTATGCAATTACTGAATTAAATAACAAATTCGATGGAATGAATAGCAGATTGGACGAAGCAGAAAATCGAATCAATGACTTAGAAGACAAGATAGCAGAGATCACCCAGGCAGAACAATAAAAGGAAAAAAAAGAATGAAAAACATTGAAAATAGTTTAAGAGAGCTGGGGGACAACATCAAACGCAATAACCTCCGGATCTTCGGAGTACCAGAAGGAGAAGAGAAGGAGCAAGGGATTGAGAACATATTTGAAGTAATAATGTCTGAAAACTTCCCTAACCTGGCAAAGGACAGTGAAATACATGCCCAGGAAGTACAGAGAGTTCCAACCAGGGTGATCCCAAACAGGCCCACACCAAGACACATTATAATGCAAATGGCAAGGGTTAAGGACAAAGACACAATCCTTAAAGCAGCAAGGGAAAGGCAGTAAGTTACTTACAAGGGTACCCCCATAAGATTATCAGCCGACTTTTCTACAGAAACTTTGCAGGCCAGAAGAGAGTGGCAGGAAGTTTTCAAAGTGATGAAAAATAAAGGCCTACAACCCAGATTGCTGTATCCAGCAAGGCTATCATTTAAAATTGAAGGAGAGATAAAGAGCTTCCCAGAAAAGAACAAGTTAAGGGAATTCATTACCACCAAGCCAGCTTTTCAGGAAATGTTAAAAGGGCTTCTTTAAGCAGAAGAGACAAACAACCTAACTGAGGAAGACTAGGAACACAAATAAGAAAATGGCAATAAATACACACCTATCAATAATAACATTAAATGTAAATGGAATAAATTCTCCAATCAAAAGACAGGTGGCTGAATGGATAAGAAAGCAAGACCCCGGCATATGCTGTATACAAGAGACACACCTCAGATCAAAAGACACATACAGGCTGAAAGTAAAGGGATGGAGTAAAGAATTTCATGCAAATGGAACAGAGAAAAAAGCTGGAGTAGCGATACTTATATCAGATAAAATGGACTTTAAATTGAAGGATACAATAAAGAACAAAGAAGGACACTTCATACTAATAAAGGGATCGATCCAACAAGAGGACATAACCCTAGTAAACATCTATGCACCTAACATAGGAGCTCCTAAATATATAAAACAGATATTATCAGACATAAAAATGGAGATCAACAGTAACACTATCATAGTAGGGGACTTCAACACCACACTGTCACCAGTGGACAGATCCTCCAGACAGAAAATCAATGCGGAAACAGTGACCTTAAATGACACTTTAGACCAGCTGGATTTAACAGATATTTTCAGAGCATTTCACCCCAAAGCTACAGAATATACATTCTTCTCAAGCACACATGGAACATTTTCTTAGACCACATGTTAGGCCACAAAACAAGTCTGAATAAATTTAAGAAGATTGAAATCATTTCAAGTGTCTTCTCTGACCACAATGCTATGAAACTAGAAATCAATTATAAGAAGAACCCAAGAAAGCTGTCAAATAAGTGGAGGCTGAATAACATGGTTCTAAATAGTGAGTGGGTCACAAATGAGATCAAGGAGGAAATCAAAAGATACCTTGAGACAAACGAAAATGAAAACACCATGACCCAAAATTTCTGGGATGCTGCGAAAGCAGTCCTAAGAGGGAAGTTTATAGCAGTGCAGGCCTACCTAAAGAAGGAAGAAAAATCTCAAATCAACAGGTTATCCTTACACCTAAGGGAACTGGAAAAAGAACAGCAAAAGAGGCCCAAGGGGAGTACGAGAAAGGAGATAATAAAGACCAAAGCAGAAATAAACAATATAGAGAACAGAAAAACAATTCAAAAGATCAATGAAACCAAGAGCTGGTTTCTTGAGAAGATAACCAAAATTGACAAAGCTCTAGCCAGACTCATCAAAAAAAAAAAAAAAAAAAAAAAAAAAAGAGAGAGAGGAGTCAAATTAGCAAAATCAGGAATGAAAGGGGGGAAATGACTACAGACATCACAGAAATACAAAAAATTCTAAGAAATTACTATGAGCAACTATATGCCAACAAATTTGACAATCTGGAAGAAATGGATAATTTTCTAGAAGCATACAACCTTCCAAAGCTAACGCAAGAAGAAACAGAAAATCTAAATACCCTGATTACTACCAAGGAAATTGAATCAGTAATTGACAAGCTCCCAACAAAGAAAAGCCCTGGACCAGACGGCTTCACAAGTGTATTTTATCAAACATTCAAAAAAGAACTATCACCTATTCTTCTCAAACTATTCCAAAAAATCCAGAAGGAGGGAAGGCTCCCAAACTCTTTTTATGAAGCCACTATCACCCTGATTCCAAAACCAGATAAAGACATCACAGAAAAGGAAAAGTACAGGCCAATCTCCCTGATGAATATAGATGCAAAAATTCTCAATAAAATATTAGCAAACAGAATTCAGCAATATATTAAGAAGATCATACATCATGATCAAGTGGGATTCATCCCTAGTGCGCAAGGCTGGTTCAACATCCGTAAATCAATTAATGTGATACACCACATCAACAAAATGAAGGATAAAGATCACATGGTCATTTCAATAGATGCAGAAAAAGCATTTGACAAAATCCAACAGCCATTTATGTTAAAAAAAATCCTTAGCAAAATGGAAATACAGGGATCATATCTCAACATAATAAAAGCCATATATGATAAAACTACAGCTAACATCATACTCAATGGGGAAAAGCTAAAACCATTCCCCTTAAGATCAGGAACAAGAAAAGCCTATCTACTTTCTCCTCTTTTATTCAACATAGTGCTGGAAGTTCTAGCCACAGCAATCAGACAACAAAAAGAAATAAAAGCCTTCCAAATTGGCAAGGAAGAAGTAAAATTGTCATTATATGCAGATGACATGATACTGTATATAGAGAACCCCAAAGACTCCATCAAAAAACTATTGGAACTAATAGACGAATTCAGTAAAGTAGCAGGATATAAAATCAATGTTCAGAAATCAGTGGCATTTGCATACACCAATAATAAACTAACGGAAAGAGAAATTAAGAAAACTGTCCCATTTACAATTGCATTAAGAACTATAAAATACCTAGGAATAAATTTAACCAAAGAAGTGAAAGATCTGTACTCAGAAAATTATAAGATACTGAAGAAAGAAATCATAGAAGATACAAATAAATGGAAACACCTACCATGCTCATGGATAGGAAGAATTAATATAGTTAAAATGTCCATATTACCTAAACCAATATATAGATTCAATGCAATTCCTATCAAACTACCAATGGCATTTTTCACAGAAATAGAAAATATAATACTAAAATTTATATGGAACCACAAAAGACCCCGAATAGCCTCGGCAATCCTGAGAAATAAGAACAAAGTCAGGGGGATCACGCTACCAGACATCAAAACCTACTACAAGGCTACAGTAATCAAGACAGTTTGGTATTGGCATAAAAACAGGCATATCGATCAGTGGAACAGAACAGAGAGCCCAGAAATAAATCCAGGCATTTATGGACAGTTAATCTATGACAAGGGAAGCAAGAATTTACACTGGAGTAAATATAGTCTATTCAATAAATGGTGCTGGGAAAATTGGACTGCCACATGCAAAAAAATGAAACTGGACCACCTCCTTACGCCATATACAAGAACAAATTCAAAATGGATTAAAGACTTAAATGTAAGACCTGAAACCATAAAACTCCTAAAAGAAAATATAGGGAGTACATTTGCAGACATTACCCTGAGCGATATTTTTACTGATACATCCCTACGGGCAAAGGAAGTAAAAGAAAAAATGAACATATGGGATTATATCAGACTTAAAAGTTTTTTCACAACAAAGGAAACCATCAATAAAACAAAAAGGAAACCTACTGAATGGGAGAATATATTTGCCAACAATATATCTGATAAGGGGTTAATATCCAAAATTTATAAAACACTCATGAAACTCAACACCAAAAAAACAAACAACCCAATTAAAAAATGGGCAGAAGATATGAAGAGACATTTCTCTAAAGAGGCCATACAGATGGCCAACAGGCATATGAAAAAATGTTCAACCTCACTGGTCATTAGGGAAATGCAAATAAAAACCACAATGAGATACCACCTCACTCCAGTCAGAATGGCTATCATCAATAAATCAACAAACAACAAGTGCTGGTAGGGCTGTGGGGAAAAGGGGACCCTGCTGCACTGTTGGTGGGATTGCAGATTAGTGCAGCCACTATGGAAGTCAGTATGGAGGTATCTCAAAGAACTGGAAATAGAGCTACCGTTTGACCCAGCAATTCCACTCCTAGGTATTTATCCTGAAAACCCCAAGACACTTATTCAAAAAAATTTATGCACCCCTATGTTCATAGCAGTGTTATTTACAATAGCTAAGACTTGGAAACAACCAAAATCCCCATCGGTAGATGACTGGATTAAGAAACTGTGGTACATTTATACAATGGAGTATTATGCAGCTATAAAGAAGAATGAAATCGTACCATTTGCAATGATATGGATGGACCTAGAGACTATTATGTTAAGTGAAATAAGTCAGTCAGAGAAAGACAAATACCATATGATCTCACTCATATGTGAAATCTGAAAAACTGTATGAATGAGCAAAGTAAACAGAAACTGTCTCATAGATATAGAGGAAAAATCAGGGTTGCTAATTGGGAGGGGGTGGGGATGAGGGAGAAAGGGAAGGGATTAGACAGCAAAAATAGGCAACTATAATATTGCCACTGGGATAGGAAAGACAGTTTGGGGAATATAATTAATAATGTTGTAAATATTTTGTGGGGGGTCAGATGGTCATATGTCTTGTTAGGGAGACCATTTCATGGATGGAGAAGAGGCTTGACCACTGCACTGTACACCTGAAGCTGAGGTTGTATAATATTGTATAGCAACTGTAATTGAATATATAGATAGTCATGGGATGTGTATTGTAATGTGGAAGGGAGTCAGAGGAAGTGTAATAGATATATATGATATGGGGGGGAGGAGTGTGGTGGCCAAACGGGGGACGGGGGGTTGTCACTTTGAGGGGTAATAAGTATAACTATTGCACTGTGTTGTACACCTGAAGCTAATTAAAAATAAATAAATAAATTATTTAAAAAAAAAATACAAAAGAAGGGAAGTCTCCCAAGCACATTTTATGAGGCTGCTATTACTTTGATCCCCAAATCACACAAAGATGTTACCAAAAAGGAAAACTACAGGCTGATATCCCCAAAAAACATAGATGTAAAAATCCTCAACAAAATACTAGCAAATCGGATTCAGCAATACATTTAAAAGATCATGCACCACGATCAAGTGGGATTCACTCCTGGCATACAAGGTTGGTTCAATATCCACAAATTAATTAATGTAATACATCACATTAACAAAATGAAAAATAAAAATTATATGATCATATCAATAGATGCAGAAAAAGCATTTGACAAAATCCAGCAGCCATTTATGATAAAAACTCTTAGCAAAGTGGGAATAGAGAAATCATACGTCAACATAATAAAGACCATATATGATAAGCCTACAGCTAACATTGTACTCAGTGGGGAAAGGCTAGAATCTTTCCCCTTAAGGTCAGGAAGAAGACAAGGCTGCCCACTTTCGCCACTTCTATTCAACATAGTTCTGGAAGTTCTAGCCAGAGCAATTAGACAAGAAAATGAAAAAAATAAAGTCATCCAAAATGGAGAACAGAAGGTAAAATTGTCATTATATGCAGATGACATGATGCTATATATAGAGATTCCCAAAGACTCCACCAAAATCTATTAGAACTCATAAATCAATTTAGTAATGTAGCAGGATACAAAATTAATATTCAGAAATTAATTATATTTGTATACACCAATAAAAACTATCAGAAGAAGAAATCAAGAAATCAATCCCATTTACAATTGCTTCAAAAAAAAAAAATACCTAGGAATCAATAACCAAGAAGTAAAAGACCTGTACTCAGAAAATCATAGACACTGAGAGGAGAAATCAAAGAAAATACAAATAAATGGAAATACATATCATGTTCATGGATAGGAAGAATTAACATAGTTAAAATATCCATACATATAGGCAATACATGCACAATACAATACAATACAAAAGACAATATATAGATTCAATGCAATTCCTATCAAACTACCAGAAATAGAACATACAATCCTAAAAGTTATATGGAACCATAAAAGACCTTGAATAACCACAGCAATCTTGAGAAATAATAACAAAATGGGAGGTATCACACTACCCGACATCAAATCATACTACAAAGCTATAATAATCAAAACAGTATGGTCCTGGCATAAAAACAGACACATAGATCAATGCAACATACTCATAATAGAGAGCCCAGAAATAAATCCATCCATATATGGTCATTTAATCTATGACAATGGAAACAAGAATTTACATTGAAGTATAGATAGTCTATTTGATAAATGGTGCTGGGAAAGTTGGACTGACACATGCTAAACAATGAAAATGGACCACCTACTTATGCCATAGACGAGAACAAATTCAAAATGGTAAGGACTTAAATGAAAGACCTGAAACCATAAAACTTCTAGAAGAAAACATAGGGAGTAAACTCTCAGACTTTACCCTTAGTAATATTTTTACTGATATAGCTCCTTAGGCAAGGAAAATGAAAGAAAAAATAAACAAATGAGACTACATCAAACCAAAAAGTTTTTTCACAGCAAAGGAAACTATCAATGAAACAAAAAGACATCTTACTTAATGGGAGAAGGTATTTGCCAATGATATAGCTGATAAGGGGTTAATATACAAAATTTATTAAAAACTGATACAACTGAACACCAAATAAACAAATAATCCAATTAAAAATGGGCAGATGACTTGAATATGCATTTCTCCAAAGAGAATATACAGATGGCCAAAAGATCTATGAAAAGATGCTCCATGTCACTAATCATCAGAGAAATGTGAACAAAAATCACAATGAGATACTACCTCACTCCTGTCAGAATGGCTGTCATCAGTAAATCAACAAACAAGTGCTGGCAAGGATGTGGAAATAAGGGAATCTTTGTGTACTATTGGTGAGATTGTAAATTGGTGCAACCACTGTGTGAAACAGTTTGAAGTTTCCTCAAAAAAAGTAAAACTAGAACTACCTTATGACCCAGCAATTGCACTTCTGGGTATTTATCCAAAGAAACCCAAAACACTAACTTGAAAAAATATATGCACCCCTATGCTTACTGCAGCACTATTCACAATAGCCAAGATATAGAAACAACCGAAATGCCAATCAGTAAATAATTAGATAAAGAAATTGTGGTACATTTATACAATGGAGTGTTACTCTGCCATGAAAGGTAATGAAATATTACCATTTGCAACAACATGAATCTACCTGGAGGACATTGTGTTGAGTAAAGTAGGTGAGACTGAGAAGGACAAAAGCCATATGATCTCACTTATATGTGGGATGTAAAGAACAGAGTAAATGAGCAAAGACAACAGAGGATAGACTCCTAGATACAGGAGAACAAACTGATAGTTGTTAGATGGGGTGGGGTTGGGTGATGGGGGAGAAAGGTGAAGGGATTGAGAGGTACAAATTGGTAATCACAAAATAGTCACGGGGATGTGAAATACAGTATGGGGAATATATTCAATAATGTTATAAGGACTGTATGGGGTTTCAGGTGGATACAGGACTTTTTGGGGGGATCACTTCAATGCCTGACTGCAGGCTGTATACCTGAAACTAATATGTAATAACACTGAATTATATCTATATCTATATCATCTATATCTATATCTATATCTATATCATCTATATCTATATCTATATCTATATCATCTATATCTATATCTATATCTATATCTATATCTATATCATCTATATCTATATCTATCTATATATATACATCATGATGTATTTTTTCTATGTTTTTCATTGCAAAAATGCGTCATGACTTTCCCGACAAATATATATATATATATATATATATATATATATATATATAAAATGTTAAGGCAGAACAAATTTTTTACAAGTCAGGAAGTAGATGAAGTTGTGTAGTATCTATCTAAATGGGTCTGAAAATTGCATGGTTTTTACTTTTTCTAACCTTTGGCCTCTAGTGTTAATCTGTGGTTTTCTGGGATTTGTTGCTCCTGTAAGGAGTTAGGAGGGAGAAAAGGTATAGACGCCTGTCAAAAGGGTTAGAGTACAACCCAAGTGGGTGTTTTTTTGTCTTTTTCTTTTGCTTCATATATTGTTTCCCCTTTGTTAGAAATGACACTGCTGACAGTGTTCTTTCTCAGCAGTGTACATGCCACAGAATGTGCTGAAGTTGTCTGGCAGCTTCTACGATGAGTGTAATCATCCTCGCAGACGCCGGTCCTCGTGCACCTGCTCTTGGCTTCAGGGCTCCAACGGCGTGACCGGTGGCGGAGGCAGCAGGTCCTCACCCTGGACTCCTTCTCCTCCAGCCTCACTGCACCATGGATGCTCACACAGCTCAGCAGCCGGCTGGACCTACTTCTTCCTACACAGGAGTCTGCAGTGAGGGACTTGTGAAGGAGAGTCTGGAGACAGAGTCTTTGCTTACCACTGTTATGTTGCCTCCTAATATACTGCGCTCCTGGGAGTAAATGAAGGCTTCTTATATGAAGAATAATGGGGTTATCTTAGCCAGCAAGATGAGAAAACAGACCACTTAGCTCTCTAGCTACCTAGGAACGGAAACCAAGTCAAAACCCTCTGGTAGGAAGCACCTTTTGTGTGCGGAGCTAACTTCTATTTCATATGGAACGTTCTCAGAAACATCACTGAAAATTTATTCCAAATAGGGAGTGAAGTTGTTGCTTGAAACATAGAGGCAGTTCATTAAATGTAACAAGTAGTTATTGAGTCTGAGTGCTGTCTCATCCCAGACATGCTATGGGAAAGCCCAGAGCCTGCTCCCAGGAACTACCCATGGAAAATGCATAGGGGACAAACACTTATTTTCTATTGTTACAGAAAATTCTTACGCTAAGAACGAAGAGGTTTGTTATCTGAGTGAAATGGATTGGATGCCAGATCTGGAAGGAAAAGTAGAATTTGCATAGGAGCAGAAAAGGAAAGATCATGAAACAGGCACAGATTTTAAAAGCTTCCATCTGCCACTGGATGTTGTTGCAGTTAGGAACCAGTGCCAAGTCATGAGTGTCTTTCACCAAAATAGACTGGGAAGGCTCCAGAGCTAGGAACTGCTTGGAGGTGTTACTATACAATACATTTCCATTCACATAAAGACAACTCAGATGGTAGGAATAAATATGACATGGGAGAGGGAGAAAGTGAGGGAGATGAGAGAGACTATGAGATAGAGAGATGGGTGGTGGGGGTGGGGCGAGAGTGGGGGGCACTAACTACTCTATAAAGGAAAATTTAAGCCTTGTGATTTATCATTGTTTTTAGGCTTGAGACAATGTTACACCAGTGTTTAACAGGTGTAATTTCACCTGCTTAACAGCTGGAAGGAATCCTGGAAAAGGAGTGCCTGTACTGGACTACAGCTTAAAAGAAAGAAGGCAAAGAAAAAAGGAAATGAGGAAATTAGCTTTACTATGAATGGCATCACGTGTTCTCTCTCTTGGTTCCAGGACTTTAAAAAAACAACAACAGAAAACTCTGTGTATTGCTTTGTATTATTTAGAATTTTTAAATGTTAATTGAGCACTTTATTGCCTTGTCCCAGTAAATAATAACTTTCCTTATTAAAAACAGTAGTGAATTGGCTATATGTAATAGTAAAGTTACTATTGTTCTGTTAAGAAAGTTTATATTTCTAGGTCTCTGTTGTAGTAACAGGTACCTGAAATCATTTGGCACCCTCCCAGCCCCCTAGTTGACATAGTTTACTTTTCTCTCCCATTGTCCTGCATCTGACAGATGCTCTTTCTGTTGTTTCTCACTCTTTTCTAGTCCTCTCTGTTCCCATGGCAATTATCCATAGTAAAATTCCCCTGCCTTTCACCGGGATATCAGCATATCTTCATTCATTCCAAATATCATCATTTGAGCATTAAAGTAGGAGTTGGGATTACAAACAACAATACATGAGACACTGTCCCTGCTTTTAAGTTTTCTTTAGTTTAGTTACAGAGCAAGACAGGCAAGCTGACAATGTAAGTAGTATTTTAGAGCAAAGAAGCTGAGACATTTCCAGCACAGATATGTAGTGTCCAACCCAGGCAAAGATTCAGGGGTGATTTCTGGAGAAAGAGAGGATGCCAACCTAGTCAGAGAAAGCAGAGGGGAAAAAGGGAGTGACCCATGCAGTGGTTTGGTGGCATAAGTGAGCATGGCAAATATAGGGAACTGGAAGGAGTTCAGGATAACATATTCCCAGTAAAAGGGCAGGGGTGGGGATGGGAGGTGGTAATGGTAAGACAATGCACAACAAGTAAGCAAGCAGACAGCCTCAGGCTGTGACGACTCTGTATCACTCATTTGTCATTCAGTCTTTCATCCATTCATGGTTTTGAGTGTTTACCATGCACATACCTATCATATGATTAAGGAAGCTGAAAATAACTTCAAAAATTTGTTGATGAAAGAGATCAGAGGTGAGATGTAATTGGAGATGGTTACAGAAAGGAGAAAAGGGTTTATGCCTGACTAATGTCCTGACAAGTGTTGTCCTCTTGTGTCAGTTCCCCAGACCCCAGCTGCGGAGCACAGCTTCAGTGACACTCTGCATCTATGCCTGGTTAACTTTGCCCTTCCCATGACTGAAAATATAAATGTAGGGAAGATGATAGGGCATTCAGTAATGAGGACATGTAAGCTAAATGGCTGAGCGATTTTCTTAAATGATATATGAAAGGAGAATCTTGAAAAGGAATAGTTTGTCTTAACTTTATAGTCAGAACTTGTAAAAATATCAGGTGCACTCAGCAGAGCATTAGTGCATTAGGTGTCATAATCTGGTTGAATTTCTCCAAGGTAACTCCAGCCAAGAAATGAAAAATGAGGGTGCTCAATTTCTGCAGAATCAATTTTTGGAAAAAAAAAAAGTAGTGAATAATGGGTACAATAGAATGAAATAACTGAATAATACAGTGGGAAGGAAGTAGGAGCCAAACAAGGAAAAGGGAGTGCTCAAAGATAATCTATCCATGGCAAAGGGTTATACACTACCATTTTGGGCAATACATGGGCCAGGGAAAATAATAACAAAAATAAAAAGAAATTTAATATGAAAAACATGTGAAATATGAAACACTTCGACCATGTAATGTTGAAAACATAGAGCAAAATTGATAAATTGATGTGGGCCAACAGAGGCTCTCCCCGCGCCCCCCCAAAGACTTTTAAGTTTTCTTTCCTATAGAAATGTTAAGTCTCCTCCCTAGTTCCTTAGTTTTTTAGTTCCTGGTTTTGATTACTCTTCTCATTCGTTTGTGAATCCTAGGCTGAAGATTGCTCCTAGCCTGAATCATAGAATTTTCCTATCCCCCTGTTCTTGATTGTCTGTAACTTAGTTTCTTAATCCTAAACAATAGATTGTTCATAGAAATCTCCTATACCTGCTTCAGATAACTACTTGAAAGACTGACTTCCTAATATTCCCCCAGGCCAGGAAGCTTAATGCCAAACCCATTCTGGGCCCAGACAAATGAAGCCACCTGAGTGACAGGCTGAATGGCCACAGGTTTCATGAGAGCTAACAGGTTTATTAATTAAAATCTATTTTTCCTCATTTGGGGCCTTGGGGATACAGATGACCCCCTAACAAATTGCCAATCACAACCAAAGAAGCCAACGTGGTCTTCCAGGCAGAGCTTGAGAAGCCTTCCTCTCATCTGAGATCAGATAGGGTAAGAGTTCCATGAATCCCCCAATAGGCAGGAACAGCTCTACACCCCTGCCCAGCAGGAAGCAGATAGAGAAGAAAAGACCTCCTGTCCCTCAACTTCCCATAGAGATTTTATGGGGATCACAGATCATGTATCTGAAGGGGAAAACAAGGCAGGCAGTTAGAGGCAAGCATTGGGTTTCTGCATTCCTGCATGTCCCGCAGAATGCAACTGCCCAGGAGACCTTCCCTCTCCACCCAAAGCTCCCCTTTGTATTGTAATTACCTACCCCTGGGGGAAAACAAATGGATACAAAATGCCCAACTACATCAGATCAGTCACTCGCACCTGCGCAGTACCTCTTGTCAATCACAGGTGCCAGTCAAGTGGTCCCACCCCAAAGGGAAACAACCCATTCTAGAGAAAAAGGGATAAAAACTCCAAGTCCTGGGAAGGCCACCTGCCCCCTTGTTTTTTTGACCACGTCTTCCTTGTTTGACCCTGTTCCTCCCTTTCAGCATTTTGAGCCTTGCCTTTGTGAGTGGCCCACTCCAACCTCTTTGGAATGTAATTTCTCTTCTAATAATGGGCACTTGAGACATTCTCTACTGCTCAGGCCTACTTGTATTTCTTTGAAATGTACTATCTCTTCTAATAAACTGCTTTTTCACTACTTTGCTCTGGTATATCATTCAATTCTTCGCTCGAGTTGGCAAGGACCTGGACTTAATGCCAAAAAGGGCCCACTCTTCGAGAACAAAATTAGTATACAAACTTGGACAATTTACACTTTTTAAAGTAGTCATGTTGCTTCAGTCTGGATCCCAAACTATTGCCACCTTCCTGGTGGCCCTTGCTCCAAGCCCTTGGGTGAACCACTGAGGATTGCTATTGTCTCCTTTATTTCTCTCTTCAGGCAACTCAAAGTTACCCTTTCTCTCAGCATTCACCACTCTGGCCACTCAGCTGGATGAATTCCTGTTAAATTTCAGTATTGCTCTGGTTTAGGGGATTCTGGGATAAAAGGGAGTACCTGCTCTTAAGAGAGGGTGGCCAGGGTCTAGAGACAGAGTAATGACGTGTATTAATGGAAAATGAACTCTAAAAAGACATGTGACCTTCTTCTGAAGTCTGTGTTATGTTGTCAAAAAAAGTCCCTTACCCCTTTTATTTTTTTCTCTTATAGGATTTCTCTACCTCAGAGGTCCTGAAAGATCTGCTTCCTAGAGCAGCAGCATCAGCGTTACCTGGAGACTTACTAGATTTGCATATTTTCAAGTCCCACACCAGGCCTACTGATTCAGAAACTGATTCTGGGTGAAGCCTAGAAATCTGTGTTGGACCAGCCCTCTAGCTGATTCTGATGCACATTCAAGTGTGAGAACTCCTGCTTTGTCTTTTGGTTCAGATTATCCTGACCATTCATTCCCCACTGAAACACAGGCCAGAGCTAGGTGCTTTACAAATGTGCTTTCTTATTCCTTGAAACAACTTTATGGGATATCTCTTTGTTACTTGCCATCTCCACCAAAGACGCACTGAGGCTCAGCTTGATAAATATTTTTGGACAAAGTCTCAATGATAAAAACATAAAAGCTGGGATCTGAATACAGTTCTGTTCAATTCCAAAGAGTGACACTGTTTTCTCCACATGTTGTTTTCTCTAAACATTACAATCTTTTCTAATCCAGCTTTTCATACTTTCAATCAATGGCTTCTCCCTCTTTTTTTCTTTTTTAGCTGAGCCATCCTGCTACCTGTTGGCAGCTCAGCAGCAGCTCAGCTCAGGCTGGGCATCAAACTGCTGTTGCTCAGAGCTCAGCTCAAGCTCTTGAGCGAGCTCTTAGGCAACTGAGCCACTCGGCCAGCCCTACCTCTTTTAAGTCTGCTGTATCTTATCTCAAAATAAGTCTGTGCTTATCTACTCATCACTGCCTCTTGCTTAAGAGAGGAGGAGGATCATTTCCAAGGGTAAGTTTTCCAATTTGTGCCCTTCATTACAACTCCTCCTCTTCACATTCTCTATCTTTTTCTCTCCTTAATTTTATTCTCATCAATTCTTCTGATCTTTTTTATCTCTTCTAAAAATTACTTAGTCATCTCTTTCGTTCTTTTACTTTTAACCATCAGACTCCCTTGTCTTCCCTTCTTGTTTCATATTCTCGCATTGAGTATCTCATCCCCAGGATTTCCCTTTGGATGAGATCCAAATCTGAGTCTCCATTCCCATGGGTCAAGCTTCTTGTTAGGTATCTTATTCAACCTCAGCTCAATGTGCCTAAAACAGAGCAGCCTTCTCTCCAAATCTGCTCCTTATCTGGTTAGTGGTATCATTCTCCATCCAATCTGCCAGGAGAGAAAATCTTGTATTCTCCCCTCTCTTTCACACTCTATATCCAATCAATCCCTATGACTTGAAAATCCATCCTTAAAATATCCCTCAAATCTATCTGATCCTCTTAAATATATTCCCCAGCTATATTACAAGCTCCTTGAGGGATAGACAGATTTTTATTCTCCTTATATCTGTACATCTAGCTCATTGCTTTGCATGCTATAGGTGCTCAGATATATTAAGTGAATATATATAGAAATTGTGGAGAATACAAAAGTAACAATTTTTATTCTATAGGAAGAGGAGCAACATAGCATATACTCTAAAGGTAAGTTAAAATGATTTATTGACAGCCAAAGTGACTGTTAAAATGCTTGCTGAATTATTAGTCCCAGAGGAGCAAGAGGATAGAGACCTGAAAACTTTTCAAATAATGAATCAAAGGATGGTCCCTGTAGCCTCCTGTTAAGAGGCGGAGATATTTCAACATCTCAAGAATCAAGTACTATGATCTTTTATGAGACTAGAAAATCATTGTAGGTCTCATAAATTTCCCTCTTCTCCTTGTTACAAAGGCTTAATTTAGGATGTGTTACTCCATAAATCTAGGTAAGACGACTAATGATTATAATAACAATATCATAAATTACATAGTGCTTTTCTTCCTAAGGAGAACTGTATTTAATTATTCTCACAGTATTCCTCATTGGTTGCTAGGGCCAGAGATCATTATCTCTATTTTTAGGCCACCTGGGCCTGGAAATGTTCCTACTTGTTTATCCTCATTGCCATGCCATACACTATAGCTGCATCTTCATGTCTAGCCAGGCTTACTTCCAAGTAGATTCCTACTCCCTCCTCACCTTTAGTCTCCAAATCATTGCTTAGTTTTCTTTCCTTCTACTTGTAATACCACATTCCCAACCTTATAAAAGAAAATTAGGTAAACTTACTCATTTTCTAACTCATTGCCCCAGAAATTCAGAGAACCTAACCAAATGGGAATAAAAAAGGTTAAAAAAATAAACTATGCAAAATGAATTTTAGGTCAGTTTCCTGGTAATAATTATAATGCCAGCTAATTCCTTTCTTATAACAGCTATTTGAAATTACTGCAATTGCAGGTTTCCTTTTTGATGTGTTCATTTCAGAGAGCCTAGCCTCCTCTCTTCGATTGGTTGTTAACTACAATGACACAGGAAATGGGTGTGCTTTTAATATAACCTCAATCATTATTTATCAAATTATACAAGATTGGCATTAAGCACATAGTTATTTACTAAGTGATTTGTTTAAGTCACAGGTTCAATAATGCTGTAATCATAGTGTTTGTGTCATTAGAACATGCATTCATATTTTTTTATATTAACTTTATTATTTGGTTCATAAATCTATTATTTTGCAAAAATGTAAGCAGAACTTTAGAATATTTCCCCCAGTAAAACCTTACTAATGAGTTAATTTATGACCAGTTATCTTAAGAATATAATGGCAAAAAAATGCCCTAGATTTTAACATTTATTTCTTTATGAATTCAAATTGCTTTGTGTGTATACTTTTAAACGGCTTCATAAAATGATAAGGAAAACAGCACAGATATTCTTGTCTCTTCCATCATAGATAAAGTTGATAATATTCTTCATTTATACATTCAGTTATTCCACAAATATTTGTTGATTGCCAACTGTACCCCAGGAAGTCTGCTGGGTGCTGAGTACAGTATGCAGTAATGAACAAATCAACCAGGGCTTTCTTTGAAGAGTGTAGAATTTAAAAGACATGAAGCAAACAGACACATAAAGGATGCATACCTGCAGATTATGGTAAATTTATTAAGTGAAAGAATTGACAGGGACACAATTTACAATGGGGAATCCAAGAAAGCCTCCTTGAGAAAGAGACATTGGTTGTGGGATTGAAATTTAAGATTTAGGTTGAGTTGCATGCAGATGAATGCAAATGACTAGAATGCAGCTGAGAACTTGCAAAGAAGAGAATGTGGTCTGTTGGTGGTGAGAGGGGAGAGTGTTACAAAGTGAGACAGGGGAAGGAGGCAGGGAGGGCCCCTGCCAGACGTTGCATCATGTTATTCTACATGTGAAGGATTTGAGATGTTATTTTAAGTACAAAGGGTAACTATTGAAAGGAGTTTTTGTTTTTGTTTCCTTTTTGATTTCTTTAAGTTAAAGTTTATTGGGGTGACAATGGTTAGTAAAATTACATAGATTTCAAGTGTGCAATTCTGAAATGCATCATGTACATATCACATTGTATGTTCACCACCCTGAGTCAGTTCTCCTTCCATCACCATATATTTGATCCTGTTTACCCTCATCTACCATCCCCCTCCCCTCTTACCCTCTGATAATCATTAAACTATTGTTTGTGTCTATGAGTTTTTGTTTCTTCATTTGTTTCTTTTGTTCCTTTGTTCCTTTCAATTTTATATTCCACATATCAGTGAAATTATATGGCTCTCAAATTTTGTGTCTGATTTATCTCACTTAGTATAATAATCTCAAGATCCATCCATGTTGTTGCAAATGGCACAATTTCATCTTTTCTTATGGCAGAATAGCATTTGGTTGTGTATACACATACCACATCTTTATCCAATCATCTATTGAAGGACATTTTGGTTGTTTCCATGTCTTGGCCACAGTAAATAATGCTGCAATGAACATCGGAGCACATATATCTTTACAGAGAAATGTTTTCAGATTTTTTGGGTGGATACCCAAGAGAGGGATTGCTGGGCCATATGGTAATTCTATTCTTAATTTTTTGAGGAACATCCACACTCTGTTCCATAGCAGCTGCACCAATCTGCATTCCCACCAACTGTGTATGAGGGTTCCTTTTTCTCCACAACCTCTCCAACACTTGTTATTATTTGTCTTGTTGATAATAGCCATTCTAACTGGTGTGAGTTGATATCTCATTGTGGTTTTCATTTTCATTTCTCTAATGATTAGTGATGTTGAGCATTTTTTCATATGTCTATTGGCCATTTGTATGGCTTCTTTGGAGAAATGTCTATTTAGGTTCTCTGACAATTTTTTAATTGGATTGCTTGCTTTTTGTTGTAGAGTTGTATGAATTTCTGATATATTTTGGATATTAGCCCCTTATTGGAGGCATTGTTTGAAAATATATTCTTCCATTTGGTAGGTTGCCTCTTTATTTTGTTGATGGTTCCTTTTGCTGTGCAGAAGCTTTTTAGTTTGATATAGTCCCATTCATTTATTCCCTTGCCTTTGAGGTCAAATTCATAAAATCTTCTTTTGAGGATTCTTTTCTCCATTGTATGTTTTTGGCTTCTTTGTTAAATATTATCTCTCCATATTTATGTGGGCTTATTTATGGGTTTTCAATTCTATTCCATTAGTCTGTGTGTCTGTTTTTTTGCCAGTATCATATTGTTTTGATTATTGTTGCTCTGCAGTGCAAGCTGAAGTCAGGGAGTGTGATACCTCCAGCATTATAATTTTTTTCTTAGGATTGCTTTGACTATTCGGGGTCTTTTGTGGTTCCATACAAACCTGATTTTCTTTAAAAAACGCCATTGGGATTTTGATAGGGATTGCACTAAATCTCTATATTGCTTTGGGTAATATGGCCATTTTAACTATGTTGGCTTTTCCGATCCAGGTACACGAAATGTATTTCCATTTCTTTGGGTCTTTTTCAACTTATTTGTATTTTTTTAAAAGATTTTATTGGGGAATTGGGGGAGGGGAACAGCGTTGGGGAATTGGGGAAATGGAACAGAGAAGTTGCTGTCTTTTTGCTCTTCAGTCTAGTTGTGGAGGATGTTGCTTCACCGGCCCATGTTGGTATCGTCATTGCACTCTTCCTGGATGAGGCAGATTGGTCGCTGACCTCTGTATGTTTGCTCGCCAGCGGCTATTGGCAGCTCACGTTGGCTGCCGGCCACTCACTGTAGCCTATGGCAGCCCACTGCAGCAGGGGCTGCAGCCTACACCATCACTGGGGCTCGCACAGCCCAGCTCCAGGTGGACTTGTTAGCTGTAGAGGGCAGTGTTACTGGCCTTCATATGCGGGATCCGAACCGAGGCCGCTGGCATCCCAAAACCAGCCCTTAACCAATGCGCCACTCGGCTGCATTGGTTTCTTTTTACAGTGTCATAGTTTTCAGTGTATAGGTGTTTCACATCCTTGGCCAAGTTTATTCCTAGGTATTTTATTCGTTTTATTGCAATTGCAAAAGGAATTTATAAAAAACTTTCTTTTGTGAGATTTTACTATTAGTATATAGGAAAGCAATGGATTTTTGTACATTGATTTTGTAGCTGGCAAATTTACTATATTTGTTTATTGTTTCTAATAACTTTTGGTGGAATCCTTAGGGTTTTCTATATATAGCATCGTGTCATCTGGAATAAGTGACAATTGAACTTCATTCCCAATTTGGATGCCTTTGTTTCTTTTTCTTTCCTGATTGCTCTGGCTAGGACTTTCAATACCATGTTGAAAAGCAATGATGATAGGGGACGACCCTGTCTTGTTCCTGAACACAGAGTGAAGGGCTTCAGTTTTTCACCATTAATTATTATCTTAGCTGAGGGTTTGTCACATATGGCCTTTATTATGTTAAGATATTTTCCTTCTATACCTATTTTATTAAGTGTTTTAATCATAAATGGATGTTGTATCTTGTCAATTACTTTTTCTTCATCTATTGATGTAATCATGTGATTTTTGTCTTTTATTTTGTTTATGTGGTGTATCACATTGATCGATTTGCATTATGTTGAACCATTCTTGTGTCCCTGTGATGAAGTCCACTTGATCATGATGTATCATCTTTTAAATGCATTGTTGTATTCAATTTTCTATAATTTTGTTTAGGATTTTTTAAATCTGTATTCATCAGAGATATTGGTCTGTAACTTTCATTTTTTTTGTCTTTGCCAGGTTTTGGTATCAGAGTAATGTGGCTTCATAAAAGGAGTTAGGAAATATAGCCTCTTCTTCAGTTTTTTGGAAGAGCTTGAGTAGGACAGGTATTAGATCCTCTTTGAATGTTTGGTAAAATTCACTAGGGAAGCCATCTGGTCTTTGACTTTTGCTTTTGGGAGGTTTTGGATGACTGATTCAATTTCCTTACTGTTGATGGGTCTATTTAGATTTCCCAGTTCTTTATGATTCAGCCTAGGAAGGTTATATGTTTCTAAGAACGTGTCCATTTCTTCTAGGTTATTGAATTTGGTGGCATATAGTGCTTCATAATATTCTGGGATAATCCCTTGTATTTCCATGGCATCTGTGGTAACTTTCCCTGTTTCATTTCTGATTTTTTTTTTTTTTAAGATTTTATTGGGGAATTGGCGGAGGGGAACAGCGTTGGGGAATCGGGGAAGGGGAACAGACAAGTTGCTGTCTTTTTGTTCTTCAGTTTAGTTGCGGAGGATGTTGCTTCACTGTTGGTATCGTCACTGCGCTCTTCCTGGATGAGGCAGATAGGTCACTGGCCTCTGGATGTCGCTCACCGAGGCTATTGGCAGCTCACGCTTGGCTGCCAGCCGCTCACGCTGGCTGCAGGCCACTCACTGTAGCCTATGGCAGCCCACTGCAGCAGGGGCTGCAGCCCACACCATCACCGGGGCTCGCACAGTCTAGCTCCAGGTGGAGCTGTTGTTAGCTGTAGAGGGCAGTGTCACTGGCCCTCATGTGGGATCCGAACCGGGGCCACTGGCATCCCAAAACCAGCGCTTAACCAATGCGCCACTCGGCCGGCCCTCATTTCTGATTTTATTTGTCTTTTTTCTTTTTATCTTAGTGAGTCAAGCCAAGGGTTTGTCAGTTTCTTAATTTTATTAGTCTTCAAAGAATCAGCTCTTTGTTGCATTAATTTTTCCTATTGTGTTTTTATTCTCTATTTCTTTTAGTTCTGCTCTAATTTTTATTATTTCCTTCTTTCTGCTGACTTTGGGTTGCACTTGCTCTTCTTTCTCTAGTTCTTTAAGGTGTAACATGAAATCATTTATCTGGGATTTTTCTTCTTTCTTGAGATAGGCTTGTAATAATATGAATTTCCCTTTTATTATTGCTTTTGTTGCATCCCAATAATTTTGTTAGGATGTATTTTCATTCTCATTTGTTTCTATGTATCTTTTGATCTCTCCTCTTATTTCTTCTTTGACCCAGGCATTCTTTAAAAGTATGTTGGTTAATCTCCACATATTTGTGGGTTTTCCTGCTTTCTTTTTGCAGTTGATATCCAATTTGAAGGCTTGTGATCAGAGAATATGCTTGGTATGATTTCAGTCTTCTTAAATTTGCTGAGGCTAGTTTTATATCCCAATATATGGTCTATCCTTGAGAACATTCCATGTACACTAGAAAAGAATGTATAGTCTGATGTTCTAGGATAAATTGCTCTATAAATGTCAATTATGTCCATTCCATCTAATGTGTCATTTAGGGTTGATGTTTCTTTGTTTATTTTCTGTTTGGATGATCTATTCATAGCTGTCAATGATGTATTTAGATGTCCTACTATAATTGTGTTTTGGTCAATTTTTCTCTTTAGTGCTGTTGGTAGTTGCTTTGTATATTTTGGTGCTCTCTGAATGAGGGCATAAATATTGAAGACTATTATGTCTTCTTGTTGTATAGTTCTCTTTATCATTATGAAATGTCTATCTTTGTCTCTTGCTATCTTTTTTATCCTGAAGTCTGTTTCATCTGATATGAGTATGATTACACCTGCTTTTCTCTGAATACCACTTACTTGTTGTGTCAATTTCCACCCTTTCGCTTTTAGTTTATATTTGTCCTTATAGCTGAGATGTGTCTCTTGAAAGCAGCATATGGTTGGGTTTAGTTTTTTTAATCCAATCTGCTACTCTGTGTCTTTTTATTGGTGAGTTCAGTCCATTTACATGTAGGGTGATTATTGATATATGAGGATTTCCTATCATGCTACCTTTTATTTTCTGGTAGGACAGTGTCTCCATTGTTTCTTTGCCTTTTTGTTGCTGTCTGTTATTTCAGTGTGGTGGTATTCTATGATTTTTCCCTCTGTTTCTTCTTTTTTATGTTATATATTAATTTTGGGTTTCTTTTTCTGCATAGTTACCATTAAATTTATGTAAAAGAAAGTTTCCTATTGAGAGTTTTCTGTTTTTTGTTTGTTTGTTTGTTTCAGCATGCTTCCTTCTCCATTCCCTTGTGCAGTTTCAGACATTTACTCTCTCTCCTTTTATGTGTTGTTGTTTTTTCTTGTCACAAATTATCCCTATTTATGCTGTTAGTTGATTTCTGCATTGCAGTAGCAATTTGTCTCTTTTCTCTTTTTTTAAAAAAAATGTTTTTTTCTTCTTTCGCTGTGTGTTATGTTTGTGTATAGTGTCCCATTTGGTGTAGGGGTTGCCATTTCCTGCTTCTGTCTGTTCGTAATACTACTCACGGTTTTGTATTTTTTGCTTTTTTGTTTCAGATAAAATAGTTTTCTTTAGTATTTCTTCTAATGCAGGTGTGTTAGAAAAAATTCCCTCAGCTTCTGTTCATCTGGAAAGGTCTTTATTCCTCCTTCATATCTAGAGGATAGCTTTGCTGGATATATTATTCTTGGCTCATAATTTCTCTCTTTGATTATTTGATTCCACTCCCCCCTCGCTTTTGGCATTTCTGCTGAAAAAATCTGATGATAATCTAATGGGCTTTCCTTTGTAGGTTACTGTCTTCTTTACCCTGGCTGTCTTCAAGATTCTTTCCTTGTCATTAATTTTTGACAGCTTCAATACAATGTGCCTTGGAGAAGCCCTGTTGGGATTGAGGTAATTAGGTGTGCTACTTGCTTCTTGGATGCGAGGATCCAGTTCTTTCCACAAGTTTGGTATGTTCTCATCAAACTATTTGTTTGAATACACTCTCTGTTCCCATCTCCCTTTCTTCTCCATCTGGTATGCCCATTATTC
This sequence comes from Aselliscus stoliczkanus, assembly GCA_033961575.1. Classification (NCBI taxonomy): domain Eukaryota; kingdom Metazoa; phylum Chordata; class Mammalia; order Chiroptera; family Hipposideridae; genus Aselliscus; species Aselliscus stoliczkanus. Next base: position 38,720,490 of record CM066731.1, read on the forward strand.
TTATGTTGCTCTTTCTAATGGAGTCAGAATGTTCTTGTAGAGTTCTCTGACTTCTTTTAACTCTCAAGTCTCTCTCTTCTTCCTTCAGACTTGTATCTTTGGTGTCACTGATTCTTTCCTTCATCTGATCAGCTCTATTACCTAAGCTGGCTATTTTATTCTTCATTTATTTTATTGAGTTCTTTATCTCCAGAAAGTCAATTTGGTTCTTTTTAAAAATTTCAATCTCTTTGGTAAAATGTTCATTTTATTCTTTGATTGTGTTTCTGAGTTCATTAAACTTCCTATCTGTGTTTTCTTGCATCTCATTGAGTTTTTTTCAGAACGGCAATCTTGAATTCTCTGTCATTTAAGTCACATATTTCCTTTAAGTTCACTTTCTGGAGACTTTTCATTTTCTTTCTGAGCTGCCATGTTACCTTGGTTATTCATGGCAATTAATAAGTTATTATTTATCTTTCTAGGCATCTACAGGAGTGGGTTCTGCAACAGGTTGTTAGGAAGAGGTGTTTCTTTTGCTTTCCAGTAGGTGTTGGTGGGATGTTTTATTTCCTCTCCTGCTGCAGCCTTTTATTCTCTCTCATGCTGTAGCATTATATTTCTCTTGCACTGTTCCAGCTTCTCACATGATCAGGGGGTTCCCTGGAATGAGGGCTTCCCCTCTGTGAGCAGATAGCCTTGGTATTGGGGCACCACCTCTGTGGGGGATGTGGAGAACTTCTTAAGGTCCCAAGTTCTTTCTACACCAGATTCAGAGCCTGTGTGGTTCAGTGACTCTGTTTACCTCTGCAGGGATATGCCCAGATAGGTGGGGGTGAGGAAAGAGTGGATTGTGAGAGGTGGCTCTAAACACTGGTGACTACTAGCACACAGTCTTGACCCTACAGTTCCTTCCCTTTTGCTGGAACTAGTTGGGCCTCCAGTCTGTGACTCCAGGGCCATAGTTCTCAGAACTGCAAATATTCTGTTCTTTTGATCTTACACTACTGTCATTCCGCTTCTAGCACTGGGAAGGTGGGGATGAGGTGAGCTCTGAGAGGGTGGAGAAGGGAAGATGTCATCTATAAGGTAACATTTGAGTGAAGACTTCAAAGAGACTAGGGACTGAGATTTATGTCTATTGAGAGGAAGAGAATTCCAAACAGAGGGGATAGCAATACAAAGTCTCTCCTTCAGGAGTTGCTGGCATACTTAAGGACTAGCAGTGTGGGGCTGTGGAAGGAGTTGGGTAGGCAGGAGATGCAGTCAGTAATGGAAGGCTAGATGGTCCTGTAGGGTTTTTCAAGCAAGGATAAAGGTGTTTGTTTTGTTTTGTTTTGTTTTTAATGTATAAGCTATACAATCACAAATCTTTTATTAGAATTCTGTCACACTATTATGAGGTAAGCCTTATCCACATTGCAGTGGGTATCCCTGAGAATTAATAAATGACAGCGTTGCTACTCTTTGGGAATGTCTGATCCACTCAGGAAGCAGGCTGGCTCAGGAAATCAGTTGTGTGGCTGAAGTTTTGATAGCTAGGAGTCGGATGGGTTTCATTCAACTTTGTAACTTGTCTATAAATTCGTTTTTATAGCACTTTGGAGCTGTGTTTCTTAAACTTGAATATGCATATTAATTACCTTGGGGATTGTGTTAAAATGCACGTTCTGATTCAGCAGATCCAAGGTAGGGTCCATGTAGCAGCATGTTTAGCAAGTTCACAGGTGAAGTTGATGCTGCCAGTCTATGGTCCAGACCTTGAAAAGCAGGCTATAGGATTTGTGTACCTATTTCCTGTAGTCACTTCATTTCAAATTGGCTCTTCATCAAACCCCTGAGTTAATTGGTTCAGGTAGTATCATCTTCATTTACAAATCAAGAAATCAAAGCTCAAGGGTAAGATGATCTGGCAGAGGTCCTATGGCCAAATGACGGAGCTGTGACTTGAATTTAGTTCCCTGGCTTGTAGACAACAGCTGCCCTGATGGCTTTTGAGCTCTAATACATAAAAGCATGCTAATTAATGTTTTTGGCTGGTGTGCGCGCACACACACACACATACAAGGCTGCAGGGGGAGCGTGGTGATAATAAAGCTTCACTGAAGCTGCAGCTCCCCAGAGGCCTGCATTGGCAGTGGTCTCTGGAAAGGATCCAATCATCACAACATGCTCTAGAAATGTCTTGCCCTGTGCCTTTCTCCTGGGCAATGCTGGCCCCCACCTCGGATGGGAACATTTTCTTCCTATTTACTTTAACATAAGCTAAACTGCATTTCATCTACCTCTGAGGTAATCTGGTCCTGTGCTTTTGCCCAAGTCAGAAAATACTGTCAAGCTGGAAAATACTGTTCTTCTCACCCAAGGAGAGCACTGTTCTCAGAGATGAAGCACATCATTTCATACTGAGTTCCTGCTTTCTGGGACATGCAGAAATCTTTGAAGCATTTCCAACCAAATCCTCGGAGAGGTAAACATATTTTTCAGCTGCAGGATTCCAGGTTAAAGAAGTGTGTCCCTCACTTGTTTACAAAGCAGTGCAGCAGCTGTTTGGGGGCCCGCACCCCCTTGGACAGACAGGCATTTGGAAGACGCATTGCGCCTGCCAGACAGTCTGCTCAGGCTGCCCCTCAGGGAGACCTTATCACCATTAGCTACCGCAGCACCGAATCTCAGTAACCGGAATAGCACAGGACACATGCCTGGCTCCTCTGATTCAGTTTTGTTGTGCTCTCTTTATTAATGTTAAAATTATGCTGCCTCTCAACTTTGTCTGCACATTATGGTTAAAGAAAACTCCTACCTGCACAGTCTCTTGCTTCCTAACCCCTAGGAGAAAGAGGGCATCGGATATGAGTTTCCTGGTCTCCACAGTGAGAAGCTCTCTACGCGCTTCCCTATGCCTGTGTGTCCATGCTTACAGACTCAGCTCATGTTCTCTGTACTCTGTGAAATCCTCCTGGGACACATCAGTTCACAGAATTGATCGGTTTCTAATTCCTAAGACACAAAGGGTTTTCGCTATTCATTTGGACGTTTATCCTGTATCGCCCTGGATGGTTAATAATAATAATAACAGTGATAACAATAGCTAACCTGTGGAGTGTGGTTACTATTTGCTTCATATTGTGCTAAGCACTTTATATGGACTGCCCCTTTTTCCTCAAAATGGACCTCATAAAGTTGGTATTATTATCCCCATTTTAAAATGAGAAAATTAAGGCATAAAGAAAGAAATAAGATTATAGTTTGCCTAACGTCATTCAGCTCTTAAGTCAGGGTCCAGACTGGAACCAAGTGTGTTCAGACACTTGTTATCTGTTAAATATGTAATAATGCCTGTTCTATTATGCTGGGGTACTAGTTGGTAAATTGTGATGAAAGCAGTCCTTAATAAACATCCTTGTGTTTCAGCAAAAAGTACTCTGGAGGCACTTCCGCCTTAAAACTACTACCTAATACTACTGCTATTGTTAGAAATTATAGGGAATCCAAATGATTCGATAGCTACAGTGAGTGTGTGTGTGTGTGTGTGTGTGTGTGTGTGTGAGTGTGTGTGTGTGTATGTTTGCTTGCTTCAGATATCTCTTATCTTTGAAGGAACCATCCTATTTCCTTTCTTAGTCCATGTGATTGGGGTTGATGTGATTTTGCCTTGTCCCCTCACTTGACACTTGGCATCCAGTCCTTACCAGTTAGAATTTTCCATACTACTGGACATACGGATTGATGAGTGTTAAGCCAGAGATTGATATAGAAAGTACAATTTAAGACTGTGGTTACTAAGAATTCTATGAACCTGATTCTACCTGCGGTCTTTACTCCCATATAATTAGAGCCAGCCTAAGAAGAAAGCCAACATAGAAAAGCGTAGAGCTGAGAGATGCAGAGATATAGTTTTAATGAGAAATTTGAACCCCTGGATCCTGCTGAGCTTTATTTCTAGATTTTCTCAGTTTTAAGAACAAATAAATTCTCTATTTTTCCTTAAGTTATTTTTGAGTTGGATTTCCCACCCTCGTCCCTTATAGTTAAATGAGTTCTGACTAATACAACCCATTAGGAAAAACCTCACATTAACCCTCCATTGGGCGCAAATGATCTCACAGATTCATTGCACACAAATTTTCAAATATCTATTAAGTATTGTGACTCATCGCTTCCACGTCTTCTGCCTCTACCATAACCTATTGTCAGTCGTGTTTGTGGCTTAGTATAGTAAAGACATTATTTCATAGCGGCATCTTTAATGTCACAGATTCATTGTGCCTATTTGAGATATTTTTTTATATTTTCTCAACAGATTTTTTTATATAGAACTATCCTTTCAGACATTCCAGAAAGAGAATGTAAGTATAGTTTATTATTGAAAGTTAGTATTTAGGTATTTTATTTTCTAATTAATCTGTCAGATTCATTGCACCTGTTTAGGGTAATATTTTTCCTTGGTACGTTTCACCTTCTAAAATGGTTCAAACACAAAGATTTTATAATCCAGATGACACAAAAGATGCTAAAATATTGCTACAGCTGTCAATGGAGTCTGATAATGATGAAAATGAACTTGAATTTGAAGATGAAAGTGACACAGATGGTGAAGATCAAGTTAAAGAATGAGACAAAAATCCTGACACTGAGCAGGAAAGTTCTCCTTCAGAAAGTGATCAAAAAAGTAGTAATGAATAAATAAATGAATATTTTGTTGGGAAAGATAAAGTGTAAGTGGCATTAATGCACAAATGCTACAACTAGAGAATGGAAATGAAGTTAAAAAAGACATTTATTTATTTATTTTTAATTTGCATTTTTAAAAATTTTTATTATTATTATTTTTTATTAGCTTCAGGTGTACAACACAGTGCAATAGATACACTTTTTACCCCTCAAAGTGAATGCACCTCCCCCAATTCTCCACTCCAGTCCTATCCCCCATTTCATACATATCTATTACAATTCCTTTATTTCCCTTCCACAGTACACTCCACATCCCATGACTATCTATATATTCAATTGCAGTTGGCATACAATATTATACAACAGTTTCGGGTATACAGTGCAGTGATCAAGCCTCTACTCCATCCATTAAGTGGTCTCCTTAACAAGGCATGTGACCATCTGACACTCCACAAAATATTTACAACATTATTATATTCCCCAAACTGTCTTTCATATCTCTGTGGCAATATTGTAGTTACCTATTTATGCTGTCTAATCCCTTCCCCTTCTTTCTCATCCCCACCTCCCTCCCAACTACAACTCTGTTTTTCCTCTCTATCTATGAGACTGTTTCTGTTTTCTTTGCTCATTCCTTCAGTTTTTCAGAATCCACATATAAGTAAAATCATATGGTATTTGTCTTTCTCTGACTGACTTATTTCACTTAACATAATAGTCTCTTCACAACATTATCAATTACATTCCCAGAAATGCCCCCATATCCCTGCGGCAACATTGTAGTCCCACCTACTCTGTCCAAAACCTTCCCCTTCTCCCTCATCCCCACTCCCTCCCAGCCAGCAACCATCAGTTTTTCCTTTATATCTGCTTGATATGATTTCAATCATCTTAAATTTACTGAGACTTGTTTTGTGGCTTAATATGTGGTCTATCTTGGAAAATGTCCCATGTGTACTTGAGAAGAATGTATATTCTGTTGTTTCGGGGTGAAATGCTCTAAAAATATCAATGAAACCCAGCTGGACTAAAGTGTCATTTAAGGCCACTGTTTCCATGTTGATTTTCTGTCTAGAAGTTCTGTCCATTGGTGATAATGGGGTGTTGAAGTCCTCTACTACGATAGTGTTACGTCTTTATGTCTGTCAAAATCTGTTATATGTAATTAGGAGTTCCTATGCTGGGTGCATAGATGTTTATTAGGGTTATAGTGCCCTTCTTTGTCTTTTATTGTAGTCATTTTAAAGTTTATTTTATCCAAATAACTATTGGTATTCCAGCTTTTTTCCCCCTCATTTCCATTGGCAGGAAACATCTTATTTCATCTGTAAACAGCATATACATGTGTTGTATTTTCTTATCCACTCAGCCACTCTCTGTATTTTGATTGGAGCATTTAGCTCATTCACATTTAAAATGATTATTGATAGGTGCATATGTATTGCCATTTTGTTATTTGTATTCCTGGTCTTCATGGGTTAGCTTGTTTACCCCTTTCTTCTGTTTAAAAAAGCCCTTTTTAACATTTCTTGCAATGCTGGCTTGGTGGTAATGAATTCCTTTAGCTTATTCTTTTCTAAGAAGCTCTTTATTTCTCCTTCAATTTTAAGTGATAGCCGTGTTGGGTAGAGCAATCTTGGTTGTAGGCCTTTATTTTGTGTCACTTTGAAGATCTCCTGCCACTCCCTTCTGGCCTGCAGAGTTTCTGTACACAAGTCAGTTGTTAGTCTAACAGGAGTTCCTTTGTTTGTAACCTGCTGTCTTTCTCTTGCTGCCTCTAGGATTCTGTCCCTGTCTTTAACCTTTGCCATTTTAACTATGATGTGTCTTGGTGTGGACCTGTTTGGGTTCAGCTTGTTTGGAACCCTCTGCACTTCCTGGGCATGTATGTTGATTTCCTTCACCAGGGTAGGGTAGTTTTCAGTCATTATTTTTTCAAATACATTCTCAACCCCTTGCTTCTCTTGTCCTTCTGATATTCCTATGATTCAAATGTTGTGCCACTTCATCTTGTCCCATAGGGTTCTTAAACTATTTTCATTGTTTTTTATTCTTTGGTCTTTTTGTTGTGCCAACTGGGTGATTTCTGCTATTTTGTCTTCGAAATTGCCGATCCACTCCTCTGCTTCATCAGCTCTACTGGTGATTCCTTCGAGTGTGTTCTTCATTACAGTTATTGTATTCTTTAGTTCTAACTGGTTGTTTTTTATGATTTCTCTTTCCTTCATTATGTCCTCACTAAGTTTGTTAAACATTCTTATCATCAGTGTTCTAAACTGTGTCTCTGAAAGGTTGGATCCCTCTGTTTCATTTGGTTCCATTTCTAGAGGTTTCTTTTGATCTTTTACTTGTGACATGTTTCTTTGTTTCCCCATTCTGTCTGTTGCTCTGGGATTGCTTTGATGTATTAGATAGATCACCAGGAGAGCCCTGGCTGGATCACGCAGGCACACAGCTCACGGCCCAACAGTCCCAGGAAAGCTTCCAGTCTCAGCCTGTCCCAATCAGCCGCTCGCAGATCAGTCCAAGCAGCCCGACAACCAATCACTAGCCTGGAAACTCTATAAGCGCAGTGCAGAGAGCCAGGACCGAGGCGGCTCGTGCACTTCCGGGTCTCAGAGAGCAGCCTATTGGAGCCGGAGGGCACTTGCGCAGCGTTTCTCTGGCAATGCAAAATAAGCCGAGCGGAGGGTGGGGATCCAAGGCTGTATGCACGCGCACGCACTTCTGCGCCAATTCCACCAGATCAATGAGAGCCCAGACGGATCCCTCGTGGGAGGGCCCAAGCCTGACAAAATGGCGCCCTCCCCAGACCACCCACACGCAGGATCCACACCAGGGGAACAACAGTCTGAAAACCTGCAGACCCTGTACCAAAGGTGTCCAGCTCAGTCCGTCCCCGCAGGCGCCTGGGCCTGGCTCACACAGCCACTCCCTCCACCAGGAACGAGGTAAGTGCTCACCAGCGAGCAAGCCCGTGTGCCGGTCCCACTGATTTTCTAGCCACTCTTAGCCTTACCGAGCTACGCAAAGAGAGTCCTCACTAATTTACTGCCAGCTATCTTGGAACTTTTCTTACCGGCAAAGGAACTCTGGGCTGGTGAGCTTGGTGTGCAGCCAGAGGGTCTCTCTCCCAACCGGAGAAGCCTCCCCACAGCTGGGGCTTCTCTCATGGGGTTCGCCCTCTCTCGTCTCCGCCTGTCCTACCAGACCAGACGTGGCCTACTCTTTAAGTTCTTCGTTTAGTGATTCTGTTCCTCCAGTGTTCCGGGGACCTCCAGGGTTGAATGCTGTATAATTTGTTTGTCATTTTTGTGTGATCCTGGGAAGTAGTTAGCACAGCATCTGTCTATTCCGCCATTTTACCGGAAGTCATAATTTTCTAAATACAGGTCTTTTACTTCTTTAGTTAAATTGATTCCTAGATATTTTACTGTTTTAGAAGCAATTGTAAAAGGGATTGATTTCCTGATTTCTTCTTCTGATAGTTTATTATTGGTGTACACAAATGCAACTGATTTCTGAATATTAATTTTGTATCCTGCTACCTTATCAAATTCGTTTATCAGTTCTAGCAGTTTTTTGGTGGAGTCTTTGGGATTCTCTCTATATATTATCATGTCATCTGCATATAATGACAATTTTACTTCCTCTTTTCCAATTTGGATACATTTTATTTCATTTTCCTGTCTGATTGCTGTGACTAGAACTTCCAGAATTATGTTAAATAGAAGTGGTGAAAGTGGGCAGCCCTGTCTTGTTCCTGATCTTAAGGGGAAAGCTTTTAGCCTTTCCCCATTGAGTATGATGTTTGCCGTGGGCTTATCATATATAACCTTTATTATGTTGAGATATGATCCCACTATTCCCACTTTGCTAAGAGTTTTTATCATAAATGGCTGCTGGATTTTGTCAAATGCATTTTCTGCATCTATTGATATGATCATATGATTTTAATTTTTCATTTTGTTAATGTGATGTATTACATTAATTGATTTGTGGCTATTGAACCAACCTTGCATACCAGGAATGCATCCCACTTGATCGTGGTGTATGATCTTTTAAATATATTGCTGAATCCGATTTGCTATTATTTTGTTGAGAATTTTTGCATCTATGTTCATTAGGGATATCGGCCTGTAGTTTTCCTTTTTTGTAATATCTTTGTGTGACTTAGGAATCAGGGTGATAATCGCTCCATAGAAAGAATTTGGGAGCCTTCCCTCCTTCTGTAGTTTTTGGAATAGTTTGAGGAGAATAGGTATTAATTCTTTATTGAATGTTTTGTAACATTCTGCTGTGAAGCCATCTGGTCCAGGGCTTTTGTTTGTTGGAAGATTGTTGATAACTGATTCAATTTCTTAGGCAATAATCAGTCTGTTCAGAGTTTATGTTTTCTTGCTTCAGAGTTGGTAGGTTGTATGCTTCTAGAAATTTATCCATTACTTCCAGATTGTCAAATTTGTTAGCATATTGTTGCTCAAAGTGTTTTCTTAAAGCTGTCTGTATTTGTGTAGTATATGTTGTCACTTTTCCTCTTTCATTTCTGATTTTATTAATTTGGACCCTATCTCTCTTTTTCTTGGTTAATATGGCTAAGGGTTTTTCGATTTTGTTTATCTTTTCAAAAAACCAACTCTTGGTTTCATTGATCTTTTGTATTGTCTTTTTTTTTTTGGTTGTTGTTCTCTATTTCATTTATTTCTGCTCTGGTCTTTATTATTTCCTTCCTTATACTTCCTTTAGGCTTGTTTTGCTGTGTTTTTTGTTTTTTTTTGAGTTCCCTTACGTGTAAAGATAGTCTGTTGATTTGAGATTTTTCTTCATTCTTTAGATAGGATTGCACTGCTATGAACTTCCCTCTTAGGACTGCTTTTGCTGCATCCCATAGATTTTGGGTCGTGGTGTTTTCATTTTCGTTTGTCTCGAAGTATGTTTTGATTTTCTCCTTGATCTCATTTGTGACCCACTCACTATTTAGTAGCATGTTGTTTAGCCTCCATGTATTTGTAAGCTTTCCAGATTTCTTCTTAAAATTGATTTCTAGTTTCATAGCATTGTGGTCAGAGAAGACACTTGATATGATTTCAATCTTCTTAAATTTGTTGAGACTTGTTTTGTGACCTAGCATGTGGTCTATTTTGGAAAATGTTACATGTGCACTTGAGAACAATGTATATTCTGTAGCTTTGGGATAAAATGCTCTAAAAATATCAATTAAATCCAGCTGGTCTAAAGTATCATTTAAGGCCAGTATATCCATGTTGATTTTCTGTCTGGAGGATTTGTTCATTGGTGACAATGCGGTGTTGAAGTCCCTTACTATGATAATGTTACTGTTGATCTCTGTCTTTATGTCTATCTAAATCTGTTTTATATATTTAGGAGCTCCTATGTTGGGTACATAGATGTTTACTGGATTTCTAGGTTTATGTCCTCTTGTTGAATCAATCCTTTTATTATTATGTAGTGCCCTTCTTTGTCTTTTATTGTAGTCTTCATTTTGAAGTCTATTTTGTCTGAAATAAGTATTGCTACTCCACCTTTTTTTTTCTCATTTCCATTTGCATGAAACATCTTCCATCCCTTTACTTTCAGTCTGTGTGTGTCTTTTGATCTGAGATGGGTCTCTTGTAGACAGTATATGCATGGGTCCTCTTTTCTTATCCACTCAGCCACTCTTTGTCTTTTGATTGGGTCATTTAGCCCATTCACATTTAAAGTGATTACTGATAGGTGCATATGTATTGCCATTTTGTTATTTGTATTTCTTGTTTTCCTGGGTTAGCTTGTTTTCTGCCTTCTTCTGTTTATAAAAGCTCTTTTAACATTTCCTGCAATGCTGGCTTGGTGGTAATGAACTCCTGAAGCTTATTCTTTTCTGAGAAGTCCTTTATCTCTCCTTCAATTTTAGGTGATAGCTGTGCTGGGTAAAGCAATCTTGGTTGTAGACCTTTATTTTGTGTCACTTTGAATATCTCCTGCCACTCCCTTCTGGCTGGCAGAGTTTCTGAAGAAAAGTCAACTGTTAGTCTTATAGGAGTTCCTTTGTATGTATTCTGCTGTCTTTCTTTTGCTGCTTTTAGGATTCTGTCTTTGTCTTTAAGCTTTGCCATTTTAACTATGATGTGTCTTGGTGTAGGCCACTTTGGATTCAGCCTATTTGGAGCTCTGTGCACATCCTGGGCTTGTATGTCGATTTCCTTCACCAGGGTAGGGAAGTGTTCAGTCATTATTTCTTTAAATACATTCTGAATCCCTTGCTTCTTCTCTTCTCCTTCTGGTATTCCTATGATTCAAACATTTTTGCATTTAATGTTATCCCAGAGGTCTCTTAAAGTATTTTCATTCTTTTTTATTTATTTTTTTCTGTTTGTTTTTTTAGCTGGGTGATTTCTGCTATTTTGTCTTGTAATTCGCTGATCGGCTGCTCTGCTTCATCTATTCTACTGGTGATTCCCTCAAGTGTGTTCTTCATTTCAGTTATTGTATTCTTTAGTTCTAACTGGTTGTTTTTTTATGGTTTCCCTATCCTTCTTTATGTCCTAGCTAAGTTTCTTAAACATTCTTATCATCAGTGTTCTAAACTGTGTCTCTGAAAGTTTGGATACCTCTGTTTCATTTAGTTCCATTTCTAGAGTTTTCTTCTGATCTTTTACTTGGGACATGTTGCTTTGTTTCTTCATTCTGGTTGTCGTTCTGTGTATGCTTCGATGTATTAGATCATCCTGAAAGAATAGAGAAGAAAAAAAAAGAGGTGGGGGGTGGCTCTCCGTCCTCTTTAATCTGCAGAGCTCTTTCTCAGGAATAGAGAGTCTCTGAATGACTCAGCACCAGCTATTGGGGGGAAGAGCTTAACATGTTATGCGCCGGCCTCCCTCTCAGGCTTGCAGTGCGCTTTCCACAATTAGCTGCTGTGTGCTCTGGAACTGTGCTCACTACGAAAAAAAATTCTTCACAGGTTGTTGCAGGTTGTCCGCTAGTGCAAAAAAAAAACCCCGCTAGTGCAAAAAACCCAGGCACCGTGGGCTCAGGCAGCCTCTGGATACACAGCTCTAGGTGGGTGGGGTAGGCCCTCAAGGCACCACTTGATGCCATCAGTGGCCCCACCAAGTCAGAGAAGCATGCACTCTGCACCAGCAATCAGTCCACACAAACTCGCCAGGAAAGCCTTGATTGGATCACGCAGGTACACAGCTCCCTGCCCAACACTCTCAGGAAAACTCCCCATCTCAGCTTGTCCCAATCAACTGCCCCACAGATCAGGCTAAGCAGCCCAGCAGCCAATCCCCAGCCTGGCAACTCGCACAAACAGTGCGGAGAACGGGGATCCAAGGCGGCTCGTGTACTGCTGCATCTCCGTGAGCAGCCTGATGGGGCCAGAGGGCACCTGCCCAGCATTTCCCTGGCAACGCAGCACAAGCAGAGTGGAGGGTGGGAATCCAAGGCCGCATGTGCATGCACGCATGCACTCCTGTGCCAATTTCACCAGACCAATGGGATCCCGGTCTGACCCTCTGTGGGAGGGCCCAACCCCAACCCTGAAAAAATGGCGCTCTCCTATACACCACTCGTGTGCAATCTCCACACCAGGGGAATAATGGTCCCCAAACCTCCAGCTTCTGCACCAATGATGCTCAGCTCAGTCTTTCCCCACAGTCTCCTGGGCTCAGCTCACATAGCCACTCCTTCCAACAGGAACCGGGTGAGTGCACACTGGTGAGCGAACCCATGCACGAGTCCCAGTGGTTCTCTAGCTGCCCTCAGCCTCACTGAGCTGAGCTAAGAGAGTCCTCACTAATTTCTACTACCCGCTATCATAGAACTCCTCTTCCTGGCAAAGCAACTCTGGGCTAGTGAGCTCGGTGTGGGGCCAGAGGGTCTCTCCCCCAACCGGAGAAACCTCCCTACTGCTGAGGCATCCCTCACGGGGCTCGCACTCTGTCATCTGCGCCCCTCCTACCAGACTTGACGTGGCCTCCTCTTTAGGTCCTTTGTTTAGAGGTTCTGTTCATCTAGTGTTCTGGGGACTTCCGAGGCTAAATGTTGTATAAATTATTTGTAATTTTGATGTGATCCTGGGAGGCAGTTGGGAAAGTGTCTGTCTATTCCGCCATCTTACCGGAACATCCCAAAGACGTTTATTTTTGAAACAGTTGAGTAGGGAATTGGTAGCTGAATATATGAACCAAAGAGCCACAAAAAATAGGGAAATTCCTTCACTTCTCCAACAAAAATTGCAGAAGCTTACTACAGCTGCTGTCAAAGTTGAGGCAGAAGAACCTGAGGCCACCACTTCGTCAAACAAAAGGAAATGGTGTGCACCTTGCATAGGAAACAAAAGACAAAGGTATTCCAAATATTTCTGTAAACTTTGCAAACAATATTTGTGCTTAGAACATGAGACAATGATTTGTGAGCATTGTTTCAACTCAAAATTTGATGGCAATGAAGCTGATAAAGGGCAATCAGATTAGTTTTTGTTATTTTATTAAGTGACAAATTCTGTTTTAGTTTTATGTTTTGAATTTCTGTTGATTTATATGCTGAATTTATGTAATAAAGATGTTGTTTTTACTTTGTGGCAAATTAAAATTTCATTCTGAATAAATAATAAGCATGTTTACAAGTTATTTGCATTCATTTTCAATTTAAATAAATAAATGTCATACATGCATCTAGTAGATGTATTACACCCGAACGTGTAACTTTTGCATTGCACAAGATGGAGGGTTAAATTAACACTACAGCTGAAGCACATGGCCACTTTTCCTTTAAATAACAGTCATTTGAACAGCAAGGGTTTGCTATCTGTTTAAAATCCAGATTAATGCTGTCCAGTTTTTCTTTCTGTGCTGATTGGAGTGTTCTAGAAATGGTCAAGATCTACACTGTCCAATACAGTAATAACCATTTAGCCCCTTGTACCTATTGAGCACTTGAAAAACAGCTAATGTAACTAAGGAGCTGAATTTTAAATTTTACTTACTCTTAATTTAAATTTAAATAGACACATGGCTAGTGGCTATCATAGTGGGCAACAATGATCTAGACCATTTCTGCATTACATGAATGAATATAGAAACACCTGACAACTCCATTGTAGTAGGTGGAATGGCCTAAGAATTTAGCTTACTGGCTCCATTTCTGGTGGGTTCCCAAGAGTCTCTCCATCTGTGTGAATCCAAAGCTGATATTTTTTCCTATGTAGGAGGCTCAGAGAAAGAAATAACTTGCCTAAGTCTTCTAATAACAAATGCTGTATAAGCTCTGTTTGTGCAATGGAAGATAAAGGAAAACTTACATTTTGAACATATCTACCCCACTTGGGTCTATCCACCCTAAGTCCTGGTGTGAAACAGGCCCTGTGTAGTCATTATAGCTGAAACTTTTCATGGTATAGATCATGCTAACACCTCTTGTAGAAATGAATAAAGAAAAATAGACATAGCAATATTCAGATTGCTCTTATTTGTCTCCTAAGTCTTTATCTAAATTTGCAGAGAGAAGATAGAGACAAATCTGAAGATATTACTTTACTAAAAATTCTTCAAGTCATCAGAGCTTTTGGAATCAAGCAGGCTGGGTTTAAATCCTGACACTATCACCTAGCAAATGTGAGACCACCATCAAGCTGTTTATGCTCTTTAAATAAGTTTTTGCAATTGAAAACATGGGGACAATAGCATTTATCTCATGGTGTATTAATGAGTATTAAGTGAGACAGTACATGTGAAAGATGTAGCAAATGCTCTACAAGTGTCCACTGTCAACATTGTTTCATAATATTGTTAATATCCCTGGGGTAATGTTTAAGTAATAAAGAGCACAAGATAGGTTGATTCTTTAATATAATAATTTGCCATGTTAGGGCTCTTTACTAGCCTGCAGCATTTTTTTCAGTCTGAAATTTAACTGAAAGTCTGAATGAAGTTGCATTCCACAAATTACTCAGTTTTAACTGAAGTAAATTAAATGAAGATCCTGGGCCAGAAAAAGGAGTGTTGCCCAGCGTTATTACTGCTTGTTGCTTAGCAACTTCCTTTTAATCTCTCAAATATGTCAAGGGTTCTTGCAGGTGGGGTTTAAAATAGTCCTTGCTCTTCCATTCCTGGAGGCTGAAGCACTGAACACATTAGCAGTGATATTAGGATTTTAGTAGGTCCCCTAAAATCCAGGTGAGGAGGCCATGTTCTCTTCCCAAGCTGCCTTGCTTAAGTGCTGTTCAAAATAATTAGATTGGAGTGCAGGAAGCAGTTATTCTAAAAAAATGTAGACACTGTGCTGGGCACCAGAAATTGGTAATGAAAAATACAGGGTCTATAGCTACCCTCATGGAACTTTAAAGTCTAAAGATGTTGCCTGGTAAATGAGCCTAGGTATGTTTTAGTGCCTTCTTTTTCAGGACACCAGTCATCTCCCAGAAATCTTTTTCTCTCTAGGACAGCATCATTGATTAGGCTTATAGGCATGCATAAATGGGTTGAGAGGACATTATTTGATTAGATGCTGAAGCTTCTTTTTAGTTTTCTATTCTCATCATGTAAAGGGAAACTTTCTATGCCCATGTAAAATAATTTAATGGCTGGATTCATGTGTAATTGCATCCATCAGAGGAAGGAGAAGCCTTGTAAGGTCATATTACATATTTGTGTCCCACAAACTATCAGTTCGTTTTATCCAAACTTGTCTGTTGTACTTGCTTTAAAATAGAATGGAAACATCTCAGCATATAAACATTGGGAATCAGGTTCATCAGCATTAAGTATCTCAATAGCTAGAGTAGCCATTTAAAGTATTCATTATACAAATATTAATGTAGTACCCACATTAGGCCAGACACTGGAAGGATTTTGGATTGAGTCTGCTCAATTCTCTGGGAAGAGGCTGTTTTCAGTAGCTTGAGAGCAGTACTGTTCTGTGGATTAACACAATCCCCAAAAATTCTTTTAATGGGATCCTGTTCCACGTTTCCAAAAAATGCTATGTTGAGAATGCAGTAAAACATCAAAGAATCAATGGGCTTACAAATCCAGGCTTCTGTTCTGACTTCATTCATCATAGGGGACTGCAGTATGCAATTGCAATAACTCAATAGGCAAAAACACACAGAGATCTTTATTCACCTTAATTGCTTTTACTTTAGGAGACATTTATTGAGTCACATGCCCCATGAAGTGCCATTAATAATAGTGTATGTATATTTACATGGACTATCTTTTGTTCTTCTCACATTTTCAACTTCTTTATTGGCCCTACAATGTTTTGTCCATGGTTAAGTTTTCAATAAATACTGGCCAATTTTAAGTTTGAGGCTCTGTGGCAGAGTGGGGTAAGGGATGAGAGAGTTGATCTCTAATTCAAATTAAAAAAATTTTTTTCTGTATCCTCTTGATCTTGCTGTGACCTGCCATTTCTCCATACCTTTCAAATTCAGATAAACTAGATTGAAATTGCCAGTTCTACATCCTGGTTAATATCCTTTCTGATCCCAAGTTTTCATCTCCTGCTTTCTCATAGGTTCTGTTTCTGAGCTGACTCAATGAAAAATTTACCCCTGCAAGTTTCCACAAGACATCTAACCTCACAATATCATGTTTTCCTAGTACATTTCCTGAAGGTTTGGGGGCCACACTTCACAGCTGACAATATTTTTCCTGGTATGCTGCTGCCAGTAGGCCCTGACACTCACTTTCCCCTTCCACTGCTCCCTAGCACCAGACATGCAAAATCATGCACATACTTCCTGAGTCTTCTAAAAGTCCAAGCTTGAGCCCCTACTGGGGTTCCCTTTTCTCACATCTTCCCCATGGAGTGGCATCCATTCTCCTTCTCTGTTTTTCTTTCTTTGAAAATCTGGTTAATAAAATCCTCTACATTTCTACACTGATAGGTGTTTAACAAGTTTTATATTCATTGTCATTTAATCCTAACAATCACTCTGTGAATTAAATGTTTTGTCCTCATTTGAAAATGAAAAAAAAAAGTCTCAAAAACATCTGATTTTTTCCAAGTCCAATTGTCATTGGGGAGCTGTGTAGGGAACCTTCACCCTCTACCCAGACTCTGATGCATTTTCCCCTCCATCCTGTCTCCTCAGTCTGACAAGTAACACAGAAGAGAGGAAGAAGGGATTCCTCTTTAGCTGGCCAGCTCTGTCAGTGTTTCTCAGTGGAGTGCTATTGACATTTTGGGTGGGATGATTTGCTGCAGGAAACTGTCCTGGGCATTGCAGGGTGTCTGGTATCCCTGGTCCCACCCACAAATGCTGGTAGTGTGCTCCAGTCCTTCTTGCAAACAATGAAATGTCTCTAGGCACATTTGAAGGTCACTTTTGGGGAGGGATGCCCACGGAGATGAACAGATAATCCCTAGAGATCAATGGATTTATAAATCTTCATTTCCGCACTAATCAATTAATTGGAAGGCTGGTATGAATACAGTATCCCCTACTAATGCTAAAATGTTATCATGAAGCCAATTTGTCAGGGAAGAAGACAAGACAGTAGGATAATAGCAGTCCTCCTCTCTCCCCATTTAACAGATCTCGTGGAAGGGCCAGATTACAAGGTCATTCCCATCCCTGGCATTAGGCTATGGGTAGAATCCAAGACAGCAGGGAAAGCAAGGCCAGGAAGTGGTGCTTTGGGAAGCAACAGAAAGGGAGGAACCAGCATTTAGTGGTGGGGAAATCATTAGGCATGGGGAAGGAGGTCTGGATCTAGTCTTTGTTGGGTTACAAGTAACTGTGTAATCTTCAGCACTCTCCTCCTGACCCACAGAATGAAAGAATTAGATCAGCAGATGGGTGGTTGCATCCTCTTAGTGTTTCTCAGTTTGAGGACTTTGCAGGATGAGAAATGCTGGTCATTTTATTTACTGAGAATTCTTAATACTTTGGTTGTTGTGTACAGCTTAGCTTGCTAATGATTTCCATATTTCTCAGCTGTTTCATTCTGAATCATCTTTACCCCTCAGGATGAGGGAAAGTCCGAGCCCATGATTTGATTCTGTTCAGAAACCATAACCTTTAGGCCCAGGCTCAGGGTCTGTGCTGTCCTATTTCTTCCTGCTGGCAAGTCAAAAGCTCTGGGTTAAGGAGCACATGATCTTAAATGTTAGCAGAGTTAGATGTGCTCACTGGAAACAATCTGGCTAATTCACAACAGATTCTCAGCCCTCTTGGCTCTCCTCCAGAAATCATGTCTGGTAGGATTTCTGCAACAGATCTGATAGCTGCTGACTTGGAGAGTTTGTAAGCTGTTTGTGAATTTGTGGTAAATGGTCCTAATTCCAGACACAAATTCTCAGTGACAGTAAAAGACTAGAATATTACAGAAAATACAATGAAAGTGTGGGCAAAGAAAGGGGGTGGGTGGGTTCTATGGAAGATAAGCTCACAGGGTAAACTGATCATAAATTCCTAATTATATAGGTCATGATGGGTAGTCACACCCTAGGCATATAACTTCTTTAGTAAAAGGTTTATCTTTTCCTTAAGTAAGTCCTGTCCATTATTTCTGTGCATCAAGTTTAACACAACTTTGAAATAACCACCCTCAAGAGAGCACATAATCTTGTAATCCAATCCTTGCCTTGCTTTCTTCCACCTCTATGTGTAATCTTCCTTACATTCCTTCCCCCTTAATTTCAAATGCATAAAAGGAGCTGTAAAACTGTTATTTTCCAGAGCATTTGAGATCTTGCTCCTCAGCATATGTTGTCAGTTTGGCTCAAATAAAGTCTTATAAAAATTCTCTGCAGGTTTGAATGTTTCTTACATCAACTGAAGCTTATTTGTGAAGTGTGTGTGTGTGTGTGTGTGTGTGTGTGTGTGAGAGAGAGAGAGAGAGAGAGAGAGAGAGAGAGAGAGAGAGAAGAAGAAAATAATTTAGGTTGGTAGAAGATGGACAACATCTAAATAAAATATTTTGTTAAGATAGCTATGTTGGTAAGGAAGTTAGACAAGAATGATGATCTTTAATGATTTCCTTAACACAGAACATAACCTCACAAGACATAACCAAAACATAGCATGCTATGTATACCTAGTGTATAACAGGAGTCACAGCTTGATTTCATTCATTTTGTGTTATAGAGCATAGGGTAAAATTTTTTCGTAGAGATTATTTTCTAAGGATGTTTTCCTTGCTGAAGCACCAATGATTTTTGTGCTTTTAATTTATTCAATACATATTTCATAGAGTCTGAGTCTAACCCAAATACCATTCATTCACTACTTTTAAGTGCTAGTTTGTGCATGTGTGTGGTGCAGAGGGTAATTTGTGGAGTTAGGACAATAGATGGGAACTGGTTATTTTAATATCTTTTGCAGATTTGCTACTTTTTTGCTAAGTGACAATTAAAAAAGAGCAGAGAAAAAAAATGATATTAACACCTAATAATTGACTGCCTTATCATCCATCCAGTTTTCTGCTGTTAGCTTTTCTTTGGAAACAACTCAGCATGGGCAGACGCATGTGGGCACAAATACATCATTGCTTCTTTGAAGACTAAATAGAGTTTGAAGAGACATCTTAATTCCTAGTATGAGTCTAGAGAAATGGAATTGTGAGGGTCAACTCTTAGATGGGTGATGTTGATAAGTTCAGTTTGGAGAACTAGAACTTAACTGAGTTTACTGGTAGAACACCTCTTCCTAGATTGTTTCACTTGAAGACTGTGTCAGAAGCATTTAGAAGTGTGTTATTGTTTTCAAACGATAGGTTAGCAGTGAAGACATTTATGTAGATTAAGTTAATAACATCTAAATGGAAATTTAATGGCCTGAAAGAGTTAAAATAACTCCTCCTATTGTTTAATCAACTGACCTGTTAGACACAGACTAACTGACTACTCTTGAGTTAGTAGAAAGAAATGTCCAGTAAATAAAAACAACAACAACAACAACAAATTAGGAATCAGATCATTTATTTGTCTTAATACTTGTTCTGGTTATCTAATGTTATGTACCAACCATCCCTTAAATGTACTAGTTTAGGATAATTCTGTTTCATAATTCTGTGAATTGACTTGGCTCAGCTGGATGGTTTACTCTTGAGTTTCTCCCATTTGGATTCGACCAGGCTGACTCATCCATGTTGATGGTGGCCACTGGCTGGAAGTGTAGCTTAGAATGTCAACTGGAGCAGCTATACCTGTTCTAGTAGACGCTTCATGTGTCTTGAGCTTCTCACAGTCACGAAAGTTAGGGTCCCCAAAGAAGCATCCCAAGAGCCAGCATTCCAAGACACAGTAACTGCAAGTCCCTTCTGATCTTGCCTCTTAAGTTCCAGGATCTCACTTTTGCTGCATCATCACTTTGCTGATAAAAGGCAAGTTAATAAGGCCAGCCTAAGTATAAGGGGAGGGACATTAGCTTTCACTCCATGATGGAGTGGCAAAGTCATGCTGCAGAAGAAAATGTGGAATGGAAATACTGTTGTGGGAATCTGTGGCAAAACAACTTGTCATAACACTTATAACCTGGTATTCAAATTGTTTTATACATATGAATGAAGTCTTTATTCCCAGAAAATCACACTGTTAATGTGAAGACCTGCTTAAAAAGGGAAGAAGATATAATCCAGCAAGATAAAAGCAGAATGGTGCGGTGCTCTGGCATCTTGCTGACTTAATTTTGAATTCCTGATTTCACTCCCCTAAGATCAGTGGGACATTGGTCAAAACTAGCTAACATTTGTGGGGCCCAAAGAGAAATGAGCTATTTTTCAAAACTTAGTAAAAATTTTAAGATGGTAGCATCAGATCATGAAACCAAGCATGGGGTCTTTTCAAGTGCAGGACTCTGTGTGACTGTACAGATTGTATACAATGAGGCACTTCCTGATCATGGCGCATAGACCCCCCACCCCAACCCTCAACCACGTCTTCAAATTGGGAATAACACTACATGTCCATGCAATGTAAGGTGCTTGTAAAGAAAACTTGAAACAATGTTATGTGGCAGTATTTACTAAACTTATGGATATGCTTACCAAGCTTATTAAGTTCACATTAGGTTTTTAATAAATAACAATATTGAAAGGTAGTAAGTAGCAAGTTCAATTAATACATAAATGAGAATTTATTTAGGTGACTTACTATATCAAGAAGTTTTTTGGTGGGGGGAGACTATTTTGCTAAGTCATCTTACTTTTGCTTTAGCTTTTTCTTTTCAAATTAATAGGCCTCTATTAATTTTCTGTTCAAAGGAATAAGGGCTTAGTTGCAGGCCAAAGTGTGCTATGAATCTATCCCTGGGTGAAAATATATGAAATTTAGAGAAATACTTGACTTACATGTTCAGTCATTCACTGTATAATTTTTGCTATCATAAAAATGTCCACTCTGATACTTTCAAATTTGAGCAGAATTTCTTTTTCACTGAGTACCATAGATGAGCAAGGTTCTAGGTTTCAAATTTAGATACCTTAGTTACTTGAGCTATTAAAAATGTTTTACACCAAATGCAGAAATTGTATATTTCTCTTTGAATTTAACAACTGAAATGATTTATTCTCACATTTCATCTTCCAATCCCCAAAACACCTTTGGCAAGAGACAACAATAAAAACTTTTAAGTACTAAAGGAAATTTTTAAAGTTATGAGTTAATGAAAACAGGGTCATTCAATTTCTGAAAACAATTCCTTTAACACATTTCCTTATCTGGAAAACAGTTGTTGAGAAATCATAGTTTGATGGTGAGATACCTGTTATATTTCCATTTTCCTAGCAACTTATCAAGACAAGTTGCAGATAAAATAATGAAAATCTACTATTTTATCCAAATTTAGTTACTAGGGATGGAAGAGGATAAACCCTATGAGGTGACTACTTACATAGTCTCTTTCCTTTCATTGCAAAATTGTTCTCTTGTGTTCCTTCTCTTTTCCCACACCCACCCTCATAATTTAGCATTTCTAAATTATCTCCAGAGTGAGTGTCAGTTATTTCTATGGCAATATCACCCTTAATTCATAATGGTACTGTCAAAAACTGGTCAAGAATCCATGTATTAGTCTTCTGCCTTATGCCCAGGGAGGCTCAGATGACAAATACCTCCATGAAGTGAATCATGAGGATTTTGAAGGAACTTCCTACCTAGTTCAGGGAGCATCAAATGATCCTAGTAAAATGCCCAACCACCAGAGGCACAAACCTTATAGACTCTGGGTACATAAGGATGAGCTGCCCCCATGCAAGGTCGGGCCTATATAACCAACCCTACCCTTTAAGGGGTTGACTAAAGGTGATCTCATCCAGGGAAAATTGAAGTGCATTAAAATGCATGATCTTTATTAAAAAGATTCCTGTGTCTTTCTGTATCACTTCAGAGCCTAGCTCCAGGTTGTTCGCTGATGCTCTCTGAGACCCCAATGTCTGTCTTTCCAGTTGTTGACCCCTGATTCTGTTGCCTGCTTTTATATGAGTGCTGCCAGTGGTTTGTACCCTCTTCTGCCTGGCTTTGCATGTGGACATCACACCTCTGGACATCATACCCACATCCATCACACCTCTGGACATCATACCCACATCCTCCCTGCATATCTGGCAATCTTTGCCTCATGCCAGATCCTACTCACTTGACCTCCCATCACTGCAGCAACACTTAGTCCTGTCCCCTCAGACTAGTGAAAACTTTTTATCCCCATATACACATGGCCAGGTGGATTCCTTGAGGGGCTTGTTATGGGTTGGATTGTGTCCCACCCCAACTCCGCAAATTCATATGCTCAAGTCCTCATCCCTGGTGACTTAGAATGTGACCTTATTTGGAGATAGGATCTTTGTAAAGATAACCAAATAAGAATGAGATCATCAGGGTGGACTCATCCAATATGACTAATATTCTTAAAGGGGGGGGATTTAGAGATGGACTCATATACACGGAGAATGCCACATGTACATGAAGATGGTAATCTACAAGCTGAGGAGAGAGGCCTAGAACAGGTCCTTCTCTCACAGCTTTTAGAAGAACCAACCCTGTAAACTCCTTGATTTCAGACTTCTAACCTCCAGAACTGTGAGAAAATACATTTATATTGCTTAAGCATATGGTATATTGTCATGGTAATTCTAGCAAACTAAAAGAGAGCCCCTTCCAACATAGCTCTCAGCTCCTTTCCTTAGCTCTTCTTCAGCGTTTAAAGGTTCAAAACCTGAGTGGTGACAATTGGTCTTTCTATGCTTGAGAGCATGCCATCTTCCACATGGGAAAGCTGTGCTCCATGTCCACAGAGCACAGATTTCTGAAATCTTTGGCCTGTGCCTCCATGTTTCTTTGCTTTCTTGAAACCCACATTTCCAAAGGGGCTCTTGGGCTGATGTCCACTTCTCTAGTTATGTTTCCAACCTGGTATTTTCTTTGAGTATAAAGTATTTAGTTCAGGTATCCAGACGATCTTTTCCTCCCTTCACTGACTTCCTCCTAACTGGAGTGAGTGAAAGCAAGTCAACCCTAAATGCCCTCCAGCGAGGACAGATATCTTGGCTCTGCTGCTTCATCATTGAGGGTGACAGTGGGGCCAGTCATGCCATCAGGGCCACAAATCAATGTAGCCAATTCCTTGCAATCAGATACAATATTGCTTCCTCTGCCCTCCCTATGAGCCAGTGGTCAGAGCCATAATTACACATGATGGCAGATGGCAGGTCTATATCACATCTTGACATTAGCTTTTAGCTATTTTTTTTAATAGTTGCCAGTGTGCTCAGTCAAATACCTGTCTGTCATCACAATCAGACATGTTTTAATGTCTCTGCATTATAGAGGAGGACCTCGGCTCCCTTCCAGCCCATTTATTATGGTCCCAGTGAAGCACTTTATCACACATTCCTTACGCATAGCCTCCTCTCCACCACCACAGAAATCTTCCAAGTTGGCAGCTTTAGTGTCTATTGCCATTAATCTTCACTAGGCTGGGATCACAGGGCAAAGGATGATTTATTGCAATTACCTGTTATAGTGCAGAGCTCAGGTGAGTTGGGCTCACGTGCATTTACTGGGCTCCCTTCCATTCTCCCACAGCCGAGGAGTAAAACATGTCTGCTTTGTTTCTTGGTATAGCTCCTTACATTTAGCCCATCAAATGTTAGTTAATTAACTAACACTTAATTAATGTTAAATGTTAAAGTGAAAAAATAGATTTAGGTAGTATTAGGGTTACGTGTAAACATCGTAATGCCTGGCTATTCAAAGCCAGAACTGACACTGACATTTGACAGTCCATTTAATTTCTTTGTTGATTCTGCATTTTAAGAAACAGCCAAAGAAAATTCAAAATTGCACTTACCTGCCACTTTCTGCACCATCTGTTCCAGGTGATTAAAATGAATCTGCATATGTCTGTTTCATTTTCAATTTCTGGCTCCCTGGGATGGTAGGGGCAGTGCATGAAGTGGGGATAATGTGTGCTTGGGTTCTTCTAGTAAGGGAGAAAGAAGGGGTTGGGGTGGAATAAAAGGGGAAAAGAAAATTCCATGATAGCAGAAACAAATGTGTTCCTAAAACTGAACCATTGTTTTCCCACTACCAGCTCTGATGGCAGCTTCTTGTCTGCTCTAAGTTAAAAAGGCCCAATATGCTTGGACCCTGGCCTGGTGGGAGAGTGGAAATATTCAGGATAGATTAATGAAACTAAAAAGCTTATTTGCTATTGTATCTAGGATCTGATTCATTCAGAAATTGGATATAATCTCTAGGAAACACCATTTGCTGTCCCTATTATGAACAATAAATCATTTGTTTCATAGTGGAGTGGGTTAGGGAGAGGGTTTGTCTCAGTGACCTCTCTCTATCTCCCCCCATTCTCCTCCCCTTCTTTCTCTGACTCTCATGAAGCCAGCTGCTGTGTTGTAAACTTCCCTGTGAAGAAGCCCATGTGGCAAGGAACGGAGGGTAGCCTGTGGCCAGTAGAGAGGTAGGCCCTGAGACCCTCTGATGAAAAGCTTGTGAAAAACTAAATCCTGCCAACAATGTGAGCTTGGGAACAGACCCTTCTCCAGTTGAGCTTTGAGATGACCGGAGCCCCAGCTGGCACCATGATTGCAGTGCTGTGAGAGACCCTGAGCCAGAGCATCTAGCTAAGCCACACCCAGATTTCCAACTCACAAAAACTGAGATAAGAAGTGTTGTTTTGGGGCATTTTGTTATACAGCCATAGATTACCAATACAGCATGGAAAACTTAAATACACAGGAATCTTTCTATAATTCTGCTTGCTATAGAAAGGAATTTGTGGAAGAGGTACATTTGTCTTAGAGTCCTGTAAGGAGTACTAAATGAGGCCAATGAAAAGGCAATGATAAAAATATTTAATGAACCTGGATGGCGCAGATGCTGACCAACCAGAAAGTAGACTTGCTAATGACCAGGATGTTAGAGGCATGCAGTGGTACCAAGGTCAAGCTACCCTACTATTGTTGAATTTGTGGAGGGCTCCAGGTGGTTCTGGGAGAAGGGGTGGAGCAACATATAGATGCTAGTGTGGCTCAGGGAAGAGGCTATTAATAATCATCAACTGGGATGAATATGGCCATCTTTTGACCATCAGCATGCCCACTAGTGCTTCCCTCCTGGATTATCAGCCCTAGGCCAGTTCAGAGGAGCTCATTTTAGGTAGTAGCATCTGAATTAGAAGGCACAGACTCAGGGTGGCAGGGAGGAGTGAGGGGTTGGGAATCCCTTTTTGTTCTTCCCTCCGACTTATTGAGGAGACAGTAATGTGTCCAAAGCTCCATGTGGCAGCCGCAATCAGCTGCCTTTCCCATTTGCTTATCAGTAAGTAGTCTATTACATCCCAAAGGATTAGAGAACATACCCTCCTGCAGCTGGAAGCCCAGGTTTGCTCTGATGTCCTTTCTTCAGTTTTCATGCTTTAGTAAATGTAACTCTACAGTATGCAGGAGTCTGGGCAAAGTCAGGCCTTTAAACATTCAGGTGTGTACTTGAACTTGGGAAATCACAGCTGCTCCTTGCTTTTGATAATGCAAGGTAAATTGGTAAATAAATAAAGAACTGGGGCTCAGCATTCATTTACTAAATACCCCAATATGTGCAAACGAACTGCATCAGGTACATCAAGGGAAAATAAAAGCATAATTTAGTAATAACACACTCTCCTGCAGCCTCCTGCTTAATTCAAGTGTTAGGTTAAAAAGAGGTAAATTGGGGGATTTGAAGCACAATTTTACATTTAGTCTTCTTTTTCTTTTCTTAAAAAAAAGAACAGGACTTGGAACCACTTCCTATGTTAGCAGGATCTGGCACATTTTCCTTTCTGTGAAAGGGGATACTTTTAAAAATAATTGTTAA
Source organism: Aselliscus stoliczkanus (assembly GCA_033961575.1). Taxonomy (NCBI): domain Eukaryota; kingdom Metazoa; phylum Chordata; class Mammalia; order Chiroptera; family Hipposideridae; genus Aselliscus; species Aselliscus stoliczkanus. The sequence goes on from CM066731.1 coordinate 38,746,461, forward strand.
AAATTATTCTTTATTTACCCTACAGCTAGGGACTCTCTCCTTACCTAAGAAGTGTGTCAGTATTTAAAGTGTTCGTAATGTGTATGTCCTCTTTGGAAAAATATCTGTTCAGGTCCTCTGCCCATTTTTTAATTGGATTGTTTGCTTTTTTTGGTGTTGAGTTGTATGAGTTCTTTATAAATTTTGTATATTAACCCCTTATCAGATGTATCATTGGTGAATATCTTCTCCCATTCAATAGGCTGTCTTTTTGTATTTAAAAATGTTTTTTTTATTAGTTTTAGGTGTACAAAACAACATAGCAATTAGACATTTACACACCTCACAAAGTGATAACCTCAAGTTACCACCCATCTGACACCATCCATAGTTTTTACAACATTATTGACCATATTCTCCATACTGTATTTCACATCCCTGGGACTATTTTGTTACTGCAAATTTGTACTTCTTAATCATTTCGTGTTTCTCAGCCATCCCCCAAAATCCCTCCCATCTAGCAACCATCAGTTTGTTCATCTGTATTTATGAGTCTATTTCTGTTTTGTTTGTTCATTTATTCTGTTGTATAGATTCTACATATAAGTGAGATCATAAGGTATTTGTCTTTCTCAGTCTGAATTATTTTACTTAGTATAATATCCTCCAGGTCCAACTATGTTGTTGAAATGGTAAGATTTCCTTCATTTTTATGGCAGAGTAATACTCCGTTGTATAAATGTACCACAATTTCTTTATCCAATCGTCTATTGATGGGCATTTCAGTTGTTTCTATATCTTGGCTCTTGTGAATAGTGCTGCAGTAAGCAAAGGGGTGCATATATTTTTTTGAATTAATATTTTGGATTTCTTTGGATAAATACCCAGGAGTGGAATTGCTGGGTCATAAGGTAGTTCTAGTATCAGTTTTTTGAGGAAACTCCATACAGTTTTCCACAGTGGCTGCTTCAATGTGCAGTCCCACCAGTAATGCATGAGGATTCCTTTTTCTCCACATCTTCACCAGCACTTGTTGTTTGTTGATTTATTGATGATAGCCATTCTGACAGGAGTGAGGTGGTATCTCATTATGGTTTTTATTTGTATTTCTCTAATGATTAGTGACATTGCACATCTTTTCATATGTCTTTTGGCTATCTCCATGTTCTCTTTGGAGAAATGTCTCTTCAGGTCCTCTTCCCATTTCTTAATTGGATTTTTTTTTGTTATTTTGGTGTTGAATTTTATGAATTCTTTATAAATTTTGGATATTAACCCCTTATCAGATATATTGTTGGTGAATATCTTCTCCCATTCAGTAGGCTACCTTTTCATTTCATTGATGGCTTCCTTTGCAAAAACTTTTTAGATTAACATAGTCCCAAACAGAAACAGACTCATAGATACAGAGAACAAACTGATGGTTGCCAGAGGGGAGGGGGTTTGGGGAGCTGAGTAAAAAAGGCAAAGGGATTAAGAAATACATTTTGGTAGTTACAAAATAGTCATAGGGGGACTGGCCGAGTGGCGCGGTGGTTAAGTGCTGGCTTGGAAGCCAGGGCTCCGGTTTGGATCCCACATATGAGCGCCAGTGACACTGCCCTAAAAAAAAAACAAAAACAAAAAACCAACAACAACAAAAAACACACAAAATAGTCATAGGATGTAAAGTACAGCATAGAGAATATAGTCAATAATGTTGCAACAACTATGTATAGTGCCAGGTGGGTAAACCACTGCATAAATTATATAAATGTTTAACAACTATTTTGTACACCTGAAACAAATATAGAATGACATCGAATGTCAACTGTAACAAAAAAAAATTAAAAATATATAATGTTTAAAAGTGTTGGAGGGATTCACATACCCCATGTCAGGGGTTAGTTTTCAGTTTGGGTGTGGAAGAAACAGTGCAGAGCTCATGCTCTATTCAAGGAAACTAACACATAGGAAAAAAAGAGACACATGTGCTGGGAAATGAAAAGAGATGCAGTGTCTTCTAGGAGTCCTTCCAAATTGTCTGACTATTCCCAGAGACATCCCAACCTTTGGCTACCTGATGTCAGAATACAGCATAGAAATGACAGTGGAAGTACTCATGGTCAGCCTTTATTTCTTTATAATCAGCCACCATTGGTGCACTGTTGCTGCCATCATGTTGGACTGCTCACTGTCTGTTCTTCAGCTTCTTAACCTCTGCCCCAGAATTCCTTAGTCTTGGCAAGTGTTCCTGGGTTCAGCATGTTCCAGCTTTGTGGTCTGGTCCTTCCATTTTATCCTACTTGCTCAACACTGGCCATCCCCCTATGTATCAGTCTCATTTTGCCCTCATTTCTCATTACCTGTTCTCCATCTGGGTGCTGGGTCTTTTCACTTCTAGCATAATGCATAGTTCAGTATTCAAAAATGCTCCTTCTGCACTGATCCTCCCAACTAAAATGACATCTTTCTGTCTATCATGCTCTTTATTGAATGTACTTGCCATGTGGAGATACATGGGCTCTGGATACAGGTTGCCTGGGTTCAAATGCTACATTCCTATTTATCAGCTGTGTAATCTCATGTAAATCATTTGAATTTGCTAAGCTTCAGATTCCCCTAGTTAAAATGAAAATTTCTCCAAGCCTCAACTCTTTTCCTTATGTTAAGAATCAGCAATCCCTAACTTATAGGGTTGAAATGAAGATGAAATGATATAACACGTGTAAAATGTTTACATGCTGATTGGCTACAGAGGAAGCCCTCAATAATTGATAAATACTTGTGTGATTTAATACTACTCTACCACTACTGATGTTTCTTTGCATATTAGATTATTTTATCCGCTTAACCTCCCTACTAGGTGAGTACCATTATTTCCTTTGCACAAGAGGGGTTAAGTAACTTGCCCAAGCTCATACATCTATTGAGAGAACTTTGACTGTAGGTCTGAATCCAGAACCTGCCTCCAGGTTCTCTTAAAGTGGTGAATGATTTTCTATCTCTCTTTTAATCATTTTGGCCAAGAGCTGATGAAGTGTTTGTGCTTCAAATGATTTACTCATACAAAGGGATAGATTTGAGAAATAAACACAGGCATAATTAGGTAGATTATCTGCTGTTGATAGGGACTCTCCCAGATGTTAATAAAGCAGGTTCTTAAATAGAGTTGATGCTGGTAGTAAAGTTAAAAGCAAGCCATGCCTTGGAAGATCAAAACTCACTGCTAATGGAATGGAGCAATGTCATAATTAATTCAACACATGGATAAATAGTCATTTAGATTTAGATTTGTCACTGGAGGCTCACAGGGATGTCCACAGAGGACTCAACCTGGAGCAGCAGTGACTGGGTTCTTGTCTCTGCACAAAAAATAATTTAAGAGCAAGACAAATGCAGTGGCTTATTGAAAATGTAGTTATACACTTGAGAAGAAAGTGTGGGTGAACTCAGAGAATGAGTCACAATCAGGGGTATTTATTCCTCCCAGACAGGAATTGGTGGCATCCCATTGACATGGTTTATTCATCTCCTCCCGCTGAGCAGGACTCTCTATTTCCTTGTCTTTGTTCCTTATTTGGTTCCTCCAGAACTGTTAGAGCATCAAATGCATGATGAGAATCGTAATAACCACAATGTAAATTAGATTGCAATGACATTATAATTAGCTAAAGGTCAGGTCCCACTCACAAGGATCATCGGATCAGCGAAGCATAGCTGGAAGAAACTGGTTCTTGTTTTTCTCCAGCTGTAGGTACTGGATACACTCACTTGTTACTTGTGTAACCAGTGAGGCACCTCACGTTGTACTCTTGAGGGGCATGTCAATTTCCTACGTTATCTATCCTGCCTCAGATTTAGAACCTATTTGATACCCATATTGGTTCAGGTGGAAATGTTCAGGAGAAACCACACCATAAAGATCATATCTACCAGGGGCTAGATCCCTACCCCTCCCATGTTCTTCCCACTTTCATTCCACAGGCAATACTATACTTTTACTTTAGGGACACTTCTAGAAGATTCATGTCTTCCCCACACCTTCTTGGCCATTTAGAGAAAAGAAAGAAAATTCAGGTTTTTTTCCCCCTTAGTATACATCTGAATTGACTGCTTCAGGGGTATGACAACATCCATGGTTTGTTCTCATGTGCAGTATGAGCACCAAGAGTTCCTTTGGGCAAGTTGCTTTTATCTTCAGTTTTGTCATTAAAAAATGAGGAATTCCCAAATTCAAAATTGCTTTCTTTTCTAGATTGTGCTGAGCCACAGAAAGAATGTGCAAACCAATGAGACAATGAAGGAATAATGGAAATAAAGAGTGCCTCATGTAGAGTCTTTGTGAACAAAGTCAACATTCAGAGTTAATAAAAAAGATGTGGACGGATCAGAAATTCATTGGGTCACATGTGGGACTTGCAAACCAGAAGCATATAGGTATTACTTGATCTTATTTTGTTCAGTCTAGAGATAGTTTTTAAAATTTTTGAATTTTATTGTTTATTTATAAATCAGATTTCATATGAATATTGAGATTTCTGCTTTCACTTGAAAAATAGGAAATTCTGGACCTGCAATTCCACAGACAATACTTAGTTGGGACTAACAGCTAGACCCTCAGACAGAGACAGGACTCCCAGTTCCATCCATTCTTGGATAGGACACCCTCTATTGTCCCTCAGATCTGAGGATTCATGTATTTTCCACTCATCTTGGCATTCACTTTACTGTTTGTCTTATATATTATTTTGTTTTTTCTTACACTATATTATTTTTCTTATATTTCTCTTGTACTTGACTCATTTGCATGACTGTAGGTTTACTATTTTGTGACCTCTACTCTAGATAAATATTGTTCCGAATTTTAGAGTTGGAAGAAGATTCTAAGAGAGGGTTACTTATTTAGTTTACCCAATCTGGGTTCCAGGAAAGTAACTAAATGTTATTTGGGTCTCTCCAGTTCTTCTATCTCTCCTAAACACCTGAGAGAGTTCTTTTAATTTAGGACTTTGTAAGGAAAACTGTATACTCATATATGAGTGGAGAATGCTAAACATAGAATAGAATAGCCGGGTAGTTCACTTGAATATTTATTGATAATACCTAACATTGCTCTATGCCTGATATTGTACTAAGCACACACATCATTATCTTATTAATTCCTCACAATAGCCCTGTGATAATATTGTGATAACTGATAATATTGATATTGGACAGGACTCAATATTAACCAACATTTCATAGATGAAGAAACCAAGGAACTGATATCATCAGTATTTGCCCACATCACATAGCTAGCAAGTAGCAGAACAAGTAACTAAACCAGCAGTGTGAGTGAAAAGTCTACTCCCTTAAGTACCATCTGCCCTGTCTTCCTGTTGGTCTGGGAGGAGGAATCAGTAGTAGTCACTCCATGGCACTTCAGGCAATCTCCTAAGGAAGGAAATTTGTGAAGAGTGAAATGAGTATTAAGTATAACTATTAGAGAATCCTATGTTAAATGTGAAAAATATCAGTACATATGCCTTGCTTGGTAAATTAGATTCTGCATAAGCCCTGCAAACTGTGGCAACAAATAGAGACATCGGCTGAGTCTCCAGCTGCTTTCTGCATAGCCATCTATAGTTAAACAATGGGGAAGATTGAAGCAGTACATGTCTGGGTCCTTGTGGGACTCTAATAGTATATTATCAGTGGCTGTTGTGGAGTGACAGTCACCACCCCCCATGAAGTTTGCTGGTAATGCTGGTGCTGGCTGTGGCCCTGGTATTGCTGATTAGATAGTAATTACGCTATAGTGGAGGGTGTGCTATCTCTCCACTCTTTTTTTCACTTTAAGCATAATGGTGCTCATGTTAACAGGGACCTTGCTACAGAGAAACTTAACCACCATTGTCTTGTGTCCTGCTGTAAATATGAAAGGCCTCAAACATGATATTGCTAGACTAGGAACCAGTGTATCATTGTGATTAAGAATGTGATCTCAGCATTAGGTGGATCTGTATTTGAATCCCACCTGTGTGACTTTGGTATTGTTAATTAATCTCTCTGAATGTCAGGTTCCCCATTTATAAAATAGTATAACTGTAGTATTACTGTGATGATAATTAAATAAGATGATTTTTAAAAATCAGTACAATATCTGGGTATGTAGTAAACACTCTATTGGTGATAATTTTATTTTAAATATGATTAGGTGCAGATGGAAAAAAATTGTGGGTCTCTTTTACCTGGCATTGTCGCAGGAGCTATGAAACCATACTTCTTTGATTCCAAGTCACTCTTAATTGTAACATCATCAAATTCATAATAACTTTTGGGGAGACAAAAAAACACTAACACATTCAAACACATAAAGCACATTTTGGTTCCAAGTATGAGATGTTCCTGATCAAAAACACTTTATTGTTCTTTCAGAATAATACCCAAAGGAATTTGAGCCTAGCTGAAAACTGTCCTTGTTTCTCTCACAAAGTCTTTGATGTGCCCTTGTCCATTCTATTTCACACATTGTATTGTAGCAGAAAGAACCATTTATGTATTCTTTCTCTTGATGAGCCTCAGTTTTCCCATGCATAAAATGGGATACTACCCAAATCATAGGGGTTTATGAGATTTAAACGAGACAACAGAGACAAGTCACACAGCTTAATTCCTTATACAGAAAATGAGCTCCATATATTCTTGTCTGCTTCTTCTTGCTTTCACACAACAGACTGTGTGCTACATGAATTAGAGATAAATGACTTGTACATGAGGGAAATGGCACGGGATGACATGGAACATCCTGAATTTTAAAAAATGTAGACTGCTGAGAATTCTCAGCCTGTATGTTTAGCCAGCACTCATTGTGTAATGAACACCAATGTGATAAGCTGGCTGTAAAACCTCCAAATTAATTATGCTACCTGATGGGAGGGAGCCTAGAGAATATGCTTCTGGAAGGGTCCAGGTGGGATCAGCCGGAAAGGGGTTCCTCTAATGAATTGATTTCATAAGGGCTCTGAGGGGCCAAAGCAAGCGTGAGAAATGGCACTCCTGCTCTTCCCAAAGAATCAGACTTTTTATTCATTTGTCTAACCATTATTTTTAAAGTGCCTTCTTTTTAAAGTGACTAAGACAGTAGATATTTGATTTAAAAAGGTCTATTAAAAAGTAAATTTGGGAAATCTTGAGGTGTGGGTGATGTATAATGTTAAAAATTACTTTATTTCAGTGTTTCTTGGAGGCTTCCAGAGTCTTGGATTTCCTCAATATTGTAATGTATGTTTACATTTCCATTGGGGTGGATATCAAGTAAAATAAAATGTTTAAAAATTATATTTAAAATTCATTTAAAATAAGATATTGAGAAAAGACCTAATTTATTTTAACACATGCCAGAATCAAAATCAATAGCATCAGACAATTAGGAGTGCAAAGCAATTATATTCCATAATATAAGGAACTAATGGAATTTAAGCTAGGACATTAAAGGCAATAGTATTTATGTGTGTCTTGAATTAATTCCCTTCAGAAATAAACTACATAAGCCATGGTCAGCAAGATACATCCCAGTAGGTATATGAATGAAAAGAGACTTCTCATGTAACTGGAATCATGGATACATTTACAAAAATAGATAGTTTGAGGGAAAGTCTATAAATAAATTCCCTCTATGAATATAGGATGAGTTGGACAGCAAGGAAGATGGAATTATTAAGAGAGAGGGTGAGTTGAGCCTAGCCATATGGTCAGTGCCACAGCCAGGCAAGCCTGTCAGGGGTAGGCATGATTGAAATGCAGGTGAAAGGGAATTGCCCTGAAAGAAACACATACATTCTGCCACGAGGAAATGAGGACAGAGGGCTGTGGGCAAGAATCTGCTCAGTGACTGACACTTGTGCTGATAGGAGCCAACATTGGATGTTGAATCATGTCTATACAAAGTTGATTAGGATGGATGGGAGCCTTCTATGCCCTAAAAACATTAAATCCTGGGCAAACCATACTCATCCAAAGTGCCATATACAAGATTAGCTTCTGTTTTGCAGTATATGTGGACTACATTTACTCAAATGATATAAATAGAACTTCCAAGAAACCCTTCTTTCTCTAACCACTAGCCATTACAAATATCTCCCTATAACTACCATTAAAACAAATGTTAGTAATATTAAAATTGCAATCTTTCTGGGTTAGATGGAATAAAATGTTAACTTTAGATATGTAACATTACCTAGGCAGACACTGAACCTTACTGCTATGAATATGTTAGAATTTGGTAGCAATATTGATGAAAAAAACATTGTTTGCCATTAGCTTCCCATCCAATCAGCAGGACATGAGCATGCGGTTGTTATGAGAGACTTGGTAGTTGACCATCCCTCCATTCTTTATCATGCTGTCTTTCTGCATGCCACACTAATGGAAGTGCAGCCAGATTCTGGAAAACTACAAACTGCACAATCATAACTGAATTTTCCAAACTAAACAACTTTCTTAGAGTAATAGGTGCATATTGATTGTGATACTGTCCATTCAAACTTCTAACATAAAAAGCAGAAAAAAGATTCTAGCTCATTCATGTTTTGCTTTCCTCCCTACTGTCCCCCACTTATTGTGCTAGACATGGCCTTTTCATGATAAATCATCTGACCCCCAAGATTCTCAAGCTAACCTAATAAGCTTAGCATCATTAATGAATTAGTCTCTAACTCACACATACCAGCACATAATCACACACATACATTATATTCTTTTAATGTTCTGCTGGAAGGATTAATTGAAATTTTTTGCACAAAGAATAATTATCACAGTTATGGCTTTATCATATACAAAGGTCATATAAACATGCATATTCCTAGGAAAATGGTTGTTTCAAACCCTGAGAGCAAAATTGATATTATAAAACAAGGTATTTTATGACCCAATAATGGATTAATTTCCTCACAACATCCTGTAAACAGTTGCTAAAATTAAATCATCCTTACACTATTAACAATGGTTTTAAATATCCTGCCTAAAAACATTTTGTTATATTTGAATATGTAAAGTCTGGCATAGTTTCCTAGAGATTTGAATTATTTTCTTTCATATATAGGAGGCAATGAAAAAATTTTTTACAACAAAATATAGTTCTCCTTGCTTACAGAATTTTGACATATGAGGTGTGATCAAACAATACAATGAATATATAAATAAAAAAATTATTACAGTAAAAGATACATTGCCATTAATCCCCCTCAAAATACTCCCCTTCACTTCAAACACACTGATCTCATTGTTCTTGTCATTTTCTGAAGCAGTTCTGAAAGTCCTCTTTCATGAGTGTCTTTGGTTGTGCTGTCATGACTGCCTCAATATCCTGAATGATTTTAACTTTGGGGAAGAGCCAGAAGTTGGATCCTGTGAATAAGGTGGATGAGAACACATTGTAATGTTTTTATTTGACATAAATTGACATATAACAGAAGCAATGTGTGACACAGAGCGTTGTCATAATGGAGGATGATTTATGGCACACTTTAAAACACACCTTCTCTTGGGCCGGCTGAGTGGCGCATTGGTTAAGAGCTGGTTTTGGGATGCCAGCGGCCCCGGTTCGGATCCCACATATGAGGGCCAGTGACACTGCCCTCTACAGCTAACAACAGCTCCACCTGGAGCTGGGCTGTGCAAGCCTCGGTGATGGTGTGGGCTGCCATAGGTTACAGTGAGTGGCCGGCAGCCAGCACGAGCAGCTGGCCACCAGCGTGAGCTGCCAATAGCTGCGGTGAGCTACCATCCAGAGGCCGGCGACCGATCTGCCTCATCCAGGAAGAGCGCAATGATGATACCAACATGGGCCAGTGAAGCAATGTCCACTGCAACTAGACTGAAGAACAAAAAGACAGCAACTTGTCTATTCCCCTTCCCTGATTCCCCAATGCTGTTTCCCTCCCCCAATTCCCCAATAAAAATCTTTAAAAAACAAAACAAAACAAAAAAACACACCTTCTCTCAAATTTAGCTCACACCCAACTGACTGCACCGAACAAGTTCAAACTTGTCCACACTGGTAGTAAGGGTCGACATGCGACTTCCCATACTGAAGATCCCTTACTTTTTGTTGGATGGAACTCAGTAGCAGCATTCACAATGGAAAGGCTCCGTGTCACACATCGCTTCTGGTATGGCAATTGCTATCAAATAAAAACATTATGGTGTGTCCTCATCCACCTTATTCACCAGATCTGGCACCATATAACTTCTGGCTCTTCCTCAAAGTCAAAATGACAATGAAAGGTAAATGTTTCAAATTGATTCAGGACATTGAGATAGGCACAACAGTGCAACCAAAGACACTCATGAGAGGACTTCCAGAACTGCTTCAGAAAGTGGCAAGAACTATGGGATAAGTGTGCTCAAAGTGAGGGAAAATATTTTGAGGGGGGATTAATGGCAATGTGTCTTTTACTGCAATCAATTTTTTTTTTTAAAACATTGACTGTATTATTTGATTACATTTTGTATATGGTTTCCATGGGGTGGAATGTGTTATTATATTCCAATTTTCTCCTGTGATGTCTACAATATCTCAGCAGGAGACCCAAGTTTGGTATAATGTAAACCACTCAAAATGGGCCTTGGCTGATGTTCTCTGCTCTCTGGTTTCAGGATATAATTTGGGATAATAAATCATGTTCTGGTGTTTGGATAGGAAGCTAGAGCACTCTTGGATGGTCTCCTCTGTCTTACCTATCTATACATTTTCTTTCTGGTCAGGAAGCTGTCTCCCATACTTTCTTGTTTACAAAGTCATTTTGGCTCTTTGTTGCTTTTGCAGGCTTTACCCAGTTTACCTAATATTGATGCTAGCATTCAGTTCTATACTTGTGTCTGAATAAAAATATTAAAAACTCAGCATCGTAAAGCAGGTTCAGGCATGTGTATCATTTATCAGCACATAGCCACACATGAAAATCTAGAATTCCCATTTGAATCTATATAATTCCCTAATTCTAAAAGGAAAAAAAAAAACAACCAAACTTATTCTGACCTGGGACATGATTTGTATGGCACTGAACCCAGTAATTTTTCTACATTGTGGTGGGCCTCAAAACTGTAGACCATAATTATTATACAAAACTGATAAACCTTTGGAGAAGATGCTCCAGAAAATTTTAGAAAGTATATCTCCCTTCTAAGTTATTAAAGCTCTACATTCCTAATACTACATACTACCTAATACTACATCTAAGATTTTTGGTTTTCCTAAAAAGGAGGCCACATCAAGTCTGGTAGGAGGGGCACAGACGAGAGAGGGCAAGCCCCGTGAGGGACGCCCCAGCTGTGTGGGGAGGCTTCTCCGGTTGGGGGAGAGACCCTCCGGCCCCACACTGAGCTCATTAGCCCAGAGTTGCTTTGCCAGGAAGAGGAGTTCCACGATAGTCGCCAGTAGAAATTAGTGAGGACTCTCTTTGCTTGGCTCGGTGAGGCTGGGGGCAGCTGGAGAACCAGTGGGGCCGACGCACGGGTTCACTCGCCAGTGAGCACTCACCCGGTTCCTGTTGGAGGGAGTAGCTGCATGAGCCGGGCCCAGGAGCCTGTGTGGAGGGAATGAACTGAGCACCTTTGGTGCAGAAGCTTGGGGACTGTTGTTCCACTGGTTTGGAGCTTGCACACGAGCGGTGTAGAGGAGGCTGCCATTTTTTCAGGATTGGTCCCTCCCACAGAGGGTCAGATCCGGGATCCCATTAGTCTGGTGAACTTGGCGCAGGAGTGCGTGCGTGCGTGCAAGCGTGCGCGCACATGTGGCCTTGGATTCCCACCCTCCGCCCTGCTTGTGTTGCGTTGCCAGGGAAACTCCTGGCGGGTGACCTCCGGAGGGTCCCCTCCAGCTCCATCAGACTGCTCACTGAGACTTCCGTGAGCCACCTTGGGTCCCCACTCTCGCCCTGCTTGTGCTGCATTGCCAGGGAAATGCAGGGTGGGTGCTCTCCAGCTGCGTCAGTCTTTTCACTGAGACTCAGTAGCAGACAACCGGCAACAACCTGTGAAGATATATTTTTTTTTTTTTGGTAGTAAGCACGGATCCAGAGCACATAACAGCTAATTGTGGAAAGCTCACTGCAACCCTGAACAAGTGGTCCGCAGATTAAAGAGGATAGAGAGACCCCCCCCACCTCTTTCTTTTTTTTCTTTTCTCTTCTTTCTAGGTGATCTATCTAATACATCGAAGCATTCACAGAACGACAGCCAGAATGAAAACAACAAAGAAACATGTCCCAAGTAAAAGATCAGAAGAAAACTCTAGAAATGGAACTAAATGAAACAGAGGTATCCAAACTTTCAGAGACAGAATTTAGAATACTGATGATAAGAATGTTTAAGGAACTTAGCGAGGACATAAAGAAGGATAGGGAAACCATAGAAAACAACCTGTTAGAACTAAAGAATACAATAACTGAAATGAAGAACACACTCGAAGGAATCACCAGTACAATAGATGAAGCAGAGGAGTGGATCAGTGAATTAGAAGACAAAATAGCAGAAATCACCCAGCTGGAACAACAACAACAAAAAAGAATAAAAAAGAATGAAAATAGTTTAAGAGACCTCTGGGACAACATGAAACACAACCATTTTCGTGTCATAGGAATACCAGAAGGAGAAGAGAAGAAGCAAGGGATTGAGAATGTATTTAAAGAAATAATGACTGAACACTTCCCTACCCTGGTGAAGGAAATTGAAATACTAGCCCAAGATGTACAGAGAGTTCCAAACAGGCTGAATCCAAACAGGCCCACACCAAGACACATCATAGTCAAAATGGCAAAGCTTAAAGACAGAGACAGAATCCTGGAAGCTGCAAGAGAAAGACAGCAGGTTACACACAAAGGAACTCCAATAAGACTAACAGCTGACTTTTCTTCAGAAACTCTACAGGCCAGAAGGGAGTGGCAGGAGATATTCAAAGTGACACAAAATAAAGGTCTACAACCAAGATTGCTCTACCCAGCACGGCTATCACTTAAAATTGAAGGAGAGATAAAGAGCTTCTTAGAAAAGAATAAGCTTAGGGAGTTCATTACCACCAAGCCAGCATTGCAGGAAATGTTAAAAGAGCTTTTTTAAACTGAAGAAAAGGGGAAAACAAGCTAACCCAGGAAGACCAGAAATACAAATAACAAAATAGCAATAAATATACACCTATCATTAATCACTTTAAATGTGAATGGGCTAAATGCTCCAATCAAAAGGCACAGAGTGGTTGAGTGGATAAGAAAACAGGACCCATGCATATGCTGTCTACAAGAGACTCATTTCAGAGCAAAAGACACACACAGACTGAAAGTAAAGGGATGGAATAAGATATTTCATGCAAATGGAGATGAGAAAAAAGCTGGAGTAGCAATACTTATTTTGGACAAAATAGACTTAAAATGAAGACTATAATAAAAGACAAAGAAGGGCACTACATAATAATAAAGGGATCAATTCAACATAAGGACATAACCCTAGTAAACATCTATGCACCCAACATAGGAGCTCCTAAATATATAAAACAGATTCTAACAGACATAAAGGCAGAGATCAACAGTAACACTATCATAGTAGGGGACTTCAACACCCCGTTGTCACCAATGGACAGATCCTCCAGACAGAAAATCAACACAGACATAGTGGCCTTAAATGACTCTTTAGACCAACTGGATTTAATTGATATTTTTGGAGCATTTCACCCCAAAGCTACAGAATATACATTCTTCTCAAGTGCACATGGAACATTCTTCAAGATAGACCACATGTTAGGCCACAAAACAAGTCTCAACAAATTTAAGAAGATTGAAATCATATCAAGTGTCTTCTCTGACCACAATGCTATGAAACTAGAAATCAATTATAAGAAGAAATCTAGAAAGCTTACAAATACCAGGAGGTTAAATACCATGCTACTAAATAGTGAGTGGGTCAAAAATAAGATCAAGGAGGAAATCAAAAGATACCTCGAGACAAACGAAAATGAAAACACCACGACCCAAATCTCTGGGATGCAGCGAAAGCAGTCCTAAGAGGGAAGTTCATAGCAGTGCAGGCCTACCTAAAAAAGGAAGAAAAATCTCAAATCAACAGACTCTCTTTACACCTAAGGGAACTCGAAAAACAAAACACAGCTAAACAAGCCTAAAGGGAGCATAAGGAAGGAAATAATAAAGACCAGAGCAGAAATAAATGAAATAGAGAACAAAAAAACAATACAAAGGATCAATGAAACCAAGAGTCGGTTTCTTGAAAAGATAAACAAAATCGACAAACCCTTAGTCCGACTAACCAAGAAAAAGAGAGAGAGGACACAAATTAATAAAATCAGAAATGAAAGAGGAGAAGTGACAACAGATACCACAGAAATACAGAAAATTTTAAGAAAACACTATGAGCAACTATATGCTAACAAATTCGACAATCTGGAAGAAATGGATAAATTTCTAGAAGCATACAATCTACCAAATCTGAACCAAAAAGAAACAGAAACTCTGAACAGACTGATTACTGCGAAAGAAATTGAATCAGTAATCAACAATCTTCCAACAAACAAAACCCTGGACCAGATGGCTACACAGGTGAATTTTACAAAACATTCAAAAAAGAATTAGTACCTATTATCCTCAAACTATTCCAAAAAATACAGAAGGCAAGGCTCCCAAACTCTTTCTATGAAGGCACTATCACCCTGATTTCTAAGACAGACAAAGATATTACAAAAAAGGAAAACTACAGGCCAATATCCCTAATGAACATAGATGCAAAAATTCTCAACAAAATACTAGCAAACCGAATTTAGCATCTCACTGGGGAGATCATACACCATGATCAGGTGGAATTCATTCCTGGTGTGTAGGGCTGGTTCAGTATCCGCAAATCAATTAACATAATACATCACATTAACAAAGTGAAGAATAACGATCATATGATCATATCGGTAGATGCAGAAAGGGCATTTGACAGAATCCAGCAGCCATTTATGATAAAGACTCTTAACAAAGTGGGAATAGTGGGATCATATCTCAACATAATCAAGGCCATATATGATAAGCCCACAGCAAACATCGTACTCAATGGGGAAAGGCTGAAGGCTTTCTCCTTGAGATCAGGAACAAGACAAGGCTGCCCTCTTTCAGCACTTCTATTTAATATGGTTCTGGAGGTTCTAGCCACAGCGATCAGACAAGAGAATGAAATAAAAGGCATCCAAATTGGAAAAGAGGAAGTAAAATTGTCATTATATGCAGATGACATGATACTATATATAGAGAATCCCAAAGACTCCACCAGAAAACTGCTAGAACTGATACATGAATTTGGTAAGGTGGCAGGATTCAAAATTGATATTCGGAAATCAGTGGCATTTCTATGCACCAGTGGTAGACTATCGGAGGAAGAAATCAGGAAATCAATCCCTTTTGCAATTGCTTCAAAAACAATAAAATGTCTAGGAATCAATTTAACTAAGGAGGTAAAGGACCTGTGCTCAGAAAATTGTGAGACACTGAAGAGAGAAATCAAAGAAGATACAAATAAATGGAAATGCCTACCATGCTCATGGATGGGAGGAGTTGGTATGGTTAAAATGTCAATGCTACCTAAAGCAATGTACAGTGTCAGTGCAGTTCCACTCAAACTGCCGGGGGCATTTTTCTCAGAAATAGAACATAGAATCCTAAAATTTATATGGAGCCACAGAAGACTCTGAATAGCTACGGCAATGTTGAGAAATAAGAACAAAGTGGGAGGCATCACACTTCCTGACATTAAAACATGCTACAAGGCTACAGTCATCAAAGCAGTGTGGTACTGGCATAAAGGCGGACACATGGACCAATGGAATAGAATGGAGAGCCCAGAAATAAACCCATCTATATACAGTCATTTAATCTGTGACAATGGAAGCAAGAATTTACACTGGAGTAAAGATAGTCTATTTAATAAATGGTGCTGGGAAAATTGGACTCACACGTGCAAAAAAATGAAAATAGATCACCTACTTACACCATATACGAGAACAAACTCAAAATGGATTAAAGACTTAAATGTAAGACCTGAAACTATAAAACTCCCAGAAGAAAATATAGGGAGTAAGTTTGCAGACATTACCCTGAGTATTATTTTTACTGATATCCCCTCGGGCAAGGGAAATAAAAGAAAAAATGAACATATGGGACTACATCAAACTTAAAAGTTTTTTCACAGCAAAGGAAATCATGAATAAAACAAAAAGGCAGCCTACTGAATGGGAGAAGATATTTGCCAACGATATACCTGATAAGGGGTTGATATCCAAAATTTATAAAACACTCATGAAATTCAACGCACAAAAAAAACCAAACAACCCAATTAAAAAAATGGCAGAGGATATGAGGAGGCATTTCTCTAAAGAGTACATACAGATGGCCAACAGGCTTATGAAAAAATGTTCAACCTCACTAATCACTGGAGAGATGCAAATAAAGACCACAATGAGATACCACCTCACTCCAGTCAGACTGTTTATCATCAACAAATCAACAGAGAACAAGTGCTGGCAAGGGTGTGGAAAAGGGGGAACGCTGGTGCACTGTTGTTGGGACTGCAGATTGGTGCAGCCATTGTGGAAATCAGTATGGAGGTATCTCAAGACACTGGAAATGGAACTGCTATATGATCCAGCAATTCCACTCTTGGGAATCTACCCAGAGGAATCCAAGATGCTAATTCAAAAAAATATATGCACCCCTATGTTTATTGCAGCCCTATTTACAATGGCCAAGACTTGGAAACAACCGAAATGCCCATTGGTAGATGACTGGATTAGGAAACTGTGGTACATTTATACAATAGAGTGTTGCTGTGCTATAAAGAAGAATGAAATTGTACCATTTACAACGATATGGATGGATCTAGAGACTATTATGTTGAGTGAAATAAGTCAGTCGGAGAAAGACAAATACCATATGATGTCACTTGTATGTGGAATTTGAAAAACTGAATGAATGAGCAAAAGAAACAGAAACAGTCTCATAGATATAGAGGAAAAACAGGATTGCTAGTTGGGAGTGGGGTGGGGATGAGGGAGATGGGGAAAGGATTGGACAGCATAAATGGGTAACCACTGTATTGTCACAGGGATGTGAAAGACAGTTCGGGGAATATAATGTTGTTAAAATTTTGTGGGGTGTCAGATGGTCACATGTTTTGTTGGGGAGACCACCTCATGGATGGAGTGGAGGCTTGATCACTGCACTGTATACCTGAAATTGATGTTGTATAATATTGCATGCCAACTGTAATTGAATGTATAGATGGTCACAGGATGCGGATTATACCGCAGAAGGGAGTCAAGGGAATTGTAATGGATAGTATGATATGGGGGGAGGACGGGGGATAGAATTGGGGGAGCGGGGTTGTCACTTGGAGAGGGTGAAAGGTATAACTATTGCACTTTGTTGTACACCTGAAGCTAATTAATAAAATATAAATAAATAAATTAAAAAAAAAAAGATTTTTGGTCTTGAATGCCTCACCGAGCATGCGTTTTTTTCTGGCTACTCTCTATGGCTTTATGAAATTGCTTGAAAGGAACAATAATGATTAAGAATTAATTCTGGAATTCTCCATTTATTCTTTATTCTCCACCTGAAATCTGGAAGTCTATTGCTATTTTACTTTGAGTTATTCAATTCAACTTGTTTTTATAAAGCACCAGCTATATATCCATTCCTTAGTGATATGAAGAGTTCCCAAAGACATTTAAAACTTGGTCTCTATTTGGGAACTTACAGTAAAGCTGGGAGGCAAGACACATTAAACAACCAAGAGATCATCACTATAATGTGGTATTACACATGATATAGTTACCTTAGTCTTCCAAGTGGAAAACATGGACCAGCAGCATCAGCATCTTTTGGGGATTTGCTAGATATGCAATCTTCATTTTAGCAAGGTCTTAGCATTAAGTTTAAGAAATTCTCATTCAAATGGTGAGCACCAGCTAACTCTGAATGAGGTTGTTGCAGACTGGAGTTGTAGGAAAAGGCTTTATAAAGAACAACAGAGGTACTTGGAAGTGGGGTAAGATCTGGGTAATGTGCTCCAGTATGTCTTAACTTGTCACTTGCATGAAAGCCACTTCCCAGGGGTACTTGTTTAAAATCCAGATTCCTGGAACTCTCTCCTTACTTCTTACTGAGCAAGAATTTGTAGTTTGGGTTGTAGGAAAATGTATATTTAACAAGCTCCATAGGAAACTTTCCAAACTAAATTTGAGAATCACAGGTGAAAGGGAATGCATTCAAGGTAGGAAAGTTTGCACAATGAAGCTATGCCAATTTCATTGTCTATTGTTTTTTCCCCCACTACCCTTGCCTGTACCATCTCACCAGTCTCCATTCCAGTTTATCCTCCTTACTGTTGCTTGAGTGAACCATCTGAAAACAAGTCAGTACATGACTTGCCAATTGCAAAGAGCTGCTGTTGCCTAAAGCTAGACTCTTATTGTGGCATAGAAGACCCTTTAAATTCTGTCCCTGCCTTGTCCCTCCATCTCATCTCCCAGAATTTTATCCCTATGAATCTAAAGCCCAGGCACAATGAACTTCTCACCCTCCAGGAACACACTGGGCCCTTTCATGCCTGAGGGTATTTTCTTGTAAGACCCTTCTATTTCTTCCTTATCTGGAAATTCCTTCTCATCCCTCACTCTCAACAGTTTTTCTGGCAGGGATAAAAATAAGTTGTCGTTTTGAAGAGCTGTTTGCTCTCCATATCCTAAGATTGACAACTGAATTCAGCTTTGGAGAAGGTGTTTCTTCTCCTTGGGAAGGCAATAATTAAAGGGGCTATCAATTATGCAAAAGCTAGTCATATTCTGGAGTCCAGAGTTGGGGCCAGAGGAGCTCAGCTGCTTTTTGTAATAAAGTACAACAGGTCCTCAAATAATGTCATTTCATTCAACATCGTTTCATTATAACATTGATGAGATGCAGTAGAAACTTAATTCTTGTTTATATCAATTAGCCAATGGCAAAATTTGTTGCCTTATAAGAGGTTTTGCTTAAAGTTGCAGAACTTGTCAAAGATGTGAGGACTTATTGTATGAGTGTCCTCTTTGAGACAAGAGATTGTTATGATGTTACCTTTTGTCTGTGTTTGTTTGTTTCTTCTATGTGGCGGGGAAGCCAATAAAATGGGCCTAGGTGAGGACATGGGAGAAGAATATTCTGACTTCCCAGTAATATTGTGGCAAGTCATTGATAAAAACAGAGAGCCTGCTATGGATTCCTTATGAGAAGAATGGATGGGGTTTTCAGTGATAATGTGATAGCCAGTTTTAAATTTGAGTTTTCCAAATTGAAATTCCTGTATGTTATCCTTGAGTCTTGAGTTGGTTCTCTGTTATTGCCTTCTCTTGATCTTAAGTTAGCATTACTTGAGGGAATAAAGAAACAGCTAATTTTTTTTTTTCTGTTTAGAAACGACTGGCTGTATCCATATTTTAATCTGCAGCAACATGGAGAGAGAATGAAGATTTGGCAGACAGAAAATTCATGAAGTATAGAGCAAGTACACACTTGTCATGAGTCTTCAGAATCATTCATTCATTCATTCATTCAGTAAGCATTCACTGAGCACTTACTGTGAATTAGGAACTGGTTAACTCTCTTCTTCACTTCACTGAAGTCTGTGGAGAAAATTACATACATAATTCTTCCCATAGTTGTCAAACTTGATGCTCAGCAAATCTTTCACTCATCTCAAAGTGGCTCCAATTTTCAACCCCCTATAGCAATTCAAAAATTATTCTCATTAAGCTACCAATCCCTTTATCCTTGCCTTGTACTTCACCCAAATACAGTCATGTGCCACATAATGACATTTACATGGACCGAATATATAAGAGTGATATACCATATAGCCCAGGTGTGTAGTAGGCTATACCATCTAGGTTTGTGTAAGTGCACGCTATGACATTCGCAGGACAAAGTCATTTAATGATGCTTTTTCTAGAATGTACGCCCTTGGTTAAGTAGAGCATGTCTATATAATGAATTTCTATTGATTTCTGCCTTCTGTTCCAGTGTTTCTCTATTTATTTTCCCATCTTTATTTCTTCCTTCTTCAAAGAAAAGGTGGCTTAGGCTTTTGAGTTAATATTGTAACAATCAATAATAAAGGATAAATAGCTCAACAAAGAGTGGTTAAAAAGCAGAAGCAAGCAATTCTTATATGAGGGAATCCATTTGGCCTATACATACATGAGATGACCAAAGCTGACATGCCCACTTTGCCCCGAGTCCTATCCCCTCTGTCTCTTTGGGGACTTAGCTTCCATCACCTGTCATCTCTGCATTTTAAATCTCTCCCACTCCACTGGATCCTTCCCCTAATGTCTTCATCATCCAGATAGGAGCAGATTTCTATTCTGTTTCCCTGAATTATATTAGTATTTCTCTATCCTTTTTCTACCACAGTACTTGAAAAGCCCAAGTCATTGCCGATTTCCTCATGGACCCTATAATTCCCATCTCCTTGCAACCATCTTTCTCTGTCATTCCCCAGAAACTTCTCTGGCCAAAGTCACCAATGAAACCTCTCACTTCCAAATCAAAAATTCTCTTTAAATCCTCATACTATTTAGTTTTTAAAACCTTGATCTCAAGAATATTTAAAACTGAGTCACTTGGTCACTTCTTCCTGAAATTTTCTCCTTTTAGTTTTCTTCTTACTCTGTGTTATTTTCCTTAGTCTCTTTCAGTACCCTCACCCCACCCACACCCCCTCCTCATGCTTTTTTGTGCCTAGAGATGCATCCTGGGTGCTCTGCTTTTATCTGTTAAATACTTTCTCTGAACAAGTTTATCCCTCCTCCAGGCTTTGGCTACCACCTATATAATTTGGTTCTCAAAACTCGAAACTTTCAATTTGTGATACATCTAGGTCATATTTCTAACTCCAATGAAAATAGTTGTAAATAGCAATAATAAAACTGACTTCAACTTAAGGATATTGTTCAGATAAACTGAGATAGTGACTGTAAAAAGCTTAGCACAATGAATGGCATATAGTGAGCTCTCTGTAATTGTTAGCTGTTTTATCCCTCACAAAAGTAAAAAAGTCATCATCATCCATGATGGCTACCAAAAAGAGACATAATACATAAGACCACAATCAAGTGGTTTAAAACTCCAAGTCAGTGGTGGCTTAAGAGCAAACACAAAGGTCCTCTAACAGGGTCTTTTTAGTAATGTGAAAATTAATTCTCTTTACTCAATATATTCAGATCTCTGCCTTCTGGACACACGATAGAATGGTATTTCTTAATCTCCTGGGGTTGGTGGGGTTCTGTGATGAGTTGTGAGCTGAGGTGATGTGTGTCATTTCTGGATTAAGCTTTTAATTGCTGGTACAAGATTCCCCAGAGTGCCCTTTTCTCTCTGCCAAAATGTTCCAGATAATGATTGCTCTATCAGCCAGACTTTTTTTTTTTTTTTTTTTTATTTTATTTTATTTTTAATTAGTTTCAGGTGTACAACACAGTGCAATAGTTATACATTTTACCCCTCAAAGTGACAACACCCCACCCCCAATACACCACCCCACTCCCCCCCATATCATATATTTACTCTTCCTCTGACTCTCTTCCACAGTATAATCCACATCCCGTGACTATCAATATATATTCAATTACAGTAGGTATACCACCTCCACTTTAGTAATACAGTGCAGTGATCAAACCTCTACTCCATCCATGAAATGGTCTCCCTAACAAGACCTATGATCATCTGACATTCCACAGAATATTTACAACATTATTAATTATATTCCCCAAACTGTTTTTCCTATCCCAGTAGCAATATTGTAGTTGCCTATTTTTGCTGTCTAATCCCTTCCCCTTCTCCCTCATCCCCATTCCTCTCCAACTTAGCAACCCTGATTTTTCCTCTATATCTATGAGACAGTTTCTGTTTACTTTGCTCATTCATACAGTTTTTCATATTCCACATATAAGTGAGATCATATGGTATTTGTCCTTCTCTGACTGACTTATTTCACTCAACATTATAGTCTCTAGGTCCATCCATATCATTCCAAATGGCACGATTTCATTCTTCTTTATAGCAGAGTAATACTCCATTGTATAAATATACCACAGTTTTTTAATCCAGTCATCTACTGACGGGCATTTTGGTTGTTTCCAAGTCTTAGCTATTGTAAATTGTGCTGCTATGAACATCGGGGTGCATAACTTTTTTGAATAAGTGTCTTGGTTTTTCAGGATAAATACCTAGGAGTGGAATTGCTGGGTCAAACGGTAGCTCTATTTCCAGTTCTTTGAGATACCTCCATACTGACTTCCATAGTGGCTGCACCAATCTGCAGTCCCACCAACAGTGCAGCAGGGTCCCCTTTTCCCCACAGCCCCGCCAGCACTTGTTGTTTGTTGATTTGTTGATGATAGCCATTCTGACTGGAGTGAGGTGGTATCTCATGGTGGTTTTTATTTGCATTTCCCTAATGGCCAGTGAGGTTGAACTTTTTTCATATGCCTGTTGGCCATCTGTATGTCCTCTTTAGAGAAATGTCTCTTCATATCTTCTGCCCATTTTTTAATTGGGTTGTTTGTTTTTTTGGTGTTGAGTTTCATGAGTGTTTTATAAATTTTGGATATTAACCCCTTATCAGATATATCGTTGGCAAATATATTCTCCCATTCAGTAGGCTTCCTTTTTGTTTTATTAATGGTTTCCTTTGTTGTGAAAAAACTTTTAAGTCTGATATAATCCCATATGTTCATTTTTTCTTTTACTTCCCTAGCCCGTAGGGATGTATCAGTAAAAATACTGCTCCGGTAATGTCTGCAAATGTACTCCCTATATTTTCATTTAGGATTTTTATGGTTTCAGGTCTTACATTTACGTCTTTAATCCATTTTGAATTTGTTCTTGTATAAGGCGTAAGGAGATGATCCAGTTTCATTTTTTGCATGTGTCAGTCCAATTTTCCCAGCACCATTTATTGAATAGACTATCTTTACTCCAGTGTAAATTCTTGCTTCCCTTGTCATAGATTAACTGTCCATAAATGCTTGGATTAATTTCTGGGCTCTCTGTTCTGTTCCACTGATCGATGTGCCTGTTTTTATGCCAATACCAAACTGTCTTGATTACTGTGGCCTTGTAGTAGGTTTTGATGTCTGGTAGCGTGATCCCCCCAACTTTGTTTTTATTCCTCAGAATTGCCGAGGCTATTCTGGGTCTTTTATGATTCCATATAAACTTTAGGATTATATTTTCTATTTCTGTGAAAAATGCCCTTGGTAGTTTGATAGGAATTGCATTGAATCTATATATTGCTTTAGGCAGTATGGACATTTTAACTATATTAATTCTTCCTATCCATGAGCATGGTAGGTGTTTCCATTTATTTGTATCTTCTATGATTTCTTTCCTCAGTGTCTTATAATTTTCTGAGTACAGATCTTTCACTTCTTTGGTTAAATTTATTCCTAGGTATTTTATAGTTCTTGACGCAATTGTGAATGGGACAGTTTTCTTAATTTCTCTTTCCATTAGTTTATTATTGGTATATGCAAATGCCACCGATTTCTGAACATTGATTTTATATCCTGCTACTTTACTGAATTCGTCTATCAGTTCCAATAGTTTTTTGATGGAGTCTTTGGGGTTCTCTATATACAGTATCATGTCATCTGCATATAATGACAATTTTACTTCTTCATTGCCAATTTGGATGCCTTTTATTTCTTTTTGTTGTCTGATGGCTGTGGCTAGAACTTCCAGCACTATGTTGAATAAAAGAGGAGAAAGTGGACAGCCTTGTCTTGTTCCTGATCTTAAGGGGAATGGTTTTAGCTTTTCCCCATTAAGTATGATGTTAGCTGTAGGTTTATCATATATGGCTTTTATTATGTTGAGATATGATCCCTGTATTCCCACTTTGCTAAGGGTTTTTAACATAAATGGCTGTTGGATTTTGTCAAATGCTTTTTCTGCATCTATTGAAATGACCATGTGATCTTTATCCTTCATTTTGTTGATGTGGTGTATCACATTAATTGATTTACGGATGTTGAACCAGCCTTGCGCACTAGGGATGAATCCCACTTGATCATGATGTATGATCTTCTTAATATATTGCTGAATTCTGTTTGCTAATATTTTATTGAGAATTTTTGCATCTATATTCATCAGGGAGATTGGCCTGTACTTTTCCTTTTTTGTGATGTCTTTATCTGGTTTTGGAATCAGGGTGATAGAGGCTTCATAAAAAGAGTTTGGGAGCCTTCCCTCCTTCTGGATTTTTTGGAATAGTTTGAGAAGAATAGGTGATAGTTCTTTTTTGAATGTTTGATAAAATTCACTTGTGAAGCCGTCTGGTCCAGGGCTTTTGTTTTTTGGGAGCTTGTCAATTACTGATTCAATTTCCTTGGTAGTAATCAGGGTATTTAGATTTTCTGTTTCTTCTTGCGTGAGCTTTGGAAGGTTGTATGCTTCTAGAAAATTATCCATTTCTTCCAGATTGTCAAATTTGTTGGCATATAGTTGCTCATAGTAACTTCTTAGAATTTTTTGTATTTCTGTGATGTCTGTAGTCATTTCCCCTCTTTCATTCCTGATTTTGCTAATTTGAGTCCTCTCTCTTTTTTTTTGATGAGCCTGGCTAGAGGTTTGTCAATTTTGTTTATCTTCTCAAGAAACCAGCTCTTGGTTTCATTGATCTTTTGAATTGTTTTTCTGTTCTCTATATTGTTTATTTCTGCTCTGGTCTTTATTATCTCCTTTCTTGTACTCCCCTTGGGCCTCTTTTGCTGTTCTTTTTCTAGTTCCCTTAGGTGTAAGGATAACCTGTTGATTTGAGCTTTTTCTTCCTTCTTTAGGTAGGCCTGCACTGCTATAAACTTCCCTCTTAGGACTGCTTTCGCAGCATCCCAGAGATTTTGGGTCGTGGTGTTTTCATTTTTGTTTGTCTCGAGGTATCTTTTGATTTCCTCCTTGATCTCATTTGTGACCCACTCACTATTTAATAGCATATTGTTTAGCCTCCATTTATTTGTCAGCTTCCCAGATTTCTTCTTATAAGTGATTTCTAGTTTCATAGCATTGTGGTCAGAGAATACAGTTGAAATGATTTCAATCTTCTTAAATTTATTGAGACTTGTTTTGTGGCCTAACATGTGGTCTATCTTAGAAAATGTTCCATGTGCACTTGAAAAGAACGTATATTCTGTAGCTTTGGGATGAAATGCTCTGAAAATGTCTGTTAAATCCAGCTGGTCTAATGTGTCATTTAAGGTCGCTGTTTCCACATTGATTTTCTGTCTGGAGGATCTGTCCATTAGTGACAGTGGGGTGTTGAAGTCCCCTACTATGATAGTGTTACTGTTGATCTCTGTCTTTATGTCTGACAATATCTGTTTTATATATTTAGGGGCTCCTATGTTAGGTGCATAGATGTTTACTAGAGTTATGTCCTCTTGTTGGATCGAGCCCTTCATTACTATGAAGTGTCCTTCTTTGTCCTTTGTTATATTCTTCAATTTAAAGTCCATTTTATCTGATATAAGTATCGCTACTCCAGCTTTTTTCTCAGTACCATTTGCATGAAATATTTTACTCCATCCCTTTACTTTCAGCCTGTATGAGTCTTTGGATCTGAGGTGAGTCTCTTGTATACAGCATATACTGGGGTCTTGCTTTCTTATCCATTCAGCCACCCTATGTCTTTTTATTGGAGCATTTAATCCATTTACATTTAATGTGATTATTGATAGGTGTGTATTTATTGCCATTTTGTTATTTGTGTTCGTAGTCTTTCATAGGTTGTTTTTCTCTTCTACTTAAAGAAGCCCTTTTAGCATTTCCTGCAAAGCTGGCTTGGTGGTAATGAATTCCCTTAACTTATTTTTTTCTGCAAAGCTCCTTATCTCGCCTTCGATTTTAAATGATAACCTTGCTGGATACAGCAATCTTGGTTGTAGGCCTTTATTTTTCATCACTTTGAAAACC
Source organism: Aselliscus stoliczkanus (assembly GCA_033961575.1). NCBI lineage: Eukaryota > Metazoa > Chordata > Mammalia > Chiroptera > Hipposideridae > Aselliscus > Aselliscus stoliczkanus. Next base: position 38,772,446 of record CM066731.1, read on the forward strand.
TCCTGCCACTCTCTTCTGGCCTGCAAAGTTTCTGTAGAAAAGTCAGCTGATAATCTTATGGGGGTACCCTTGTAAGTAACTTGCTGCCTTTCCCTTGCTGCTTTAAGGATTCTGTCTTTGTCCTTAACCCTTGCCATTTTCACTATAATGTGTCTTGGAGTGGGCCTGTTTGGAATCATCCTGTTTGGAACTCTCTGCATTTCCTGGGCTTGTATTTCAATGTCCTTTGCCAGGTTAGGGAAGTTTTCAGACATTATTACTTCAAATATATTCTCAATCCCTTGCTCCCTCTCTTCTCCTTCTGGTACTCCAATAACCTGTGGGTTATTGCATTTGATGTTGTCCCCCAGCTCTCTTAATCTATTTTCCATGTTTTTCATTCTCTTTTCTTTTTGTTGTTCCACATGGGTGATCTCTGCTATTTTGTCTTCTAAGTCACTGATTCGATTTTCTGCTTCATCCAGTCTGCTAGTGATTCCATCAAGTTTGTTATTTAATTCAGTAATTGTGTTCTTAAGTTCTAGCTGGTTGCTTTTCATGATTTCTCTATCCTTCTTTATATTTTCATTAATTTCCTTGAACATTCTAATAATCAGTGTTCTGAACTCTGTCTCCGATAGGTTGGTTACCTCTATTTCCTCTATTTCCACTGATTCAGGAAGTTTCTTCTGTTCTTTTATTTGTGTTATGTTTCTTTGTCTCCCCATTCTGGCTTACTCTTTGTGTTTGCTTCAATATAACAGATAGATCCCCCAGATTTCTCAGTCTTTTCTGGGTAAACTTATATGGTGTGTATCCTTTATATTTGAATTACTCAGTCTCCCTATTCTCCTGTGCTTGTATCTGAGGTGTTCCTTGTGTCGTGCGTCCTCACTTGTTGAAGTTTTAGTTTTGATTACTTTTGGTTTGTCAGTAGGTGGGATTGACTCCCAGATTGATTAGCTGTGAGGATCAGCAGCTTCTGCAGTTTATGAGCTGCTGTGAGAGGATTGACCCCTCTGATGAAACTTGGACCCTATGGGTCTTAGTACCTGTAGTAACTTCTTTTTGGGTTGTATGTCAAACCCAGAAATGCTCTAGTTTTATCTAAAGTTGGCCTCCGGGTATGACGATTCTTGTGTCTGTTTGTTTGGACCCACTGCTGCAGAGTGATTTTAGAGCATAACAGATCAACAAGAACAACCTCCGCAGCCACCAAAGGAAACCAAATGCTCGCACAAGTAAAAACAACCAACCATCAAACTACAGTCAAATTGTACAGAAATATCAATCATACTAATGAAGAAAACAAACAGAAACAAAACAAAAACCACATACTCAATAATAACAGAAGAGGAAACAAAATAAAATACAATATCCTAAAATAAAAAATAGAATAAACATGAGAAACCAATTAGCTATACCTAAAAAATAAAAAATAAAAATAAACTAAAATAATAATAAAAAAAGTAAGAAAAATTTAAAACATAAAATTTGCAGAAAAAAGGAAAAGAGGAAAAGTATAGCAGTGAGAAGAATGAATAAAATAAGAGAGAAAGTGAGGGTGGGGAAAAAAGAAAAAGAAAAGAAAGAAAAAGAAAAAGAAAAAAGGAAAAAAAAAAATATATATATATATTTGTCTACACACCCATATATATGGACATATATTCACCTATATACACCTATATATATATGCCTATATTAAAAACTACAATATGATTAGAATGAAATAGAAATAAAAACCAAAAACAACCAAGATAAGCAGCCAATAAAGAGAAAACAAAACAGAATAAAACCAAACAAACCAAAAATACTCGTGCTGGTCTAGGCTAAAGTCCACCAAGCTCTCTTCAGTTTGTCTGCAGTACAAAAATTCCGGTGCGTCTTGTGGGAACAGTAGGCCACCTGATGCCTAGCGTGATCCTGGCACTGCAGGTTTGCTGTACTTGAGTGTGGTTGTGACGTGTGATTGGTGGTTTTTACAAAGTCACTGCCTTTTTGCTTTTGCCTGTCCCAAGGCAGGCTGCACCCTCAAAGGCTCAGTGAGTGTCTCTGGGCACCCTTTGGGTTCACAGCTGTGGAGAATTAAAGAATTCCTCACTACCAAAAGCCTGCTGCTAAGAATCTGTTAATTAGTGCCTCAGCAGATGAACCTGCCCTGCCTCCCAAGCCTTGCCTAAAGGTGGGGGCGGGGTAGGTAGTCTCACTCTGCTGCCTTTACTGGGTGGAAATTCTCAACCCCCTGCAGGTAAGGATATCTTCCTAGTCTGCCCCTATTGCTCCCTTCAGGAGTCAGTTTAAGACTGTCTTGGCGGGGGGACAAAGTTTGTGGGAGTGGGTGAGTTATTGGGTTTGTTTTTTTTTGCTTTCTGTTCAAGAGTAGAAAAAGGGAAAAAAAATAAAAAACATAAAAATAAACAAAGCCACAGTTCCAACACTGTTTCAAGCTAAGGCCTTTGCCTCTTATGCTCCAGTGGAGTTCCTGCTGCTCTCCCAAAGGGTCTGCCGGGATTTAGGGAACTGCGCGCACCCTACCGTGTGGCCAAGATCCCCGCTCCGCGTCTCTCGGGGACCTGCGTCTCTGCCCGGCGCGCTGCGTGTCCGAGTGAGCCTTCTTTTTCCCCTGCTCCCGGGTTTCAGGCTTCTGCCTTGGAGCCGGCGCGCGCCCGCGGTGCTCCTGTTGCTCTCCCGAAGAGACTGTCGGGGTTTAAGGGACTGCAAGCCCCCTGCCCCGAGGCTCAGATCCCCGTTCCGTCTCTCGGGGACCTGCGTCTCCACCCTGCGCGCTGCTTGTCCAAGCGAGTCCTCTTTTTCCCCTGCTCCCGGGTTTCAGGCTTCTGCCTCGGAGCCGGCGCGCCCGCGCGGATCTCCTGCTGCTCTCCCAAACGGTCTGCCGGGATTTAGGGGACTGCGCGCACCGTGCCGCGTGTCTCCGATCCCCACTCCGTCTCTCCGGGACCTGTGACTCGGGCCGGCGCGCTGCGTCTCCGCGGGCGAGTCCTGTGTTTCCCCTGCTGCCGGGTTTAAGGCTTCTGCCTTGGAGCCGGCGCGCGCCCGCGCCGTTCTCCTGCTGCGCTCCTGGAGGGACTGCCGCCGGGGTTCAGGGGACTGCCTGCACCTTTCCACGCGGCTCCGATCCCCGCTCCGTCTCTCCGGGACCTGCGTCTCCGCCCGGGGCGCTGCTTCTCCGCGGGCGAGTCCTCTGTTTCCCCTGCTCCCGGGTTTCAGGCTTCTGTGCTCCGCGGGACCCGGAGGGCACAGAGACTGATCCCTGAACCAGGAGGGTGCAGGGACTGATCTTGCCCTGTCGCTGTGGGGCTCTGCACCCTGCTTCCTGGGGACCCGGCGAGCCGCGGGTGCAGCTCGTACCTCTGCACAGTCGTCTCCTCTCTCTCCTCCCGCACTTGCCCGGCCTGAGCTTCTGCCTCAGACCGCAAACCAACACGCTCTCAGCCAGACTTCTTGGTTCTTATGGACAAATGACATGCAGATCACTTCCTTTCCTTTATATAACTAGGTGCATTCTAAAACATTACCAGATTTGGTTTACATAAGGTAATGTGAATGGCTCCATAGGGTTGGGAGCAGCAATTCACTACTAGTTTTAGAATGTTTTTAATGATCAGTTATTATTAATTTGGTTTCTTCATATCAATTTAATTGGCTGTATCTTATTTAACCATAAAATTTATAGCATGCATTTTTATTTCCATGGTATTTTGGGCCCATAGCTTTCTAATAACTTAATTTTGAGGCATAGTAGTGTTATATGGTTCAAATGTAAATAATCTGTATATTTTTCTTAAAGGAAATGTACATATACACCATTGAAAATTTGCTTGCATAGTAACACTTCATTGGTGATAAATTTGTGTTACTTTTAAAACACTTAAAGTATGTTAAATAATAAACAAAAAGATGGCTGGGCTAGTTTTAATATATAATACATTTAATATACACTTAAACTTATTTAATGCTCACAATGATTCTGAAAGACAAGTATTCCCATTTTTCAGAAATGTCTGCAGAGAGAGAGGATAAAATTTTTATATGCAATATCGTATTTTTCTCTATGTAATAAATAATGAACAATTAAATTATGCTGTTAGCAATGCATATTTATTTACAACTTAAAATTTTTGACCCTTTGTAATTGCTTTTTATTGCTAAGTTCTGGACAGTGGAAAGAGTTGATGATATAGATCACAAGATCATTGGCCCTGAGATGGGGGCTGGAATAAAAGTGTTTGAGAGTCATTGACAGAAGGGCCTGTCTTTGGTACAGTCTTGTTCAAAACATCATCAGGCTTTAAGGTGTCAAGGGGTGCAAAAGGAGAAGGATTAGATTTATTTTATGTGGCCCCAAAGGAAGGTTGCAAACCCAGGTGACACCCACGGCCTATAGGCAAATAGCATACAAGATTGGATAATGGAGTGGAAGGCAGTTGGGAGTTATGGAGATTTTGAGGCATGTATGACCCATTAAAAAGCATTAAAAAACCCCACACAAATAAAGAAATGACCCAAACCACAGCAATACTGGACTGCAGTCAGAATTCAGTGCATATACCCACAGTTGGTACTCTCTGTTCTAGAAGGCAGACACAGGTCCATAGAGGGAGGGCACATTCTAAAAATGTTGGCTTTGGTTCAACATTAAAACTCAGTTTCTAGTAACTTCCTGAAGTTGAAAAGGGGCCGCATGTAATCTTACTGGAGATGGATGCCAAGATGCACTTATCCTTAATCCCAAGACTCTAAAAACTATATATTTCATTTTTCCTTGAAAGGATAGATATCAATTAACTTTTTTGTTCAATTTCTGTTGTCCCTGCCGCATCTCCGTTATGGTAGCTCAACATGGAGCATTTGATGTTTCTGTTAAGATAGGACATATCTTGGTACACTTATTTGGAATTTAGGATAAACAATTTCTTCATTTTTTTTTGTTTCTTTTTTCTAATTTTGACTTCTCTTGGATTATTAGCAGTGACTCTGCAATTCCATCAGCAAGCTGTTGTGAATGAAATATATCTGGGATTGGAGACTTCAGTTAAAAGCAGTTATAGATTATCTTTATTTATCATAAGCACCTCAACACTTACAGTTTGAAGATTATTTTTCTTGGAGGTAAAAAATAAGCAAAATTGGAGATGAGTTATTCTGCCTTTTCTCTGTCTTCCTGTCATTATATTACCTGCTCCAAACAATGGGTCAATCCATTCCTTTCTATTTCTTGTTTCCACAAAGATTTAAGAACATTTCTGTGGTCCTTGGCATACTCCTCAAGCCCCAGCTTGCTTCAAACTTAGCCAAGTGAACACTAAGCCTTCTGGTTTGTGCTACTTCTTTGTAATTTGATGATTTACACATTTTGATCAAGATCTTTTGGAATCCAACTTCATCAGAGAAATCCCTTTGTAGTGACCTGCTTCTTTGATTGCCTTCCTCTCCTGTTTCCCCCTTTGACTAGGTTTAACTTACTGTCAGAAGTTTGATTACAGCCTCCCATTTATAGAGTCTAATGTCCATGGTAACAGATCTATCATTCTTTTCTCCCCAACCCCTGCCCAAACATTTTGAAATTTTCTCACTTAAAATCAAAGATATGTTGAAATTTGCTCACCTAAAATCAGATACATTTATGATTATGCTTTTGGGTTTGTTTTTTTTTTTAGTATAATTCAAACTTGCTGTAAACACAACCACTTTCTTTTAGCATTAAACACTTCCATACTATTGACAAGTTCTCCAGATTGAGGTCCACACTCAGTGGGAGGCAGTTTGGTATGGTGGAAACAGCATGGCTCTACTTCTAATGAGCTATTCTACTTCTCTAAGGCTCAGTGATGTTTCTGATTTGTAAAATGCAGACAGCGTCTACCTTGTGGGGAGTTTTGGTGGCAAAGACATGAGAAATACTTTTAGCAGAGTGCTTATTATGATATAGGAGTTCTATAAAAGGCAGCCAATAACTTTTTTTAAGGTATACGTCTTTCCACAGAGTAAATTAGGAGTTTACCAGATGCTTCACTTTTAGCAGAAGAAACTTCTAGTATCTGATGATGAAGAAGATGATGATGATGATGACTCTAGCTACCATTTATTGGAGCATTCATTCTGTGCCACTATTTACCCCTAATAGCAGCCCTATAAAACAAGTACTATTATTTTCCCACTTTACAATGGAGGAAACTAAGGCCTAAAGAGGCTAAGCAACATGTTTGAAGTGGCAGAGTCCAGATCCAAGCCAATATGTACCCAACTTTGATGTTTGTGCTATGGATGTTTGATGAACTCCAATACTTATCTATGCCAGGTCAGCCACGGCTCTTGGCAAACCTATTTACACAATCCTTCTGGAAGGTCTGTGTTACATACACAGTTAAAAATTTTCATGCCTTCCTTCATTAGCCTGACACAGTTTTCTTCTTGGTGTCTTCATTGTCTGCTCCTTGCATATGCACACAACTGAATACCTATGAAGTCTCAATACATGTCACTTCCTTATAATTTTGTATTTTCTAATGTAGTTACTATTCTGCTGTGTTGAACTCTCCTTTACCACTTTGAGCTTCTCTCAATGATACCTCAGTCCAATTCCACAAGTTTGTAGTCTCCTTCAGTAACTAACACAGTTTCAGTTTAGTAATTAAGATTCAGTCATGCTGATTTCTTTTTTTGTTTTTTAAAGATTTTATTGGGGAATTGGGGAAGGGGAACATTGTGTTTTCCCAGGACTCATCAGCTCCAAGTGAAGTTGTCCTTCAATCTTAGTTGTGGAGGGCACAAGCTTAGCTCCAAGTCCAGTCGCTGCTTTCAATCTACTTGGGGGGTGGGGATGAGGGAGGTGCGGTGCAGCCCACCATCCCATGTGGGACTCTAACTGGCAGCCCTGTGTGCTCAGGGCTCATGCTCTAACCAACTGAGCCACGTGGCTGGCCCAGTCATGCTGATTTCTAAGCTTCAGTCTTTGATTTGATTCAAAGCTCTTTTCTTTCAGGACAGGAAAGAACATGATGAGAGCAGAGTGGGGGTGGATGTCTCTTTGCTTTTCCTTCCCTCTCTCTGCACTGAGGCCTTTGGGGTTGGGATAGGAAGAAAGTAGAGGAAAGCAGCCTGTCATTTTGTCTGACACTATGTGGTAAGGTTCCTCTTCCACATCTGTGGGCCATCACTACAGCACAGTTGATAGTAATAGATTGTGCTAGATAATTTTATGTGTCAAGTTGGCTAGACTAAGGTGATGAGCTGTTTGATCAAATATTAGTCTAGGTGTTGCTGTAATGGTATCTTTAAGGTACAATTAACATTTACAATTAGTTGACTTTAAGTAAAGCAAGTTGCTCTTTATAACATGGGTGGGCTTCATCTCATCAGTTGAAGACCTTAAGAAAAAAACTAAGATTTCCAAAGAAGAATTTTGCCTTCAGCCTGCAACATGAAAATTCTGTTTGAGTTTCCAAACTTCAGCTCAAGACTGCAATATCAGCTCTTACTTGAATCACCAGTGTGCTGGCTTGCTCTACAGATTTAGTACTTGCCAGCCCCAACAATTACAAAAGCCAATTCTTTAAAATCAATTCCTTCTTCTCTCTGTCTGGAGACATAGAAGTTCTAATGTTTTAGATTAGCTCTCTAGAGGGAGAGGGAGAGGGAGAGGGAGAGGAAGAGAGAGAGAAGGAAAGAAAGAAAGAAAGAGAGAGAGAGAGAGAGAGAGAGAGAGAGAGAGAGAGAGAGAGAGAGAGAGAGAGAAAGAAAGAAAGAAAGAAAGAAAGAAAGAAAGAAAGAAAGAAAGAAAGAAAGAAAGAAAGAAAGAAAAAGACCCTATCCTACTGGTTCTCTTCCTCTGGAGAATCCTGACTAATACAGTAATAATATCTCAAATGGGATATATTAAATGGGAGTTTTTATATATGAAGGAAAATTTAGGTACTCCATTGGGTTGCTGCAAGAAATATTAGAACTTCCAACTATAAGGTTTTTTAAATCCAAAGATATAAAACAAGTTCCACTTCACTAATGTTTAATATGCATTGAGACCAGCACTTTCCCTGGACTCATATATGAGGACGTCACATTTCGTGCACGAGGCTTGAGGTTCATGGGGAAAAGAGGCGCTCCACAAAGAAAACAGCTTGCCAGTGGTGCCCTCCCATTCACTGGCTTTTAGTATACTCAGGTTTTTTGCAATTACCTATAAATACATTTAGAACTAAATGTGTATATGGATAATATTATTTTATTTTAGATAAATCAACCCTGATACAACGCACAAATGGTTTCAGATGACCTTTGCAAAGAATACATGGGTTGAAATGAATGCTAATAATACAAGCACACACGAACAAGGAAAATGGAACAGCAGATATTTTTCATGCCCCTAGTATAAGTGCTTCCTCTCTATTTCAAGGTAAAGATTGAAAATCTGAGACACCAGTCAGAAATGACAAAATGGCTGCCAAAAAGCTTTTCTAATTCTCAAGAATACTATTAGAAATATGGATTTTTTAGTTACATATTAGCTTACATTTGCTTTACTGTGTAGTTGCTTTTTAAACATTCTAAGATAAATTGTTGAAACTTAAGTATCTTCTGATCCAATTCTGTTGCGCACTTCCTTTATTCACTGGTATTGTTTAAATAGATGGAGGGAGGGAAGGATTCTGAGATGATTTCAAAGTTTTAATGCTGGGCAAATAGATGAGATGTGATATGCGAAGTTGAGAACTAAAGGGTGGTTGATCTGTTTTGGGCAAGTTAAGTCTGAGATCAGAAGACATCTAAGGAAAAATGAATACACACACACACACACACACACTAGTACATATAAAGAAACATAATTAAAGGAAGAGTTCTGTTTTAAAAAAGTAGATTTGTAAGTTCAAATTTCTATAAATGGAAGTATATTGTCACAGTATGCCAAAACAATATACTGTATTACACCTTAAAAAAATACATATATTAATCATTGAGTGCATTTATAAATAATAACACATTTTGAGGAGAAAATGTCAGTGGGAGTACCTCAAACATTGCAAATAAATGGCACTTTAATTGTATATTTTGCAAATAAAACATACCAGTGTTTTTCAAAATGTTTTTTCTTGCTTGTTTATAAGTTTTACAGATCTGATATATATATATATATATATATATATATATATATATATATATATATATATATGATTTTATTGGGGAATCAGAGAAGGGAAACAGACAAGTTGCTTTCCTTTTGTTCTTCAGTCTAGTTGTGGAGGACATCACTTTGATGTAGGATATTTCTCTTGTGCCCGGATCATAGTCTTGTGAAGCTGAAGAATGGAGACTTGGACCAGAGAGGTAAAGTTCGTAGCAGAGGACAGTTTATTAGGGTAGAAAGTAACAGCTCTCAAAATGAAAGGGGGGTCCCGACTGGATTGCCCACTAGTTAGACAAAAGCTTTGGGTTTTATACCTTTTGTATGTCTGGGGTGGGGGGCTGGCTGGCGCCTTTTGGAGCCATATTTGTTGCTCAGCCCAGAGGAGGTTTTTCCTCCAAATGCCTAATTTCTTTAGAGCTTAATCAGCTTAATCAATGTCTCTGTTCTGAGAGGAGCATGTTACCAGAGACTGACAGTCTTAAGTTATGCTAAATCACCTGTTTGGAGATACGCATTCTACCTTGGAATCCCTGACTGGGAAAAAGTGGCCTTTTTCCTCCCCAACCTGAGTTGGACATTCTGGAGGGTACTGTGACTTAAACCGGCCTGTTAGCTAATAAATTATTTCCCTGGTTTTGTTATGGTTTTTAATCTGATTCCCTCTACTGTGGCAATTTCTCTGACTGCCTATAATTTTCCTATCTCAGCTTCACTGGTCCATGTTGGTATTATCATTGTGCTCTTTCAGGGTGAGGCAGTTGCTCACCGACCATTGGACAGCCGCTCATGGTGGCTCACGGCCGCTCATGAAAGCACATGCTAGCCGCCGGCCAGCCCCAGTGCAGCCTACACCCTAGCAAGCAACTCACGGCAGCCCAGCTTCAGGTCGAGCTGTTCACCATCTTAGCTGTAGAGGGCATAGTGTCACTGGCCCTCATATGTGGGATCAGAGCTGGTGTCCCAAGCCAACTCCTAACCAACACGCCACTCGGCCGGCCCACATATCTGATATTTTTTAAAGTGCTTCCTTACTATAGATACTTGTAGTGGTGAGAAAATGATTATGCCGTTGTCAGCTCAGCTTGGAGAAAAACCAGAGGACACTTGGGTAAATCACCTGAGTTAAGCTGGGTGCATTTCATGGCCCTGCAAAATCTGATCCCAGTATACAACAACATTTTGAGACTGAGGTTAAGTCCTTTTTTCCTTTGGTCTCTCCATGCTCCTGCACAGACGTATTTCCCTGCAACACATAAGTCTACTAATTGCTGAAGTGCTTGACAGAAAGCAAAGGAAAATGTTTTAACTCAATCTAGCTGAGCCCCATGAAAGTTAACTAGTCTGCATTTATCTTAGTCATTTAGCTTGGTCAAAATCTGTCAATGTCATACAGCAGCAATGAGGGTCCAGTATCCTGTGTAGCAAATGTGTACACCCCAAAAGCACTGATGTGCAGAGCTTGTTTTCTAAAGAAAAGAAAAACATCCCAAATCACACAGTAGTAGCAAGCAAAATATCTGATTACAGAGCCTAAAACCGCTTTGTGTTTGTAATTTTTGAAGAAAAAAAAATTACAAGCCAGCAGCAATGAAGTGCTTAGTGCGAGATTTCAGTTTTCAACCTTACAGCTATTACATTTCAATCTGAGCAGCAGGAAGATTCTGCTGATCCTAAGCTAATGAATGTCAAGAAGGAAATGACTTTCTTTCTTCTTTTAGCAGGTGGTTTTGTTTTAAAAATGAAGAGCCTTAAACCTGGCTGGAATCCAAGGCATCTCACATAATCCTGATCTAGAAATATGCAGTGAGAATCCCCAACCCCCAAATATTTGATTAGAGCATATGTAAATGGTCCTGTGTTCTTGGCATGGGCTGAATCAGCAATGACAATGTGGATTATGATGTTCTTATGCAATTGAAGGTGATTATTACTATTTTTTTTTCCTTAAAGGAAGTAAAACTTGTTTAGGAGGTTTGATGCTTCTTGGTATGGCAGATAATTTCTGCTGATATTCAATAACACATTATACAATGAAATGTAGCAGTTCATGACATTTTATAAGCATAACTTATATTTCTTGAAAATTTCATGGCATATCGAACACTGAAATATGTAGTCATCGAAAGAACTATTAGCAATTTTTTTTATTGACCCCAGTTTCTGAGGGCTATAGTAACTAACCCTGAGGCCCAAGTCAGTAAATTGGATTTCAGACTCTCAAAAATGTATGAAAATCATTTAGAAATGGCATAGCAGCCAAACCGTGAAACAGAAACATTTTCTTGTTATATAATTAGTTGACAAGAAATTTCAGCTTAAATTCAAGAATTTTCAGAAAAACAGTTCCGTATTTGCACTAATGTCTCTGGTTTGATCCCATGGACCTGACTATACAGAGTGGGCCTTAAGCCCAATGCAAATATAGTTAAAATAATGCTAGGCAATGCTTCTCTTATGATAGTGATAAGGACACACAAGAGGCAGGAATTTACCAAGAAAATGATATTGCTTTGATTTAACACAAAGAAAAATGGAATTTTATATATATATAATTTAATTTACCATCTACAGAGAATTATTGTTTATCTAAAAAAGAGAAGAAAATCCTGAAGGTATGGCATTTCATGTATGTCTCATGCATGATTGGAATAACAACCAGAAATGTTTATATCCCAAAGTTGCCAGTTTTCAAAAAAAGTGCCCATGAAACTCTTCTGAATTAGCTCCAGAAGTAGTTAAAATATTGAATTAAAAGTGTGTTTTACTCATAAGAATGAAGCTGGGAAGGGATAGAAATTGAGTGCAGATATGAACCAGTCTTGCCTGGAGGTAGAAATGTATGCAATGTCTCAGACCAGACAATGGAAAACTAATGAGATAAAGAGTCTGTCATGATTGTGATCTGATTTTCACAGATTAAACTAATCTCAATGAGAAGAAAAGAAGAGTGAATTAGCCTAAATGGCTTTGAGACACCTGCAAATAAATGTATTTCCAGTGAAGTAGTGTTTAGACATTTTTTATGGTGATTTACAACAGAAGGAATGGAACAGGGATTTGGAAAGAAGTGTACTCTTTCCTCACAACCTCTCCCCACTCAGAATATGCATCCCCATAAACCCCCATGGCAACCATGTCCCAGGAAGGAATTGCTCACTGATCCCTCTGCCTGTTTTATAAATGATATAATTCTGTTGATAAGAAAATAAAATAACTGAAGCTGAAAGCTCTACCCCAATCTTTAGAATGAGAGAGCTCTAGTAACTAACATTTTACAGTACTTCTGTACAGTACATGGGTTGCAATTCTTGGGAGAATTCTATGGGCTATTTTTGATTCATTCATTTTATTCTCACTCACTCCCTTAGGCCTTTGATCTGATATTTCTGGGTACATATTTTACTCAGCATTCAATTCAAGTGAGGTCCTCTTGTAATCAACTGAAATTTTTGACTGACAGCCCCATACAAGAAAACATATTCCCATTACTATGGGCAACATCTATAAAGCAAAGTTATAAACCATTCTCTAAAGGCTAGATAGAATGGAGGAGAGATAAAATACTTAGGACTTGAAATCTTTTGCTACCATTTAGGAAACAATAAAAATGAAATATTGATCACTGTAAGACAATTGCACTATTTGAACTCTCTAATAATCAATCATGGATGTGACAGATGTGAACACTTTATTTCAAAGTTTAAGCATATTCAATTAAATGTCTGTAAGCTTAATAGGGCTTCATCTTGCTAGAAAACAGTTTGATTTCCATGGAAATACAATTTGATTTTAAAGGAAGAATCACAATGGAAGCAGGGTAACAACTCAAGTTGAATTTTTCATGATTCCTTTTTTCATTTTTTTAATGTCAGGTTTATTGAGCTATAATTTGCATATAGTAAAATTATCCCTTTTGAATATGAGCTTTGACAAACACATGCAATTATGTAACTGCCACAATCAAGATATAGCATAGTTCTCTCACCTGTAAATTTCCTCCTGCCCCTTTGTAGTTGATACCCTCCCCTCCACCCCCAGCAACTGCTTATCTGTTTTTTTTGTCCTATAGTTTTACAGTTTTATGTTTTCTAAAATGTCTGATCAATGAAATCACACTGTATGTAGCCTTGTGAGTCTAGTTTCTTTCATTTAGTATAAATGTATTTGAGATTCATCTATGTTGTATGTTATCAGTAATTCATTTCTTTTTACTGCTGAATAGTATTCCAATTGGTTGCACTTTTAAAATAGAAAAAATCTGGTGGCTAGTCCTTCCATTTTGCAGTCAAGAGCAGACAGAGCCTGTTTCATGGCAAAGGGATCCTCTCTGCAAATTCCCAAATGAAACACCCTTGTACAACATCCTTTAGCCCAGGGAAACCCAAACCAAAGAAACATGTTTATATGTATGGACTGTGAACTCATACCATTTTGGGGACAATTCTAATGCAAGAAAAGTGACTGAAACTGAAGTAGACACCAAACTAAAGTTCCAGTGGTACCAGAGATTTTCTTTTTTTAATAGATCTATGTAGATAAATAACTTCGCATTTATGGTTCTTCTGGGGCAAAAAAAAAAAAGAACCATTTGGAGAAAGTCTTAAAAGTAATAGGTCATTGATTAAGATATTATTTTTCAAAATAACAGTGCATATATTTGTCTAGCATTTCCTAATATTTGAAGCACTTATCACACATGCTATCTCATTTAATTCTCACAGTGACTCTTGGGGCCAGGACGGAGCTGTTGTTACCCATAATTTACAGATGAAGAAGCTGAATCTGAGAATACAGGAGCTTGCTAAAGGTAAAATAGTGGATAATTGTCAACATTTTCTTGAAAGCCTGAGATTCCTGACTCTTTACATAGTGGAAACTGACAGGACCAATTCTGAGTACTGAATTTAAGCAGGAGTAAATATTGTCAGAGGTTAGTATTTAGGATGGTTGTAGTAGCTAAACACAGGAAAATTCAACCATGAATCTCTTGTTAATTCATAAAAGATTGGAACTTAAAAAAAAAAAAAATCTCACCATGTTATTAGGTTAAGCACTTCTAAAACAAATAAGCAAACAACGACGTATTGTAAATTAGACCATTTTGGAGTTTGTGCAATTTAAATGGTTGAGTTATTTTATGTTAGGAAAGTGACTACACAATATTCATTAGCTAATTTTCATGATGTTTTGGTTTTTTTAAAACACATTGGGCCAAATTACACTTTCAGAGATGCCTGCAGAATTTTAATTAACTTAATAGGTTTAATTTCAGTTCTTTATAGTGGTTCTTTCAGTTCTTTGATTCAGGGAGGTGTTGAGCATTGTAATACCTCTTTTGTAAGGGAAGAAAATAGGTCTTTGCAGGCCGAATAATATACCCACAGTCTCACAATCAATTGTAGAAGAATTGATGTGGTTTTATGAAAGTGAAGTTTCTGCCCTAACAATTTGGCCAATGGTGGTAAAATTGGTGACATCAAGATTTGTCCCATTAAGTGGCTTCAGTTATGCCTAACTTCCCCATCCTTTTACCCCAACCCCCTCATCTATTCTCTTTTTGTCATGTAGAGGTGTAAGAATCATGGGAAGAACAAAGACCTGAGTATATTAAATGAGCTTATTAAAATATCTACTAGAAAATTTTGTAATAAACCCCCAAATTTTATTATTTATATTTATATGGATGTATGTCCCACCAAAGCTTTTGCAGGCTTTAGTATTAATTGTCACTGTCCTCCTGGGAGGTAAGTAGTAGTACTTATAACCAATGGGTTTATTTAAATTTAGTTTTTCATATGCATATGATTTTTACTTAAAGAAAGTAACACTCCGTAAGAAATAACCTATCCTGTGTCCTTTTGATATCTGAGGATTTCAGGCTTAGGTATAAATATATAACATCTCACAAACTGCATTTAGGATTAGAAACTCCCAGGGAAATAGGTCACCTTTAGCTTCTTAGAGCTGTATCACTTGTCTTGTAGATCTGTAGTTTAAGAAAATAATATATTAACCGGAGCTAGGGAGAATTGGATGTTTAACACAAGCAGCTGTTAATTAAAAAACTGCAGTCGTTTGTAGTTTGTTAAATCTTGATATGGCTCTCAAAGAATTTTTAGTAAGACATTAAACACCTTTCTTCTCTGCATCTGATTTCTACATTTGCTACCTTTTTTCCCCTAACGAGTGCCTATTCTCCCTTTAGAGCCCTATCAAGACTCATAAAACCAATAAAATATCTTTTTGGAGGAAGCCAAAATGTATTTGAAAGAATTAGGGTTGATTTGGGAGATGTAATGCTGGTGTTATAGCAAATTAGTTCTGTTAAATATGAGTATGAAGAGTGTTCTGTATATTGTTCTTCAATAAAATATATGGTCATGTGAATGCATGTATACAACTGCAGTGCACTTACATAGAAAGCTGCTTGCACATAACAGTAGGTGTTTAATAACAGTAATGCTGCAACAAAAATAAACGATTGGCCAAGGACAATAGATTTTTCTGTAGAAACTGTAGACACCAGTACAGCAGAAGATATATTTCTCATATTTCAAGCCTTTTATTTTGTTTACACAACAAAGTTATTATGCTAATTACATGGTAATATGCTTCCCCTGAGGACTTTCTATGTTGCTAGCATTGGAGCCAATATGTGATTATTACTATTTCAAAATGATATGATCAGAATGACAGTTTCGCCTTCTAAGGGAGTCCTCACTAGTGCTGGGTGAGGGGCTTAACAATGAATCCAGGAGAATTTGGGGATTTTTTCTTTCACGTTGTTTTAAAACAATGTGGGGCTGGACAACATTTTGGATTAAGAGTCAAGTCTAAGGCTGTGTGTGTGTGTGTGTGTGTGTGTGTGTGTGTGTGTGTGTGTAGGTGGGAGTTCACACTAATATGTGTGCAACTTCGCTAGGGGGAGCTCTTGGCTGGCTGTTCAGAGGCTTGGTCATTGTCTGTAAAAGACAATTTTTCTTTGTTTGAAAATTTACAAGTCATCAATGAAAATGCCACAGATATGGCAGAAGCTTTGGGGCTAAGTCACTGGTTTCCAGTTCTGTCTTCAGGTGGGGATGATGGTGGTGATGTTTGTTCTCTCTCCCATTGCCCAGCAATTATTTTTTGTATGTTTCCATCACTTAGCAGATTTCAGAGCTACTGTAAATATTTCTTTTCACCCAGAGATAGAGCTTCTCCGAAGCCTGTTCCTTCTGAAAATCTCTCCACAAAAGGTTGATGGTAACAATGAAAAAGTACACATTTATAAAAGCCTTTGTTTCTCAATCTGAACTAAGATTGATTGATTAAATGATGATAAATAGAAACATGATTATCATGATGACTTCAAAATTGGGAACTTTGTGACTACAAGTGCACCTGATTGAAAGAGTCATTAAAGGGAGGAATGGTCAGCTAAACAGACAGAAAAATTGTTTGAAAATCTTTATAATGTAATAACTTTTAGAAGGAAAAGAGAATATGTCAGTCCTAAGATAATGGTGACACTGGCTTGGACAATTTTATTGTCTTTATTCACCAAATGTTCCCTTACCCCTCACCAGATTTTTTTTTTTTTTTAAACTGGAGGACAAAAATAAAGCAAAATGCTTCTTTCCCTACCATGTTCCTTTCCTTTTTTCTCCACTCTAATGACATTTGGCAGGCTCGGCTGTGTAATGCTTGACTGGTTTTATTGTTGTCTGTTCCCAGTGGGGAATAGTTGACATTGCTCTCTGTTTTCAATTGATATCCATTTTCAACAATATTGCTTTCTATTAGATTCCTGCACAGTTTGTGCCAAGCAAACTGAATATTTACTGGGTTGACCTCAAAGCCTTCAAATCAACAAACACTAGAATAAACAAAATATGCATTTTTAAGTTGAAATGTTTTCAAATGCTTCTTTCAAAATTATTATTTTTAAATGCACTGTGAACTGCATATTAAAGGACATTATATTGCCACTTTTGTCAAACCATTTTATTTATTTATTTTCACACAGTAAACATTGAAAGAATAGTTCTATACACTACCTAGGCAAGGTTAAAAGCAATTTAAGTTTCCATATTTAGCAATGCCTCCTTCTAAACAATAAAGCATGTTTGCTAATTGCATTTTAATGTAGATATAGTTAATAGCATCATACTGAGCACAGCAACTGAGTCTGACAAACCAGAAGATAGACAAACATTTCAAAGCTTTCTCAGTGGTCAGGGGCTCTCCTTTAGAATTAAGGGGCAAAAGATTGAATTTAGCCATAAAAAAGCCAAATAGCCAATGAATTACATAAATTTTTCTACCATCTTTTCTTCAATTTGCTAAGCAAAGTTTTCAGAATCTTAATCGTGTACCTTACATACATCATAGTAAATCTGGCTGCAGTTGGCATATAAGAAATAAGATGTTTGATTTGGGGAAATAATCAAGAAAATGATTTAAAAAAATAGAAAAAGGTTGGCTTTATGATGAGTATCTCAGGGACTATTGCAATATAGTCAAACCTATTTAGTTACTTTAAAAGAGGCTTGTAATTCTTTTATACTAAAGTTGAAACAAACCATAATAGATAGAATGTGCATAAAATTTATTGGTATGTTGAGGTAACTATTGGCAATTCAAGCAAAAAAGCCTGCCCAGTGAGGTGGGAGTTGACTTATTAAGGGTAGTATTAAGAAATGTTACAGCCAAAATACACATTTTCAAATGATATTTAGACCACCAACCCCCCATGTTATAACCATTTTACAAGACTCTTAACAAGTCACAGGAAAGGATAGTGAGCCAAATTTTCCATTTAAAAAGTTTTTTTTCTCTTTCTCTCTCACTTTTTTATTTTTCCTTCCTTTCTTCCATAAACATTTATTGAGTATTTACATCAGCGGCCTCATTTTTTTCCAGGCAGAGATTAATTTCTGTTACCATTTCTTGCACCCATACTACCTGCCAGCTACTCGGTGCCAAGCACGTTCCATACATATCATTTACCCCTTTCAATAACCCTATGCTCTGAACTCTTTATTTTACTACTTCTTAAAGTTTGTGTGTACTGCAATTGAAACACACCTGAGCCTTTAATGATAATTTGCCATTTGAAGCATCTTACTAAAAAATGTGGTCAAGTGGAGATTGTGCAAACCTAGCAAACAGTGGCCTGGGTCTGATATATGGAATGGTTCTAGGAAAATCCCTTACTCAGCTTTGTTTTTCACATCTATATCTCAGTTTTTCTATTTGTGTACCAGGCATAATTAAAACTGCCCACTGGATCTTTTACAGGCATGTTGGGAGGATTAGCAAGCGTCTGTGGACTTTCCTTAGCTCTTTGAAAGAGCGACAAGAAATTCAAGGCAGGAGCCTTTTATGCAAGACATTGGCTCTATTTACATTTAAACTTCCATTTTTAAAAAAATTAAATGTGGCATTCTTTGGCTCAAACAAAGAACACGATTAATCAGTAGGATCTCAAGCAAAAATTTATTTTTTATGGATTCTAGGAATGCCTGGAAGATCACAGCCAGTATGGAACTAGCATAATAGGCTGATGTGAAGCTGGGTGTTCTGGATGGGTGTTCAACAAATTCAGGTTCCAATCCAATGTTGTCACTAAGCAGCTGTGTCAAACTTGGCAAGAGATGTCTCTTCCCCAGCTTTCTCACTTGCAAAAATAATATACTGTACAGCTGCCTCACAGAGTTGTAGAGGGAATAATACTAAGAAATGTATGAAAGTGTTCAGAATGATATAAAACATTATTTGTGTGTAACATGTGCCATTGGTGATTTTTGAAACTGGGATGAGATACACCCAAGCTTTCCTTTTTGGCTAATTGCAATTACATTGAAATAATACAATACAGATTGTTTAAAGAGTCAAGAACCCCATCTCCCCGTTGTTCCTTATCCAGCTTTTTTGTCATTAAATTTTGACGGTCTTTCTGGCAGAGTATTGAGGCAGCAGCAAGACAGCTACTTCTCCCAAAGCTTTGTTTCTGAAAATTATTCTCAAATGGAAGATGAATTTTACTCTTATGGAAAATGTATATGACTTGTTATCCAAGAGTGTTTTTTCTTGGGAAACGTGTCCAGGAATCTGCAGATAAAATATATAGTGTGCTAGCTGCACAAATGATTTCTGTAGTGTTCCTTGCACCATCATAGCATTCTCACATCTTCTGACTATATTTCCCAAGTGGTATCGGAATTCAATTAAGCTATACTTGATTCTTCCCTTTTTCAAATGGGAATGATTGTTTATCAAAGCAATAAGCATACAAATAATAAAAGAGAGATTGATTTCATTGAGATCGATTACTTCGGAGAGTATTTTATTTAAATTGGATTAGTAAAATGAAACTTACATTTTCTTTCCATGAGTTGCAGGTGACCCATGGGAAGTAGACTCAAAGCAAGATTACCAGGAAAGGTTAGTGCCTGAGGTACCTGGGATTATCTTGGTGATGGATATTGTAGGTGCAGTGGTATAAATTGTTGTAAAGATAAAAGAAAGGTATTAGGAAAGGAAATAAACAGTGGCAGAAATCACAGTATGTTCTTTTAATTCAATTTAGGTAAAATTAGCTTATAATGAATTCTATCTTAAAAAGGGAAAAAATAAAAAAAAGTTGTTTGTTTTTTTCTTTTTTCTTTCTTTCTTTTTTTTTTGAAGCAGACTAAGATGAAGGGGGAGAGAGACCTTATGCCATTTACCACCTCCCCTTCCTTTTCATATGCCATGAGCCTCTATTATTCCAGTTTGTTAAAGTGCAGAGATTAATCCAAGGCACTTCGTTGGCTAATCTGTAGGAAGTGGGTGTCTGGGCTGCCTAACCCCCTTGGTGTGTGCTGACTGTGTATGGAGCCCTTGTTTATCAAGGAGAGAGGGACTATGAGCCCCTAATTCATGCAACAAACAAACAAACAACAACAACAACAACAACAAACTGCTTAAGGATAGAGCTTCTGAGATCTTACCTTAGAACTGACAGAGCATTCCAGCCATGAAGTGAGTTGTGGAGAAAGAGGTAGGCTATAAACTGTCTTCACAAAAGAAGAAAATATTATCAGCTCAGAGACAGATTCTGTGAAGGAACAGTTTAGTTTCTGTGGTTGGCTGGATTTCATAAAATGAAGAAAATCAAACCAGAGGCCTGTTTCTGGAGTTGAGGCGTGATTGTATTTTTAGTTTTCTTAACCAAATAAATCCATCAGTTGACAAAGAGAAGAATGTAGTGGATTAGACAGAGAAGGATGATTGAAGACTTGAAAGCAAGGTCAGTTCAAGATACATTGATCACAGTCTTATTAGGCCTGGAACAGAAAGATAAATGAATTTGAAATGTAGGGAATGGGAGGAGGGGTTAGAAAGAGGACTAAAGGGAAATATTGGTACATTTTCCCACAGTGTGATGCATAACACATGGATACACTCAGATACTGATAATTGGGTTGTTGGAAAAGTCATGACGCATTTTTGCAATGAAAAATAGAAAAAATACATCATGACTTTTTCGACAGCCCAATACAATTCATTGGTTAAATTCCTGACAAATACTGAGCCAAGGTAAAATGTTTCTGTCATACTGTCTCTCTCTCTCTCTCTCTCTCTCTCTCTCTCTCTCTCTCTCTCTCCTTGTCTTCCTTAGTAAAGCACCCTGAAATTATTTTTATAATGTAGCAAAGGGTTCTACTCTTGATAAGTATTTTTAATATTGTAAGACTACAAAATATATTCTAAGCAAAGTCAAATAAAGTGAAGGTGTCGGGAGAGACCCTTACAAATAAGAGTATGGGATCATTATTACTATTGACAAGTCATTTTTCTGATTAGTTATTAAGAAGTACATATTAGCAATAAAAGATCTATAAAAGAGCTGATTGCATATTTCATTAAATTGGAAGTAAAGATGATTATAAAATTTAATATTAAGAGGAAGCAGAATAATTGACATGAAATTAAAGTAACTACTATTAAAAACTTAGTCTTCAAGGTCCTTCAACAGCTGCCTCACTGTCTTATCTGTTGTCAAACTCCAATTCTCATAATTTCTCATTTACTTGAAAACTTAGCTGTATTTCTCAATTTAATCTTTCTTCTAAATCTTTTTTTGTGCTCATAATGTTTCCCTTGGGTATCTTCTCATTTCTCTTTTTTCTATTTCCATTACGTCTTTTAAGAGTTGGTAGAAAGTCTTTCTTTCTTTTTTTTCTTTTTTTAAAAGATTTTATTGGGGAATTGGGGAAGGGGAACAGTGTTGGGGGATTGAGGAAGGAGAACAGCTAAGTTGTTGTCCTTCAATCTTAGTTGTGGAGGGAACAGCTAGCTCAGCTCCAAGTCCAGTTGCCATCGGGCCGCCTGTTGGCAGCTCACAGCTGCTCAACTCAAAGTGCTGTGTTCAATCTTAGTTACCAGTGGGCATAGCCCACCATCCCATGCAGGAGTCAAACCGGAAACCTTGTTAGGAGCACGTGCTCTCACCAGTTGGTCATCCTGCTGTTGGCAGCTCAGTGGCAGCTCAGCTCGGGTGCAACTCACTGGCCCAGGTGGGAATCGAACTGGTGACCCTTGCTCAGAGCTCGTGCTCTTAACCAACTGAGCCACTTGGCCGGACCTGAAAAGCTTTCTTAAGCAACTCTCCTAGAGTAATCCATTCTGGGGTTCCAGAAAGCCTAATAATTGAACACTTCTCTTCCCCCACTGAGTTCTGAACCAGTTGAGAACTATACAGAAATAATGCAGATGAAGCCCAAAATACTATCTTTATTCTAAAAAGGCTGGAGAGTGTGGCAAACGGATCTCATAACTCACTGGCAGGTCATGCAGCTGAAGCATGTTCAAAGGAGAGAACTTTGATCTCCAACCAAAACATGTTCAAAGAAGAGAGCTTTGATCTCCAGCTGCACCCGGAAACCAAAGTCTTGCCCCTGTGTCCAGCCCCCCACCCCAAAACCAAAGGACCTGACATGACAAGGACTTGGAACACTGGAACCCTTGCTTAAACAGAAGGTCCATTGTCCAGGAAGATTGTATGTTGACACCCCTTGCCATAAATGGCCAAGTTCCAAGTTCCTCCAATTAAAACTTGCCCTGCCAACATTTCTGCATATCTGTTCCCCCATAAAAACTCACCCTGAACCGTTGATCAAGTTGTTCAGAGCATTAGCTTCCCATTCTCCTGGGTGGCATGATTCATAAGATAATAGCCAATGTTACTTCACTGGAATTCTCTATGTTTAGTGTTTGGCTCTGCTACTGCTGAGTGGATGAACTCTTTATGTTCTGCAACATTGAGGTGGAGGAGAGCAAGGAGAAGTAGGGGCCTCACAACACCTCTGATCTGTATGTCATCTCATCTAACTGAAAAACTTTGAGAGTAATAGATATTGCTTCTCTTTCACCTCCTCCTTTGGCAAATTCTTGCCTGAAATCATAGAGAGGGGGCGGGGATTCCAGGAAAAGTAGTTCTTAGGTTAAACAAGTTGATGATGAAACAATCCAGCATAGTCCACACCTTGATAACTTGGCATGTGCCAGAAGAATGGTGCACCCTAACTCCATGGGGACAGAGACTCCTATATTCGGGACACTTCTGGATATTGCCCTTTGTGACTTTGCAACTGGCTGTTCCTTTTTATCTTATATAATAAACTGTAATAGTAAGCATAGCATTTTCCTGAGTTCTCTGAGTTGTTCTAGCTAATTATTGAACCTGAGAAGGGGTGATGTGGAAACCTTCAACTTAGTAGCCAAGTTAGACAGGAGTATCAGTAACCTAGGGATCTGATACTTGGAATTGGCATCTGAAATTACAGCAGTCTTGTGGGATTGAGGCCTGTGGAGTCTGACGCTAACTTAGATAGTGTTAGGCTTGAATTCAATTTAATTGTAGGACACCCAATTGGTATCAGAATTGGTTGATGGGAAGAAAAATAAAAACCTCTCAAGGAGAATCAGCTGACACCATAACTGTGTCTTCAAAGGACTTTCCACCATCATATCAAGTCAGCTGCTTCAGGGAAATGAGGACTGTGGTAAGACTAGTGAATTCCATGAGCATAAGCTCACGGTCCACTTTGTTTGCTGAAAAATGAGTCCCTGATCAAGAGCAGTGCTCTGTAGAGTGCTGTGATAGTAAATAAGGCATTGTATAAGTTCATGGATGGTGGTTTTGGCATAAATATTGTGGGAAGGAAAGGAAAATCCATACCAGAGTAAGTGTCTATTCCATAGGAACGAAGTGCTGCCTTTCAGGGAAGACCACATGGAAGTAGTCCAAAGTAATCAACTTGCCACTAAATGGCTGGCAGGTTCTCCAGAAAATGGTGCCAAACTAGGGCCTCAGCATTGATCTCTGCTGTTGACAGGATGCATATTCAGCAATGATTATAAGCCAGATTAGCATGCTAATCAGCTATATCAACAATTGTTGAACCACTAAACTACAAAAAATAAATATTTTAATCTGTCCATTTTGAGATAGTCTGTGTGTGTGTGTGCAGCAAAAGCTAACTTAAACAGAAATTGGTACCTAGAAGTGGTGTGCTGTCATAACAAAAACCTAAAACATGTGGCACTGGTTTTGGATCAAAAAAATTGGCAAAACTATTGCATGTGGTAACTCTGAAGTTAGAAAATGTACTTAATATCTTGTGGATCTGGTTAAGAACATTTTCAGGCAGAATGTTCAGGAAGAAATAGATACGTTACAGAAATGACTATTTACCTTGCAAGCAAAAACTAGAAAAAATTGAGGTCCCAGGACTTTCTAGATTAGAAAATAAAATTGTTTTTCTTTCCCAGTCTCTCTAGTTTGCAAAAGATCCTTCCACTAATCAATGGGGAGCGAGGGGCTTTAATGACTTGTGAAGACCTTAGAAGGATTTACCATGGTTCCTAAAAGATTCTCTCAATAGATAAGATAATTTCTAAAAACCTTAGGAGCATTTACCTATAACATCTTGATTTGCTGCCCCAAGAAGAAAGGAGACTGCATCAAAAAGAATGTGTGTCCTTTTTTAAATAAAATGACTATAGCCTATATATAGGAAACCCACAAAGTTTTAAAATGGATTATAGAAGCTTGCATTAAAAGGGACCAACACAACTCAAAGCGAAATGATGACTTTGGGCCTTCAACTGTCTTTGAGCAGGAAGCAGAATGAGAAAAGCTATTTCCCTGTAAATAAGGGCTAGTTCTTATGGTAATATGTACATGACTGGATTCTTGAATTGCTATGGACTCCTATGTGCTTCCCCTTTCTCCTGTTTTTTGAATGGAAATATCTCTTATGATTATCTTGTTGTTGTCTTACAATTGTATGGTGAATAAATGAGGGAGGGAACAAATGAAGTTGTTAATTTAGTTCAGAGTTTTGGATTAAGAGGAGCCACATGCAAAAGCTGCACTTAAGGGACCTTATTCACAGCTGGACCAGATACACTTCCTGAGATGTTGGTTTCTGAGTTTCATGATAACCTTGGATGAGACTTTTAGGCAGTCTTGGAAGAAGGTGAATTCATTTGACATGTGGGAGGAATACAAACAAGTATAGCCAGTGGGTGATTGTAGTAGATTCAATATGGCCACAAATTCTTTGTGGCATGTCCCATAAAGAGATGGAGTTGGTTTCTTCACCTCTTGAATTGTGGCTCATCAGAATGTGGCAGAAGGACAATGTACAAGTTGTGAATCTAAGCCTCCAGAGGCCTTGAAGCCTCTACCTTTATCCTCTTGGAATGTGTCCACTCTATGAACACGCCTGCTGTTTTATTCCTGCAGAGAAAAATGTCTAGCCGATACAGACTTGCCACTATCCCAGCTGAGGGCCTAGATATAAGAGTGAACTCATCAGACACCATGTAGGGCAGAGAAATAATGTCTCAGCTGAGCCAAACCTAAATCACTAATCCACAGGATCATAAACAAATAAATGATTTTAAACGATGAAGTTTTGTTGTAGTTTATTACTTAGAAAAATCCAGTTGAAACATACCTACAATTACAGCTTCATATATGTCTCTGTCTTTCTGTTACGTGCAGTGGTCCTTGCCCTCTCAGGATAGAAATCAAGAGTGGGCAAAACAGTTTTACAGAGAAAAAGGTTTATTAAAGCAAAAGCTTGATCCACCAAAAAAGCCCACTCTGGAAAAAAATGGATGGGCTCCCTGAGCCTTACAGACCCAGCGGCTTTTTGGGCTCTTGGGTTGGAGTCCACGCCTTCGTTTTTCTCTTCTCCCTCCCCAAAGTATGTTGAGGGGGGTCACAGACTGTGCCTGTGCAATGTACCTACATGCTACTTCATGCATCCCATATCTCTTAAATCTTCACCTTAGGGTGTGTTTTTTACTGCAATAATGAAGAAAAGTTAACTTATAGGGCAGCTCTTTTAACTAATGTGCAAGCATGACTTTAGGAACTTTCCCTGGGCCTGCTTATCTCTCTTGCAATTAAGGTTCTATCGGTTTAGTATCTCTTATTGGCCAAAGGATGTCGGTCAAGGTTGTTCTCCAAAGCTGCATACTCCGGCTACTGACTACATTTCTACTGAGATTGTAAATGCCTTGAGGGCAGTGGCTGTATTTTGCAACTTTTGTGACTTCTACAACACTTAGCATAGGGCTGGGTTCAGATTGATGCAGTATGAATGATTTTTTGTACCTGAATCTCATATTCCTTTGTTTGGAAACATAGAGTTTAAAAGTTAAAGAATATCAGAAGAAAAACTTTAGGCTAGCTTTGGCATATCATAAAAGATCTACTGTTACCCTCTCACACTATTTTTTTTTCCCCAATGGGAGGAAGAGTTTTAGTCTTTAACCACTGGTCTTCAGGGTCACAAGGAACCAAATTTTTCATATTTCACTGCTAGACTCTCGATGGGTAGTAAAGTAGTATCTATTACTTAAAGAGATAATAATTAAAATATATAAATTAATAAAAAAAAAGAATCAAACATTTTGGAAGCACAGCATATTGACCCCTACTCTGAACCTTTCAGCCAGTGCCCATGTCTATCACAGGGCCTAATAACCAAAGTAGATGCATCACTGAGGCCAGTGAAAGTCAGAGAATTGCTTGGAATCATCTTGCTTACTTCCTGATCTGATTCTACTCTACTCTTATTTCCTCCTGGATCGTGACCTGTGGTTTTATTTCCCCTCTGCAACCTACTCTTCCCTTGAACTTGGCATTGCTGTTACATTTTTCTAGCTTGAACCCTTAGCAATTTGTATATATGTTGGCTGAGACTAATCCTTTGGATATCTTCATTCAGAGTTGTCTTAGAATATCCTGACTTAATTTTAGCTCCTCATGGACTGACTACTTACCTGCTCTGGATTTCTCCCATTGAGAGGAATTCAGACTACCAACAGTTTTTGCAGACAAAGCAATGGGCAGTAGTGTTAGTGTGAAGAGGAAATGAGATAAAACAGGGAGTGATGAGAAAGGCCCTATTCACATCAGTAGGCTCTGACAAGGCACTGCCTTTTTTACTGAGGGCCCCAGGGAAATCACCTCATGAAAACATTCTAGGAGCTCTAATGGTATGTAACCAGAAGAAGATTCCTTTAAATCTCTGTTTTAACTCTCCTTCCCAAGGGCTATTCAAATTCTGAAGGAAGGGCTGTTCCTTCCAGGTCTTGTTTATTCTATGAAAAGACCCTTGATATATGATGCAAGAGTAAGATGATGGTGGGGTGATTACCTCATGGGGATTAACTTCATGTCCACTGCTGTATTCCCTGTGCTGTAAGGTCTTGGAGGTAGTTGGCGCAAATCAAGGCGGGTTAGCAGAACAAAGGGAAAAAAGTAAAATATTCTGCTAATATTTAAAAACTGGGGATGTGAAATTTTCCTCATAAAATTATTTTGTAACATATATAATGATTTTTCTCTTGCTGGAGTTCAGAGAGATGGCTCTCAGGCTATGCACACAGGCTGAGCAGCAGGTGTTTGCAGAGTTGTGCTGAGGGCTCTTGCCCCCATGACAACCAGGCAGCTTTGCTTCAATCTGCTTTAAATGTGGGTGATGTATAAAAGGATCCTTGGAGAATCCAATGTAAGGCTTAGATATGAGTTCATATCATTTTTATTTTTTAAGCCTGTATAAGAGGTCACCATAAGAAACTTGCTCATAAATGTTTGTTGACCAACTGACTAAATGTTTCCTCACTATAAGAACAACATAGTTACTTTAAAGGCCATGTTATAACTTATAGTTTTACAATAAAGTCAGAACAGTCATACATGCATCTCTAAAGTGATAGTTACTAAAGATGTGGGTGAGCAATGTCAGGAAACTTCAATACTTCCTTTATGTGCATGAGGTCTTATTAATACTTTAACATTCACCTAAAGAGAGAAGGATGTGTGTCGCCCAATCCCATTGCCTCCCATTATGTTTTTGCTTGATTCCTGCAGGTGTGCAAAAGCCTTTCCCATGTGAAACCACATGTCTCTGCATAGGAGCTTGGTGTTTGGGAGTGCATTTATCAAATGCATGCCAGCTCCTGTACAACTACCTGAGAAAATTGTAGAACACCTGCATACTACTGATTTTTACTGTTGGAATTATTTTATTGCACAATTTAAAAATCTACCATCGTATCCTAGAAACATACTATCAATACATGATTCTGAGTACAGAAATTGGCTGTAAATTTCATTGCTGACATCTTATTTCTGGTCATTAAACTTTTATTTTACCTATTTTATCCCATACATAAGAAAAGAAAAGAAAACATATGAAGGGACTGTGGGATGGTGTGCTTCTTTTCCATGTTTTGATATTTTTAGCTTTTCCCAATGAACCTAAAAAGGCCTGAAATTTGTACTTGAAATGTATAAAAAATAAATTAATTAGTTAAAGAATATTGAAGAGCTGGCTATATAATTAGGGTGAAATCTTCTCTATTTCCTTGTATTAAGGAAAGTAACAGACCACAATTGTCTGTATTTTCTTTCCTCTTTGAAACCACTTCTGCTCCAAAGATCATGAACCAAAACTGAAGAAACAACTCTTTCCTGCTGGCATGAGATAATTCAGCATCCATGATGTCTTAATCCTGGGCCTCCCTTAATTGACTTCTAACTGTGTTGAACTGTGGCTGCTAGGAGTTGCAATGTAGGTTGCAATTTACAAGGCACTAGAACTGTTTCTCATCCTCAAATTAGTCCTGAGCTGTACATAACAAAGATGAAAAATAAAAGAAAGTCTTTACTTTCCTGTCTGTCTGGCCACCTCAAGTGAGGCTTTCTGACCGTCTCAGAATGGATGGTTGCCTTTGAACAATTTAATTATGTACAAAAAGAAAAAGCATTAGGGCTGCCAATGCCTCACTAATTTTGTTTTAATAAAGTTGCCTCCAGTGGCCTATCTTGTCCAGAGGAAGTGGAGAACTCCTAATGCTTTTAGATTTTCACAAGGAGTGTTGATTATTTTGAAAACCTGTCCTGTGGTGAATCCAAGGTACAGCAAGAATCCCCTTCTTTCCTGTAAATGTCTGTGGGATTTCTTTATTAATTAAGTGTTCTAGATCCAAGCAGTAAGGAAGAAATGACAGGAAGTTATTTCTTCTATGGCCCTTTATGGTCATTTAACATTTATTTCTACCTATCTTTCTTAGTTGCTACCTTTCCATCTTAGAACCCCAACTAAGAAAGCCACATTATACACACACATACACACTAAAAGGTATAGGCACTCTGGTATCTCTTGGGATAAAGATATGGTTAGAATTCTAAATAATTCAGAGTCCAAAAGGGAGCTAGATATATAAATGATAATAATGGTGCAATTTATGAAGATATATTTGAAGAGTATTTATGGGATCATGGAGGAGAGACTCCTATCACTGGGGCTGGGAGAGTAAAGGGTAGCTTTCTGGAGAAGATGGCATCTAAATCAACTCTTTAAGAATGAGTCAGGATCACCCAGAAAAATAATGTTAAGAGGGGATTTTAGGCAAAGGTAATCAATGAGAAAAGCATGGGAAGGTGAAACATAGTGTATGCAGGAATCAGAAACAGTTCTGTGTCACCCAGGAATACAAATAGGGGGGTGGGGGATGGGAGGTAATCAGGCCAGGAGGTAGGTAGGGGTTAATTATGAGTGGACTAACATACCATGTCAGTCAGCTTGGACTTCCTCAGGTAGAGGATTAGAAGGATCTTAAGCAGGGATGGAACTGATCAGATTTGTGCTTTATGTGTTATTCAGGCAGCTGGGCACAGGGTGAATTTGCACACCGGAGAACTAAGTCTGGTGGTCAGATAGAAGTCTGAAGTGGTTGTTCAGGGCAAAGCAGTGATAGCAAGATATTGAGGGGTTAAGGTTGAGAAATAGCTAATAGGTTAAATTGGAAAGACTTAGACTAAGACAATGACTTAGAGATTCATTAAACCTACAGAATTGCCACAGAAGGTATTCTGGTTTCAAAGAGGCTGGATCTTCCAAGACCTGAAGATCCTGTCATGTAAGGCTGATTGTATGCCTATAGTTGCATGGCAAGGCTGGTGGGGCTGTATTACCAAACCAGGGGTTATGGGTAGACATTCAGGCATAAAATAAACTCATAACAATTCTATGAAGTCCAGTTCTTCTCATTCTCAGGAACCTTGAGACATTTGTGGTTATGATAACTATTAAGGAGAACTGGATTAATGCAGTTGGAAAGGTTGAGGCCAGGTTTTTAGCAATGAAGCCTAGGATTTCCATTTCTAAGCGTTTCTTTATTGAGAGTCATGTCTTTTGTCATGGGAATGGCATTTGGCTCCTAGAATTATTCCTCAAAGCTTTCAGGAGAAAGTCAGAGTCCTGGGCTTTCTACTAAAGGTCATTGATGATCTGCCCTCATCTTCATTCTTGTCTCCTACCATTTCACATATGCATCCTTTCTCCATGCCTTATCATTTAATAATTCATGGACCTTTGCAAATGTTCCTACCTCTGAAATTTTTCCCAAAGTTTTTACTTACATTTTAAAAGCATCTTGTTCTTTGGAACAATTTCTCTCATAAAATTATTGTGTAACATGTACAATGATTTTTCTCTTGCTTGAATTCAGAGAGATGGTTCCCGGGCTATTCACACAGGCTGTGTCTGATGATATCTTCAATTGGCTCTTCCACTGAAGGTGAGCTGTTCCTACACCAGCTTCAGGTGAAGTATATAGATTATTAGTTCTGCCCTTCACTTTATCTCATTTATTTAAAAATTTCATACTGAGATCATTCTTTTATCTTAACTACTATTTTTAACCCCCACCTGCCCTCTTTCTCTACTAAGATAAACACATTGACTACCAGCTGTACATAAAATGAAAAATGCAAATTCCTTTTTTATTCCATTAAGGATTGAGTTGTAGTTTTTTCTTATGTTGTTAAAATACTTTCAAAAATGTAAATTTTTAAAAAAAAGAAAATTAAGACACTGAGATAGTATCATTTTGTTACTTTCCATATAATTTAAGATTTTAATATTTTGGTTGGTCAGAAATTGACTGAGTTTTGCTATGATGAAAATTACTTGTGCCAGAAAGCTACACTGGGTTGAAACATTATGCCACAGTAATCCCTATAGAGTAGAATATATTGAAGCATAACCATGGGAAATAGAATGATTCTTTTAAACCACTGAGCCAGCAAATGAGGCCATTTGATTCTGAGACACTGTGACCATTCACGAAGTGGGATGTTCACCAGTTATAAGAGTCTTAAACTGATTTAGGCTGACCTATCCCTTAGCTTGTGGTGGGAATACTTGGGATTATTTTTTTTAATCCACCCCCCTTTGCTTTGTTATCCTTCCAAATTAAAAATTGTAAGCTAAACTAAAAGGTTGTTGAATGCCTACATGGTTAAAACTAAGTCAACTTTTGTACAAACTCTATTTTCTTTTAAATTTTCTGTCTAAATGACTTTAAAATGGTAACGTGTTAGGCATTGTAAATGGAGAAGATTTCAGGTGTTATTTCTAAATGACAGTTGAGAAATTTTACTTTGCATCCCCCCAAATGCTCTGAGATGGAAAATTGAGTGAAAAGAAAAATGGGAAAACAAAACAAATTGGAATCATGCCTGGCTTGTTTACTTTTGGAAATCTCTTCACACTCATTTTAATCAATTGAAAAGAGATGGTTCATCAGATCAAAGAATTTTATAGCTGAAAGGAGGCTCAGAGATGATCTTATTCAACTCTCTCATTTTATGGATGAGGAAACTGGGACCCAGTGAGGCAAAGATGCCTTCCTAGCTTTCTATGGCTCATTAGCAGCTGGGCAGAGAACCCAAGTCTCCAAAGGCCCAGCCTGGTGTCTCTTCCAGTCTGGATGGCTGCCTCATCGTTACACCAATTTAAAGTATTTATATATTTCTAAATTAAAATGGCTTATAAAAGTAACTTAATGAGCAGAGGAAGAGTAATTTTTTAATCAAATGAAGGTTTTCAAGTATGTTTCTGAATGTTGACTGGTACTGGATGAAATGCTGTTTTGCACATAGTAGATACTCAGTAAATATTTGCAGATTGATAGAGTGCTCAGAAAAGTTAATTTATTTAAAAAAACCTAAACACATGTCTAATATCACATAAGGAACAATAAATATGCCTAATATCAAAGAAAATTATTTCCCAAAGAAAATAAAATCCTAAATGCAATTTCAGATGTCCTTTACAAAAATAAAAAGATACCTAAGTGGTGAGATAGTCACAGACTTTCCTGAGGTTGCTCATCAACAGGGTGGACCATATAATTTATTGTCCAAACTGAGTCATTTTTGAGAGCAAAAGCAGACATTATAAATATTTTTGTTAAGGCAACAAGTGTAAAGTGGGACTTTTCAGGGTAACTAGGACATATGGATCACTTTGATGTAGGATATTTCTTGTGCTGGGGTCATAGTCTTGTGAAGACAAAGAATGGAAACATGGACCAAAGAGGCAGAGTTCGTAGCAGCGGATAGTTTTATTAAAGCAAGAGAAAGGTTTTAGCAGCCAAGCAAGAGGGGGTACCTGGAACTGGGATGCCCACTAGCTAGGGTAAAAGGCTTGAGTTTTATATTTTTCTTTCTGCCTGGGAGGGGGAATGCTAGAATGCTGATGCCTGTTATTAAGGTGTTTATAGATATGTTCTGTTGCTCAGCCTTGCTCATCCTAACGTCCTTCAAAATGGCTTTGTTGTTCTGGAGCATGATTGATGTCTCCATTCCAGTAAGAGGGAGTTAGTTATATCTTATAATTTTGAAAGAATTGGCTAGTATAAGAAATGGCCAGTTGTTTTTTTTTAATCTTTGCTCAGTCTACCAGAGAATTACTGACTGCTTGATATTATACTAACTAACCTGTCTTCACTTTACATATGAAATGATAAGATGTTTACATTAGCTGAGTATTTACTACATGTTAAGGAAGACCTTAGGGATTTCTATACTTTAGTGTCGCTTTTAATGGTTGAGCAGGTAAAGTCTTCAGTGGCATTTTATTAAAGAGGTTCAAATATATTAAAAGTCAGGGGTGTGGGGGGGCAGGGATGAGGGAGAAGGGGAAAGGATGAGACAACATAAATTGGTAACTACAATATTGCCTCAGGGATAGAAAAGACAGTTTGGGGAATATAAAAAAATCAATAATGTAAATATTTTTAGGGGACCAGATGGACTCATGTCTTGTTAGGAGACAACTTCATGGATGGTGTAGAAAATTTTGGCTTTTAGCTAGCAGCTGGACCTTTTGCATGGTAACACAACCAGTGGTTAAAAATATACCCTTGGTGATGCGAAATAGACACTATTTCCAAAACTTGTTCAAATCTGATTACATTAGCAATTTCTCAGATCCATTGTATTAGCTCTGTAATTTGCTTCCAAGACTCATGTCATCTATTGACTCAGAAAGCAACTTTTTTTTTTTTTTTTTTTTTTTAAAGAAAGAGAAAAATATCTGTCTCTTTTTGGAAAGCATAGCCTGGAAGAACTTGGAAACAATAAATCTTTAGATTGGCTGGAAGGCAAGATCAAAATCTATGCAATTTTCTTGTCATTGTTTGCAGTACCTCTATAGGGAGCTGGGAAGGATGCCTTGATAGCTCTTTGGGGTTTTAGACAGTGCTTTAAGTAATACCCACAGGCTGTGCCCCTAGAAGTTCTTTCTATAGGAAGGGAGAAACTTTAACATTTGAAAAGAGCTAATATGATTATTGAACCTAGAAAAATTGCCCAGACCTTCATACCAAAGCTTTACTTATATTTTCTCACTTCACCTTCACAACAGTCCTATGAAAATGTAAAGTCATAATTCATCCTAGTGTGCATGCAGGTGACAAAATAGAGGCTAAGAGAGGTATTCTCACCAGGAACTGGCAGGCTTGTGTTTTGCAGGCAATTTTGCCTGGTTCCCAGGGCCATACACTAACCACTCTGGTCTTAACTAACCACTCTGCAAGGAAATCTTTGAAGATTCTCTTGGATTTAACTCAGTATTGAATGGGTTTTCTCCACAGAAAGCCAACCACCCAGTTATCAGAACCAGAACGTTCGTGTCCTGTTGAGTTAAATTGTGTCACCACCCCACCCCCAAAGATATGTTGATGTTGTAATACCTCAGAATGTGGCCTTACATGGAAATTCGGTCTTTTCAGGAGTAATCAAGTTAAAATGAAGTCATTAGTGTGGGTCCTATGCTAATAAGATTGGTGTCCTTATTAAAATGGGGATTTGGACACAGAGGGAAGACAGTGTGAAAGGACACAGGAAGAAGATGACCGCCTGTAATCCAAAGTTACTGTCAATGAAAAACATCCAGCCTGAGAATGCTTATAAGAGTTTATTTGAGTCAAACTGGTGAGAATTGCTAGGAAGCAAAATCACAATGGATTGAGAAAATGCTCCACAAAATGGCAGTTTCCAGTTTAGGTTATATAAAATGTAACATATATATATATATATATATATATATATATAATAATGTATTTTCTATAATATTTATATATGATTTTTACAATGATAACAAAAGGAATCTCATCTAGCTGACTCTATCCCAACTTCAATTTTGCCATGTGGGCCTTAGAGAAGGAATCAGGCTGAGGTGCTTAGTTGAGGCCTTTTTTTTGTAATAGAATGGTGGAATTAAAATCTCATTTTTTGAAATGAAAAGAAAGATAGATTTTCATCTGTCTGAGATAATTTAATATAACCTACTTGGAGGCAGAGGAGAATGAGTGAATGATTCTTCTAGTATTTCTAGCTCTATAATTATATTTTCAGGGGGAGAGAATAAAGATTCCTGCTTCTCCACACATCACTATACATTTTGAAGAAGATTCAGGGTTTAATATTTGTCATTCAGCCACTTTCCTAATTTTATGTCTAATTAGCCAAGAAATTGAAGTTTCAAAAACAGTCTTGATTTGCCGAATTCCCCTATGTATTTCAATTCAACCAAAATTCATTATATTTATTTTATTCCTTCTAGGTGTGCCATATTTTGTTAGGGAATGGGGAAAGAGGCTGAAGGGGGAGATCACAGGCCAGTGTTTCAGAGTCCAGTGAGGAGGGAGGACATGCTCACAGCCACATAGAATGAGTTGCTAAATTGGCAGCATTTACGTTACCCAAGCGAAACATAGAGGTGGGCTCACAGAATTCAACTGGAGGTGGGATAGGAGGAAGAATGCAACTTTACACTCCCAATCTATCTATATAGGTTGTGTGGGAGGGCTATACTACATATCACAAGGTCATCACGCCCTAATTAGAATGCTATTTCCCAGTAATCCTAACACTACAGTGGATTTCTTCTGAGAATGCTCTCCTTTAAAAACTGCCTTGTCTTTCTTTCTAATCTGTAAAAGCAATAGCACTGTTTCTAAAACTCCTATTCCTAGAGAGATGAATCTCTCCTCACACATTTGCCCTTTTTTTAAGGATTTTAGTAAAAACATCCCTTCATAAATAACAAATAGTGTTTATTTCACCCTTTCACAAGCTTGGCTTTCATGTGTATTATAACGCTGTAAAGGATGAGTACTTTTGTGGTGCTTGTTGTCAACAGCTGCATGACCATAGTCCCACATTCAAGACCAGCACAAGTCTCCATGTGAAGGAAGTAAACTTGGACTTCAGTGCAGTTCACTCTTTTGGTTTCCTAGCCACCCATAAACTCTCCTGGTGCTTAGACAACCTCTCTTGTCCTCAGCTGTTTGTCAACTAATCCCTTTAAACTGTGAATTTTCAACCTAAAGATGTTGCAGCTCCACAGAGATACATTCTCATGGTGGAATCATGGGCACTGTATTGGCATAAGAAGAAACTTTGTAGTGAAGGACCTGTCAGCCACATATTGAAGGGGCCAAAGAGTTACTGGGACTATACCCTAAGAGAAGCCTAAGCCGACATTTTGCAAAGGTTGTGGAATATGCTTTTTCTGTACCTACACTTCCTTGCCAAAAATGTTTGAACTTCCTAACTTGAAGGTATTGATGGTTGGTGGGCTCTTTGACCATGCAAATTAACCCTACCCTCCACTTTTCTTGGGTCTCCAGATGTATAGGCATGTAAACCACTACTTCTTATTCACAAATCAAATAGAAGCTCATCAGCTATGAATTCTCTCACCATCCTTCAACTCCACCTCAGAACATCAGCCTCTGTGTACAGCTAGCCACTCCTCCTGCGCCCCTGCATTCTCACATCCAAAGTGAGCCCATCACCCTGTGTTCTGGATCTCACCTTGCATCTCTCGGAAGCTTGCTCCATTGAATTCTCCTGCTTTGTTGCCTACAAGGGCTGACAATTAAGTTTCAAACTAATCCTTAAAAAAGTGCGACATATCTTATTGATGAATATTACTATGGTCACCTTTGAAGGACTCCCCTTGGGAAGCTATTCACTGATGCGAGCACCTAGTCCACTCTTCAAAGCAATTTTGGAACTCTTTTTCTGGAATGGCCATCAGAGCTATTGTCGTATTATCCTTTGTGTCCTGAATGTCATCAAAATGTCTCCCTTTCAATATTTCCTTTATCTTCAGGTAAAGAAGTCATTGGGGGCCAGATCAGGTGAGTAGGGAGGGTGTTCCAATACAGTTATTTGTTTACTGGCTAAAAACTCCCTCACAGACAGTGCCATGTGAGGTGTTGCATTGTGATGCAAGAGCCATGAATTGTTGGCAAAAAGTTCAGGTTGTCTAACTTTTTCAAGCATCCTTTTCAGCACTTCCAAATAGCAAACCTGCTTAACTGTTTGTCCAGTTGGTGCAAATTCATAATGAATAATCCCTCTGATATCAAAAAAAGGTTGGCAGACAATTAAGTTTGCGAACTTAATTGTCCTCTACATCTTCAAAATATCCCTGTCTTCTGCCCAAGTGAATTCTTTCCAACATCCAATGTATTATACAAATCCTTCTCACCTAATCTCCTGTTTGTCTTTCTCTTCAACTCATTGAAAGTTAATGTTCTTCCACTCCAGTCTGTTATAACTCTTCTTTCTAACACCACTAATTATCCTTTAATGGCCAACTTCTGTGAACACTTCTCAGTCATCTTATTTGATTTCCCTGCAGTATTTACCACTGCTGACCTCTCCATCCTTAAATTATTTTCCCTCATTTGATTTCTTTTCTTTCTTTCTTTCTTTCTTTCTTTCTTTCTTTCTTTCTTTCTTTCTTTCTTTCTTTCTTTCTTTCTTTCTTTCTTTCTTTCTTCTTCTTCTTCTTCTCTCTCTCTCTCTTCTTTCTTTTGAAATTTTATTGGGGAAGAATGTGTTTTTCCAGGACCTATCAGCTACAAGTCAAGTAGTTGTTTCAATCTAGCTGTGGACGGCGTTTTTCCAGGACCCATTATTTCCAAGTCAAGTAGTTGTCCTCAATCTAGTTGTGGAGGGCCAGATTCGAACTGGCAACCTTGGTGTTATGAGCCTGCGCCCTAACCACCTGAGCTAACTGGCTGTCCCTCATTTGATTTCTTCATTGAGCTCCTGTGCCTCTCCTTAGTCTTCTTTCCAGGTGTCTCTTCTTCCATAACATCTTTAAATATTGATGTTAATTTAAATATGATATCATGAATTTGTTATCAGCCTATTGTTATTTTAATTCCTTCCTGAGCTGTCTCATTTACTCTCATAGCCTAAAATCCATCTTTATGTTGTTGACTCTGAGCCCATATCTCCCATGCAGGCCTCTTACCTATGCCCTAAGTATCTAATGGGCATCCACACCAGGCTAATCCAGAGACCCCAAATTTGTTCCATCCTATAGTATGTCTTCCCCCATCAATTTCCTTAGCCTTGCTCCCTCTCTTGTATTCCTCAGGAGGTATGTAATACCACTGGGCATCCATGGTCCTCCAGAATTTATTCCCCTCCTTTGCCACACACAGCTAATAGAATGACAGGTCTCATTAACTCTATCAGCCCAAAACCTCTCTTGTCCATGCCTTCTTCTACTTCCTACTGCCTCTGCCTCCATTTGGGTACCCATCATTTCATTTTCAGACTATTTTTGCTACATCTTGTTTCTAATCTTGCCCCTCACCATTCATCCACCACCACAAACACCATCCATTCACCACAAATTTGATTACTTCAATGCTCAATCAGAATTCTTCAAAGTTCCTCATTGCTTAGAGCAGGGAAAACTATGGCCCATCGGCCAAATCTGGCCCATCATATCTTTTTGTACAAACAAAACTCATGTACAAACAACTCTTCCATTATGTGAAAGTAGCCATAAACAATGAAGAAGAGTTGAGTATTTATGAGAGTATAGGATCTGCAAAACTTTAAATATTTACTATCTGATGCCTTACAAAAAAATGTGCTGGCTTCTGGCATAGAGGATTAACCCAAACTTCTTAGCATGGCACCAAAGGCATTCCAACATATGTTCTCTGTCTGCCTGTCCAGATTCATGTTCTTTAACTCCTTTTTTAATAGAAAGCAATATTAGATTTTTCCCCCCTTTGGTACATGAAGCTATGTAACATTGTGGTTAAGAGTAGAATGCATAGCATGATATTTGGGTTGAAGCTTGACCTTGCCACTAATTACTGTGACCTTGGGCAAGTTGCTTACCCTCTTTATGATTTATTTTCCCCATATATAAAAGGGAAGGTCCTAATTCAAACTGTTCCTTATTCAGAGGACTTGGAAACATTATTGCTTCAGTCTTAATTTATTTGTCTATAACATGGAGCTCATAAAATTGTCCTTTGGGCGATAGTTCATAGCAGTAGAGTAAATCAAAATGTATTTTTGGTAGTAATATTAATTAAATATACCAGAATATTCTTACTTGAATAACTCAACTTTCTTAACTGACTTATCTGACATTTCATAGGAACAAAACTTCACACATCAATCAAATAGCAAAGAAATAAGGACAGGAAAATAGTAGTATTTGTGAGATATTTTACAATTTATTGAAAAAGAGAAAGGATACCTCTTTAAAACTATCCCACACTGTATGTGAGTATTATATAAACTGAGAAAGACCATATATATCTAAGGTGTTATGTATAGACTTTAGTGCTGTACATTATCGAATTCTCTTCATCTAATTTCTAGGAGAATGATGTTTTCTTGCCCTCTTAGAGTTAGCTGGGGTCATGTGACTAGTTTGGCCAATGAGCTGTGTCATTCATTGATTCCAGGATGAAGCACTGAATTGCTTGTCAGACTAGCACATTCTTCCCTGCTGGATAGAACAAGGAGGAAAAAAAACCAATACATCAACAAGATGGTGGCATCTCTCTCAGCTAGATTACTCAGTGACTCTCTGAGGGCAACTTGCTCCAGAGGATTGCCTGGACCCATAGTGGATTTTGTGACTGCGAGAAATGAACTTGTTGGATCCAATCCCAGAGATTTAGGAGTTTTATTTTTGCACATAATCTAGCCAATTTATAATAATTATTATTGTATAAGAGAATAATGCCTTTCTTCCCCCATATTCTTAAGACAGTAGAATTAAGTGGATGCCATGGGTGGGTAGAGAGGGCTTCCCAATACTAAGCCTCATGGAGCACTGAAAGGAACTGGTCTGTTGTTTTATGATGAGGAGGAAGAGAGGTTCCTTTGCAATCACTCCTGGCTGTTTTCTCTCTTTCAATTAACAGTTTTTGTTATTGTACTTGGGAGGAAAAGCTCTAGGAGCAAAGGCTATGGCTTTAACAATAAATGCCTCCTCAAATATTTCTAACCTGAAAATAAAATAACATAAAACCTCATAAATGAATATGGTGGCAAGCTGCAAATGTCATGTTGCCATTGTATGGATTTAAAATCAAATGTAAACAATGTTTGAGGAAACACTGACCTGAATTGAGTCTTTTTTTCACACTAATAATTAGTTCTCCAGCAGCAGACTCTAGTTGAAAGCTGGGTCAGTGCTCCTCTTCCCTAGAAAAAAAAGCTTAGTGTGGCCAGACCACAAGACATGTTCCCTGGGGATATTGTCTTTTGTGGTTGTCACCTTACCCTGTTCTGGTAAAACGCAGTTTTCTTGGCATATGTTCCCTTACCTTGATTTGCAGGAAATGGGAAGAAATTTTTTTTCTCTTCAGTGTGGGCAACAACTGGAATGGAGAGGCTGGAGTAGGGAAGATGGAGGCTAAAATTCTAGAAATCAAGTAACACACTTACCCAATATTAGGAGTATCAAAGCTAAAAAGATATTTTAATTTTACAAAGGGTAAATGGATGTAATGTTATATACCTTTTTCATATTCTGGAGCACAGTACTGAATAATGAAGTCAAATTATCTGAGGGTTTCTTAATTTGATATTTATTCTACAACTTCTTCAGTAATCAGGATTTTTGGTAACACATTTTCCTGACATAAAACCATGGGTGAGGATGGATTTTTCTTTTTTATCAGCTTTATGGATGTTTTAAAAAATTTGAGACTGGATATTTGGTTTAAATTTCCCACAGTGAGCATCATGACTTTTGGCCCAAGGAAGAGATATTAAATTATGTGCAAAAAGTACAAACCAGCTAATAAATGAGAATTTGAACCTCTGGACCTATTATTCAGAATTTTCTATAAATTCTGATCAATCCTTGTGAATGTCTGATGCAATTTCAGTTTATTTGAGAACATTTGGTCAGGAAAATATTCTCACCCATCAAGATTATCTTCTCTG
The DNA here is from genome assembly GCA_033961575.1 of Aselliscus stoliczkanus. Taxonomy (NCBI): domain Eukaryota; kingdom Metazoa; phylum Chordata; class Mammalia; order Chiroptera; family Hipposideridae; genus Aselliscus; species Aselliscus stoliczkanus. The sequence continues at coordinate 38,812,711 of CM066731.1, forward strand.
TTTCTAACTCAAAGAACTAAATAAAAATAAGGCTCTACTTAATGAAGTGGAAAAATCATTTGAAAATTAGATGAATACCAAAGACTTCAGTATTAACAATTTATTATTTTAGTATTCACTAACCTTAGGCAGGCTGGATAGAAATGTTCTCTAAAGTGCTAAGTAGAAAGAAGTTAATGATTTCAGTTTAATTCCCTGTTGCACCAAATCCATCCTACAAAGAAAAAATAAAAACCATCAACATACATTATATTAAAGGTCTGAATCTCAAAAGCAACTCTAATTTTTAGCTGGAAAAACAAAGTGAAAAGGTATACAGAGTCTACTGAAACCCCGAATCATTTTTGAACCATTCTGCCTTCATCAATAGCTAGTTCCTCTGTTATGACAATAAATTAAAACAGCATTTTTTGCCTTAACAAGAAAAATGAATAAGGAGAATAATAAATTTAAATAACTTTGCCAAATCAATTCTTTGGCTTGCTTTATTGTATCCTCTTCCTTTGCTGATGCCTTAAATCTGATATCCTTCAAATAAATAGGGCAGAGAGCAAAATGGATCTTACCTGTCTGCTCCTTTTTTCCCCATCTTTTCATACTTCTGGTCTTTGTTCATCATTTTTTTCAGGTCATTACAGCCCTCCTGGATTAATTTATTTAATATCCCATTGGCTGGGCTGCCAAAACTCATTTCTTCATTTACTGGTCTTTGCTTAAGGGTGGCAGTTGCTGAATCCTCTGCCACATGCCTTTTGGTCTGTCTTGAATTTTTATATATATATAACATCTATTTCATTTTTCTTTGTTTGTTTATCCCAGTGGCAGAAAAAGAGGATTCATTATTTCTATGAAGCCAGCACTTCTCTTTGTGTTAAAGTGCTGGCAGATGGAACACATTCATCTCAAGAAAGAGCATTTCTCCATAAGTTGCAATTTGGAGTTCCATAAGTTGGACATTGGGATCACTAAGGGTAAGTTCCCTGTTTGCAGATTCTCTTGGCAGAGACAGTCTAATGGTGACAGATGTCTGCAGGCATAAGTCCAAATCCTCAATAAACCTCCTTGTCTCTAATTCTGTATGCCTCCAAACTCATCCCCAAATAATCTTTCTGAAACACAAATGAGATCTCTTACTTCTTGGCCACAGAAATTCCATGGTCTTTCCACTGCCTTCAGGAGAACCCCAAAATGCCTTAGAATAGCATAAAAAAATATTTTTTTCCGACTTACTTCATCTTTCCCATTCTCCCCCCATCTAGTATTTTCCTTTTTACTCATAGTGAAAATATGTGGGTTGCTATACTGACAGCATCCTCTTCCATCTCTGGGATTTTGGACCTGTTATTCTCTCTCTTGGGAAAACCCTTCTCTCTTTTTTCTACTTGGCAAAGTCTACAAACTTTTTAAGGTCAGCCATTCTGTGAACCTTTTCCTGTTTTCTGAAGACCTGGAGCATACCTATCCCATGTGTTCTTTATGTTCACTTAAATGTTGTGCTCCTCGCATTCAATGTCAGTGTCTACTTACTTGTATCATCCACATATTTTGAGCTGTTTCACAACAAGAGCTGTGTTTTTATTTATCTTTGGGATCTTCATGTCCTTCTAAAGAGCCAGGAATATTATAGTGGCTTAAAAATATCATGTGCTCAAATAAACAAATGAATGAATTGATAGTAAAGTAACTCAATATTTTTCATTAGTTGCATGGCATAAATTATAAATCACTCTAGCTTTATGTTTTTCTTTTTAGTAGGCAGCAAGAGTCTTAATCGTTACTGCTGTTATTCTAATTAATTAAGACTCATACTTTGAATAATATAAATTGATTGTGTACACAGTCTGAATTTATCAGGAAATTGTGGCTTCTTTTTTATAATTTTATAGAACTTCTCATCTTTTTCCTTGATAAAACACAGTTCTGTTGGTTTTCTGCAGAGTAAGAAGGATTAGGACCCTATTCACTTTAAGAATGTCCTTTTTCTTTCTGAGTCCCCCCCCAAAAAAATTGTGTTAATGGTCTAAACTTATCAAAGTAGCATTGATTGGGGTCATTCTATATATGAGGTGTGACAATTAAGTTTGCAAACTCACTACTGTGTGCTTACATTGGTAGCACTGTACAAATAGCCTGGTAAGGTTTCATAACCTTGGTATATCAGTATCTCACAGCTGTGTTCATGCCAATGTGTGTCAGTGTCTTGTTGAGTGGAATTCATTATTGTTGTTGAGTGTTTTTGTGTGCCTTCAGAGAATGTCAGAGCTTGAATTAGAGCACCAAACAAACATTATATTTCTTGTTAAACTTGGCAAAAGTGGAAATGAAATCAGGGACATGTTAGTCCAAGTTTACAGGGATAATGCCATGAAGAAAACAGCAGGTGCAAATGGATTAAACTATTTCTGAGAGGAGAGAACACATCACTGATGAAGAGAGGTCAGGGAGGCTGGCAACGAACAGAACTGATGAAAACATTGCAAAAATTCATCGAGTTGGGTGTCAAAATTGTTGGCGCACTGTGAGAAGCATAGCAGACCAAGTAAACATCGACAGAGAAACAGTTAGGAAAGTCTTAACTGAAAATCTCAGCATGAAAAAGGTGTGTGCTAAATGGTCCTGAAGGAGCTCTTGCATCATGACAATGCACCAGCTCACACAGCACTGTCTGTGTGGTAGGTTTTAGCCAGCAAACAAATACAGTAAAACTTTGGATTGCGAGTAATGTAGTTTGTGAGTGTTCCCCAAGACAAGCAAACATTTCTAATACATTTTAATGTGGTAACCAAGCAATGCCTTGCAATTCGAGTAGTTTGTTTACAGAATGAATTATGCTCCCAAACCAAGGTATTGCTGTACTGTATTAGAACACCCTCCCTATTCCCCTGAGCTGGTACCTAAATGGCTTTACCAGAATATAAAGGAAATATTGAAAGGAAGACATTTTGATTACATTCAGGACATCAAAGGTAACACAATGACAGCCCAGATGGCCATTCTAGAAAAAGACTTCCAAAATTGCTTTGAAGGGTTGACTAAGCACTGGTGTCAGTGCATAACTTCCCAAGGAGAGTAATTCGTAGGCGACTGTAATGATATTCAGTAATGAGGTATGTAGCACTTTTTTTAGGGTGAGTTCGTGAACTTAATTGTCAGACTTCATATATACAATTGTTTTTTTATATTTCTTATATTTTCATTTTATCTTTTTATTGCAAGCATTGCACTATGTTATTAAATATTCTAGATAAATGTAATTATCAACTGCATAATACCTCAGTTTTTGGTTCTACTTTTCATTTCTTATTTCTATAGTTATAACTCGTTAGAGTATTATTTCATTGAGTTTGTGCAATTTTGTTTATATATTGATATGTTTGTACTGTGTCACAATGTAAAATGTATTTTTTGTGATGGATTAGGGTCAAAAAGTTTGAAAGCCACTGACTTACTTATGGAGTATTTCTGAGACTACCTATTCCCCTTTAATATTTGTTTTACAAAAGTAACTTATTTAAAATGAACCTCAAGGAGGGCCACTTTGAAAGGTTTAACGAGCGTAAGATATGTGAGTAGAAGTTAAGATAGTATTACTATAGAATAATTAAATATATGTGCTAGATAAACATATTATACATGATTTTTTTGTGTGACTTATGGAAACCGTACCTATTATTTTTAAATTCAGCATTCCTACCTACATTAGGCCTCCTGATTTGTTCTACCTGTTTGAGTCCCTGTTCCTCTGCCATATACTACAGCAGATTGGGGGGTCCCTCGGCCCCCCAGCCCACAGCCATGGACTCAGTTCAAGATGGTCAGGTGTTGCTTCTACCTTTTGCCAGCTATCCTGGACCCTCTGCTGTCATTCCCACTGTGTTATATGTGTTGTCAAAACTGAGGCTTGTCTAAGAAGTAAGTAGCTTCAGTTAATGAAATCAGGATGGTGGTCCCCACTTTAAAAAATTCCATCCTACATTCCTGCATAGTAGTATCATTATTAAATCAGAAGATGGATATATTCAGAACCCTTGAATCTTATTTTCTGTCATTAATACCTAGCATACCCCACAGACACATGGCCTGAAAACTTTTGTTGTGTAAGTTTTCCACAATTCATCTTTGCAATTCACAATTTATAATGTTGGTAATTTATAGTAATAAGCCATGAGCTGACACCCAGACTGGTGAGACAGAGGCAATGCTCAATCTACAGTTAGTGGCAAAGAGTACTTGCGGGATACATTCTTACATCCTGAAAGCATCTTAATGATCCTAAGTGCTTTGGATGTTTAGAGGAAGTTCAAAGACACTGAATCAATTTTACATTATTTAAAAAATGCAATACATGAAACTTAGGAGCTGCAGGAATGATATCTGTTTTTCTACAAAGACTGAGAAGGTGGCAGAATAGAAAAATATTGACATAATGCTTTTGTGTGCCTTGGAAGCGTGGGGTAAATGTGTGTTTTCTTGTGTGTTGATTAGTGGGTTCCATGGGCATCTGGAAAAGGGTGAGTGAATCCAGGCAGATTTGGAAATCATGGAACATCCCAATCTACTGTTTTTTCTAATGTCTTGCATTTGGCAAAACACCAAAGATCTTTAGCTGAACACTATTTTGTGTTCAAATTTTACATTGATTCATGTATACAAGAAGACAGAATCTACATGTTTCTACAGGGTAGTTGGATAACTTTGGAACTGTGTCTTTTATAACAAATTATTTCTTTCATGGTAATGAGAATGATAAATCTATAGTTATTAAAGCATACACATTATCATCATGTAGATTGAAATGCTCAGTTCAGGTCAATTTATAAATATAAGAACACATGCCATCAATTTGATGACTTGCATTTTCCTTTCTCTCAGAGTATATATACAGAGAATATGATTTTATTATTGAATGGAGTAGAGAATTCTAGTGCTGGAAAAGTCCTGCCAGCTTGTTTAGATCCGTATCTATTTTTTGCAGAAGGAAGGCATCTGAGTGTTTATGTAATAGAAGAAACATTGGCTTCAGACAGCACTGGGTTTGAATCCTAGCCTTGCTGCTGACTGGTTGAGTGATACTGGGCACATCACTTCACCTCTATAAGACTTACTTTCTTCACTTGGGGAAAATGCACAACACTGTTCAGGCTGTGTTCTTGTGAGAATTAAATGTCTAGCATGCACAAAATGCCTAATACAGGGCCTGCTGGGAGCAGAAACTCAGAAAAGAGTAGCAGTTGACTCAGAGATACTGTCCTGATAATTCTCCTCAGTCAATAGTGCAGAGATCAATGCAGAAGGTGTGCTGCATTCCCACTTAGGCCACTACTGTGTGTTCTCTGACTTGTCACCTATGGCCTTTTTTTTCTAGGCTAGAATTAGTGTAGTTATGACCTCTAGATGTCACAGAGTCCTAAAGCCCATTCAGAGTCAAATGTGTCTATTTAAAATTTTTTATTTATTTATTTTTTATTAGTTTCAGGTGTACAAAATAATGTAATAGTTATACTTTTCACCCCTCACAAAGTGACAACCCCCTTCCCTAATCCATCCCCCCAATATCATCCATCTATTACAATTCCATTGACTCCACTCCCCACACTATATGCCACATCCCATGACTATATATATATATATATATATAATATTATATTTAATATATATATATTAAATTATAGCTGACATACAATATAATTCAACTTCTGTCGTCATACTGCCTGCCTGTCTGCCCCCATACACCTTTCTGTAAAGACAGATCATTACTTCAATATTATGCTTACTGTATATATCCCTATTTGGCCCCAAAAGATGGCTAGTTAGTCAATGACGGGTAAGATTCCTCAAGGGGGAACAATCTAAGCCAGACACAGTTGTGTGGGTGCCAGGGAGTGCCAGAAGAGGAATCACAAGTTGACAGAAATAGGGCGTAGAACCTTTGCTTCAGGTTCTGGCAGACTGCATGTGAAATGGCCTATTGATATGATAATATCTGTACTCCATGCATTCCTTTGGAGTCTCATTGAATGTGTGGTGTTTCGTTGGGATCCTAGTCATATTTCCTGATGCTGGAACTACCAGCATATGGAAATGCACATGTCCAGATGAAGATTCCTGAGAGTTGACTGCATCAGCTGAACAAATTGCATGCACTTCAGATATGCTCTATGTGAAGCATGTGGGGCTCTTTTTTGTGTTCAAAGCCCAGAAGTCCAGTATAAATAAATCCACTAACTTTATTCCTTGTGTCATTATTTATCTAGCAACTTCAATTCTGTGATCTAATGTGAAAGCAATTCTTAGACAATACGTGTGCAGATGAGCAAAAAAAAAGTGTTTTAACAATTTATAATATTGCAACTTCCCTTTCAAGTTGTCTTGATAATGTAAGTAAAATAGAGAGAAAAATTACAGGCTTCCCTGGAAATTGCTTTGATGCAAGATTTGAGTGGACATAGAATCTTTTTTAAAAGAGCTACAAGAGGGCCGGCCGAGTGGTGTGGTGGTTAAGCACTGGCTTCAGAAGCCAGCGGCCCCGGTTAGGTCCCACATATGAGGGCCAGTGACACTGCCCTCAAAAAAAAAAAAAAAAAAAAAAAAAGAGCTACAAGAAAACTTAATAATCTATATGAGCCAAATTCTTCCCTTCACAGAGAAGATCTATAGTGATGAAATGGACATTCTAATTTTTTAATTGTTTGCATTAAAATATAAATAAATTTGGCTAGGCTACAATAAACTTTAGATCTTTTTGCCCTACCCCTGTTCTCTGTAGTTTCTCCCTCATCAATTTGACATGACTAATTTTTCATTCATTGATTCTTTCATGTATTCTTTTATTACTAAGAGAGTGAGTTAGAATCCTATAGTATTCAAGACACTGTAAAATTCCTTTCTGGGAACATGTACAGTTGTGATAGATGAAGTAGATATCCTGATGAGCAGTATTTTCTGGGTAGTTTTTCAGTATTATATGCCAACTAAATTCTAGTAGACTCATTTACTTTTATTAAAGATTTTAAATGTTTTCCTCCCAGTCTGTATAAAGTAAAAATAACAGCTAAAGTAGGGTTGAGATTTCTGTTCTAATATCTGTTAAGTTTAAAATGTATTCCTGGCTTCTGGCAGGATAGTGAGAGGGTTAAGAGTGTGGGCTCTAAAATCAGACTGCCTGGGTTCAAACTCTGGCTTTGCCATTTTTTACCTGTAAAGTTTCAGTCAACTTATTTAACTCTTTTACATCTCTATTTTATTGGCTGTAAAGTGGGACTGATGTTATCTACCTCATAGGGCTCTTCTGGGTATTAAATGAAAGGTCCTATAAAGTATGTAGTGCAGCACCTGAATTCTATTAACCATATGAAGTGCTTCATAGATGTCAGTTATTTTTGATGTTGTATAATGGAAGCAGTGTCTTTGATTCCTAGATTGATTTGTTAGCATGTTGGATATTCTCTTGGAGAAAATTTATATTTTTACTAATATGGCACATGATAATTATTTAGATAACCTAGGGACCACAAATTAATTATTTCTAAAACTGAAGAATGGAGCTATAGAATTGATGAGCTTCACATCCTATCAATGAGGGCTGGGATGGTTATTCCTTATATCTATATCTCTAGGAACAAATGTACTAACAGAAACTATGATTGGTGAAATGGAAACATGTCACGTCCCGCACAACTGGGCTAGGTGGGTGTGGAGAAGGGGTGGTGAAAGATTAAGGAAAAAAGAGAGAGAGAGACACAAAATAGGAGAGAAAATAGTTCGGGGGCAGGGGACCCCAGCCTCGTGGACTGGAGCCTGAATCGGGCCTGACCGTTCCTTTTATTATCTTACACATAAGCAAGGCCCAATGTAGCTTCCGCAGTCTGTAAGTCTCATGCCCAAAAACATAGCTAAAGGCCAAATCACCCACACCGGCAAGCTGCCATTACCGGAAGTTATTGTCATAGACCTCTTAAGAGACAGAACTCCTTCTGCCAAAGCTTACTGATAAGAATGCAAGGAGGACAGACATTATCATATCAATAGGTCATTTCACAGGCAGGCTGCCAGACCCTGAAGCAAGGGGTTCACGCCCTATTTCTGTCAACTCCTTATTACTCCTATTGCTACACACTGGTACCCACTGGCATCCACGGGCACCCATGCGCACCGTGTCTGTCTTGGGTTGTCCCTTTCGTGGGATCTTACCTGTCACTGACTAGCCGGCCATCCTTTGGTGCCAAACAGGAATGTATACAGTAAGCATAATATTGAAGTTATGATCTGTCTTTATGGAGAGATGCATGGGGGCAGACAGGCAGGCTATAATATGACAGAAACATAAAGAATAAATCTGGTGGCAATTTCATTCATAGTCTTATATCAAGGAACATGTTGATGGTTTTTGCAAACTTAGCCTTGATCAGGATCTCCTGAGAGATTTGTAATAATATAGATTTATGAGCTCCAATTAGGACCTAATAAATTAGAATTTCCTGGAATTTCTATTAAAAAATACATTACCTCTGATAATTTGTATGTAGCTAGCTTGATAACAGTTGTGAGAAGCATTGGCATACACTATAGTTGGTGGTTGATATCTACATGTCATTATTAAACAGAAATTCTGGACCATGTAGAAGAGATAGCTTCCACCTCAATTTGATCTTCTTTGAAGGGGTCCTGGGGCTCATGTGCCCTCATTTCTCAACTGGTAACATTAGGGGAACTGAGAGGAAATAGATTCATTGCAGGGCTCTTGTAATTCATGAGGATATCCATTGTTCGCTGTGAATCTCTTAGAACTTCCTCTTAGAGCTTAGAAGAAGAGCCTCACCTCTCACCCTCAATAACAGTTCCTGGTTTTATATGTAAGGACTCAAGCAAACATGTGGCTCATGGTTACAATACCTAGTTTGACAGAAACAAACAAACAAAAAAACACTGGGTAGATGCAAAATAGAACTAAAAATTTAAAACAACAGAAGAAACCACCATTGCCTCAAGGAAATAGTTGGCTTGAATGTTGCAGACACTATATTTTGTAACTGAGAATGTGGCCCTCTTTGTTTTGACTACTAGAAAGCTCCAAACCAAGTTTAAGGTTCACTTTTCACAAATACAGGATAGGGTGTTCTGCCAGGAATTTTTGTGTACTCGTCTCACTCTTGGACTCTTTATATCATTTTTCCTACTCTTATTTACCCTGTGCTATTATTTCCTCCATTATCTATTTTTTGTCTGCTTGTACTATATATGGTACAAAACATATAAAATCATTTTGGAAACAGGTTGAGATTTGAATCTATAGACAAATATATGGTAGGCAATTGGCACATAAGATATTTTCTGCCTTAAATTACACAATTTAGTAGCCAGAGAGTCATAGAAAAACATAAAACAAATTGCAATGTAGTTTTCTAAGTGCTGTGAAGGTGGTGTGTATACAGTGCTACAAGATGCACGGTGGAGGAAGCCTCACCAGTTTGTTTGTTAGCATATTCTGTGCCTGTTATGTGCCAGCAATTCTTTCAGGCCCTGAAGATACAAACTACCTTAGCCCAGAGGAGTTCAAGTCTATGGGGAAGACAAATATGAAAGCAAATAACTATACTACAATGTGACTCAATCTAAAACTGAATATATATAAAATGCTGTGAAAGCACAAATGAAGGGCAATTAATTATATCTGGAAAAGGAAGTCTCAAGGAGAGAGAGTTATGGAGAGGTGATGATATTTTCAGCTTGATCTTGTACATAACAAATGACTTCCTATAAGGTTTTTTCCATCTGTTGTGAATTAACTAAAATGTATTAGGTCTTAGAATTTATAAAAATCATCTCTACTAGAATGGAAAAAGTAGATCATTCTTGTAAAATAACCATTTAAAAGGGCCAGCATGATTTGAGATGGTTACCAGAATGAATTATGGTAAAGCTCAGAAGGAAGGTTTTTGAAACTGAGATGGGGATAATATGGTCACGGGTTTGATAAAAATAATGCTAATTAGTAATTATATTAACTAATTATAAACAATATAATAATAATACAAAATAATTATAGATACCTACTATACCACATTTCTTTTAGTTTGTGCTACACTGATTTAGCCCTAACTAAGAAAAAGCCACTGACTAATGAGATAAACAGAAACATTGGTAACAGTCTGTGACAGAAATAATGCTATGTGTTTTCCAAATTGACTTCATTTTCCCTCTGGGTCCAAGGCTAAACTCTATTTCCCATTACCCTTTCTCATATCTGCCACTTCCAGAACTGGCCTATAAAAATCTTCCATGCTTGATCCTACTCTCTAACTTTCCCTTCATGGGGACCATGTGTTGAAGACGTTGGTGTCAGGAGTTGGAAGGAACATGGGTCCCTGGGGAACATTTAGAAGAGAGCTTCTAGGCACATATGCACTGGATTCTGCATGAACAAAGTATTATCAAACACTGTGCAAGACCACTATTTCAGATTGTTTGTTAAAGCAGTTATTGTACATTGGTACACCCTTTGTGAAATTGCGGAAATTCTGCTCTTATATTTACCTCCTTTAGCTCCCCTCCATCGATCTTCATAATCATATAACACACTGTGGTTAATTCAGTAACAATTACAGAATCTATGACTGAAAGTGTTCTCTTCAGACATTGAACAAGGTTGGTGTTACAACTTCAATCTATCAAGTATGCATAAAATAGGTCATGAAAATAAGCATGTCTTTCAGTTCTCAGAGAAGTTACATTACATCAGCTGTAATTTACGTAACACACGTATGGGCATCTCAGAGTACGGTCCCTGTGCCAGCCCAAGACACACACAGGTAAGTGAGGGGAATGTGCTCTGCTGTCATGTTGTGAACATGTTTGGAAGAAGACCACCCTACATGTAAGAATGAGTCAGGTCACTTGGTCTTAGCCCTAAAGGCTTGGATTTGTTTGGCAGAGCAGTAGAGTTTTAAAATAGCTGCTTCCATTTGTGAGTTCTGAAATTATTTCTATGACATTCTGATGCACCTGAATGAGCTGGGAGTGAGTGGAAGGGATATTTTTGTATTAAACATGCTGATTTATTTGAGACTCTGATGGGCCATGTTTATGTATTTATCTGTGAATAGGCAGCCATATATCTCTGTGTAGGTAATCGCAGATATGTGAGCATTTCCTTTTCTATTCCTATAACTAGATTGTTTGGTGCCACTTGCCTTATTAATTCCTTAACAAGGTGTCAAAAATTGTGAATCATTGAATGTGCAAATGTGCCTGGTTTTCTTGCATTTCAATTCCCATGCCTCCAATACATCACTAATGTTGCTATGAGATTAGTTTTCCCAAGTTCATCTTATTGTTCCTATTTACCAGTTGGAAACACCTGTAGGGGTTCCAACTGCTTACTGAATTATATCCAGCTCCATGGTAGCATTTAAATGCTCTCCCTGTCTACACCATGCAGATTTCTGATCCCATAAATAACACCCCTCTTGTCTCTTACCACAGGCCCAAAGTCCTGAATGTTTTGTCCCTATGCCCCTCGCTGTCCCTTCTTACTGCTACTTCTTCACAGTGTCTCAAGGACTCACTCTTCACCAAATGTGTTTCCTGAGCTCCAGTTGTCCTACAGGAATGCTCATTGTCAGGAGTTAGAGCTGAAGGATAGGGTGGCTGAGTTCAGTACCCACAGATTGGTCGTTAGAGGAAATTGTTGCAGTGGTATCAGAGGGCATCTATGGATCTCAATGTAACAGATGCACAGGGGACCTACTCAACTATGTCCTGTCCGACCTCTCCCTAGAAGGCCTCTGACCATTCCTCCAAGTCAGCATCTGATATGCTGTCTTCAGAAGAATGGGTGTGATTGAATGGAGATGGGGCCAAAGGTGCCTAAGGATTTATGATCCGGAAGTCTGGCCTCTTCCTTATGGCTACCGTCAGTCACCTGCCTGAGCATCATCTGGGAATTATAAAATGTGTGATTCCAGGCCCATAGAAGACCAACCAAAGCAGAATTTCCAGGAGGAGGGGCAGAGTTCAGACATCTGTACTTTAAACAATTATTCTGTGTAGGTGATTTGAATCAGAGAGCCCCTCTCCACAGATAAGCAGTCTGTGAGAAAATCCTGGTATCAGTTCTGATATTGCTACAATCAAAGTAAGGGTTCATTGTCTTTCATTTCTTTGTTTATTCACATTAGTGTTTTGCCTCCCAGCTACCATGTGGGTAGGAAGCAAGTGGAATCAAAGGAATGGTGGAGTGGGGGGTAAATCAGGACTGTACCTCCCCATGAGTACAGTCCTTCACAACAAAAAGGAAAAGAATAAAATATTATTTGGAGGGGTGAGAAATTATACTTATATCCTCAATATCCACTCACTATTTGCTTGAGCATTAACTAGGTATTAGATAGGCCAGTCTGAATTGTCTGCAGTCCCTGATGTCTCCCACCCCTATCCCAGTGCTATTTCTATAATCTTCATCCTCATCTTTAAATCTTGGTGACATTGCTATAGCCAGTGGTGAGATGTTGGGGGAAAAAAAATGTTGCTTTCTAAGATTTTTATTGTGTTTTATATTTATTGTATTGCATGTGTTTTATAATGCATATGATATATAGTGCAATATATATATATATTTGTAAATGATAATACATATATTCATGCAATACATATGCTCACTTTTCTTTAACTGATTGTATACACAAAAAACTTTACTATCAACTGTCTTCATAATGCAACAATTTGATCCTCTAAGCTTTAGCCAACCACTGGCTTCTCTTTCCCAGTGACTCTCTAAGGTCTGGGAATTTTATACACTGGACTCTCCCAGGGCTTTAATGAATTTCTTTTTGGACTCTCCCAGGGCTTTAATGAATTTCTTTTTGATGCTTGTCTAGTGGAACCAGCATCACTATTTGATATGCCAAATTTTCCATTTTAGTATGTGACCTTGTAGGGTGTTGTTTTGAAGTAACTAAATCCTGATCTTAATCTAGTGAGTTTAACCCTTGCCTGTTTCTCTACCAAGGTCATGGCCAATTAAATGCCTTGGTATTCATGTACACACCATAAAATTAAAGCTGATCCTTAATTAAAAGTCTATCCTCTTCCACCTGTGGGTTAACTCAAATTATTTTGTGTGACATTATGAATTTGAGACACAAAATGTTTATATTCTTAGATTCTTGACCCTCCACCCATTAAATATCAGAATGTCTAGTACTCATTAAATAGGTAATACCTGTCTCTATATATAAAGTGCAGTATGTATTTGTACAATCCAAAGTCATGTAATTTCTATTTAAGCTGGGTTCTTTTTTGTCCAAAGATCATTTTTTTATAATAAATCAAAATTTATACCACTTGGTTACTATTTCCAGGACAGCCTTGTCACCAACATAAATCACCTCATTTCAGTAGCTACAGTAAATAATTGGGCCCCTGAGACATTGTTTTCTATCTTCTCTGCAGAGAGCTCTCTACAATTTCTGGGTTCACCCCTGAGTGTGTAAGGTGATGGTGTCATTGCCTCTGGCCTTTTCATTTATTATTTATTTCATTCATTGCTGGACTCAGAACAAATTGGAATTGGTGAAAAAATGGAGAGAAAAGCTGTGGAATGATAATGTCTAAGGTTCCCATGATTACTAGAAATCGCAGGAAGGACAGAAAGGGAGAAGAGGACAAGAGAAAAACAAAATGAAATGTTGTTTCAAGGCAAAACACTTCAAAAAATACTTGTAACCTAGTGAATTTTTAGGTCTCAATAACAAAAGTCTGTTTTAATGAATTTTTTGTTTTGTTTTGTTTTTATAAGTAAAAAATGCAGCCTGAATTGCTAGAAGGCTAAGGTGGTGCTGAGTGTACACCAGGAGCTTTATCAAGATTGCCTCTCTGAGACTAAGCTTCTCCCCTCTAAGACTCCAATTTGGGTTAGCAAATACTAATGGTTTATTACCTTTCCTGGTCCCCAGGGTATAAAAGGGTCAGTTCAGTAACAGGTTATAATAAAACTTTCTCCTTGGTCTCTGGTTGATGAAATACTTTCCAGCACTCACACAAAGATGAATTTGCTAAAATAGAACCTGATTACAATCATAGCTTTTGTCATACACCTTTCATTTTGGACCAACTCTTCCTAAAACAGGGAGCTTTAAGAAATGTGATCTTAATTGATAACAAGTAAAATTTTACTTAAAGGCGACCTAAAGTATGTAAAGTACCTATCTGGTCCAGTAACCAAAAGAGTAAATACTTAACAAATAGTGTCTCTCATAGATGATAGATAGATAGATAGATAGATAGATAGATAGATAGATAGATAGATAGACAGATAGACATAGAGATATAGATAGATACACATAGATAGATATAGATAGATATAGATATGTAATCTGAAAGTTACATTCACGAACTTGTTGCAAAAATGTTGCTAACCTTTCTTGATATCAGAGGGATTATTCATTATGAATTTATACCAACTGGACAGTTAACTAAGTTTACTATTTGGAAGTGCTGAAAAGGCTGCATGAAAAAGTTAGACAAAAATGACTTGAACTTTTCACCAACAATTCATTGCTCTTCCATCACGACAATGCACCAGCTCACACAGCACTGTCTGTGAGGAAGTTTTTAGCCAGTAAACAAATAACTGTATTGGAACACTCCCCGTACTCACCTGATCTGGCCTGCAATGACTTTTTTCTTTACTTGAAGCTAAAGGAAATATTGAAAGGAAGACATTTTGATAACATTCAGGACATCAAGGGTAATGTGACAACAGCTCTGATGGCCATTACAGAAAAAGAGTTCCAAAATTGCTTTGAAAGGTAGACTAGGCGCTGGTGTCAGTGCATAGTTTCCCAAAGGGAGTACTTCAAAGGTGACTGTAGTGATATTCAGCAATGAGTTATGTAACACTTTTTCTAGGATGAGTTCCTGAACTTAATTGTCTGACCTCGTGTGTGTGTGTGTGTGTGTGTGTGTGTGTGTGTGTGTGTGTGTACGTACACGCCAAAAAATGTATATGTATTTTAAGAAAAGAAAAAGCTGTATTAAAATTGTAATACTCAATATATTCACAGGTTAATTTTATAAAACATTCAAAACAGAATTAATACCTATTCTCCTCAAACTATTCCAAAAAATACAGAGGGAGGGAAGGCTCCCAAACTCTTTCTATGAAGCCATTATCACCCTGATTCCTAAGTCAGACAAAGATATTACAAAAAAGGAAAACTACAGGTCGATATCCCTAATGAACACAGATGCAAAAATTTTCAACAAAATACTAGCAAACCGAATTCAGCATTACATTAAAAAGATCATATACCACGATCGGTCGAGGGGCAAGATGGCGGCTGTAAGGAGGGCTCCATGAAATCTCCCCTGGAAATATCCACAATTTGAACTTCTAATACGCTTCAAAGAGACATCTACTCATCACACAGAGCGACTAAGAGTTCCACACAAGGATTGCTGGAAAGTGGGCAGGCCGGGCGAGTAGGGGAAGAAGGCGGCGAGACGCGTGAGGTGCAGCCCGCACCCGCGGCTGCTGAGTCACGGTGAGTGTTGCCCCGGCTCGCTCCCTGCGGCCCGCGGCCCACCTAGAGTTCAGCAAGAGCGCGTTGGTTTACAGTCTGAGGCAGAGGCCTCAGGCCGGGCGAGTGCGGGAGGAGAGGAGACGACTGTGCAGAGGTACGAGCTGCACCCGCGGCCCGCTGGGTCCCCAGGAAGCAGGGTGCAGAGCCCCGCAGCAACAGGGCAAGATCAGTCCCTGCACCCTCCGGTTCAGGGATCAGTCTCTGTGCCCACCGGGTTCCGCGGAGCGCAGAAGCCTGAAACCCGGGAGCAGGGGAAAACAGAGGACTCGCCCGCGGAGAAGCAGCGCGCACTGGGCGGAGACGCAGGTCCCGGAGAGACGGAGCGGGGATCGGAGCCGCGTGGAAAAGTGCGCGCAGTCCCCTGAACCCCGGCGGCAGTCCCTCCAGGAGCGCAGCAGGAGAACGGCGCGGGCGCGCGCCGGCTCCAAAGCAGAGGCCTTAAACCCGGGAGCAGGGGAAACACAGGACTCGCCCGCGGAGACGCAGCGCGCTGGCCGGAGTCACAGGTCCCGGAGAGACAGAGCGGGGATCGGAGCCACGCGGCACGGTGCGCGCAGTCCCCTAAATCCCGGCAGACCGTTTGGGAGAGCAGCAGGAGATCCGCGCGGGCGCGCCGGCTCCGAGGCAGAAGCCTGGAACCCGGGAGCAGGGGAAAAAGAGGACTCGCTCGGACAAGCAGCGCGCCGGGTGGAGACGCAGGTCCCCGAGAGACGCGGATCGGGGATCTTGGCCACACGGTAGGGTGCGCGCAATTCCCTAAATCCCGGCAGACCCTTTGGGAGAGCAGCAGGAACTCCGCTGGAGCATAAGAGGCAAAGGCCTTAGCTTGAAACAGTGTTGGAACTGTGGCTTTGTTTATTTTTATGTTTTTAATTTTTTTTCCCTTTTTCTACTCTTGAACAGAAAGCAAAAAAAAAAAAACCCAATAACTCACCCACTCCCACAAACTTTGTCCCCTGCCAAGACAGTCTTAAACTGACTCCTGAAGGGAGCAATAGGGGCAGACTAGGAAGATATCCTTACCTGCAGGGGGTTGAGAATTTCCACCCAGTAAAGGCAGCAGAGTGAGACTACCCACCCCGCCCCCACCTTTAGGCAAGGCTTGGGAGGCAGGGCAGGTTCATCTGCTGAGGCACTAATTAACAGATTCTTAGCAGCAAGCTTTTGGTGTGAGGAATTCTTTAATTCTCCACGGCTGTCAACCCAAAGGGTGCCCAGAGACACTCATTGAGCCTTTGAGGGTGCAGCCTGCCTTGGGACAGGCAAAAGCAAAAAGGCAGTGACTTTGTAAAAACCACCAATCACACGTCACAACCACACTCAAGTACAGCAAACCTGCAGTGCCAGGATCACGCTAGGCATCAGGTGGCCTACTGTTCCCACAAGACGCACAGGAATTTTTGTACAGCAGACAAACTGAAGAGAGCTTGGTGGACTTTAGCCTAGACCAGCACGGGTATTTTTGCTTTGTTTGATTTTATTCTGTTTTGTTTTCCCTTTATTGGCTGCTTATCTTGGTTGTTTTTGGTTTTTATTTCTATTTCATTATAATCATATTGTAGTTTTTAATATAGGCATATATATAGGTGTATATAGGTGAATATATGTCCATATATATGGGTGTGTAGACAAATATATATTTTTTTTTCCTTTTTTCTTTTTCTTTTTCTTTTTCTTTTTCTTTTTTCCCCACCCTCACTTTCTCTCTTATTTTATTCATTCTTCTCACTGCTATACTTTTCCTCTTTTCCTTTTTTCTGCAAATTTTATGTTTTAAATTTTTCTTACTTTTTTTATTATTATTTTAGTTTATTTTTATTTTTTATTTTTTAGGTATAGCTAATCGGTTTCTCATGTTTATTCTATTTTTTATTTTAGGATATTGTATTTTATTTTGTTTCCTCTTCTGTTATTATTGAGTATGTGGTTTTTGTTTTGTTTCTGTTTGTTTTCTTCATTAGTATGATTGATATTTCTGTACAAGTTGACTGTAGTTTGATGGTTGGTTATTTTTAATTGTGCGAGCATTTGGTTTCCTTTGGTGGCTGCGGAGGTTGTTCTTGTTGATCTGTTATGCTCTAAAATCATTCTGCAGCAGTGGGTCCAAACAAACAGACACAAGAATCATCATACCCAGAGGCCAACTTTAGATAAAACCAGAGCATTTCTGGGTTTGACATACAAGAGTCACACCCAAAAAGAAGTTACTACAGGTACTAAGACCCATAGGGTCCAAGTTTCATCAGAGGGGTCAATCCTCTCACAGCAGCTCATAAACTGCAGAAGCTGCTGATCCTCACAGCTAATCAATCTGGGAGTCAATCCCACCTACTGACAAACCAAAAGTAATCAAAACTAAAACTTCAACAAGTGAGGACGCACGACACAAGGAACACCTCAGATACAAGCACAGGAGAATAGGGAGACTGGAGTAATTCAAATATAAAGGACACACACCATATAAGTTTACCCAGAAAAGACTGAGAAATCTGGGGGATCTATCTGTTATATTGAAGCAAACACAAAGAGTAAGCCAGAATGGGGAGACAAAGAAACATAACACAAATAAAAGAACAGAAGAAACTTCCTGAATCAGTGGAAATAGAGGAAATAGAGGTAACCAACCTATCGGAGACAGAGTTCAGAACACTGATTATTAGAATGTTCAAGGAAATTAATGAAAATATAAAGAAGGATAGAGAAATCATGAAAAGCAACCAGCTAGAACTTAAGAACACAATTACTGAATTAAATAACAAACTTGATGGAATCACTAGCAGACTGGATGAAGCAGAAAATCGAATCAGTGACTTAGAAGACAAAATAGCAGAGATCACCCATGCGGTACAACAAAAAGAAAAAGAATGAAAAACATGGAAAATAGTTTAAGAGAGCTGGGGGACAACATCAGACGCAATAACCTAAGGGTCATTGGAGTACCAGAAGGAGAAGAGAGGGAGCAAGGGATTGAGAATATATTTGAAGTAATAATGTCTGAAAACTTTCCTAACCTGGCAAAGGACATTGAAATACAAGCCCAGGAAGTGCAGAGAGTTCCAAACAGGATGATTCCAAACAGGCCCACTCCAAGACACATTATAGTGAAAATGGCAAGGGTTAAGGACAAAGACAGAATCCTTAAAGCAGCAAGGGAAAGGCAGCAAGTTACTTACAAGGGTACCCCCATAAGATTATCAGCTGACTTTTCTACAGAAACTTTGCAGGCCAGAAGAGAGTGGCAGGAGGTTTTCAAAGTGATGAAAAATAAAGGCCTACAACCAAGATTGCTGTATCCAGCAAGGTTATCATTTAAAATCGAAGGTGAGATAAGGAGCTTTGCAGAAAAAATAAGTTAAGGGAATTCATTACCACCAAGCCAGCTTTGCAGGAAATGCTAAAAGGGCTTCTTTAAGTAGAAGAGAAAAACAACCTATGAAAGACTACGAACACAAATAAGAAAATGGCAATAAATACACACCTATCAATAATCACATTAAATGTAAATGGATTAAATGCTCCAATAAAAAGACATAGGGTGGCTGAATGGATAAGAAAGCAAGACCCCAGTATATGCTGTATACAAGAGACTCACCTCAGATCCAAAGACTCATACAGGTGGAAAGTAAAGGGATGGAGTAAAATATTTCATGCAAATGGTACTGAGAAAAAAGCTGGAGTAGCGATACGTATATCAGATAAAATGGACTTTAAATTGAAGAATATAACAAAGGACAAAGAAAGGACACTTCATAGTAATGAAGGGATCGATCCAACAAGAGGACATAACTCTAGTAAACATCTATGCACCTAACATAGGAGCCCCTAAATATATAAAACAGATATTGTCAGACATAAAGACAGAGATCAACAGTAACACTATCATAGTAGGGGACTTCAACACCCCGCTGTCACTAATGGACAGATCCTCCAGACAGAAAATCAATGTGGAAACAGCGACCTTAAATGACACATTAGACCAGCTGGATTTAACAGACATTTTCAGAGCATTTCATCCCAAAGCTACAGAATATACGTTCTTTTCAAGTGCACATGGAACATTTTCTAAGATAGACCACATGTTAGGCCACAAAACAAGTCTCAATAAATTTAAGAAGATTGAAATCATTTCAACTGTATTCTCTGACCACAATGCTATGAAACTAGAAATCAATTATAAGAAGAAATCCGGAAAGCTGACAAATAAATGGAGGCTAAACAATATGCTATTAAATAGTGAGTGGGTCATAAATGAGATCAAGGAGGAAATCAAAAGATACCTCGAGACAAACGAAAATGAAAACACCACGACCCAAAATCTCTGGGATGCTGCGAAAGCAGTCCTAAGAGGGAAGTTTATAGCAGTACAGGCCTACCTAAAGAAGGAAGAAAAATCTCAAATCAACAGGTTATCCTTACACCTAAGGGAACTGGAAAAAGAACAGCAAAAGAGGCCTAAGGGGAGTACAAGAAAGGAGATAATAAAGACCAGAGCAGAAATAAACAATATAGAGAACAGAAAAACAATTCAAAAGATCAATGAAACCAAGAGCTGGTTTCTTGAGAAGATAAACAAAATTGACAAACCTCTAGCCAGGCTCATCAAAAAAAAAAAGAGAGAGGACTCAAATTAGCAAAATCAGGAATGAAAGAGGGGAAATGACTACAGACATCACAGAAATACAAAAAATTCTAAGAAATTACTATGAGCAACTATATGCCAACAAATTTGACAATCTGGATGAAATGGATAATTTTCTAGAAGCATACAACCTTCCAAAGCTAACGCAAGAAGAAACAGAAAATCTAAATACCCTGATTACTACCAAGGAAATTGAATCAGTAATTGACAAGCTCCCAAAAAACAAAAGCCCTGGACCAGACGGCTTCACAAGTGAATTTTATCAAACATTCAAAAAGAACTATCACCTATTCTTCTCAAACTATTCCAAAAAATCCAGAAGGAGGGAAGGCTCCCAAACTCTTTTTATGAAGCCTCTATCACCCTGATTCCAAAACCAGATAAAGACATCACAAAAAAGGAAAACTACAGGCCAATCTCCCTGATGAATATAGATGCAAAAATTCTCAATAAAATATTAGCAAACAGAATTCAGCAATATATTAAGAAGATCATACATCATGATCAAGTGGGATTCATCCCTAGTGCGCAAGGCTGGTTCAACATCCGTAAATCAATTAATGTGATACACCACATCAACAAAATGAAGGATAAAGATCACATGGTCATTTCAATAGATGCAGAAAAAGCATTTGACAAAATCCAACAGCCATTTATGTTAAAAACCCTTAGCAAAGTGGGAATACAGGGATCATATCTCAACATAATAAAAGCCATATATGATAAACCTACAGCTAACATCATACTCAATGGGGAAAAGCTAAAACCATTCCCCTTAAGATCAGGAACAAGACAAGGCTGTCCACTTTCTCCTCTTTTATTCAACATAGTGCTGGAAGTTCTAGCCACAGCAATCAGACAACAAAAAGAAATAAAAGGCATCCAAATTGGCAAGGAAGAAGTAAAATTGTCACTATATGCAGATGACATGATACTGTATATAGAGAACCCCAAAGACTCCATCAAAAAACTATTGGAACTGATAGACGAATTCAGTAAAGTAGCAGGATATAAAATCAATGTTCAGAAATCAGTGGCATTTGCATATACCAATAATAAACTAATGGAAAGCGAAATTAAGAAAACTGTCCCATTTACAATTGCGTCAAGAACTATAAAATACCTAGGAATAAATTTAACCAAAGAAGTGAAAGATCTGTACTCAGAAAATTATAAGACATTGAAGAAAGAAATCATAGAAGATACAAATAAATGGAAACACCTACCATGCTCATGGATAGGAAGAATTAATATAGTTAAAATGTCCATACTGCCTAAAGCAATATATAGATTCAATGCAATTCCTATCAAACTAACAAGGACATTTTTCACAGAAATAGAAAATATAATCCTAAAGTTTATATGGAATCATAAAAGACCCAGAATAGCCTCGGCAATTCTGAGGAATAAAAACAAAGTTGGGGGGATCACGCTACCAGACATCAAAACCTACTACAAGGCCACAGTAATCAAGACAGTTTGGTATTGGCATAAAAACAGGCACATCGATCAGTGGAACAGAACAGAGAGCCCAGAAATAAATCCAAGCATTTACGGACAGTTAATCTATGACAAGGGAAGCAAAAATTTACACTGGAGTAAAGATAGTCTATTCAATAAATGGTGCTGGGAAAATTGGACTGACACATGCAAAAAAATGAAACTGGATCATCTCCTTACGCCTTATACAAGAACAAATTCAAAATGGATTAAAGACTTAAATGTAAGACCTGAAACCATAAAAATCCTAAATGAAAATATAGGAGTACATTTGCAGACATTACCTCGAGCAATATTTTTACTGATACATCCCTACGGGCAAGGGAAGTAAAAGAAAAAAATGAACATATGGGATTATATCAGACTTAAAAGTTTTTTCACAACAAAGGAAACCATTAATAAAACAAAAAGGAAGCCTACTGAATGGGAGAATATATTTGCCAACGATATATCTGATAAGGGGTTAATATCCAAAATTTATAAAACACTCATGAAACTCAACACCAAAAAAACAAACAACCCAATTAAAAATGGGCAGAAGATATGAAGAGACATTTCTCTAAAGAGGACATACAGATGGCCAACAGGCATATGAAAAAAAGTTCAACCTCACTGGTCATTAGGGAAATGCAAATAAAAACCACCATGAGATACCACCTCACTCCAGTCAGAATGGCTATCATCAACAAATCAACAAACAACAAGTGCTGGCGGGGCTGTGGGGAAAAGGGGACCCTGCTGCACTGTTGGTGGGACTGCAGATTGGTGCAGCCACTATGGAAGTCAGTATGGAGGTATCTCAAAGAACTGGAAATAGAGCTACCTTTTGACCCAGCAATTCCACTCCTAGGTATTTATCCTGAAAAAACCAAGACACTTATTCAAAAAAAGTTATGCACCCCGATGTTCATAGCAGCACAATTTACAATAGCTAAGACTTGGAAACAACCAAAAATGCCCGTCAGTAGATGACTGGATTAAGAAACTGTGGTATATTTATACAATGGAGTATTACTCCGCTATAAAGAAGAATGAAATCGTGCCATTTGCAATGATATGGATGGACCTAGAGACTATAATGTTGAGTGAAATAAGTCAGTCAGAGAAGGGACAAATACCATATGGTCTCACTTATATGTGGAATATGAAAAACTGTATGAATGAGCAAAGTAAACAGAAACTGTCTCATAGATATAGAGGAAAAATCAGGGTTGCTAATTTGGAGAGGAATGGGAATGAGAGAGAAGGGGAAGGGATTAGACAGCAAAAATAGGCAACTACAATGTTGCTACTGGGATAGGAAAACAGTTTGGGTAATATAATTAATAATGTTGTAAATATTCTGTGGAATGTCAGATGATCATAGGTCTTGTTAGGGAGACCATTTCATGGATGGAGTAGAGGTTTGATCACTGCACTGTATTACTAAAGTGGAGGTGGTATACCTACTGTAATTGAATATATATAGATAGTCACGGGATGTGGATTATACTGTGGAAGAGAGTCAGAGGAAGAGTAATAGATATATATGATATGGGGGGTGGGGGGGTGTATTGGGGGTGGGGGGTTTGTCACTTTGAGGGGTAAAATGTATAACTATTGCACTGTGTTGTACACCTGAAACTATTGGGGGTGGGGGTGTTGTCACTTTGAGGGGTAAAATGTATAACTATTGCACTGTGTTGTACACCTGAAACTAATTAAAAATAAAATAAAATTTAAAAAAAAAAAAAAAAAAAAAAAAAAAAAAAAGATCATATACCACGATCAAATGAAATTCATTCCTGGTATGCAAGGTTGGTTCAATATCTGCAAATCAATTAACATAATACATCACGTTCACAAAATGAAAAATAAAAATCATATGATCATATCAATAAATGTAGAAAAAGCATTTGACAAAATCAAGCAGCCATTTATGATAAAAACTCTTAGCAAAGTGGTAATGGTGGGATCATATCTCAACATAATAAAGGTTATATATGATAAGCCCACAGCAAACATCATACTCAATCAGGAAAGGCTAAAAGATTTCCCCTTAAGATCAGGAATAAGACAAGGCTGCCCACTTTCACCACTTCTATTTAACATAATTATGGAAGTTCTAGCCACAGCACTCAGACAAGAAAATGAAATAAAACGCACCTATATTGGAAAAGAGGAAGTAAAATTATCGTTATATGCAGATGACATACTATATATAGAGAATCCCAAAGACTCCACTGAAAAGCTGCTAGAACTGATAAATGAATTTGGTAAGGTAGCAGGATACAAAATAAATATTCAGAAACCTGTTGCATTTGTATACACCAATAATAAACTAGAAGAAGAAATCAGAAAATCAATCCCTTTTACAATTGCTTCAAAAACATTTTGTTAAAATGTCAATACTATCTAAGGTAATATAGAGATTCAATGCAATTCCAATCAAACTACCAAGGACAATTTTCTCAGAAATAGAACATAGAGTCCTAAAATTTATATGGAACCACAAAAGACCCCGAATAGCCACGGCAATCTTGAGAAATAAGAACAAAGTGGGAGGCATCACACTACCTGACATCAAAACATACTACAAGGCTACAGTAATCAAAAGAGTATGGTACTAGCATAAAAGCAGACACATAGACCAATGGAACAGAACAGAGAACTCAGGAATAAACCTATCCATATACAGTCATTTAATCTATGACAATGGAAGCAAGAATTTACATTGGAGTAAAAACAGTCTATTTAATAAATGGTGCTGGGAAAATTGGACTGACGTGCAAAAAAATGAAAATGGACTACCTACTTACACCATATATGAGAACAAACTCAAAATGGATTAAAGACTTAAATCTAAGACCTGAAATCATAAAACTCTTAGAAGAAAACATAGGGAGTAAGTTTGCAGACATTACCCTGAGTAATATTTTTACTGATATATCCCCTCGGGTTAGGGAAATAAAAGAAAAAATGAACATACAGGATTACATCAAACTAAAAAGTTTTTTCACAACAAAGGAAATCATCAATAAAACAAAAAGGCAGCCTACTGAATGGGAGAAGATATTTGCCAATGATATATCTGATAAGGGGTTAGTTATTATCCCAAATTTATGAAACCCTCATTCAAGTCAACCCCAAAAAATCAAACAACACAATTAAAAAATGGGCAGAGGATATGAAGAAGCATTTCTCTGAAGAAGACATAGAGATGGCCAACAGGCATATGAAAAAAATGTTCAACCTCACTAATCATCTGAGAAATGCAAATAAAAACCACAATGAGATAGCACCTCACTCTGGTCAGAATGGCTATCATCAACAAATCAACAAACAACAAGTGCTGGTGAGGTTGTGGAGAAAAGGCAACTCCGGTGCACTGTTGGTGGAACTGCAGATTGGTGCAGCCATTATGGAAATCAGTATGGAGGTATCACAAAAAACTGGAAATGGAACTACCGTATGACCCAGCAATTCCACTCTTGGGTATCTACCCAAAAGAATCCAAGACACTAATTCGAAAAAAATATATGCACCCCTATGTTCATTGCAGCGCTATTTACAATAGCCAAAACTTGGAAACAACTGAAATGCCCATCGGTAGATGACTGGATTAAGAAACTGTGGTACATTTATACAATGGAGTATAACTGCGCTATAAAGAAGAATGAAATCATATCATTTGCAATGATATGGATGGACCTAGAGACTATTATGTTAAGTGAAATAAGTCAGTTGGAGAAAGACAAATACCATATCATCTCACTTATATGTAGAATCTGAAAAACTAAATGAACAAGCAAAATAAACAGAAACAGTCTCATAGATATAGAGGAAAAACTGATGTTTGCTAGTTGGGAGGGGGTGGGGATGAGGGAGAAGGGGAAGGGATTAGACAGCATAAATAGGTAACTACAACATTGCCACATGGATATGAAAGACAGTTCGAGGAGTATAATAATGTTGTAAATATTTTGTGGGGTGTCAGATAGTCCCATGTCTTGTTAAGGAGACCACTTCATGGATGTAGTAGAGGCTTGATCAGTGCACTGTACACCTGAAACTGATATTGTGTAACATTGTATGCCAACTGTATTTGAATACATAGATAGTCACAGGATGTAGAGTATACTGTGGAAGGGAGTCAAAGGAATTGTAATAGGTATGTATTATATGGGGGGGGAGGAGTGGGGTGGTAAATTGGGGGAGGGGGTTTTCACTTTGAAGGGTAAAAAGTATAAGTATTGCACTGTGTTTTACACCTGAAACTAATTTTAAAAAATGTTTGTTTCACAATAAAAGAATATATATGTTTTTTTTTCTTTGCACCCCTGTGAATAATCTGTCTCCTAGAATATAGAGTTTGAATGGATCATTGAGGTCATATAGTCCATTGATATGTGAACTTGGGTAAAATAAGAAGTAGATACTATTATTTTCCATATTCTCCAGATAAGGAAATACGTCTAGAAAAATGCAATAATTTGCAGAACCACCCAACTAGGATTCAAATCCAGACCTGTCTAACTCCAATAACTCTTTCCTAACCACAATGTTAGATAGCTTTTTAGGACACATTTAAATTAATGCCATCCATTTGAAAGAATTAGTTATTTATTGCTATCTAACAATTCACCCCAAAACTTAATGATCCAAAAGAACATTAATGACTTATTTTCTTGCATGGTTTCTGTGGGTCAGGATCAGGAGTGTCTTGAGTGGACAGTTCTCACTAGGGGTCTCTAATGAACTTGTAGTCAGATGTTGATTGAGGCTGCAGTTACCTGCAGGCTCGATTGGGATGGAAGATTCATTTCTAAGGTGTCTAATTTTACATGTATGGCAGATTGGTGCTGACTGATGCCTGGAGGCTTCTGCTGCTCTCCATGTGAATCTCTCCTCAAGGCATTGAGTGTCCTTACAACATGATGTCTGGCTTTCCCTGTAATGTGCAATTCAAAGATCAAGGCTGAAACACTAATGTTGTTCATGATCTAGCCACAGAGGTAACACACCATTGCTTTCACCACATTTTATTGGTCACACAACCAACTCTGGTTCAATGTGTGAAGGACTATAGAGGGGTGTGAATACCAGGAGGTATGATCATCATGGATCATGGGCCATCTTAGAGGCTTTCTACGAAAGGAAAAACTTACACTTTTTTTCATAATCTCTGTAAGCTTGAGTGTAGTCAACCCTCTTAGTCTATATTGGCTCATCATAGACATTCAGTAAATATTAGCTTATCTAGTGAGCTCAATAAATATTTGGATCCAGGAAAGTAAAAATAAACAAACGAACAAACAAAAAAAAACAAAGTTTTTGAGGTGTTGCTAGAGGAATTACATAACTTGTGTCCTTCACAATGACTTGCTTTTTCAATTAGATTTTCCTTTTCAGAAACTGCTGGACTGGGGTTTCTGGTGAAGATGGTGGAGTAGGTAAATGCTGTGCTTTCCTCCTCTCACAACCATGTCAAAATTACAACTAAACTACAGAACAGCCATCATTGAGAATCTCCTGAAGTCTAGCTGAACAAAAGTGCTACAACTAAGGATATACAGAAGCCACCTTGAGACAGGTAGGAGGGGCAGAGATGTGGAATGAGTTGGTCTCAAACCTGTGTGTTATAATTAAAAATCAGGAGAGATACCCCAGGAGGAATGAGGGGTCCCAGACCCACACCAAGCTCCCCAGCCCAGGATCCTAGTGCCAGGGAGAGAGGTCCCCATACCTTCTAGCTGTGAAAACCAGCAGAGGTTGTGGCTGGGTGAGATAGAGGGTGACTAGTGTCCCAATTTATCCTCTTAAAATACCCATACATAAACTTACACCCTGGTGGACTCACTTGCTCTGAGCTCTAGCACTGGGGCAGCAGCTCAAAAGGTACCAAAGACATACAGGAAGGAAACGAGTTGTCTGGCATCAGAACAAGGGCTGGAAAGGAAGCTTTCTCTCTGACAGGAGTGCTGGCAGAATCCACTGTTTCTTTGTTGAGCTCTCCCACCTCCTGGCATGCAGATGCAGGCAGCCACTATACCTGAGTCTTCATGAACCTGGCTAATACCATTCAACCACCCCACCCTAGAGATTCCCTAAGACCCCTCCCCACCAAACTTTCAGGCACACCCAAGCCACGTCCAGTGATTTTTTCCATAGAAATGACCTGTCTTGGCTCATGCTGTGGACTTTCCTAGAAGTTCTCAAAGGTTCACAAAACTCAAATAAGTAACATCTGGCTTTAGCATGTCTTGTACCTTTTGTTGAGCAGCCACAAGCCTGGTACTAGCAGCAGCAAGCCTTTGGTTAGTGGCTTGGGCTCTTGAGGCACTTCAAGCCCTGCACCAGTGGTAGCCATCTGTAGATTGCTTTGTGGCTCATGCCAGGTGGCCCCAGGCAGGACACAGACTGTGGCTGAACTTGTCCTGTGATTGGACCGCACCTAGGGTGCTCTAGGGCTGGCAAGTCAGGTAGCTTTCTTCAGATCAAGCGGGAGCATCATCTGGCCACCTACAAAAATAACACACCCGAAAGGCAGACTCGACAGGAACCAGAGGCCTGCTAAAGTAAATCCTCCTCTATGGGGTAAGCCCCTGCACAACAGCTCCTCCAGTGTAGTAACAACCGGTCCTCACAGCCAATCAGCCTAAGGGTCAATCCCTCCCATTGTTGTGCAAATAGCAAACAAGGCTCAATTACAACAGGAGGGCACATACAAATCACAGAAGAGACATCTCTGGAGCACCCAGCTCAGGTGATCAGGGAGATTGCACCACTGAGCCCCACAGGACTCCTATTACATAACGCCACTCTACCAAGACAAGAAGACATAGCAGTTCTACCTCATACATAAAAACAAATACAGGGAGGCAGTCAAAATGGGGAGACAAAGATACATGTCTCAAATAAAAGAAGAGAACAAAGCTCCCGAAAAACAAGTAAACAAAATGGAGACAAGCAATCTACTAGATGCAGAGTTCAAAACACTGGTTATAATGATGCTCAATGATCTCAGTGAGAACTTTTACAAAGATAAGGAATATAAAAGTGAAGATAGAAAACATAAAAAAGAACCAGTGAGAAATAAATAATTCAATAACTGAAATAAAGAGTACATTAGAGAGAATCAACAGTAGATTAAAGAAAGCAAAGGATTGAATCAGCAATTTGGAAGATAAGATAGCAAAAATCATCCAATCAGAACAGCAAAAAGAAAGAAAAAAAAAAGAGGAGAATTTAAATGGCCTCTGGGACAATATCAAGTATATCAACATTAACATCATAATGGTACCAGAAGGAGAAGAGAGAGACAGCAGGGAACTGAAAACCTATTTGAAGAAATAATGACAGAAAACACCCCTAACCTGGTGAAGGAAATGGATATTCAAGCCAAGGTAGTGCAGAGAGTCCCAAACAAGATGAACCCACACAGGCCCACACCAAGACACATCATAATTAAAATGCCAAAAGTTAAAGACAAAGAAAGAATCTTTAAAGCAGCATGACAAAAGAAAAGCAATTATTTATCAACAAGGGAGCTTCCATAAGACTGTCAGCTGATTTCTGCGCAGAAACTTTGCAGGCCAGAAGGGATTGGCAGGAAATATTCAAAGTGATGAAAAGTAAGGACCTACAACAAAAATTATTCTACCCAGTAAAGCTATCATTTAGAATCAATCAAAGAACAGATAAAGAGCTTCCCTGAAAAGGAAAATCTAAAGGAGTTAATCACCAGTATTATAAGGAATGTTAGAGGGACATTTTAAGGTTAAAAAAAATTATAAAATATATGAATAATAAAGTGGCAATAACTACATATCTGTCAACAATTACTTTAAATGTAAATGGATTAAATACTCTAATCAAAACTCATAGGGTGGGGACGGCCGAGTGGCTCGGTGGTTGAGTGCTGGCTTGGGAAGCCAGCGGCCTCGGTTCGGGTCCCACATATGAGGGCCAGTGACACTGCCCTAAAAAAAAAAACACAAAAAACAAACTCATTGGGTGACTGAATGGGTAAGAAAACAAGACCCATACATATGCTGCTTACAAGAGACTCATTTCAGATTGAAAGACACACATAGACTAAAAGTAAAGGGATGGAAAAAGATATTTCATGAAAATGGAAACAAGCAAACAAAATAATCTGATGTAACAACACTTATACCAAACAAAATAGACTTTAAAACAAAGGCTATAACAAGAGACAAAGAAAGACCCAGTAATCCCACTTCTGGGTATTTATCCAAAGATACCCCAACTGCTACTTGTTTAAGTGCATCAATATGTTCATTGCAGCATTATTTACAATAGCCATGATATGAAGGCAATTTAGGTGTTCCTGAATGGATGAATGGATAAAGAAGTGGTGCATATATACAATGGAGTATTACTCAGTCATAAAAAAGAACGTAATCTTGCCATCTGAAACAACATGCATGGATCTAGAGGGTATTGTGCTGAGTATAGTAAGCCAGGCAGAGAAAGACAAATGCCATGTGATTTCATTTATATGTGGAATCTAAAGAGCAAAATAAACAAATAAATGAAACGAATTCATAGATACAGAGAACATTTTGATGGTTGCCAGGTGGAAAGGGGGTAGGGCATGGCTGAAAAAGGGAAAGGGATTAAGAAGTACAAATTGGTTGTTACACAGTTGTCATGGGGATGTAAGGTATAGCATAATAATATAGCCAATAACATTGTAAGAACTATGTATGGTGTCAGATGGGTACTATATTTATTGAGGTAATAAATAGGAGGAGAGTTTGGGTGGCAGGGTGAAAAAGGTGAAGGGTTTAAGAAATACAAATTGATAGTTACAAAATAGTCATGGGGATGTAAAGGATAGGGAAAATAGTCAATAATATGGTAATAACTATGCATAGTGCCAGGCGTGTACTAGACTAGTCAGGGGATCACTTCCTAAATTATACAAATGTCTAACCACTGTGTTGCACACCTGAAATTAATATAAAATAATGTCAACTGCAAATGAAAATTTTAAAAATGGGGCAAAAAGGTAAATGGGAATAAGAGCTTCAAATTTCCAGATATAAATCAAATAATTCATGGGGAAGTAATGTACAACACTGGAAACATAGTCAATAATATTGTGATGGCATGGTACAGTGTCAGATGGTTGTTGGACTTATTGTGGTGATCACCTCTTTAGATATACAAATGTTGAATTGCCGTGATGTACACCTGAAACTAATATAATATGTATGTTAGCTATATTTTAATAAAATCTTAAAGGAAGAAAAGAAAACTTCTGGCCTACCTTCTCTACAAGCCTATACTCCAGTGATTGTGTAGGAAACCTCACAACTGAGGCTGCTGCATCTGGAACCATTGAGAGACACAAGAATAGGTTTGGCAGATTGGTGCTTCTCAAGTGATCAGTCTCCTTCTTGATGATTTCCCTGAGAGGGTTTCTATAGTCACCTCTAGTCCTAGAAAAAGCCATTAATCAGGTATCTTAGATACTTCATTTCAGAGCCAAGAATGAGTTAATTCTATAATACATGAAGAGCTGTAAATATCCCTATTCATTAATAATGCTGGTTGGGCGATATATAAAAATACAGCATATTGAAAAATCTGTTTGGGAAGAAAGGCATATTATTTTGTCATCCTTAATTTACTAATATTCTTTGTTCTATATATTACTTAATGAAAATAAGCCACTGAAGCACTAATTTGAATATTAACTCTGTCTTTCCAGAAACGATGCCTGGTGTGATGTTTACAAATACAATGCCTACTCCCCTTCCAGTCCCTACTCTTCTTTTGTTCCATGGATACCATTATCAATACTAATTTAAATTTTTCATTGCTTGAGCCATTGCACTATACAGGGAATAGATTTTTCAATTTTTCAAGTTCCACTGAGTATATTAACAAAATTACCTGTCTGTCAGAGGGCATGTAGTAACACTAGTAGCATCTCTGATTTTGATTGTTCTAAATCTTCTTATTTTTACAGGTCTCCAGGTGAGAAACGGCCAAGGATTTATTTACAACTCCCCTGCCACCCCAACCTCTTCCTTCTGATCATTTTCTCTTACATCTCTTATTCCCTTGTCTGAATTTTTTTTTAAATATTTTATTGGGGAATTAGGGGAGGGAAACAGCATTGGGGAACCAGGGAAGGGGAACAGATAAGTTGCTATCGTTTTGTTCTTCAGTCTACTTGTGGAGGACATATTTTCACTGGTCCATGTTGGTATCATCATTGCGCTCTTTTTGGGTGAGGCAGATCAGTTGCTGGCCTCTGGATGGCTACTCACGGTGGCTCTTGGCAGCTCACACCAGCTACCAGCAGCTCACGCTGGCTGCCGGCCACTCACTGCAGCCTGTGGCAGCCCACTGCACCAGGGCTGCAGCTATGCCGCCCAGCTCCAAGTGGAGCTGTTGTTCACCATCTTAGCTGTAGAGGGCAGTGTCATTGGCCCTCATATGTGGGATCCGAACCGGGGCCGCTGGCATCCCAAAACCAGCTCTTAACCAATGCACCACTTGGCCGGCCCTCACAATTATATTTTTAAAATCTTATTGTGTACCTTCTCCATGCCAACCACAGTGCTAGGTGCTGAGAATATAGTGATGAGCAAACACTGACACAGTACCTGTCTCAGGAACCTACAGTCTGGTGGAGAAGACAGTTCTTGGTCATATTTGTAGTCATACAAAGAATTGAAAACTTCAAATAGGACAGCATTCTACTGTAGAAGGACCTGTGTTATGGGAGCTTATAATGAAGGATTCGATCTACAAGGGAGCTTGGAGGGAATGACTCCTAAATTGAGGTCTGTAGAATATGTAGAAGTTAGGAAGGCAGAAAGGAAAAGGAAGTGCACTGAAGGCAGAGGTGCCAGCAGATATAAAGAGAGAAGGAAGGAGGGTGCTTGTATAGGAAACCTCACAACTGAGGCTGTTTGATGGAACAAAAGGGTTAATATATCCCATCTACTGTGCCAGCTTAAAGTGCGTCTCCCAGACTCCCACTTCCTGAGGCAAGTGACTGCAGGCAAGTCACTTAACTTTGGTAAGTCTCAGTTCCCTCATTAATAAAATAGAAATAACAATTGTAGTCTTTAGGGAGTGTGCTGATTAGATGAGAAAGGAGATTGTTAGTTAGATAAGAAATCATTGTACACACAACACTGGAATCTTAGCAATTTTCCTGATGATTAACTCCTTTATCCTTGCATTAACTGTATGATGTAAGTATTATTAACCCCATTTTATACATGAAGAAACTGAGGCAGAGAATGTAATAACTTGTCCAGGGTCTTATAGCAAGTAAGTGCAGAGCGGGGATTTGAGTTGAGCTCCAGCTGCCTGCATAGTGCTTGTGCTGTCCACAATGGTGTCACTCTCCCCAGAGGGTAGATTCAGGGATAAATGGGATAACACGGACATTTTGTAAAGTAAACTTAAATCCATAAATAAAAGGCTCGTGTTTATTCATATTACCCTCCTAACCATTATTTTTCCTTCTATTATTACTAACATTAAAACAAAAGGAATGTAAGCTGGCTAAACAGATCCATTTTATTTCTTCCCCTAATTCATTTTCTCTCTAAATAAATTCCAATAAAAGCTAAAGAAAACAGGGATAACTAGGAGATGAAAAGGGCATCTGTGTCTTCATTGACTCTGCAGCCTCATTTCTTTTATGCTTGGGTGCTAGAGCTTATTTCTGAGGTAACAGTAAAGATAAGAACAGCTCACTGTCTGTTGTGCTCTTATGTTCTGAAAATCAAGTCTTTGGGGGCAATTAATTAATTTGGTAAACTATGATGACCAAATAAACCATTTGAAGGTTATCTAATTTTAAAGACTTAGAATTAAAAAGTATATTTAACAATAAAATTTAATCTTTCTTTAATAATTTTGAAGATGCTGACAGCCATGCTGTTTCTCAGGATTCCCATCACCATGTCAGTTATTGTTACCTTAACAACATGCAGGAGTACTGGCTCCACAGTCATGTCTATTTGGTAGAATGCCACATTGAATTCAATTTTTGATTAATTCTGAAAATTTTGAATAATGCAATGAGGGTTTTAAAATAGTCTCCTTTTAATTTCATCATTAAAGTGAAACAATAAAAAAGATTATACCTTAAGTGGAAAGCACATAACCATAAATACTTCCCCAACCAAATCAAACAGATATGGAATGAAGGGAGAAGCAGATTCTGTTTGTCAAATGATAAATTGTGTTTATCATTTATACAGATGTCTGATGGTGTCAGAACACAAGAGTTTAGCAATTATGGTACCAGGTATCAAGACAGGTCTATTTTCATAGACACCCAGAAAAATATATTTGTTTTGTTGTTGTTGTTGTTGCTGCTGCTGTTTTCAGATTGTTTGGCATTTAAGAAGAGGCCAACTTCAATTGATACTTTTTAATTTCTATGATCCTAGATCTTTAGTCCTTCTTACAAATTAGTTGGCAAGAATCCAACTAATAAACAATTATGGCTTGAGTTATTATGATATTTCCTATTGCAAATTTACAGATTTAGAATCTCTGGTCATTGAATAGCTGGGTTGAGGACTAAAAAAGGCACTGACAGGTTGGAGCACAGCTTTCAAATTTGGAGCTAACAGCATATCTTACGTATTAACTGAAATAATACAGTAAAACTCCTTTCTGTCTTCACGAGCTTCTGCCAGTCATGAAATTTGCTATGCTGCAAACCCAATGTAAAAATAACATGTTCAGATATTGAAAAACTGTAGTCCATTACCAACTTTATCACTCATATCAAAGACACTGAAAAGATAGCACATGTACAATTGATGGATTATTCTCATCATGAAAGTCTGATGACCCCACTTGGGTTTTCAAACAAGGCATTTAATAACCACTACCTTGTTAAAAGGTGGAAAATGATCAGGCTAGTGGCCTGATAGGACAAGGTTTTATTGATTTTACTGAAGCCCTTGACTTGGGAGATTACAGTCTTCTTAAAGGCAAGCTTAAAAGGAAGCATTAAGATGGATGAGTAATTACCTGTGTGATGGATGTCATTTTGTAAACATCAGGATTGGGTAGCTTCTCCTTTGGGTATCAATTGATGGGGAAGGAAAAGACCATACATAGCTAGGTGAAGTCTCATTTCAACTACTTTTAGTCCTTTTGCATATTTATGAATTAGCTTATCTGTTAGAAGTACCTGGGTATAGATAGTTTTTAAAAAACAAACTTTTTTTTTTTAAATTTGAATGCTGGTTTCATAAGAGGAATAGATTGTTATGAGTGCTAGAATAGCAAAATGATATTTCAAATGTTACTGAAGAAAAAATGGGAACGATTTTATAAATGCCTCTAGCTGTCATGATTCTGGTCTACCCGGGAGTGAGGCTCTCTGAAGACTGGTGCTCCCCAAGGGGCCATGTTGAGCTTGAGATCATCAGAGATTGGGGAAGGAGGTCCTTAGTGGGAATCAGTGCTGAGGAGATTTGAGGGCTTCCTAGGATGCTGGAGAAGGGAGGTGACAATGTAGTTCTCTGAGCAGAACAGACATCAGAGACTGTAGAGAGTGGAGCTCTGTGTGCATTTTTATATATAAATTTAAGTATCAAACTCACAGATATCATTATGTAACATTGATATAACATCTATTTTTTCTCACAATATATGCTTATTGTAGAAAATCTAGAGAATGCAATATCAAAAAAAAGAAAAATGTCCCTCCTTTTTACTGTTCAGAAATAATTTACAACTTAATATTTCAGTACATATGTCTAGTTCTTTTTCTAAACATAGACCTTATTTCCCCAATGAAAGTAGAATTCATGTTGAACAAATTTCTTTGAAGTATGCTTTTTTGATTTAACGGTTTATTGTACTCATGTTTTTAAGTCTTTAAAGTATTCAAGCATTTTTTAAGGATGTATAATATTCCATCACACTTTAATTAAGCCTCTAGTTTTTGTTTGTTTGTTTTTTGTTTTTTCCTTTTGAGGGCAGTGTCACTGGCCCTCACATGTGGGACCGAACCGGGTTAAGCCTCTATTTTTGGATATTATGTTTTACCCAGGACTTTTCACTGTTTGTCTGATGGGTAAGCCCAAACATGGGAAGTCATAGGTAACAGCAGTCAAGCCACTAGACTAAGTCAAAAAAGCAACTTGTTCATCCTTTTAACATCTAGTTATGTGAATCAACATCTTTCTACATTTCTGAAGCAGTTTGATTGGGGGTTTTGGTTACATATAGTCAACATCAACTAATATGGTTAATCAGAATCTAGGGCTTTTAGAGCTGAAAATTCTTAAAATCAGAAAATTTCCTCCAGAAAGTTCACATTAAATCATTCTCCTATAAACAAGTGGTACAGCATCTTAAAAATCATGATAAAGTTTACTTTGTGCAGCATGAAAATAAGCTTATCACCAAAGTATATGACTCTTTTATGTCACTGCTCTGGGAGAGGCAGACTATCCTTTTTCCAAACAAGTTCTGTCCATTGCTCTTTCCCTTCTTTCCCTGTCTTCCCAACACCTGTATTTATTTACATCAAGGCTTTTCTAAAATAAGTTAAATTTGTTACCAAGGATCCTGTGTTCAAATTCCCCCATCTGCCATTCATTCTCTCCATGGCGTTATATAATTCATTAACTTTATGACCCATTTTCTTTACCTGTGTTGGACAAAAGAAAGCAATAGATTCAAAAGCTCTGTGAAAAAATGCGGGGTACCAGCCTCCGCAGTCCAGGGTTTCCCACAGGTGGAGACAGCATCAGCGAGGGAAGAAAATAAAGAAGGGAGACAGTGGACACACCAGGGGAGTTTCAGAGAAGAAGTGTCACACTTTATTGCCAGACCGTGTTCTTTTTATAGGGATTCTTGACCGTTATCTCAATCACAAAACATTTTACCTGAGTTTGGTGGTTTCTAGTTCCCAGGATTTACACAGTCTTTACTTCCCTGTAATTGTTCTCTCCAGGGTACACTGGCCTATTCTATGTTAAGGATTCACCTATCTCTACATATCGCCTAAAGAGTAGTTACCATGACTACCTAGCCATTATCCCAAATTCCAGCAGCTAGACTCACATGGTGTATACCAATAGACTACGAGTGGCTGTGTTTAGGGTAAAAGCATCTAAAATCTATTCCTATGTAAATACAATACTTAGTAGCTAAAGGGAGTCTTAAACATCTTTTATCCTATGAAGGGCTACATATTTACAACAGAGGGTAGCATCTGTTTCTCAGTCAAAGCTTCAGTATATGTTGCTACAACAAGGCACTAGGCAAAGAATTCAAACAAGCTGTTAATTAACATACCCTATGGTCAATAAGTCGCCTCTTACCGGAACTCTCATGGCCTGAAGACTTTTAATCTTCAAGGAGACTATTCACAGCAGGGCCCTTAGGCAAGTGCATCAGCTTCTCACAGGCAGGGTTTTTGGCCTATGTGACCAGAGGTCTGTGCCTCAGTTTCCAAGGGGCTTGAGTCCCCAGTATCAGTTCAGGAGTCCCCTCGGGCTGTAGCCTGTTTTAGGGAGTTTCCTTTTCTTTAGGAAATCTTGCCCTGTTGTTGGCTTACACAACCAGCTATCATCAGGGTACCACAGGAACTTGTCACAAATGCAGTGAGTGTATTGTCTCCTACAGGAGGAAAGGCACATGGGTTCATAGAGGCAGGAGATATTACATGACCAACCATAAGGCAGCACCCTAATATCCAGTGCTGAGCAGGGCAATGTGACCTTGTCAGACACTGAGGAGCTGTAGGCTCCTGGCAAAAAAATATACAAGTAGCATCCATTTATTATTTTTCATGTTTATTCCATGTTTCTACAGTTTCATTTACTATTTTTCTGCCTAGCTTTAACCTACTCTTGGAAAATTCCAGCTTCAAATCCCTAAATTTCAGTATTATAAGTTGTTCTACCTTAGAAGATGATATTTTTAAAACACTAAAGGAATTGAGATATATCTGGGGGAAAAGCTTTCTAGACAGAAAGAATAGTAAGTACAAAGACCCTGAGTCAGGACCATGTCTCAGTAATTGTAAGTTGTCCAGGTTGGTCTCTGCTGCCTGCCAAAGGGCATCTACCATTCTCTTTCTCTCCTGTTTCAGCTCATTGTAACCATGTCTTCTATCATTGCTGAAACTCAGGTCACAGGAGTATGCCAGGGACAAAATACCAAAGCACACTGTTAGTGCTGTCCTCACAAAAGTTAGTGCCCAGGGATTGACGTTGTGATACTCTTCTATGGAAAGAAACTGATGTCTGGTTTTGAGAGTGCAGAAAGTATGGTCATCACGCTTTCATTTGTCAATGGTTCAGAAAACACTAGCACCAAGCCTTCTCACATATTGTTTTTTGACTCTAAAAATTCTTTTTCTCCTATCCTCCTCAAACCTACTAGGCTGTAGCTAACTCTTGTTCTTCCTTAAAGTCTCAACCTGTGTCTCTCCGCTCTGTCCTTGTCCTGTCATTATTGAGATTATGTCATTATTGAGATCATGTTACTCCTCTGCCCAAACACTTCAATAGCTTCCCATCACAAAAATAGATACGGTTACATTTGCTTATTGGGTCTTACCTGATGGACCTGCCCTTATCATTTTACCTTGACCTTATCTTCTACTAATCTCTACCTACTCACTCTTCTGCTCCCTGCACATACCAGACATCCTCCTGACTCAGAGCCTCTGCACTTGCTGTTCCTTCTTGGTGGAAAGGTTTCCCATCAGATATCCCTTATTTCCTTCAGTGTTCTACTCAAGTGTGATCTCAGGTAGATGTTCTCTGGTTAACCTACCTAAAATGTCACCACACTTTCCTGTTTTGTTTTTTTCCTTTTTGTTTTTTGTTTTTTTAATTGGGGAAGGGGAACAGCCAAGTTGTTGTTCTTCAACCTTAGTTGTGGAGGGCACAGCTGTCTCAGCAACAAGTCCAGTCACCATCCGGCTGCCATTCGGCAGCACGCAGCCCCTCAGCTCAAGATGCTGTGTTTAATCTTAGTTGCTGGTGGACATAGCCCACCACCCCATGTACGAGTTGCACCTCGTTCGTTGTTAAGAGTGCGTGCTCCATCCACTGAGCCATCCGGGTGGCAGCTCAGCTCAAGGTGCTGAGTTCCATCTTAGTTGTGGATGGGCGTAGCTACCATCCTATGTGGGAGTCAAACTGGCAGCCTTGTTATTGTTAAGAACGCATGCTCCATCCACTGAGCCATCTGGATGGCAGCTCAGCCCAAGGTGCCGAATTCAGTCTTAGTTGCAGGCAGGCATACCCGACCATCCTATGCAGGAATCCAACAGGCAAACTTGTTAGGAGCACGTGCTCTCAACATTGAGCCATCCTGCAACCTATTGGCAGTTCAACGGCAGTGCAGCTCTGGCGCAGCTCACTGGCCCATGAGAGAATTGAACCAATGACGCTGTTGCTCAGAGTTCGCACTCTTAAGCAAACTCTTAACTCACTGAGCCACTTGGCCGGGCCCTCAACACACTTTCTTATATTCCCTTCCCTGATTTTTTTTTCTTCTTTTAAAACTAATTACCTTATAAATATATTGCATATTTTACTCACATATATTCAAATCCCAATTATTCCCTACTTTCACCAGATAATAAGCTCTAGGAGGGCAGACATTTCTGTGTCTTTTATTGATGTAACTGCTGTGTTCTCAGTGCCAGGAACTCAGGAAATACTTGTTGAATGATTTGCCATTGAATCTATGTATGCATTTATATATGCATTTATTACCTACTTATTTATTAATTTCACTTCGTTTTGTTGCAGATTTCTTTTCTCAGGACCCAGGCAGGAGGACAAGAAAGTTAAGGCAAAAGGCAGTCTGAATGAAGATTGTCCAGCTGTGTTCAGAATTACTACCTACCCTTTTTCAACTATCAATGCCATTCAAGGAAGCCCTTGATTTCATATGCTTCATATACCTCATAATCATCTATAGACATTTCAGGAACACCTGAATTATGGGGCACAATGCAACTGAACCTCCCTAGTGCATGTAAATTAATAAATATGAAAGCACCCTCATGTATGGTAGGAATAAACTTCTATTGAAACAAGATTTAGATATAAAATAGCAATTAATTTTGACATTCTCATCAAATGTAAAAAAGAACATATATTAGAATATGCATGAAGAATAAAAAACAACCTCTTTTTTCCCTAAACATTAAAAATTCCTTTTATAGTGATAAATCAGCACACTTGATCTTTTATTCCATTTAAATGAAAAACTGACTATGCAGGAGTAAAAAAATCTAGTATGTTAAAGTTTATAATAATACTTTTAATGGCTTGAACCATTGACTTTTTGATGGATATGGGTGGGTTGTGTCTTTCAAACAGAATTAGTTTTAGGAGTTCCTGTTATGTTAGTGGAAATTGTTTACTAATTTGCTCTTCAAATGGCATCTTTAGCTCTTAAAGATTTTTTGAAGACTTCATTTGATTCTTGACAGTTTTTCATTCTTCCAGGCTGCCAGATGTGACTCTACTTGTCTAAATGTAAATACATACCTGGTTACTTGACTCTCTGTCATGGAAGGCAGTT
This sequence comes from Aselliscus stoliczkanus, assembly GCA_033961575.1. Lineage (NCBI taxonomy): Eukaryota > Metazoa > Chordata > Mammalia > Chiroptera > Hipposideridae > Aselliscus > Aselliscus stoliczkanus. The sequence continues at coordinate 38,852,995 of CM066731.1, forward strand.
TATTTTTTTGTAGGAAGCCTTGATTTTAGAGAAAGAAGAGAACAAGAACCTTAACTAGTAGGCAGACTTCAAACTGTTTCCAGACCCTATGTTTACTTCTATAAAGCAGACTTTGTTTTCATGCCCAGTAAGTTTGAGAAAACAGTAAAATCAGTCCAGTAAATGGGTCACTGACACAGAGTTGGAGACTACTCTGGTCTCGCAAAGCATGAAGCTGTTGTTACCCCAGGAAAAAGGACATCAATGGGCCAGTTGGAGAGGGCTCCAGCTTCCCCTTTGCTTTGGGTAATTAGGATCCAGAGTACTCATTTCAGTATGTGGGGAGGAGCAGAACTGGAGGAGGAACAGCTTTGACTTGGTCTTGTGCTATCTTAACAGCTTGAATGAGGAAACCTAGGAAATGCCTGTAATGAAATATATGTCACATGTCACATACATACTCATAGGCCATTAAATGCTTGTGATTTTTCTTTTTCTTTCTTTCTTTTTTTTTTTTTGGCAGTGGGGAGTGTGAAATTACACAATTTATGCTGTCATTTCTATAGCACTTCTAGTGAAGTATCTAGGTGTTTCTCCTAATATCTCCACTGCAACATCCAAATCATAGTCTTCCTGTGTTAGTTGAAAGCATTAAAACCAGAAATTACCATAATAGTGCTATTTACCCCTCATTTATGGAGTTACTAGTGTTATTTTTCTAGTGACTGTACAGAATGCATTTCAACCAGCAATATTTTTGGTCTTGCTGATGAAACTCAATTGTACTTAAAAAACACAGTTGGGCATTGTATCCAAAGATAAAACCAGCAGGCCTGTCATTTCACAAAAGAGACTTCCAGAGGTTGCAGTCCCTGTAATAGGAGAGCATTTCATTTGGTGTTTGAGGCTGTGGACTAATGACTTATTTCACAGCTAATCATCTCCATGTGTAATGTAACTAGAACAGTGTTTGAATGAAGACTGTACATTTTCATAGCTCTACAAACTAGATGTAAGAAATTCTATTTCACTTTATATAAAAACACTTTTGAAAATAGGGATTTTCAATAAAATTTTGGGATCTAAACCCCTAAAGAACTGCTTAGCCTGAACCAAAAGGTTGAAAGAAAAAAGTAGTGTGTGTGTGTGTGTGTGTGTGTGTGTGTGTGTGTGTGTGTGTGTGTGTAATAACCCTGAGGTGGTTAGCACAGTTTTACTTCACTGATGTTTTATTCTCAGATATAGCACTCAGGGGCTCCCTCTGAAATCACCAAAGCCCTGATTATGGTGTTTTTGACAATGCCACAGGGTCTCTGCATTATTTATCCTACTCTGCTTTACTCATCCAGCTTTCTGGGAATATTTTCAGATGGACTCACTAATTAGCACATATGTGGAACCTTCTCTAAGCAGTTCACCCCCCTCCTCATTACTTTTTCATTTTTTTTCCTATTTGCCTAATGTATGTCAAAGATAAAAAATTTTAAATGATGGTTTGAGGGGAATTTCAGACTGAAATACACACATTTCATGAAAAAAATTAGTCAAGCAGGAGACCTGTTACATGATCAGAAGGAAAGCAGTTCAAATGCCTACTAGCAGAGAATGAGGTTGGTTTGGTCCATTAGGCATTCTAGAGAGTATTTTATTAGTTAATCTCTAGAAGAGCCTTCTCCAATAAAATTCCTTCACAAATGTTTTAACAATCCTATAAACTGTGTCTTTATTTATCAGTGTGCATCCTGACTTTACTAGACTACACTGTGGCCTCTTTCTATCTTCCCATGCTTTGAATTCTATACATTTTAGGCACAGTATTTTCCCAGTTAGATCACAATCCACGCATGTAAAAATTTGCCTTATTTTTTTTTTCATTTTGAAACACAAAGAACAATGTTAAAACAAGGTCTCTGAATCTTTACATCTCCTTTCCTAGGTTTCTTCCTATCACTCTGTCAAAAAGTATATTATGTCCCATGTCATATAGCAAATACATGGTATGAAAATCTTAGGCAATGGCTTTTTTAAGATGACAGAAAAAATCTAGGTTCAGCCAGAACTTCTTCTGGGGGAAAAAAAAGAAAAATGTAGGGATATTTAAAAATAGATCATCAAAATAAAACAGATCTCTTAACCAAAGAAATCAGACTTGGCAAAACCATTTTGAATTAGGTAGAATGTTACTTTCTGCCCTCCCAAACATATATGTATATATATATATATATATATATATATATATATATATATATATATATATGCATACTGGGGGTGCCAAAAAATGTATACAGGTGGACACTTTGGTCAACGTTGCTCAAGCAACGTTGCCTTAATCAGAAGTGTCTGAATGCTGACGGTAACCACTTTGAGCACCTCTTGTAATTGCAAAGGTCAAACGTGACTTGTATTCATCTTTTGTTATCAGTATATATTGAGTATTACAATTCTAATACAGTTTTCCTTTCTTAAAATGTGTATACATTTTTTTGGCACCACATATCTATTTATATCTATATCTATGTATATCTATATCTATATCTATCTATATCTATATCATCTATATGTAGGGCAACAGTTTGAGTGTGCAATAATTGGATTGTTGTTTTTAAGGGATATACTACACAGTTTACTTATTCCAATTGAATTTGCTTTCTGAAGAAGTTTGTGTAAATATGTGTGGAAAACCCTCAGAGTGTTCTCTGCAGAAGCCCAAAAACAAATATGGTGTTTCTGACTGTGCAGTTTTACTTCAGGGATAAAACGTATAGTTATTTGGTCAAGTAGCTAAGTACTATTGTCAATTGAAGAGTTTTTTTTAAAACCTACTATCAGCGGCTTCTTTTGCATTATATTTCTAGAGTCCTAAAATCTAGTGTTTAAACTTAGTTTGTACAGAAAACTTAAGATTTGTGTGTCCGTTATAGTCTTAAAGCAGTGCCTGTATATTTGGGACAGCGACAGCACACGGGCTCATCCAATCTTTGAGAGTGGCAGCCTGCAGATTTAGTGGAAAAGTGTGTTGGGATCTAGAAGTAATATCTGTAATTATTACAGTAAGGAGTTTGTGACAGTAACAATACACATGCCAGCCATTTTCTATGCCTCATTCAAAAATTTGCACTCAATTGTGCACTTGTTATTTTAACAACTGATTTACAGATGAAAAAATATACAGCATTTTGTTCCAAATTTAAGCTAATTCAAGATGCTCTAGATCTTTGTTGTTTAATATGGTAGCCATGAGCTAACTGTGGGTACTGAGCACTTGACTCAAGGTACTGTAACTGTAAAAATATATATATTGGATTTCAAAGATTTGGTATGAAAAATAATATAAATATCTTATTAATATTTCTTATTTTGATACATGCTGAAATGATAATATTTTGGATATGCTGGGTGAAATAAATTGCATCATTAAAATTAATTTTACCTATTTCATTTTTGCTTTTTAAAAACGTGGCTACTAAAAAACTTAAAATTACATAAGTGGCTCACATTTCTGGCCTACATTATATTTCTATTGGATCGTGTTGCTCTCTATTAACATGTCTTCTCTTCTTTCATTACCTCTAATGTTTAAATATTTTAAACTTTAAAGACAGATTGTAATTTCTTTTCTACAAATCTGTAGAAAGAAAGTCTTGATCTTTTTAAAAAAGTAATTAACTTATTTTCCAGACTGCTTTTGCCTTTGGGTCTTTGCTCTCACTTGTTCTTCTCTTTGGAATGCCAAAATACCCTTGGCCAGCTGCCTAGCGAAAACCCACTCACTTATTTTTCAAGACTTGTGTCGAGTATCATTGTGGTATAAGACCTAAAACTGAGACCTGATATTATGTGCTGCCTTGATGTCTGGAGAAATTGGGGGGCTTCCACCCTAAATCCCTCTCCCACTTTGCTCTTGCAGATAAGAGCCCCCAGGCAAACAACCCTCTTTATCAAGGGGACCAAGTGCAATTTCTGCTTATCTTTGAATAGTGGGTTTCAATTTCCTGATAGCCACAGAATTATTCAAACAAGCCAATTGCATTCTCCTGTGAAACCAGGGGCACTTCACCCTTTTAGTAAAACAAACAAACAAACAAAAATCTGCCTCCCACAGTCCCTGATTGTTCACTCTGTTCCAGAGTGCAAGCCCCATATGACCCTGCATGGCATGAAATGTCCTCCCTCCACCCCAGGGCTGTGAGTATATATGACTAATAAACTTGTGATCTCATCTGTCCAGTGTTGGGTCTCATGTGTTCAGTCATCCCATAACCCAAGGGCAGAATCGCTCCCTCACCTACAGGGTGAATAAGAGGTGATTAAAATAATTGCCTTCTCATATAATCCTTCTAAGGTAGAATTTGGCATTTCACTCCTTTGTCACACTCACTGTGTACTGTATATCTTTCTGTGTTAGTAAGCAAGCCTCTCAACTGCAGTAATTTGTTTATAGTATACATTTATTCTTCTTCATTAGAAACTAAAAGCTGATTGAAGGTAGCAATAATTTCTCATGTGTTTTTATATTTCTGGTTTTGAGGACAGTGCCTGGTACATAGTGGGCACTCAGTAAATGTTTGACAAGTAAGTGAATTTTGAAACCATTACACGGTTAATTTTGGTATTAGGAATTTCCTACTTTTTAAACACAAAAAACTAAATTGGATTTTTCTCAATCTAACAATTGCTAATGGAAGGGTAGAGGAGATATCTGCTTATGTTGCAATTTACCGAAGAAGAGAGGGGATAATTTGAGGTAATGGGAAGAGAACTAGCTGTTTTTCCACTTGGAAAGTCTGTGAGTGGTAGAAAGCAGAGGATGACCTTCGGTCATAGAACCACCATGAAAATAAAATTGTTTGATTAAATACAACTTGCCTTTCAGGAAACCATAATTAAATATGCAGATATTCTTTTTAAATTTAAGAACAAGGAAAATGTCCAGTGTGATTATGAATAACTCAGACTTGTTTGGGAGGAGAAGTCCATGTCAGAGGAAGGAAAAAGCTGAGAGTAGGTGGGCATTTGGTGGGAGAACAATGAGATAAATCTAAACTTATGGGAAGAAATGGGCTGAATCCAATGCAGTTGGCAATCCAGGGCCTGTGGCTGATAAAGTTTTTACAAGCCTGGGTCCTGTTCTCAAGCTAATATGGTACTTGCACTATAGGAACATTAGGACCTGCAGAGTTGTGGCTGGAAGCAATCATGGCTGAATCAGTTTGCAGCCTTTCTACCAGCCCCTTACAGGGCCCTACATGTGGCCTCCCACTCCTCTTCCATAGACCTTGCCCAGAAGGCAGGAGGGGCATCCAAGGCCAAGAGCACTATCCCTCTGCTACCTCTCAGTTCTCTCAAACATTGCCAGCTGAGTGAAATAGTGATGGCATACCATCTCTTTGCAATCTGATTTTCTACGATCACTTATCTGAACAAACTGGACCTCTCCAATTAATAAATGACTATTAACAATTAAAAACAATTAAAATTATAAGGTAAAACATTATGGTCTGGTTTAACTACATTAGAAATTATTAAGATAACTTACTTAAACAAATGTTAGCATATGTTGGCTAACTGCTCTAGTAGGGAAGAACTTTTGTTCTCATTTTTATCTTCATATATTTGTAATGTTGAATTGCCCTATCCTTTACACAATTATTATGATAATAAATGAAAGGTTATTTTTAATTTTCTCACTAAACAGAACAGCTTATATCAGTCCTTAAGTGATTTAAAATATGGCTGGTCTCTGGCAACCTTAAATCTGGACTCACTGCCTTATAATAGAGCTGATTCTTGCCACTGTGGTAGAATAGGAGTGAGAATGTGGCAAACCAATAAATGTGTCCCAAAAGCAAAAGGTTTCAGTAGCTGGGCTCTCCCCTGGCCAAGTTTCAGTTCCCAGTTTATTTCACTGATATTCATGGCCTCTGGTCTTAACCTTTAAGGTTCAGAAGATAGAATTTATGGTTTATATATCTCATTTTCAGTTTATATCTCCATCTGCAGACTCCCCTTGTTTTGGAATTAAACTAACTTAAAAAGAGAGTGCCAATACCATGTTAGAAAATCTGTTCGGTTTACATGGTGATTTAATTTGTAGCCTGTATACGATTTGTCCTCTTTGTTGGATGGTGTGTGTTTTTCATTTGCTGGGTGTTGTTTGCAAGGCTCCAGGACTTCGCAGGATGCTGCCAGCAGAACAACAGCAGAAGTTGGAAGGCCAGGCCCCAAGCATACTTTTTAACTTCAGAGTCACAGGATTGGCCTCTTGGTCTGGTACAATTGTTCTGGCTTCAAGAAGGAAAGCATATTTTCTGTTCTATAAAGCATCTTGCATTATTTTTTAAACATTTTGCCTTTGATACATACTCAAGCACCACACATTTATCCCCCTTAATTTTTAAACCCGTGTACACGTCAAGGAAAATTAAATCCATATGTTTCTGATACATTTACATAACTCATGAAAATGTTGTTTTAAAAGACCTAAACTCAAATCCACAGGGGCTAAGTAGGTTTCAAAATTGGCTGAAAGTTCACTCTTCCCTGGTCATGACTAGATGTGAGCAAACCAGCTCTAATGAAATAGGAACCTCACACGTCCTAGGATTTGCACTGAATAGCACCTTTCTTTGAGGTTCAGCTAGAACGTGGTGACTTCTTAGCCTGCAGTCAGCTTTCATTTGCACAGCTGCCATGGCCTGTGCTGGCTTTAGTCCAGACTGTGTGGAGAAAACTACCAGGAAAAGTCACTCTTTACATTGTTCTAGCCAAATTAGAATGATCAGAAATTGGTGGGGGCAGGGGGGTGCTATTTATGTATATTTTGCTGCCTGATTGTGAACTCATAAAATCATGGAGCTGCCAGGGATCCTGCTAAAATCATTCTTCTACCTTCAAACAGGCCTCACAAAACTTCTAAACAAACAGTAAAGCTATCATAATCACTACCACACATAATGTTATATAGTAAAGACTAGCTCTTATTTCCTTTTAGGCAATTCTGTTGAAAGCTCAACAACTCTCCATGTCAATAACTTTGTCAAATTTAGATACATGTGAAAGGTTTGCATGTTTGCCCTCAACTAAATTACTGAGATTCCACTGCTTCTTAGATAATGAACTGTGAAATTGTCCCATTGTGCCATTTGGTTCCCAATAATCATAGAAACAAGCACAGAGACTGGCAGGGCAGTCAGCAAAGAGATGCTCTGCCTGTGGTTGAGAACTCCTCCCTCTTGCCTGAGCTGATCAGGAAGCTCGTTTGGAATGGTTGAAAAAGCTGTCAATATCTAGACATTTCTGCTATGAGATTTTCCAAGGCAATTCTAGCATAAAAAAACAGCATTGGGGGTTCCTTTTTTCCATTGCCAGTACAGAAAATAGGAACACCAGATGTTTTATGCATCACTGAAAGATTAGCTCAGTGGCTGAGATGCACAAAGCTTAGCAGGAATTACTAAGCCTCCAATGGGGTTCAGGACTCTGAAAACAGTGCATTTGCTAATTGGAAGAAGGGCCCCCAAACATAGAGTTCCCTAACTGATACCCTGAAAGAATGGTTGAACTTTCAAATAGATTTTCTTTTTATTAATGTCAATTAATATAACTGCTCTGAAATGGTAGGGCCTCATTAGTATCAAGGAATTGTCAGTTGGCACCTAAATGTCATGAGGCATTCAGCTAAATTTCGGCTCTCATCAGGGGCAACAAGCCCACTCAATTTGTCTGGGGCTTTTGACTATGCAGTCTCCCCACATTAAACAAGTGAATCTTGAGTACTTGGGTAGGTTTGCAAACCCCGACAGGTGTTTCTTTACAGAAACACACAGATCCAGCATCCCTTGAAAACCTGAAATGCATGATGTTCCCTCTCTCTTTGAAATTTCTCTACATTGTTTATTCACTCATTTTACTAAAATCCATCCTAATTACTCTGCTGAGCATGGCCCCAAAATAACACTGTATATCAATATGTTTGGAGATTTAAAGTTTTTCATTTTTCTCTTAGTTACTCAAGTGTTAGAACTGTTTAGTGGTCATGGACTATTCTTCTGAGTGATTCTTTTGTGGCATCACATCGTGATTTAAATTTATTATGATAGGTTGAGTGGTATAGTTAAAAATAAAAGTACAAGGGCACACTTTGTATGAGCTCTAGAAGGGATTAAAATAAGCTGAACCACTTAGCCACCATCTTAGAAATGAAACATTTATTGGGTTGTCGGAAAAGCCATGATGCATTTTTGCAACGAAAAACAGAGAAAAAAACACGTCATGGCTTTTCTGACAACCCAATATTTCTAAGTATGCAAAAGCTGGGTAAAGTAAATGGTTTGCACAAAATCCTACTGGAATCAGGATTTAGGTGGCCATGAGATTTGTGTTCCAGCCTTTCTTTTGAAGAGTACTACTAATAAAAATATTAGTGGGTACCACCTCTGGTGCTCTGACATGTGTCTGTCCCTGTGCTTGGCATATTATTTGCAGTATCTTATTTGATCAAAACAACTAGATGAAGTGGACATTATATCACATCTATTATACAAATAAAGACACTGAGACTTGCAGGAGTTGGGTCATTTATCTAAGACAACAGGGCTGGTAAATGGGAGACCAGGATTCAGATCCAAGCTAGTCTGGTTCCAAAACCTGCAGGAAAATAAAAATAAAATGGCCTCAGAAGTTCTAGGCAGTGCTATTAACTATATTTTATTTGAAAATATTTCATAAGAAAAAAGAATGTTTGCAAAGGCTGGATATCTGTGTTTTAGGTGAACATAACGATACGAATAGCCAAGATATGGCTCAGAAACCACCTCCTCTGTGATGTCCTCCCTGAAGTCCAAGCAGCACATCCTCTGTTTCTCATCTGCAGAGTAACCTCCTTTTTCCTTTTACAGTACCCTTGTCAGCCTACATCTTTGTTCCTGGGTCTTTCTCCCCTGCCAGATCCTCCAGTGAAGGGATCAGGTCCTCTGATATTCCCAGTGCCTGGCACAATGTTTAGAATGGAATGGGTGTCATTCAGTGGGAATGTAGTAAACAGGGATATTGAAGAGGCTTATCATCCACCCATGAAGCATGAAGACAAGGAAAAGAAAGAACAGGACAATGCTTTAAAATCTTTTGTGCTAAATCCACAGGACTTGAGAACTGATTAGATTGGGGACTTTCATGACATGAGAGCCAGTAAGACATTTATGAGTAGTTTGACAACCATTTTTCCATTTTGAAAAAAACTTCTTTGTAAGTAATGCAGAGGATTACTTAATGGGAAAGGGAGAAATTAGCAAGATAGAATGTTTCTTAAGCTTTCATTTAAAGGAAAAAATTTCACAGGAACCCTCACTCTTCACTTAAAGTATTTTTGTTAACATGTTATGTGAATGTAATAAATGCTTATAGTTATGTATTTCTTATAATTATTGCTCTAATATAGCTATAAAAGCAAACAAAATTCATAAATGAAATATAAATCAAACCAAAAAACAATCTAAGCAATTTAATTCAATAACATTAGTTTAGGCGACTGATGGTGTTTTGCTGACATTAAAAATGTTTACAATATGAACCTGGCTCTGATGGCCATGATGCACATTAATCCTGCTAATGATACTGGGAGCTTTGTATCCAGTATCATGGATACTGATGGTATACTGGAGACATGATTTTGCTCCTAACCACGATATGCAGCTAAGATGCATTGGGTTGGAAAGGATATGCAAAGCCATCTTGGTCAGGGGCACATCACTGTTAAAGTAAAACCCCTAGAGTGGCTCTTCTCTAATCCCTGACCCAGGAGACACTGCCATGGGAGTAATTATCCTTCAGGCGGGGTGTCTGCCCCTTAGACTCAAATGATGAAGTAAATCACAGAAAGCCACCCTTAGCACCACCTACTTGAGTTACCAGCACAGGTCCTTTTACCTTTGCAGGAGAAATTCAGAGAATACTTAATAAGACTTCTAAGGCTTATTTAGATACCACTTAGATAGACTTTCTTCTGCAGTGGTATCATTATTTTTAGAGGCTGAAGACTGCAGTATTTAGTGTACTGGAGCTAGACAGGCTCTCTGGGTTTGAATCTCTGCATCTGTACTGATTTTTAAAGACCACCAGGCCCTTTAAATTTATGGAGGTACTTTGGGTCATTCTCGTCTCATCTACAAAACTATTTTGGAGAGTCATTTTGAGCATTAAATAAGTAAATGTGGAAGTGCCTAGAACAGTGCCAGGCACATGATGGATACTCAACGATATAAATGATATTTTATTGTATTTTCACCACTTGGGGACTCCTTTTGTTTTGTGTTGTTTTGCTTTGTTTGTTTTTTGGGGTGTTTTTTTTGGGGGGGACTCCTTTTTTGATGGAGGAAACAGATGTGAATGATTCTAACTCATACAGCTAGGAGTACGCCAACATCACATATGATCCTGAGTCATTTCAGGATCGTGTGAGCCATCAAATTTGGGATACTTTTTAGCAGCTGGCCTAGAGTGACAGGTCCAAGATAGTTCCCATAAGCAATTCTCCTTGAGGGCCTCTGGGAAACTCTCTGTGATGAAGTGGATTTTTACAATAGAACCACCCACCTGATGGTCCTGCTGCTGGAAGTGGACCTTAGGACCTGACTGCACATAATGGACTGTTGAAATTTTTTTCACTTCAGAAGTAGGACATATAGAGGTGTTGGAGCACCTAAGAACCATTTTCCCAATCACACCAGTGAAAGGGGCTTGCTGTCAGGCAGGCCATACTTATCTCTGATGTATCAACCACTTCTTCCCAGTGTTCTCAGTAGTATCAGGGCAAGGAGCTTGTCACTTACTTTATTTTTTAATTGTGGTATAATACAAATAGCAAAATATTTACCATTTTAAAATGTATAATTCAGTGACATTACATACGAGGTATGATAATTAAGTTCGTGAACTTGTTGCAATGATGTTGCTAACCTCTTTTGACATCAGAGGGATAATTCATTATGAATTTGTACCAGCTGGACAGTTAACCAAATGTACTATTTGGAAGTGCTGAAAAAGTTAGACGAAAATGACCTGAACTTTTCGCCAACAATTCTTGGGTCTTCCATCACAACAATGCACCAGGTCACATGGCACTGTCTGTGAGGCAGTTTTTAGCCAGTAAACAAATAACTGTATTGGAACACCCTCCCTAGTCACCTGATCTGGCTCCCAATAACTTCTTTCTTTACTCGAAGAATTAGGAAATAGTGAAAGGAAGACATTTTGATGACACTCAGGACATCAAGGGTAATACAATGACAACTCTGATGTCCGTTTCAGAAAAAGAGTTCCAAAATTGCTTTGAAGGGTAGAATAGGCACTGGCCTCCATGCATGGCTTCCCAAAGCAGGTACTTTGAAGGTGACCATAGTGATATTCAGCAATGAGGCATGTAGCTTTTTCTAGAATGAGTTCGTGAACTTAATTATCTGACCTCATATATTTACAATGTTATAAAACCATCACCACTATCTATCCATAGTTCTAGAACTTTACATCATCCCAAACAGATATTCCATAAACATTAAGCAGTCATTGACAGTTCTCTCTTCCATCAGTCCCTGACAACCACAAATCTGCTTCCTGTATCTATGAATTTGCCTATCCTGCATATTCATTAAATGGAATCATACAAAATGTAGTTTTTTTTTCTGTCATCTGCCACATGGCATAATATTTTCAAGGTTTGTCTAAGTTATAGCATGTATCAGTACTTCTTTTCTTTTTATGGCTTAATAATATTCTATCATATGGATGTACCATGTTTTGTTTATTCATTCATCATGGTTAGGCCTGTGGGGAATTGGCTAAACTTTTTCCACAGACAAAACTAGCCTGTCATGCCAAGTGAGTCCAGTGTTGTCAGATCTTTCAATTTTTTGAGTTACCAGAAATTTATATATTATGGAATGCTTCCTAATATGCTGCTCATGATTTTAAATGCTGCTCATGATTTTACATTTTTAGGTTTTAGGAAAACCACAATGTGGGCTATATTGTATGCCCGCCCCCCCAAAAAAAATCTTTAGGCAAGGTCTGATTCTTGGGCCACTAGTAAGCAATTCTGGTCTACTTTCTTTATAAGTAGCCTCTCTTAGAGATCTATTCAGTGCCATTTGTTTCTATTTTATTGTCATACAGAATTTTCCAGCATCTTCCTATGTAGATGATTTAATACATCCCGCTGTAATACAAAATAGTTGTGATTTTTGCAGATAAAGTTCTGGCTAACCTTTGGACTATGTGGATAATTAAGAAAATCATCAATGCTTACTAAAATTTCTTTATTTAAACACAAGAGATCAAAACCCTGCTATGCCATTCTTTGTTCAAAAGGAATGTTGTTGGCTATTCCCAGCATGTCTGTGAGTACAATCCAATTGATACCTCTCTACTTCAAAACGCAGTGCATGACATACATGGACAAGAAAACATAACTAAAAACTGGCACAGATAAGGTTTTCCTTAATTAGTTGTAAGTTTCTACAATGAAAATACCTGGAGTTTATCTGACTTCAAAGTCCCATTAAAGGTGTGCTGCTTTTGTTGCTTTGAAAATTTGGGAGTTTAGGACTCCTCACCTCATGCTTCTTAATGATAATAATTATATGATATGCTTTAAAGTGCTTTTGATCTTGGCCTCTCAAAGCACTCAAGTGAAGCATCAATTCCCTCAACCCCACTCTGAGGCAGGCCTTCCTTGTTTATAGGCAATGTATGTTGACATGGATGTCACAGTGATTGCTACTTCAGAGAGAATCTGCCAACAGCATCAGTGAAAATGCACATTTACACATCTAAAATTTCCAGTCTTAATATTAATCAGTGGTAATAATTGTAACACCTCACACTTTCATCGTGCTGTATATAGCCTTTTGTCTCATTTGAACAATAACAAAATATTAATACAGGAACCAAATAACATCTCAATTGCATCTATAAAATGAATAATGGAATTTCTCATTATTTTTTGTTTCTTTTCCCTTTTCTAATAGTTTCTCAGAAGGCAATTCACCAACCAGGTGACAGGTATGCTGGGTAAATCTCATCTCAGGCTACAAGGAGCAATTCTGTATCTTTCCTACAGTTTCTTCAACCTTGTTAATGAAACAATCCAGCATATAGTGATTTTGTTTATGCACCTGTAACTGATTTTGTTGACACTGTACCTTGCTAGAATGTTAGCTTCCAGTATTTCTTCATCTATGAGCAGGATACTAAGAGAAATTAATACCTGTTATGAAAAAATTATTTAAAAGTTAATGCAATTAAAGCTTGGCTCTGGCACAGGCCTTTCTAAGGAAAAATTCTATTGAGGAAATAAACTTTATATATGTATGAGGAAGTTAAAGTTGAGTGAGATTCTCTTCTACATGCTACTTCAATTTATACATTTCTTTACCTAAAATGATTAAATAAATTATAGATTTCAGCAGATGACCCATGATTCTTACTTGAGAAGACCTCTGAAGATCCATACAAGGGAGAACTTGATATATTAGCATTAAGAATAAAATTAAACAGCATATTTGCTTGTTCAGATCCTACAGTACCATACCTTTACCATATTATTACTTCTGAAATGAAGAAGATCAGGGATCCAGTGACATCAGGGATGAGTGTTATAAATCATGTGACCATGAACTTCTAGTGCATTGGGAAAGAAGCTTGATATAAACAAAGCATTCTCATTATGTGAATCCATTTTAATGCTACAGAATCAAAGAAAATTAAAGGCAAAATTAGTACAAGACAACAAAACAAATCTAGATCTCATTTTTAAATTGCTAAAATTGGACTAAGAGTAGCAATGTGATTGTTGTAATTATCTTAATTGTCCATATAAAACGTATGTACATTTTTACCTCAAAGACCCTGGCATACTATTTTTTCTGTATGGTAAAAGCGTTTTTTAAGTTAAGAAAAGAGAACAACAACCAATATTTATTATATTCCTTCTCTATGTGCCAGAACTGTTCTAAGTGATTCAGATGTAATCCTCATATCAGCCGTACAATATAGGTGTTGTTTCTTTAAAGATGCAGAAATTGAGATTCAGAAAGATTAACTAACTTGCTAGAGGACAACGTTAATTTAAAAAGCCAGGATTATTACTCAGAGCTGTCTGAAGTCAAAGCTCACATTCTTATCCAGTAGATTATTCTGCCTAGAGGATGCAATTTTAGCTGGAAGATAGAAGACTTGGAACCAATAATGCTAGCACAAGAAAAATCCATCTCATCATCTCATATATTGCTCCTTTAATAGACAGGTAAGCACATACACACATACACAGAAAGAGACAGAGAGAAAGAGAAAGGCCATAACATTATATTTAATATGATTGGAAGACATTAGAGACTAGCCTAAGGTTTTAAAGGTATCACAGTTGGTGTTCAATGAATACTCAAAATATAGGAATAATCAAGCATTAGACATATTAACAGACACATATTTGATTTTTGGTCATTCTAATCTTCTTTAAATAGAGATAAATATGACATTTAAAAATGAATTTGCAATAATTTCATTTTTCCAGATGTATTGAGGTATAATTGACAAGTAAATATTGTGCAGATTTAAGGTATACAACATGATGATTAATTATACATTGGAAAATGATTGCCACAATCAAGATCATTAACAAATACCTCCCCTCACATGATAATTTTGGGGTAGGAATACTTACTATTTACTCTCTTATCAAGTTTCAAGTATTCACTAAAGTATTATGAAGTATATAAGGTCTGATAAAAAAACAACAGTGAATATTTAAATTAAAAAAATTTGTTACAGTAAATACACATTGCCATTAATCCCCCTCAAAATACTCCCACTCACTTCGAACACACTTATCCCATCATTCTTGCCACTTTCTGAAACAGTTCTGGAAGTCCTCTTTCGTGAGTGTCTTTAGTTGTACTGTTGTGGCTGCCTTGATGTCCTGAATCAATTCATTTACCTTTCATGGTCATTTTGACTTTGCAGAAGAGCCAGAAGTCTCACAGTCCAGATCTGGTGAATAGGGTGATGAGGACACACCGTAATGTTTTTATTTGACAGAAATTACCATATATACCAGAATTGATGTAAGACATGAAGCCTTTCTGTTGTAATCAACATATACAGTGAATGCTGCTGCTGAGTGCCATCCAATGGTAAGGCAGGGATCTTCAATACCGGAAGCAGCTCATCAACCCTTAGTAACAATGTGTGACAAGTTTCAGCTTGTTCAGTGAAGTCAGTTGAGTGTGAGCTATGGTTGAGAAAAGTTGTGTTTTAAAGTGTGCTGTAAATGGCACTATCACTGAATTGTGGGATATAAATCTGAAAGCAATAAAGAAATAAGATAAACAAATAAAGAAACAAAAACTCATAGACACAGACAATAGTTTAGTGCTTACCAGAGGGTAATGTGGGAAGGAAGATGGTAGAAGTGGGTAGAAGGGATCAAATATATGGTGATGGAAGGAGAACTCACTCTGGGTGCTGAACACACAACGTGATATATAGATGATATATAGAATAGTACACTTGAAACCTATGTAATTTTACTAACCACTGTCACCCCAATAAATTTGAATAAAAAATAGAGTGTGCCGTAAATCATCCTCTATCATGACAATACTCCATGTCACACATCACTTCTGTTATATATGGCAATTTCTGTCAAATAAAAACATTACAGTAATGTTAAAAATAAGTGGGTATGATATATTTTTTTAAAATGTCTTATTTATACTCAGAATAGCAACACTTGGACTTTTTTTTTTTTTTTAATTTTCCCTCTCAACTACAGTTTGGGAGTAGGTCATTTTCGTACATACAAGTACAATTGTTCTCAAAATCAGAGAACAATCATTATGATGTTAAAGTTTCATTTTTTTTTTCAAAAATTCTTTGGTGTTTATTATATTCAGAGAATACATTCAAGTCCACTTGTTCTTTTGTATTATTACTTTTTAATTTTTAAAAATATTTATTGGGGTGATAATGGTTAGTAATTTTTATAGATTTCAAGTGTACATTTCTATAATACATGATCTACATATCACATTGTGTGTTCACTACCCAGAGTCAGATCTCCTTCCATCATCATTTATTTGATCCCCTTTTCCCTCTTCTACCAACCCCGCCCCCGCCCACCCCTTACTTTCTGGTAACCACTAAACTGTTGTCTGTGTCTAAGAGTTTTTGTTTATTTCTTTGTCTTGTTCCTTTGTTGCTTTCAATTTTACATTCCACATATCAATGAAGTCATATGGTTCTCGATTTTGTATGTCTTACTTATTCATTAGCATAATCTCAAGATCCATCCATGTTGTCAAAAATAGCAATATTTCATCTTTTCTTATGGCTAAGGAGTATTCCATTGTGTATATATACCACAACTTCTTTATTCAATAATCTATTGAGGGACACTTGGTTGTTTCCATGTTGGCCACCATAAATAATGTTACAATAAACATTGGGATACATACTCATATATCTTTATGGATAAATGTTTTCAGATTTTTTGGGTAGATACCCCAGAGAGGGATTGCTGGGTCATATTAATTTTTTGAGGAACCTCCATACTGGTTTTCATAGTGGCTGTACCAATTTACATTCACACCAACAGAGTAAGAGGATTCCTTTTTCTCCACAGCCTCTCCAACACCTGTTATTATTTGTCTTGTTGATGATAGCCATTCTAACAGGTGTGAGGTCATATTTCATTGTGGTTTTGATTTGCAATTCTCTGAGAGCTAGAGAAGTTGAGCATTTTTTCATGTATCTGTTGCCCATTTGCATATCTTCTTGGGAGAAGTGCGTGCTCACGCCCTCTGCCCATTTTTTCATTGGATTGATTGCATTTTTGTTGTTGAGTTGTATGAGTTCCTTATATATTTTGGGTATTAGCCCCTTATCAGAGGCATTGTTTGCAAATGTGTTCTCCCATTTGGTTGGTTGCCCCTTTGTTTTGTTGATGGTTTATCTAGCTGTGCAGAATAATTTTAGTTTGATATAGTCCCATTCATTTATTTTTGCTTTTACTTCCCTTAACTTTGAGTCAAATTCATAAAATCCTCTTTGAATCCAACATACATAAATTTAGTACTTATACTTCCTTCTATGTAGTTTATTGTTTCAGGTCTTATGTTTAGGTCTGTGATCCATTTTGAGTTATTTTTGGTAAATGGTGACGGCAGTCTAGTTTCATTCTTTTGCAAGCAACTTTCCAATTTTCCCAGCACCATTTGTTGAAGAGGCTTCCTTTTCTTCATTGTATGTTTTGGGATCATTTGTTTAAAATTATCTGACAATATATATGTGGGTTTATTTCTGGGTTTTCAATTCTATTCCATTGGTCTGTGTGCCTGTTTTTTTGCCAAAACTATGCTGTTTTGATTATTGCCACTGTGTAGTCCAAGTTGAAGTCAGGGAGTATGATAGCTCCACGCTTGTTTGTTTTTCTTATTTTTGCTTTGGCTCTTCAGGGTCTCTTGTGATTCCATTCAAATCTGATGATTTTTTTGTTCTATTTCTTTAAAAAATGCCATTGGGATTTTGATGGGGATTGCACTGGATCTGTATACTGCTTTGGGTAATATGGCCATTTTATCTATGTTGATTCTTCCAATCCATGAACACAGAATGTCTTTCCATTTTTTTGTGTCTTCTTCAATTTCTTTTAAAAATGTCTTACAGTTTTCAGTGTATAGGTCCTTCACATACTTAGCTAAGATTATTCCTAGGTATTTCATTCTTTGTTGTTGCAATTGCAAATGGAATTTTTTTTTTCATTTCTTTTCTGAAATGTCATTGTTATTTTATAGGGGTGCACTGAATTCTTGTACACTGATTTTGTAGCCAGCAACTTTATTGTATTTGTCTATTGTTTCTGATAGCTTTTTGGTGGAGTCTTTAGGGTTTTCTATATAATGAATCATGTCATCTAAAAAAATTACAATTTAACTTCATCATTCCCAATTTGGATGCCTTTTATTTCCTTCTCTTGCCTGATCATTCTGGCTAGGACTTTAATACTGTGCTGAATAACACTGGTGATGGGGGCAACTTTGTCTTTTTCCTGAATGTAGAGCAAAAGTCTACAGTTTTAATTATGATATTGTAGTTGAGGGTTACTCATATATGGCATTTATTATGTTAAGGTATTTCTTTGTATACCCATTTTATTAAATGTTTTAATCATAAATGGATGTTGTATCTTGTCAAATGCTTTTTCTGCATCTATTGATATAATCACGTGATTTCAATATTTTATTTTGTTTATATGGTGTATCACATTGATCAATATGCATATGTTGAATTATCATTGTGCCCATGGGATGTACCCCACTTGATAATGATTTTTAATGCATTGTTGTATTTGATTTGCTAAAATTTTGTTTAGGATTTTTGCATCTTTATTCATCAGAGATATTGGTCTGTAGTTTTCTTTTCTTGTGTTATCCTTACCAGGGTTTGGTATCAGGGTAATGTTGGCCTCATAAAATGAGTTAGGGTGTATTGTCTCTTCTTTAATTTTTTGGAAGAATTTGAGTAGAACAGGATTAGATCCTCCTTGAATGTTTGGTAAAATTCACTAGGGAAGCCATCTGGTCCTGGAGTTTGTTTTGGGGAAGGTTTTGGATGATTGATTCAATTTCCTTGATCTGCCTATTTAGATTTTTCAGTTCTTTGTCATTTAGTCTTGGAAACCTTTATGTTTCTAAGAATGTGTCCATTTCTTCTAGGTTATTGAATTTGGTAGCGTATAGTCCTTCATAGTGTTATTTTTTTTTTTTTTAAAGATTTTATTGGGGAATTGGTGGAGGGGAAGAGCGTTGGGGAATCGGGGAAGGGGAACAGACAAGTTGTTGTCCTTTTGTTCTTCAGTCTAGTTGCGGAGGATGTTGCTTCACTGTTGGTATCGTCATTGCGCTCTTCCCGGATGAGGCAGATCGGTCGCCGGCCTCTGGATGTCGCTCATCGCGGCTATTGGCAGCTCACGCTTGGCTGCCAGCCGCTCACGCTGGCTGCGGGCCACTCACTGTAGCCTATGGCAGCCCACTGCAGCAGGGGCTGCAGCCCACACCATCACCGGGGCTCGCACAGCCCAGCTCCAGGTGGAGCTGTTGTTAGCTGTAGAGGGCAGTGTCACTGGCCCTCATGTGGGATCCGAACCGGGGCCGCTGGCATCCCAAAACCAGCACCTAACCAATGCGCCACTCGGCCGGCCCCCTTCATAGTGTTATTGAATGATCCTTTGTAATTCTGTGGTATCCATGGTATCCTTTCATTTCTGATTTTGTTTGTTTTTGTTTTTTCTCTTTTTACCTTAGTGAATCTAGCCTAAGGTTTGTCAATTTTATTAATCTTTCCAAAGATCCAGCTCTTTGTTGCATTAATTTTTTTCTATTGTCTTTTTGTTCTCTATTTCATTTAGTTCTGCTCTGATTTTTATTATTTCCTTCCTTCTGCTGATTTTGGGTTCCATTTGTTGTTCTCTTTCTAGTTCTTTAGTGTATAATGTTAGGTTGTTTATCTGGGAATTCTCTTGTTTTTTGAGATAGGCCTGTATGATATAAATTTTCCTCTTATTACTGCTTTTGCTGCATCGCAATAATTTTGATAGGATGTATTTTCACTCTCATTTGTTTCTATGTATCTTTTAATCTCTCCTCTTATTTCTTCTTTGATCCAATCAGTCTTTCTTAGTATGTTGTTTAATCTCCACATATTTGTGGTTTTTCCTGCTTTCCTTTTGCAGTTGATATCCAATTTCAAAGCCTTGTGATCAGAGAATATGCTTGGTATGATTTCAATCTTCTTAAATTTGCTGAGGAATGTTTTGTATCCCAACATGTGGTCTATCCTTGAGAATGTTCCATGTACAACTAAAAAAGAATATATAGTCTGGTGTGATAGGATGAAGTGCTGGTAAATGTCAATTATGTCTATTTCATCTAATATGTCATTTAAGGCTGATATTTCTTTACTGATTTTCCTTTTGGATGATCTATCCATAGCTGTCAATTGTGTGTTTTTGTCTCCTACTATGATTGTGGTATTGTTAGTTTCTCCCTGTAGTTCTGTTAGTTCTTGCTTTGTATATTTTGGTACTTCTTGATAGGGGACATATATATATTGAGGAGTGTTATATCATATTGTTATATTGTCCCTTTTATCATTATGGAATGTCCATCTTTGTCTCTTGATACCTTTTTTATCCTGAGGCCTGTTTCATCTGATATAAGTACGGATACATCCAATTTTCTCTGGATACCATTTGCTTGGATTATCATTTTCCACACTTTCACTTTCAGTCTATATTTGTCCTTGTAGCTGAGATGTGTCTCTCTCTTGGAGGAGCATATAGTTGGGTTTAGTTTTTTTGATCCAATCTGCTACTCTGTGCCTTTTTATTGGTGAGTTTAGTCCATTTACATTTAGGATGATTATTAATATATGAGTTTTTCCTATAGCCATTCTATCTTTAGTTTTTTCTGATAGTTCAGGGACTCCATTGTTTCCTTGACTCTTTATTCCTGTTATTTTAGTGTGGTGGTATTCTATGATTTTCCTCTCTGTTTCTTCTTTTATTTATGTTATACAAGTATGTCTCAATTCTGGAGTTTTTTATTTGTTTGTTTTGTTTTCTGTTTTTATGATTTTTGTTTGTTTGTTTGTTTTTAGTGATTACCATTAAGTTTATGTAAAAGGAAGTTTCATATATACAGAAGTCCTTTCTCCTCATCATGCTTCTTATCTCCATTCCCCTTTGTGATTCAGACGTTTACCCTGTCCTGTATTATGTTCTTATTGTCACAAGTTATCTGTATGCTGTGAGTTGATTTCTGAGTTGCATTGGCAAGTTGACTTTTTCTTTTTTTTTTCTCTTTTTAGTTTTTATGTTTTTTATCCCTTATGTTATATTAAAGTGTATAGTGTCCTATTTTTTGTACAGGTTGCCATTTCCTGCTTCTTTCTGTCTGTTAGTAATCTTGCTCATGGTTTTATATTCTTTTAATTTTTTGTTTCAGGTTGAATAGCTTTTTTCAGTATTTCCTATAATGCAGGTTGTGTTAGAAAATTCACTCAGTTTCTGTATGGCTGGAAGTCTTTAATCCTCCTTCATATCTAAAGGATAACTTTGGTGGCTTATTATTCTTAATTAATAATATCTCTCTTCGAATAGTTTGAATATTTGATTCCACTCACTCCTGGCTTATAGAGCTTCTGCTGAAAAATCTGATGATAATATAATGGGTTTTCCCTTATAGGTTATTGCTTCCCCCTCCCCCCCAGCTGCTTTGAGATTTCTTCTTTGACATTAATTATTTTTATTTTTATTTTTTATTATTAGTTTCAAGTGTACAAAGCAATACAATAGTTAGACATTTACAACCCTCACAAAGTGATAACTACCCCTCTGACTTTATCTACAGCTGTTACAATACCATTGGCTATATTCCCTATGCTGTACTTTGTATCCTGTGAATCTATCTATCTATCTATCTATCTATCTATCTATCATCTATCTATCTATCATCTAACTATATTAAATATATTTAAATATAAATTAAGTTATACATACATTTAACATTCAATACTATTATACTTCAACTTCAGATGTATAGGACAGTGGTCAGAAATGCACACAGTCCACAAAATGATCTCCACAATAAGTCCAGTACCTATCTGGTATCCTACATATCTTTACAATATTACTTATTATATTCCCAACACTGTATTTCATATCCCCATGACTATATTGTGACTACTAATTTGTACTTTCTAATCCCTTCACCTTCTTCCCCATCCCAACACACTTCCATCTAGCAACTTCTATCTAGCAGTTTTTTTCTCTATATCTCTGAGTCTATGACAGTTTTGTTTGCTCATTTGTTCTGTTCTTTAGATTCCACATATAAGTGAAATTGTATGGTATTTGTCCTTCTTAGTCTGACTTATTTCATCTAAAATAATATTTTCTAGGTCAATCCACATTGTTGCAAATGATAAGATTTCATTTTTTTTTTTAATGGTTGAGTAATACTTCATACCACAGTTTCTTTTTCCAATCATCTATCAATGGGCATTTTGATTGTTTCCATATCTTGGCTATTGTGAATAGCACTGCAGTAAACATAGGGGTGCATATATTTGAATTAGTGTTTTGGATTTCTTTGGATAGATACCAAAGAGTGGAATTGCTGAGTCATAAGGTAGTTCCATTTTCAATTTTTTGAGGAATCTCCATACTGTTTCCATAGTGGCTACACGAACTTGCAATCCCACCAACAGTGCAGGAGGATTCCCTTTTTTTCCCATCCTTACCAACACTTGTTGTTTGTTGATTTATTGATGATAGCCATTAAGATCAGAATGAGGTGGTATCTCATTGTGATTTTTATTTGCATTTCTCTAATGATTAGTGATGTTGAGAGACTTTTCACAAGTCTGTTTCCTATCTGTATGTCCTCTTTAGAAACGTCAATTTTAAATTGGGATGTTTGTTTTTCTGGTGTTGAGTTGAATGATTTTTTTATAAATTTTGGATATTAACCCCTCATCAGATGTATCATTGGCAAATATCTTCTCCGAGTAAGTAGGATGTCTTTTTGTTTGTTGATGGTTTCCTTTGTTGTGTAAAAACTTTTTAGTTTGATGTAGTCCCATATGTTTATTTTTTCATTGCTTCCTTTACCCAAAGGGATATATCAGTTAAAGTATTACTAAGGGTAATTTGCGAGTTTACTTCCTATACTTTCTTCTTGGAGTTTTATGGTTTGGGAATCTTACCTGTAAGTCTTTAATCCTTTTGAGTTTATTCTAATATATGGTGTTGGATGGTCTTGTTTCTTCTCTTCTCTTTTTCTTTTTTTTGCATGTGTCTGTCCATTTTCCCCAGCAGCATTTATTAAATAAATTCTCTTTACCCCAGTGTAAATTCTTGCTTCCTTTATCATAGATTAAATGACTATATAGGCAAGAATTTATTTCTGAGCTCTCTCTTCTGTTCCATTGATCTATGTATCTGTTTTTATGCCAATACCATGCTGTTTTGATTACTATAGCCTTGTAATATGATATGATGTCAGGTAGCATAATACCTCCCATTTTGTTCTTATTTCTCAAGATTGCCATGGCTATTTGGGATCTTTTATGGTTCCATATAACTTTTAGGATTATTTGCTCTAGTTCTGTGAAAAATTTATTGATAATTTGAAAGGGATTGCTTTGAATCTATATATTGCCTTAGGTGGTATGGACATTTTAACTATATTAATTCTGCCTATCCATGAGCATGGTAGATATTTCCATTTATTTGTATCTTCTTGAATTTCTTTGCTCAATGTCTTAAAATTTTCTGAGTACAGGTCTTTTAATTCTTTTGTTAAATTTAGTCCTAAGTATTTCATTGTTTTTGAAGCAATTGTAAATAGGACTGTTATCTTCATTTCTTATTCTGGTAGTTTGCTATTGGTGTATACAAATGCAACTGATTTCTGAATGTTAATTTTGTATTGTGCTACTTTATTAAATTCATTTATCGGTTCTAATAGTTTTTTGGTGGAGTCTTTGGGGTTCTCTCTGTATAGTATCATGTCATCTGCATATAATGACAATTTCACTTCCTCTGCCAAGAGCCGACAACCTCCCAGTGTCTGACAAGGTCACATTGCCACGCTCAGCACTGGATGTTTGGGGTGCTGCCTTATGGTTAGTCATGTAATATCTCCTGTCTTTATGAACCCATGTGCCTTTCCTCCTATAGGAGACAATACACTCACTGCATTTGTGACAAGTTCCTGTGGTACCCTGATGATAGCTGGCTGTGTAAGCCAACAACAGGGCAAGATTTCCTAAAAAAAGAAAAGGAAACTCCCTAAAACAGGATACAGCCCGAGGGGACTCCTGAACTGAGATATTGGGGACTCAAGCCCCCTTGGAAACTGAGGCACAGACCTCTGACAACTTAGGCCAAAAAGTTGTCTGTGAGAAACTGACAGCCTGCCTGTGAGAAGCTGATGATAACATCAGTCCTTGTTCTCACTTGCCTAAGGGCCCTGCTGTGAAAAGTCTCCTTGAAGACTAAAAGTCTACAGGCCATGAGAGTTCCAGGCAGCTTACTGACCATGGAGTATGTTAATCAACAGCCTTATTTGAATTCTTTGCTCAGTGCATTGTTGTAGCAACAGATACTGAAGCTTTGATTGAGAAACAGATGCTACCCTCTATTGTAAATATGTAGCCCTCCGTAGGATAAAAGATGTTTAAGACTCCCTTTAGCTACTAAGTATTGTATTTACATAGGAATAGATTTTAGATGCTTTTACCCTAAACACAGTCACTCCTGATCTATTAGTAATAGTTCAAGTATACACCCTGTGAGACTAGCTGCTGGAATTTGGGATAATGGCTAGGTAGTCATGGTAACCACTCTTTAGGCGACATATAGAGATAACTGAATCCTTAACATAGAATAGGCCAGTGTACCCTGGAGAGAACAATTACAGGAAGTAAGGACTCTGAAAATCCTGGGAAATAGGAACCGCCAGACTCATGTAAAATGCTTTGTGATTGAGGTAATGGTCAAGAATTCCTATAAAAAGAACATGCTGGGACAAGAAAGTGTGACACTTCTCTGAAACTCCCCTAGTGTCTCCACTCTCTCCCTTCTTTCTTTTCTTCCCTCGCCGACACCGTCTCTACCTGAGGGAAACCCTGGACTCACAGAGGCTGGTCCCCCGCATTCCTCCTTACCAATTTAGATGACTTCTATTTCCTCTTCTTGCCTGATTGCTGTGGCTAGAACTTCAAGAACTATGTTGAACAACAGTGCAGAAAGTGGGCAACCTCGTCTTGTCCCTGATCTTAAGAGAAATGGTTTTGGGTTTTCCCTACTGAGTATGATGTTAGCTGTGGGTTTTATGGCCTTTATTATGTTGAGATATGATCCCTCTATCCTCTATTCTTTTTCTGAGATTTTTAAAAATCATTAATGGCTGCTGGATTTTGTCAAATGATTTTTCTGCACTGACTGATATGACCATATGATTTTTATTTTTCGTTTCATTAATGTGATATATCACATTAATTTTTTCTTTTTTTTTTTGTTAATTCTTTTATTGTGAAATAAACATTTTTTAAAATTAGTTTCAGATGTACAACACAGTGCAATAGTTATACTTTTTACCCCTCAAAGTGACAATCCCCCTCCCCCAGTTCACCACCCACTCCCCACCCCATATCATGCATATCTATTACAATTCCTTTGACTCCCTTCCACAGTATACTCCACATCCAGTGACTATCTATATATTCAATTACCGTTGGCATACAATATTATACAACATCAGCTTCAGGTGTACAGTGCAGTGATCAAGACTCCACTCCATCCATGAAGTGGTCTCCCTAGCAAGACATGTGACCATCTGATGCCCCACAACATATTTACAACATTATTATATTCCCTGAACTTTCATGTCCCTGTGGCAATAATGTAGTTACCTATTTATGCTGTTTAATCCCTTCCCCTTGTCCCTCATCCCCACACCCCTCCCAACTAGCAACTATCAGTTTTTCCTCTATATCTATGAGACTGTTTCTGTTTACTTTTATCGTTCATTTAGTTTTTCAGATTCCACATATAAGTGAGATCATATGGTATTTGTCTTTCTCCGACTGACTTATTTCACTTTACATAATAGTCTCTAGGTCCATCCACATCGTTGTAAATGGTACAATTTTATTCTTCTTTATAGCATAGTAATACTCCATTGTATAAATGTACCACAGTTTCTTAATCCAGTCGTCTACCGATGGGCATTTTGGTTGTTTCCAAGTCTTGGCTATTGTAAATAGCACTTCAATAAACATAGGGTGCATATATTTTTTCAAATTAGCATCTTGGATTCTTCTGGGTAGATACCAAGAGTGGAATTGCTGGGTCATATGGTAGTTCCATTTCCAGTTTTTTGAGGTACCTCCATACTGATTTCCATAATGGCTGCACCAATCTGCAGTCCCACCAACAGTACACCAGGGCTCTGTTTTCTTTACAACCCCGTCAGCACTTGTTTGTTGATTTATTGACAGCCATTCTGACCGAAGTGAGGTAGTATCTCATTGTGGTTTTCATTTCTCTGATGATTAGTGAGGTTGAACATTTTTTCCTATCTCTGTTTTCCATCTCTATGTTTTCTTTAGATAAATGTCTGTTCATATCCTCTGCCCATTTTTTAATTTGGTTGTTAGTTTTTTTTTGGTGTTGAATGAGTGTTTCATACATTTTGGATATTAACCTCTTATCAGATGTATTGTTGGCCAATATCTTCTCTCATTCAGTAGGCTGCCTTTTTGTTTTTTTGATGATTTCATTTGCTGTGAAGAAACTTTTAAGTTTGATGTAATCCCATATGTTTATTTTTCTTTTATTTCCCTTGCCCAAGTGGGTATATCAGTAAAAATATTACTGAGGATAATGCCTGCAAATTTACTCCTTATGTTTTCTTCTAGGAATTTATGGTTTTAGGTCCTACATTGTCTTTAATCCATTTTAAATTTGTTCTCATGTATGGTGTAAGTAGGTGGTCCATTTTCATTTTTTTGCACGTGTCAGTCTAATTTTCCCAGCACCAATTATTAAATAGACTATCTTTACCCCAATGTAAATTCTTGTTTCCATTGTCATAGATTAAATGACCACATATGGATGGGTTTATTTCTGGGTTCTCTATTCTGTACATCGATCTATATGTCTGTTTTTATGCCAGTACCATACTGTTTTGATTACTATATCCTTGTAGTATGATTTGATGTCGGGTATCATGATACTTCCCACTTTGTTCTTATTTCACAAGATTGCCATTGCTATTCGGGGGTATTTTATGGTTCCATATAAATTTTAGGATTATATGTTCTATTTCTGAGAAAAATATCCTTGGTAGTTTGATAGGAATTACATTGAATCTATATATTGCCTTAGGTAATATTAACATTTAACTATATTAATTCTTCCTATCCATGAACATGGTATGTATTTCCATTTATTTGTATCTTCTTTGATTTCTCTCTTCAGAGTCTCATAATTTTCTGAGTACAGATCTTTTACTTCTTTGGTTAAATTTGTCCCTAGATATTTATTGTTTTTGAAGTAATTGTAAATGGGACTGATTTCCTGATTTCTTCTTCTGATAGTTTATTATTGGTATATACCAATGCAACTGATTTCCTAATATTAACTTTTTATCCTGATATCTTACTAAATTCATTCATCAGTTCTAACAGTTTTTTGGTGGAGTCTTTGGGATTTTCTACACATAGTATCATGTCATCTGCATGTAATGACAATTTTACTTTCTCCTTTCCAACGTTCATCTTCTTTTCTTAATCACTGGGTTACAGCATTGTGATTAGACATTTATATAACTTAAGAGGTGATCACCCCAATAAATCTACTACCTTTTTGACACCATGCACAGTTGTTACAAAGTTGACTATATTCTTTATGCTGTACTTTACATCCCCATGACTATTTTGCAACACCAATTTGTACTTCTTTTTTTTTTTTAAAAGATTTTATTGGGGAATTGGTGGAGGGGAACAACGTTGGGGAATTGGGGAAGGGGAACAGACAAGTTGCCATCTCTTTGTTCTTCAGTTTAGTTGCGGAGGATGTTGCTTCACTGTTGGTATCATCATTGCGCTCTTCCCGGATGAGGCAGATCGGTCGCTGGCCTCTGGATGTCGCTCATCGCGGCTATTGGCAGCTCATGCTTGGCTGCCAGCCGCTCACGCTGGCTGCGGGCCACTCACTGTAGCCTATGGCAGCCCACTGCAGCAGGGGCTGCAGCCCACACCATCACCGGGGCTCGCACAGCCCAGCTCCAGGTGGAGCTGTTGTTAGCTGTAGAGGGCAGTGTCACTGGCCCTCAGGTGGGATCCGAACCGGGGCCGCTGGCATCCCAAAACCAGCGCTTAACCAATGCGCCACTCCGCCGGCCCCCAATTTGTACTTCTTAATACTTTTCCCTTTTTCACCCATCCCTCCAACGTCCTTCCCACTTGGCAACCATCAAAATGTTCTCCATATCTAGGAGTTGTTTCTCTTGTTTCCTCAGTTATTTTGTTGTTTAGCTTCCACATATAAGTGAAACATTATGGCATTTGCCTTTCTCTGTCTGACTTATTCCACTCAGCACAGTTCCCTCTAGGCCCATCCATGTCATTGCAGATTGCAATATTTCATTCTTTTTGTGGCTTAGTAAATCTGTTGTATATATGTACCACCTCTTCTTTATCCATTCATCCATTGATTGACATGCAGGTTACCTCGAAATCTTGGCTATTGTAAAAAATGCACATATCCCTTTGAAGTATTGTTTTAGGTTTCTTTGGGTAAATACCCAGAAATGGGATTACTGGGTTCTTCTTTACCACTTGCTATAGCCGTTGTCTTAAAGTCTATTTTGTCGGATATAAGTATAGTTATCAGAGCTTTTGGTTTGTTTGTTTTGTTTGTTTCTATTTCATGAAATATTTTTTCCATCTCTTTATTTTCAGCCTGTTGTTTCAATCTAAAGTGAGTCTCTTGTAGGCAGTATATGTAAGGGTCTTGTTCTCTTATCTGTTCAGGCCCATATGTCTTTTGATTGGAGCATTTAATCCATTTACATTTATATTATTTATAGATATGTTGTTATTGTCATTTTATTACTCATATTTTTTTATTTCTTCTTCTTCTTCTTCTTCTTCTTCTTCTTCTTCTTCTTCTTCTTCTTCTTCTTCTTCTTCTCCTCCTCCTCCTCCTCCTTTTTTGTCCTCCTCCTCCTCCTCCTCCTCCTCCTCCTCCTCCTCCTCCTCCCCCTTCTTCAAGAAGTCCCTCTAACATTTCTTGTAAAACTGACTTGGTGGTGATGAACTCCTTTAGTTTTTTCTTCTCTGGGAAGTTCTTTATCTGTCTGTCCTTCCAGTCCAAATGATAGCTTTGCTGGATACAGTAATCTTGGTTGTAGTTTCTAGTTTTTCACCACTGAATATTTCCTGCTACTCCCTTCTGTTCCTCAAAGTTTCTATAGAGAAATCAGGTGACAGTTTTATGGGAGTTTCCTTGTAGTAACCAACTGCTTCTCTCTTGCTGTTTTTAAGATTCTCCCTTTGTCTTTAACTTTTGGTATTTTAATTATGATATGTCTTGGTGTGGGCCTCTTTGAGTTCATCTTGTTGGGGACTCTGTGCTTCCTGGGCTTGTATGTGTATTTCTTTTGCCAGGTTAGGGAAGTTTCCATCCTTATTTCTTCAAATAGATTTTCAGTTCTTTCTCTCTCTTCTCCTTCTAGTATCCTTATAATGAGAATGTTAATATACTTTATGTTATCCCAGGAACCCTTTAAACTATCCACATTTTATGGATTCTTTTTTTTGTTTGTTTGTTGCTCTGATTGGGTGTTTTCTGTTACCTTATTGTGGAACACTCTTCAATCCTGGTCAGCCAGCTCTGCCTTACAAGCCGCAGAAGACTTTTACAGCAGCAGATGGCCCACAGTATCTGTGAAACTTTTGGTGGCAGGAGGTCAGCTCCAGCTCACAGTGTTTATTGGGTGGTATTCGGGGTTCTGCAGACCTGAAGTGAATGACTGGTGGCTGTGGTTTTCTTGGGAAGTTTTACAGCATGACCACAGACTTAGCACTTGTGGAAGAACTGGATCTGCATTAACTTTCTGAAAACCACAAGTCATACCCTGTGACTCCTTAGGACCTCACCCTGTCCAGCATGTGTGGCATTCATGGGGTCTCTTGGCTCCTGGGATATTGGCTCTACCCTACAATTTACTAGAAGCTTGTATAGAAGGGGATGGCCCATGGTAGCCTAAGAAACTGTTGGTTGTGTGTGGTCAGGTCTAGTTCATGCTACAGAATTTCTTGAAAGGCTTTCTGGGTTCCATGGGCCCAATGTGACAACAGCTGTCCACAGTGTTCTCATGGAGTTTTGTGGGGTTGCCACAGGCTCAGCATTAGTGCAAGAATTAAATCTGCATTAACTTTGTGAAAACAACTGGCCACACTCTATGAATCTCTGGGGCCCTGCTCTGCCCAACTCCAGCAGCATCTCTGGGGGCACAGTCAACACCATGTCAACCAGCCTGGCCTGTACACATACGAAGGCTGTTTCAGTGGCTGAGCCTTATGGGTAGCCAGCAGGTGGCATCAGGCCGGGGCGGGGGGGCCCTGGACCTTGCTGTAAGCTTCCCCAGGTCCAATATTGGTGGCAGAAAGCCTCAATTCACAGCAAGGTCACCCAGACATGTCTCCAGGTCCAGCTCAAGCAGCAACCAACTGCATATAGCATTGTAGCTCCTACCAGGTAGCCCCAGGGTGGTCACAGAAAAGGCTGAACTTGTCCTGCGCAGGAGCTCCTCCCAAGAAGTACCGGAAGAAATATACCCAGAGGCTCACCTCAGACTACACCAGAGTACTATCTGATTAGCCCTACAAGCAGCACACCCAAAGGGTAGTCTCAACAGGCAGAAGAACCCTCTGGTGCAAATACCCCTCTGAGGGGTCAGCCCCCACACAGCAGCACATACACTGTGGGCATCACAGCCAGACAGCCTGAATTCACTCCCACCCACTTACATGTCAAAAGCAATCAAGGCTCAACTACAAAAGGAGAATACACACAACTCACACAAGGAACACTCCTGGGAATCATGCACAGGTCATCAGAAAGACTGTGCCACTGAGCCCCACAAAACACCTACTACATAAAGCCACCTGACAAGACAGAGAAGGAATTATACCTAATACATAAATGCAAACACAGACAGATAGCCAGAATGAGAAACAAAGAAACATGTCCTAAATAAAAGAATAAGAGAAAACTCCAGAGATAAAAACTGAGTGAAATGGAGGCAACCAACCTACGAGAGACAGAGAGGTTAAACATTGGTTATAAAAATGCTTAAGGAGAGGAGACATCATAGAAATGGCAGCTGTGAGGAGAGCTCCCTGAGTTCTCCCTTGGAAATCGCCTGCAATGTGAACAGCTGTAACTCATCAAAGTAACTTCTACTCATCACACAGAACAGCTAAGAGGCTTGTATGATAACTTGAAAGGTGGGCAGACGGGGTGAGTGGGGGAAGAGGGAGGCCAGACGCATGGAGGCACAGCCGGGACCAGAGGAGGATGAGACATGGGGCCCCAAAGAGCAGATCTGAGAGTATTCCCGCTGCTCACCCTGAGCCTCCTGGTGCTGTTGAGTGCAGCAAAAAAGCCACGCTTTGCAGAATCTCAGGCAGAAGCCTCGGGCCAGGCAAGGGGGGGAAGAGAGAGGAGAGACATGTGAGTGTGGAGGCGAGATCCTCACCTGTGGCTGTGGAGACTAGGGACCCCAGGAGGCAGATCAGAGGGCATTGCAGCGGTAGGGTGGGCTCAGTCCCTCTGGCACCAAGGTCCTGCCAGGAGTGCAGCGGGAGCACGGCTGGAGTGTCTGAGGCAAAGCCTCAGCTCATAATGGTAGTGGAACGTTTTTTGGTTTTTGATTTTTTTGATTTTCTTTTTTCTTTTTCTCGGACAGAAAGCAAAAAACAACTGCATAGATAAAAACCCTGACGCCCGCCATTTCAGAATATTAAGCTGATCCCTGAATGGAGGAGGAGTGTCAGATTACAGAGGTGCTCCTGCTACTAGGGAGTTGAGGAACTTGTCCCAGGAAGAGGCTGCAGAGTTAGATCTGCCTCCCCCTCCCCCAGCTTTCCTGCATGGCTGGGGAGGCAGGGCAACTCCAGATGCTGAGTCACTCGCAGGATCCCTGCAGGGATCTTTTAGCAACTCAGGAATCTCACGTCCCCCACAGTCTTCAGTGGAAAGAGAGCTCAAAGATGCACATTGAGCCTTCTAGCTACTTATCGCTCAGAGTGCCTGTGTGCAGGCGAGAGCAGTAACGGCAGTGACTTCGTAAAAACACCTCATAGCCTCACTCATTTAGACTGCGACACCAGAGTCACTCTAGGTTCCAGATGGCCGGCTCTGCCCCCACAAGATGCAGAGGAGTTTTTGTACAGCAGAGGACAACCTGGAGATAGCTTGGTGGACTTTAGCCAAGACTGGCACTGGTCTTTTTTGGTGTTTTTTTTTTTTTATTTTGGGGGGTGTTCTGGGGTTTATTTTGTTTACTTGTTTTGGTTGGTTGTTTTTTCTATTTCATTATCATTTTTAGTTATATATATAAAAGTATATATATATATATATATCCATATATATGGGTGTGTAGATGTATATATATATATATATATATATATATATATATATATATATATTTTTTTTTTTTTTTTTTTAAGATTTTATTGGGGAATTGGCGGAGGGGAACAGCGTTGGGGAATCGGGGAAGGGGAACAGACAAGTTGCTGTCTTTTTGTTCTTCAGTCTAGTTGCGGAGGATGTTGCTTCACTGTTGGTATTGTCATTGCGCTCTTCCCGGATGAGGCAGATCGGTCGCTGGCCTCTGGATGTCGCTCATCGCGGCTATTGGCAGCTCACGCTTGGCTGCCAGCTGCTCACGCTGGCTGCGGGCCACTCACTGTAGCCTATGGCAGCCCACTGCAGCAGGGGCTGCAGCCCACACCATCACCGGGGCTCGCACAGCCCAGCTCCAGGTGGAGCTGTGGTTAGCTGTAGAGGGCAGTGTCACTGGCCCTCATGTGGGATCCGAACTGGGGCCGCTGACATCCCAAAACCAGCGCTTAACCAATGCGCCACTCGGCCGGCCCTATATATATTTTTTTTCTCTCTTCTTTCATTCTTTCCTTTTCTCTTTTCTTCCCTCTCTCTCTCCCCCTCTTTTCTTCTTTCTTTTCACTGCTCTACTTTTCCTCCTTCTTTCCATTTTTCTGCAATTTTTTCTTTTCTTTATTTTTTTTCTGTATGCTTGATAGATCTGTGCATGTTGAGTGTTGGTTGTTGGTTGTTTTTTTACATGTGAGAATATCTGATTTCTTTTGGTGGCTGGTGTGGTTGTGCTTGTTGATCTGTTTTGCTCTAAAATCACTCTGCAGCAGGGCCCAGCCAAAGAGGCACAAGAACCATCACACCCAGAGGCCAACTTGAGACCAAAGCAGAGAATTACCGGGTTTGACCTACAAGAATCATACTCCAAGGGAAATCTCTACAGGCACAAAAGTCCATAGGAGTCAAGCCTCATCAGAGGGATCAGCCCTCACACAGCAGCTCATAAACTGTGGACACAGCTAATCTTCACAGCTAGTCAGCCTGAGAGTCAATCCCACCTACTGACAAGCGAAAATCAATCAAAGCTCAACTTCAATAGGAGAAGTCACACAACACAAGGAACACCTCTGGTACACATGCAAAGGAGATTAGAAAGACTGAGCAATTCAAATATAAAGACACATACCACATAAGTCCACCCAGCAAAAACTGAGAGACCTAGGGGATCTACCTGATACATCAAAGCAAGCACAAAGAGTTAGCCAGAATGAGGAGACAAAGAAACATACCCCAAATAAAAGGACAGAAGAAACCTCCTGAATCAGTGGAACTAGAGGAAATAGAGGTAACCAACCTATCGGAGACAGAGTACAGAACACTGATTATTAGAATGTTCAAGAAAATTAATGAGAATATAAAGAAGGATAGAGAAATCATGAAAAACAACCAGCTAGAACTAAAGAACACAATTACTGAATTAAATAACAAGTTCAATGGAATTACCAGCAGATTGGATGAAGCAGAAAATCGAATCAGTGACTTAGAAGACAAGATAGCAGAAGAAGAAGAGAGGGAGCAAGGGATTGAGAATATATTTGAAGTAATAATGACTGAAAACTTCCCTAACCTAGCAAAGGAAATTGACATACAAACCCAAGAAGTACAGAGTGTCGCAACCAAGATGATCCCAAGCAGGCCCACACCAAGACACATCATAGTGAAAATGGCAAGGGATAAAGACAAAGACATAATTCTAAAAGCAGCAAGGTACAAGCAGCAAGTTACTTACAAGGGTACTCCCATAAGAATATCAGCAGACTTTTCTACAGAAACTCTGCAGGCTAGGAGAGAGTGGCAGAAGGTTTTCAAAGTGATGAAAAACAAAGGTCTACAACCTAGATTGCCTTTATCCAGCAAGGCTATCATTTAAAATTGAAGGAGAGATAAAGAGCTTCCCAGAAAAAAATAAGTTAAAGGAATCATTACTACGAAGCCAGCATTGCAGGAAATGTTAAAAGGCTTCTTTAGGCAAAAGAAAGAGAAAAACAATCTAAATAATGAAGAACAGAAGTAGAAATAACAAAATGGCAATAAATATGCACCTATCAAAGTTACCTTAAATGTAAATGGATTAAATGCTCCTATCAAAAACCAAAGGATGAACTGAATGGATAAGAAAGCAAGACCCTTGAATATGCTGTATATAAGAGACTCGCCTCAGATCAAAAGACACATACAGGCTGAAAGTAAAGGGATGGGATAAAATATTTCATGCAAATGGAATTCAGAAAAAAGCTGATACTTATATCAGTGATACTTATATCAGACAAAATAGAATTTAAATTGAAGAATATAATAAAGGACAAAGAAGGGCACTTCATAATAATAAAGAGATCGATCCAACAAGAGGTTATAACCCTGGTAAAGATCTATGAACCTAACATAGGAGCTCTGAAAAATATAAAACAGATACTGATGTATATAAAGACAGAGATCAATACTAACACTATCATAGTAGGGAATTTCAACACCCCACTGTCTTTAATGGACAGATCCTCCAGACAGAATATCAATGTGGAAACAGCGGGTTTAAATGGCACATTAGACCAGCTGGACTTAATTGATATTTTCAGAGCATTTCACCCCAAAGCTACAGAATATACATTCTTCTCAAGTGCTATGGAACATTTTCCAAGAGAGACCACATGTTAGGCCACAAAATAAGCCTCAATAAATTTAAGAAAATTGAAATCGTATTAAGTATCTTCTCTGACCACAGTGCTATGAAATTAGAAATCAACAACAGGAAAATAACTGGAAAACACAGAAATCCATGGAGACTGAATAACATGTTACTAAATAGTGAGTCTAAAATGAGATCAAGGAAGAAATCAAAATATACCTTGAGACAAACAAAAATGAAAACACTACGACCCAAAACCTTTGGGATGCAGCAAAAGCAGTCCTAAGGGGGAAGTTCATAGCAGTGCAGGCCTACCTAAAGAAGCAATAAAAATCTCAAATCAGGGCCGTCCAATGTGGCACGGTGGTTAAGTGCTGGCTTGGGAAGCCAGCAGCCCTGGTTCAGGTCCCACATATGAGGGCCAGTGACACTGCCCTCAAAAAGGAAAAAAAAAAATCTCAAATCAACAGATTATCCTCACACCTCAAGGAACTGGAAAAAGAAGAGCAAAATAAGCCCAAAGGGAGTAAAAGGGAGAAGATAATAAAGACCAGAACGGAAATAAACAAAATAGAGACCATAAAAACATTACAAAAGATCAATGAAACCAAGAGCTGGTTTTTTGAGAAGATAAACAAAATTGACAAACCTCTAGCCAGACTCATTAAAAAGAGAGGGAGAGAGAGAGAGAGAGAGAGAGAACTCAAATTAGTAAAATCAGGGAATGAAAAAGGTGAAGTGACAACAGACACCTCAGAAATACAAAAAAATTTAAGAAAATGAGCAACTATATGCCAATAAATTTGACAATACAGAAGAAATGGATAGTTTTCTAGAAGCATACAACCTTCCAAAGCTAACTCAAGAAGAAACAGAAAACCTGAATAGACTGATTACTACCAAGAAAATTGAATCAGTAATCAACAAGCTCCCCAAAAAACAGAAACCCTGGACCAGATGGCTTCACAAGAGAATTTTACCAAACATTCAAAAAGGAATTATCACCTATTCTACTCAAACTCTTCCAAAAACTCCAGAAGGTGGGAAGGCTCCCAAAATCTTTCTATGAGGCCACTACCACCCTGATCCCAAAACCAAAGACAAAGACAGTTCAAAAAAGGAAAACTACTGTCCAATATCCCTGATGAACATAGATGCAAAAATCGTCAACAAAATATCAGCAAACAGAACTCAGCAATATATTAAGAAGAACATACATCATGATCAAGTGGGGTTCATCCCTAGTACGCAAGGTTGGCTCATTATCTGCAACTCAATTAATGTGATACTCCATATCAACAAAATGAAAAATAAAAATCATATGGTTGTATCAATAGATGCAGAAAAAGCATTTGACAAAGTCTAGCAGCCATTTATGATAGAAACTCTTAGCAAAGTGGGAACAGAGGGATCATACCTCAACATAATAAAGACCATATATGAAAAACCCACAGCTAATATCATACCCAATGGGGAAAAGCTAAAACCATTCCCTTTAAGATCAGGAACAAGGCAAGGCTGTCCATTTTCTCCACTTTTATTCAACATAGTTCTGGAAGTTCTAGCTACAGCAGTCAGACATGAAAAAGAAATAAAAGGCATCCAAATTGGTCAGGAGGGAGTAAGGTTGTCATTATATGCATATGACATGATACTATACATAGAGAACCCCAAAGACTCCATCAAAAAACTATTAGAACTGATAAATGAGTTTAGTAAAGTACCAGGATAAAAAATTAATATTCAGAAATCAGTTGCATTTTTATACCCAATAATGAACTATCAGAAAGAGAAATTAAGACTACAATCCCATTTAGTTGCATCAAAAAAAAAAAATACTTAGGAACAAATTTAACCAAGGAAGGAAAAGGTCTGTATTCAAAAACTTATAAGACATTTAAGAGAGAAATTCAAGAAGATACAAATAAATGGAAATATATACCATGCTCATGGATAGGAAGAATTAATATAGTTAAAATGTCAATACTACCCATAGCAATATATAGATTCAATGCAATCCATATCAAAATACCAATAACATTTTCCACAGAGCTAGAGCAAATAATCCTAAAATTTATATGGAACTATAAAAGACCCTGAATTGCCATGGCAATCCTGAGAAATAAGTACAAAGCTGGAGGTATCATGCTCCCTGATATCAAATAATGCTACAAGCCTATAGTAATCAAAACAGCATGGTTTTGGCATAAAAATGTGTATGTAGATCAATGGAATAGATGAAGAGAGACTAGGAGTAAATTCATGCCTGTATGATTATTAATCTATGATAAAGGAAGCAAGAACCTACATTGGGGTAAAGTCTATTTAATAAATGGTGTGGGAAAGCTGAACAGATATATGCAAAAAAGTGAAATTGGATCACTTTCTTATGCCACATGCAAGAATAAACTCAAAATGGATTAAAGACTTAAATGTAAGACCCTAAACCATAAAACTCCTAGAAGAAAATATAGGGAGTAAACTCTTGGACATCATTCTTAGTAATATTTTTACTGATATAACTCGTTGAGCAAGGCAAACAAAAGAAAAAATAAACAAATGGGACTATGTCAAACTAAAAAGTTTTTTCACATCAAAGGAAACCATCAACAAACAAAAAAACCTCCTACTGAATAGGAGAAGATATTTGTCAATGATACATCTGACAAGGGGTTAATATCCAAAATTTATGAAAAACTCATACAACTCAACACCAAAAAAACCAAATAATCCCATTAAAAAATGGGCAGAAGACATCTAGAGATGGTTCTCCAAAGAGGATATACAGATGACCAGTGGACATATGAAAAGATGCTCAACATCACTAATCATCAGAGAAATGCAAATAAAAACCACAATGAGATACCACCTCCTGTCAGAATTGCTATCATCAATAAATCAACAAACAAGTGCTGGTGAGGATATGGAGAAAAGCGAACCCTCGTGCCATTGGTGGGATTGTAGATTGGTGCAGCCACTATGGAAAACAGTATGGAATTTCCTCAAAAAATTAAAAATGGAACTACTTTACCATCCAGCAAATCCTGGGTATTTATCCAAGGAAATCCAAGACACTAATTTAAAAAAAAAAAGAGATACATGCACCCCTATGTTTACAGCAGCACTATTCACAATAGCCAAGATATGGAAACAACTGAAATGCCCATCAATAGATGATTGGATAAAGAAAGTGTGATACATATATACAAAGGAGAATTACGCTGCCATAAAAAGGATATATTATCAGTTGCAAAAATATGGATGGACCTAGAGGACATTATGCTAAGTGAAATAATTCAGACTGAGAAAGACAAATACCATACGATCTCACTAATATGTGGAATGTAAAGAACAGAATAAATAAGCAAACAAAACATAGACTCATAGACCCAAAGGAAAAATGATGGTTGCTAGATGCAAAGGGGGTTCGAGGATGGGGAGAAGGTGGAAGGAATAGAAAGTCCAAATGAGTAGTCACAAAATAGTCACGGTGATGTGAAATACAGTATGGGGAATATATTCAATAATGTGAAAATTATGTAGTGTGTCAGATGGGGGTACTGGATTTATCAGTGGGACCACTTGATAGATTATATAAATGCCTAATCAGTGCACTGTGCACCTTAAACTAATATAAAATAATATCAAATGTCAACTATAATTAAATATGTATTTATCTAGCCACAGGATGTAAAGTACAGCATAGGGAATATAGTCAATTGTATTGTAATAGCTATGTATGATGTCAGAGAGCTAGTAGGCTTATTTGGGTTATGACTTCGTGAGGGGTATAAATGTTTAAACATTATGTTGTTGTTGTTTTATACCTGAAACTAATTCTTAAAATGCAAATCAAACCATGTGATTCTTCTGCTCAAAACTTACTGCTTCTCATTTCACTGTGAATAAAATTCTAAGTCCTTCTATGACATATAAGGTTCTATGTGAATTTGTCCCTGCCTATTTCTCTGCTGTTTTTTCCTACTCATTTTCCCAATACTTTAGCAATGGTTAGACTTCTCGTTGCTGTAACAGACCACATTCTTTTAGCTCTGAGACTTTTTATACCTACTGTTCCCTCTTCCTGGAGTACTGTTGGCCCCAGTCTTTGCACAGACCATCCTACATAAAATAGCAGTATCCCCTCTCCCATCATTCTCTATGCTTTATTTTGTTTCATAGCATTTATCTCTAGCTGCATTTATATTATTTATTAGTTTGCTTGTCTATGCTCCCACTAGAATGTAAACATCATGAGGACAGGAACATTGTCTTTTCCCCTGTTTTAGCCCCTGCATCTTTTTTTTTTTAAATTTATATATACTTTTAATTAGCTTCAGGTGTACAACAAAATGCAATAGTTATACTTTTTACTCCTCAAAGTGACAACCCCCTCCCCCAATTCTCCCCTCCCACTCCTCCCCCCCCATATCATACTATTACAATTCCTTTGACTCCCTTTCACCATATAATCCACATCCCGTGACTGTCTATATATTCAATTACTGTTGGCATACAATATTATACAACATCAATTTCAGGTATACAGTGCCATGATCAAGCCTCTACTCTATCCATGAAGTGGTCTCCCTAACAAAACATGTGACAGCATAAATAGGTAACTACAGTATTGTCACAGGGATATGAAAGACAGTTCAGGGAATATAATGTTGTTAAAATTTTGTGGGGTGTCAGATGGTCACATGTTTTGTTAGCCCCTGCATCTTGAGGAATTTCTGGCACATAGAGTTAGCACTGATCATTCTTGACATGTATAAGCAAAAAGCATATATTTATGCACATACAACTGACTTTGTTTTGTAAGAGAGAAAACTTTTGGTAATGTTAAGTGTGAATCCCTGTTCCATCCCCAGAAAAATTGGGTTAACATCACACAGAATGAAAGACCATTTTGTATTTCCTTTTCCTTTTCATTGCATGAATTAAAGTTAACAGGTAGATGACCAACCAATGACCAAATTCAAATGCACAGAAAAAAACAGTGAGTCTCTCACAATTCATCTGCCAAATGTAACTATCTTGTCATGTCCAGTAGCATTTACATTACCATTACCTCCTTTCTTTCATCGTGTTCTCCTGCTCCCTATGCCAGTTCATTTGAAATTTGCAAACCCAAGGACACCAGTGGTAGATGGTAATGGCTGACAAAGAGCAGGTATGTTGCTCTACGTCACCCTGTAATTTAATGTAACAGTAGAACATGCCTGATGATTTATACATTGATAAATCACAAGGACTGCCTGGATATATTGAGAAGGTAGCATTAGAATTCACAAGGATGACTGTCCAAACCAATATGCATTTAATGAATAAAACTGGAGGTACTGGTGCTTCATTGTACTCAAAATTGAAACCAAAACAAACCCACAGGCTTTAACAACCGAAGATTTGTGAAGCTGGATAAGATCAGGTAGCTTCTTGTCTAAATCGCTTTATATGTATATGAGGAGTCTAATGTAAAAAAAGTTAAGAAACCTGTCCAGAGTGACACACCAGACAAGACTGTGTCCCTATGTGTTGGATCATACACAATTCCCAGACACCATGGTACCTGTTTAATTACTAACTTTCACCAGAGTATTTTCCCATGGAATTACATGCCCCTGAACTGTGATTCCCTAATCCTTGCCCCATATTTATTTCATGTTAACTGTATTAAATTACTTTGACTTCGGATTTAATTGACATAGACTCATAAGACATGGAAGAAATTGTTTCTTCTGGCCTCCATTTCTACACATATATGGCAACACCATATCTTTCATGAGGCTTCTAACTATTAAAACTCTTAATGATGCTCACTTAGTATGGCATTTCCTTTGCACTCGTAAACAAAAAATATCTGTACTGAATTCATCTTTATAAATTACATCAAACCGTCCCCCCATTTCCTTATAACTAGCTAAGAGGCAGTTTGCATGGTGGTTGGAGCACAGACCCTAAAGTCCCATCCCAGAGCTTTACCCACTTTTTGATTTCCAGCATTCATGAGTTTTGTGATCTTAGGAAAGGATCTTAACATTCTATTTCTGTTTTCATATTTATAGAATTGGAATAATAATAGTACTTACCTCATGGGATTTACAAGGATTAATTTAATTAATGAACATAACACATTTAGAACACTGTCTACCACATACTAAGTACCACATATATATTGCCATAAAAGGAAAATCTTTAGGTAATCAAATACATTCCAAAGAGACTTCATTCTACTACACTTAAGTATTTATTACAAGGAATGTAGCATGTTTTATTTAGATTGACTTTCCAGGCTACAGCTAAGCAGTAACATTATAATTACTGACATTTCCACAAAATTGTAACAAAGGAATTCAGTTACAAAATAATCTACATTTTTTTGCACTGTTACCAAAATCAGAAGCACAAACATAAGGCAAAAAGCAGAAGTTGATGCAAAGTCATTATTATTTCAACATCTTAGGAAATATGTTTGAACAATTTGAAAATTGAATCCTGTTTAATATTTTGGCAACAATTTAAAGGCAGTAATTGTTGCTTGCCAAATCATCAGAAGATTTGTTTTAGTAAATGAACAATTTCACATTTGACAAAAGTTATGGTTATGTTTAAATTCTAAGTAAAACTTTAGTAAAATAATAAATGTCAAATTAATTTATAAAATTCTTTTGTTAATTTGTGAAAACAAGCTGCAAGGAAGCCCCATTTTATAGAGAGAGTTTGAGGAGAAAAACTGGGGCACAGAGAATTCAGAAAGTTTTCTAAATTCTTATGGTTTGTGAAAAAATGTACATCTGGGACTCAGAAAGCCCAGTCTATTTCTAAAGTATGATGAACAGATAAGGGCATGGACTCTGAGGCTAAAATTTCTGACTTCAAATCCTAGCTGTGTGACCTTAAACAACTTACTTAACCTCTCTGCCTCAATTTACAGGAAATCCTCAATTCCTTTCCTGTAAAGTGAAGATAATATTGGTACCTATATCTAGGGTTGTATAAAGATTAAATGAGGTAGTACATGCAAAGCACTTAACAGTACTTAATAGTGAGAGCTCCATAAACCTTAGCTCTCATTGATTTATCAATGTATATGCCATAAATTTATTTTTCAAAGGAATTAAGATTAAAAAACCACAAAGCAAAAGAGACGAAGGAGAAGGAGGAAGAGGAGAAAAAAGGAAAAAAAAAAAAGAAAAGGAAGGAAGGGAGGAAGAAAAAAAGGAAGGAAGGAAGGGAGGGAGGCAGGAAGGAAGGAAGGAAGGAAGGAAGGAAGGAAGGAAGGAAGGAAGGAAGGAAGAAAGGAAGGAAAGCCCAGCATATTCCAGGGTGTCATAGGTGATTCCCCAGCAGTAGACTCCATGCAAATAACTTATTGAGAAGGTGCTCCCAGGAGACACTGGAAGGAAAGGGGAGGAAGCAGGACAGGAAGGTTAGGGATGTGATTTTAGGCAAATTCCTAGCCTCAGCCTGATCCTGCAGGAGAGCTACAGAGTATAAATTACACTTCTGAGCTTATCCCAATTCAGGCAAGAGCTTTCATACTCCTTTGACTATCAGTCATTGACTGAAATGCTTCAGGGACATGTAACCTTGAGGTACTTTCTAAAGCCATCTGTGCAAGCAAAAATCTCCAGCAGTCAATGATCATTCTCCAAATTCTCCAGAGTCATGGGTGGGGAAGTTAGAAGGAAATGCTCAGAGAAAGCACAGGAATGATTAAAAGGCTCTGAGGGACCTAAGTGGAACATGATAGTGTCTACTACACAGGGTTTGCCCCATTCTCCCAACAAGAGTCTGGTGATGGGCTTGTTGCTTGACTGCCAGTGGAGGCTGAGTGCAAAGCAAGGGAAGACCCAGCAGATAAGGTGAGTTCCGAGAGTATTCATTTTTCTTAAGTATAGACACCTAAACCCAAGTATGTCTAAGATTCCATAAATAGTAATTTGAGTGATTTAAATGGCTTCCATGACCTGTCAGAACAATGAGAAACTTTCAGTAGATAACAAACCAATAGGCTGTTTGATTTTCAATGAGAAGATTTAATTCATTTCATTCTCCCATTTTCTTTTTTAATAAGCTCAGAGAGGGAGTGATGTTAATTTTGTCTTGTGTATAACATTTCATGAGGTGATCCGCCACAGTCCTCACACTCTACATGGTAACAAAGCTCATGCAGATTGAGTGCTTTGGTATTTAGTAAGTGGCATCTATATTTACATATTATTATGTGTATATAAGTAGATATGTTTATAGATACAAATACTTGTATGCAAGCACCTATGCACTTCTCATTTATATCAACATTCAGAGATGTGTGAAATGATACAACACAGGCTAGAATGCAATTCAAGATGAACTTTCTGGATTCAACTTCTGGTTATCAATCTGCTTATGAGATTTATAGATGAAAATGCTCTGCAAGCTAACATTTCTTACCTAACCTAGATGTTCACCAGGCAAATTACAAAAGCAGTTAGTTGTTTCTTTTATGGAAGAGCTTCTGGCAAACTCTAAAATGCCAAGTCATAAAATAGCTAAGAAAATCTAGTTTAAACTTGAACTTTTTCCTGTTACCGTTAAGATGAGATTAAGTTTAACTTCAGTGAAATAAGGGGAAGATACTTATGTAAATGGTTTCATTATCACAAAATAAATATGTTATAAGCTGTCTAGTCACAACCATAATATAGTGGAAGCAGGAGAACTAAATTGGTATCCAAGCTCCAACACTCATTGCAGATGTGATTTGGCTCAAGTTCATTTTTCAGCCTCATTTATAAAGGGATAATAATGATACAGGTCAATTACTATTATAGAATAAAATGAGATGATATATGCAAAAGCATGTTTTGAACTGTCAAGTGTGACATGCTTGGAAAGGTTTTTTTTTAATTAGTTTTTGGGGTGACAACGGTTAGTAAAGTTACATAGGTTTCAAGAGTACAATTCTGTAATACATCATCTAATATCACATTGTGTGTTCACCATCCAGAGTCAGTTCTCCTTCCATCACCATATATTTGATCCCTTTTACCCTCATTTACCACCCACCTCCCCTCTTACCCTCTGGTAATTCTTAAATTATTGACTGGGTCTATCAGTTTTTATTGCTTTATTTGTCTTGTTCCTTCATTGTTTTCAGTTTTATCTCACATATCAGTGAAATCATATGGTTCTTGACTTTTTCTGTCTGACTTATTTTGCTTAGCATAATAATCTCAAGATCCATCCATAATAATCTCAAGATCCATTGTTGTTGCAAATGGCACTATTTCATCTTTTTTTTTTCTTTTTTTAGCTGAGCCATCCTGCCATCTGTTGGCAACTCAGTGACAGCTAAGCTCAAACCGGGAATCAAACTAGCGACCCTGTTGCTCACAGCTCACAGCCTTGAGCAAGCTCTTAACCAACTGAGCCACTTGGCAGGCCCTCATCTTTTCTTATGGCAGAATAGTATTCCACTGTGTATATATACCACATCTTCTTTATCCAACCATATATCTAAGGACACTTTGGTTGT
Source organism: Aselliscus stoliczkanus (assembly GCA_033961575.1). Lineage (NCBI taxonomy): Eukaryota > Metazoa > Chordata > Mammalia > Chiroptera > Hipposideridae > Aselliscus > Aselliscus stoliczkanus. Next base: position 38,897,425 of record CM066731.1, read on the forward strand.
TTCCATGTCTTGGCCACTGCAAATAAAGCTGCAGTGAACATTGGAGCATGTATATCTTTAAAGAGAAATGTTTTCAGAGTTTTTGGGTAGATACCCAGGAGAGGATTGCTGGATCATATGGTAATTCTATTCTTAATTTTTTGAGGAATGCCCCACTGTCTTCCATAGCAGCTGCACCAATCTGCATTCCCACCAACAGTGTATGAGAGTTCCTTTTTCTTCACAGCTTCTCCAACACTTGTTATTATTTGTCTTGTTGATGATAGTCATTCTAACTGGTGTGAGGTGATATCTCATTGTGGTTTTGATTTGCATTTCTTTGACAGTTAGTGATGTTGAGCATCTTTTCACATGTTTATTGGCCATTTGTATGTCCTCTTTGGAGAAATGTCTATTTAGGTCCTCTGCCCATTTTTTAATTAGGTTCTTTGTTGTTTTGTTGTTGTGTTGAGTTCCTTACATATTTTGAATATTAACCCCTTGTTTGAGACACTGTTTGCAAATATCTTCTCCCATTCAGTTGGTTGCCTCTTTATTTTTTGATGGTTTCTTTTGCTGTGTAGAAGCTTTTTAGTTTGATATACTCTCATTCATTTATTTTAGCTTTTACTTCCGTTGTCTTTGAGGTCAAATTCATAAAATGCTCTTTGAACCCAAGTTCCATAAGTTTAGTACCTATGTTTTCTTCTATGCAGTTTATTGTTTCAGGCCTTATGGTTAGGTCTTTGATCTGTTTTGAGTTAATTTTGGTCCATGGTGACAGATAGCAGTCTACTTACATTCTTTTGCATGTGGCTTTGCAATTCTCCCAGCATCATTAATTGAAGAGGCTGTCTTTTCTCCATTGTATGTTTTTGGCTCCTTTGTCAAAAATTATCTGTCCATATTTGTGTGGGTTTATTTCTCAGTTTCAATTCTATTGCATTGGTCTATGCATCTGTTTTTCTGCAAATACCATACTGTTGATTATTGTTGCTCTGTAGTACAAGCTGAAATCAGGGAGTGTGCTACCTCCAGCATTATTCTTTTTTCTTAGGCTTGCTTTGGCTATTTGGGGTCTTTTGTGGTTCCATAAGAAAAGTTTTAGGGTTGCAGTAGCCATAGTCATAATGAAGGTCAAATTGATAATGGATACAGAGACATCTAGCCTCCAACACAAATTTACTTATATTCTTCAGGTGGCAGCTGTGATATTGTTAGATACATTCATTCTATCAGAATAAAGACAATACTGCATATCTATAAAATTCACAATGAAAAGATATATCTTTAAAATTTTGTGTTATTTGTAACATTTTCTACTATTTTATGCCTTGTTATTTCCAAAGTACTATAATATATTTCTTGGTAATGACAGTGCCTGTATCTGTTTTTCTCAACCAGTAAGAGACATTCTGGAGGAGTTGTAATTTCAGTATCTGTTTAACTAATGTGTCTTGATGTATGTAAATACTCTTCTACTTTCTATATCTGAGCCAGATAGCAGGCGATTGAGTTGATATTTTTCTGATGTTTTAGTGCTGTGGAGCTTTAGAAATTGACTTAATTATACAAGTATAAAATACCAAGCATGCAAGGCCATTGAGTATTTTTCTAAACTTCTGTAAACTCATTGCCCATAGCCAGTTTTGCCCTGTTGATTTTCTAGCCTGAATCCAATGTGGTAGTTTGACAAGCAGTATCTGTGTACAGTTAGGCAGGTTAGTTAGCTTCTCTAAGCTTCTGTTTCCTTATCTATAAGCACGAGAGGATAAACATGCACTTCACAGGGTTAGATGCTATAAATGAAAGGGTTGTCCTGGTCTTTGGCACACAGTAGATGTTTAATAAATGTTTCTTTTCTTTTTTCCTATTCTTACTTTTTCTCATCTTCTTTCTCAGGCTTTCTCCTTTTTTTTCCTTCATTACAGCTGGTCCTAGCTCCTCACCCTCTTTTTTTAAAATTTGTTTTAAACCTGATATTTAAATCTGTCATATCCTAACATCAGAAATACTCTAGGATATTGTGGCTCATGGCCTACCTGCTGTGTAGCTGAAGGGTCAAGGTAACCTTGCACTTATTCTTAGAAGAAAACAACAGTGAGTGTTACTCTCAAAAATTGAGAACTCTCCTTCAAAAAGCAGTTAGAGTAATGTGGCAACTAACACCTCTATATGTGCAGTCCATGAGAATAGTGACAGTGTCAATACCAAATTATGAAAAAACTGCTTGGCAACACCAGGGATTGTTCCATCCATTTATCTTGTGTCATTCATCAATGGTCACTGGCTTAGTGTTGACTGTCAGGTTTAACCCTGAAGCATATCCTACTCAAATAGAAACTACAGAAGGCATGAGATCAATAAATGAAGATACTGGGCCCGAGTGCGCGCATTGGTTAAGAGCTGGTTTTGGGATGCCAGCGGCCCCAGTTCAGATCCCACATGTGAGGGCCAGTGACACTGCCCTCTACAACTAACAACGGCTCCACCTGGAGCTGGGCTGTGCGAGCCCCGGCGATGGTGTAGGCTGCAACTCCTGCTGCAGTGGCTGCCATAAACTATAGTGAGTGGCTGGCAGCCGGAGTGAGCGGCTGGCAGCCAGCGTGAGCTGCCAATAGCCGCGATGAGCGACATCCAGAGGCCGGCGACCGATCTCCCTCATCTGGGAAGAGCACAATGACGATACCAACATGGGCCAGTGAAGCAATGTCCTCCGCAACTAGACTGAAGAACAAAAAGACAGCAACTTGTCTGTTCCCCTTCCATTCCCCTACGCTGTTCTCCTCTCCCAATTCCCCAATAAAATCTTTAAAAATAAAAATAAAAATAAAAAATTAAATGAAGATACTTATCATAAGATAGGAAGAAGAAAAATTTAGAAGACTTTCTCTGCTTCCTAACATGTCAGTCAAGAAGAAATTCTTTGAGCTATGAATAGGATGCCCTTCCAAAGAGTTTTTATTATGATTTATACAATTAGTTCCTTAGAACAAGAAAGATTATAAATTATAATTATAATTCCTCCCCTGATTTTCAGTAGGTCTGCTTAGTTTCTTTAAGTCTTTGTTTCTGTGATGCTAAAATAATATTCATAGCATCATAAAACCTAAATATTAAAGGGAACTTGGAAGTCATTTAGTCCACTTAATTTAAGAAATTTTTCTACAGTACTTCTGGAAAATGGCCATGCAGCTGACTTCATGTGCTTTCATAAATATGTTATTTCTGATATCAATCCACAATCTGCATGTTATTTAAGAATGGATCCAATTACTTAGATTTTAGAAGAGAAACACATCTTAGAGATGAGTGCATCTACAAATTTCGGTAATTTCAACCAGGATCATCTTCCTCTCCCTACTCTGATCTCTACCCGCAATGTACTTTTCTTAAACCATATCTCTGGCTGATGCAGTAGCATCAGCCATGAACAAACTCAGACATTCATCAGGTTCTAAGTCCTTTTATTTGACTTTCATGTCCAACTAGTGTATGGACAGGACTCAGGAAAATATTGACACAAATCTGGAAAATAACGTTTCAGGAGTTAACATATGAAGAGGAACCCAAAAAGGAGAATGAGAAAAAACAGTCAGAGGGCAGTAAACCCAGGAAGTACAAGCTATAGAAGGCAAAGATAAAGAGAGTGGTTAGCAGTTTGAAGTGTACAAGTAATTCATTTTTGATGAGGGCTACATGGTGGCTGTTGGATTTTGCATTTTGGAAGTTATGAGTAATCATTCTTGAGATAGTTGCTGTGATGAGATCCAGTTACAAGTTGGTTCCGAGGAGCTGAAGAGTGAGGGAATAAAGACAGAAAAGTTTTGACTTTTCTCACCAACAAGTTGGCTGAAAACAATAGAGAGATAGTGTGGGACTATCATCAAGGGATATACGAGTGTGTGTGTGTGTGTGTGTGTGTTTATAAATTACATATCATTATATATAAGTTAAATTATATATGTATGCATTAAATATTATTTATATATTAGTTATATTATGTATAAATTTTATGTATTTCTTTTTAAATTGGATGAATTCATGCCCATTTATAGGCTGAAGAAAATTGGAGTAGATAAGAAACAATTTAAGAAATAAAAAAGATAGAGGAAATATTTGAGGATGATCATGAAAGTAAATGGTATGAGATGAGATTGAGAACATACAAGGTACAATAGCTGACAGGATTGAGGATCCCTATTAGTGTGAGTCTGGAAAGAAGGAATAAAAGATATATAGGGATACAGATTATTTGGCCTTTAGCTGAAAAAAAAAAGAAGTTATTTTTAAAAATGTGTTTTAGATGCCTATTAATTCAGAAAAGTTTCCTAATTCGTATCAGAAGAATTGAATTTTCAAAAGGAAAATTCCTTGATGCCCTCTTGGGATGTGAGAGGTAGAATTCTAATACAGCATGGTCTGGGTGGTTCTCAAACTTTGTGGCCCCAGGACACCTTTATACTGTTAAAACAATATTGAAGGCTCAAAGAGTTTTGGTTATAATTATAGGTATCTGCCATATTAGAAATTGAAACAGAAATTTAGGAAATATATATTTTTAACTTATTTAAAAATAACAATGATAAACTAATTAAATGATAGCAAAATTACATATTTTTATGAAAAATAATTGCTTTGAAAAAAGTTAGTGAGAGCTGTCTGTTGGTGGATGCTGCCGAGTAAGCATTATTAAAGTCGCCCCTCCCTCGGCCATCTCATCTAAGCCAGAGTTTCCCAAAGAGCCAGAACAGCTGTGGAAACTCTTCATCAGAGGTTTCAATTTGAAACCACCTGAGGAGTCATTTTGAACAATGGGGAATGCTCATAGACTGTGTGGTGATGACAGGTCCAAACACCAAACATTCTGGAGGTTTTGGGTTTGTCATGAGTGCCACCATGGTGGCAAGGCCACACAAGGTGGACGGAGGAGTTGTGGGACAAAAGAGGGCTGTCTCAAGAGAAGATTCTCAAAGACTTGATGCCCACTTAACTGTGAAAAAGACTTTTGTTGGTTGTATTATAAAAGACACCAAAAAATACCACCTAAGAGATTATTTTGAACAGCATTGGAAAATTGAAGTGGTTGAAATCATGACTGACTGAGACAGTGGCAAGAATAGAAGCTTTGCTTTTGTAACCTTTGAAGACCATGACTCTGTAGTTAAGATTGTCATTCAGAAATACCTTACTGTGAATGCCACAACTGTGAAGTAAGGAAAGCCTTGTATAAGCAAGGGATGGCTAGTGCTTCATCTAGTCAAAGAGATTGAAGTGGTTCTGGAAATTTCGGTGGTGGTTGTGGAAGTGTTTTTTTGTGGGAATGACAACTTTGGTCATGGAGGAAACATCAGTGGTAGAGGCGGCTTTGGTGGCAGTTGTGATGGTGGAGGATATGATGGCAGCGGGATGATTATATGGATTTGGCAATGATGCAAGTAATTTTGGGAATTATAACAATCAATCTTCAAATTTTCTATCCATGAAAGGAGGAAACTTTGGAGGCAGATGCTCTGGTCCCTGTGGTGGTGGAGGAGACCAATCCTTTGCCAAAACACAAAATCAAGGTGACTATGGCAGTTCCAACAGCAGTAGTAGCTATGGCAATAACAGAAGGTTTTAATTACTAAGAAGGTTTTAATTCCTACTAAGCCAGGAAACAAAGCTTAGTAGGAGAGGGGAACCAGAGAAGTGACAGGAAATCTACAGGTTATAACAGATTTGTGAACTCAGCAAACTGCAGTGGTGGCAGGGCCTAGCTAACTACAAAGAAGGCATGTTTTAGACAATAGTTATGTGTATGGGCAAAAAACTCAAGGCCTGTTTTTGTGACTAATTGTGTAACAGCTTATTTTAGTTTATGTTCTGTGGAAAGTGGAAAGCATTCTAATAAAGGGTATTAATGTAGATTTTGTTTTTGCACCCATGTTGTCAATTGTTAGTCTGATTGTGATGCTGAATAAATGTGTCTTTAAAAAAATTAGTGAGAAAAGTGCCATTGTTTTTCATTTTTGCAAATCTCTTTATAGTTGTTCTTTTTTTTTTTTTTGGTCCTTTTTTATTATTATTAGTTTCAGGTATACAAAACAATGTAATAGCTATACATTTCACCCCTCACAAAGTGATAACCCCACTCCCCCAATCTATTGTCCCTCTGACATCGTATAAATCTATTATAATTCCATTGACTCCATATCCCGTGACTAAATTTGTATTAAATTATAGCTGAGGTACAATATTAATCAGCTTCAGCATGTCTTGTTAGGGAGAACACTTCATGGATGGTATAGATGCTTGACCACTGCACTGTACACCTATAATTGTTCTTAATAGAAGACAGCTGGGTTCCCATATCTAACTCTGTATTTAGTCGATTGCAATATCCCATGTCACGTAGCTTCTGAAAAACTCACTATACACTATTAAGAAAATGATAGCGAAAAAGGCAAATAATTTCTTTCTTTCTTTTCTTTCTTAAAGATTTTATTGGGGAATTGGGGGAGGGGAACAGACAAGTTGCTGTCCTTTTGCTCTTCACTCAAGTTATGGAGGATGTTGACTGGCCCATGTTAGTATTATCATTGTGCTCCTCCCTGGTGAGGCAGTTGCTCCCCAGCCATTGGACAGCTACTCATGGTGGCTCATGACAGCTCATGAAGGCACACGCCACTACTGCAGCTAGCCCCACTGCAGCCTACGCCATAGCCAGGGACTCATAGCAGCCTAACTCCAGGTCAAGCTGCTGTTCACTATCTTAGCTGTAGAGGGTGCAGTGTCACTGGCCCTCATGTGGGATCTGAACTGTGGCCCTGCTGCTCAGAGCTGGCATCCAAAGCCAACTTTTAACCAACATACACCTCCGCCAGCCCGATAATTTCTTAATTATATTATGAAAATAGTTATTTTTTCTTACAGGCGCCTTAAAACAGTAATAGTAACCCCTTAGACATCCCCAAAGCACACTTTGAGAACTGCTGTTCTTTGGCTAAGACAAAACAGAGTGGAATTGCTGTGCATAATAGAAAAGGAGGAATTTGTGGTTTCTGGAAGGGGCATTTTTGGAGAGAAGTGAGAAAAGTTAGGAAAAAATATCAAAGAGATGTGGTAGTCAGGTTCTGAGGGAGTACTGGGGAGAAAGATCTGAGAAAATGGCATCAAGCTGGGCCTTTAGGGGGCTAATGGTGAGTATGAAATTTCAGGTCATAAGGAATGGAAAATGAGTTTCATATTGTGTGCCTACCCTGATACACCCCAGCAAAACCATGACACTGAGCATATAGCCCTTTCTCAATCAGAGCAAGGCTAACTGCCAGGACAGCAGGCTGGAATTATGGTTTTAGAGCTAAAAGAAACACTACAGAGAATGGAAAGGGCACAGATTGTATTAGCCAACATACTCTAGGTGAACGCTGGCAAAAGAGAAAGAAATCATTAAGCACTCAAGATGAATATCGTAGGAAACAACATGGTGCATGCTGGACCATTCAATAAATAAGCAAAAGTATTTAAACTGCATCCCTCAGTTCATTTGATGAAAGAAAATGAAATTCAAGTCTCAAGGGAACAGCAACAGCAATTCTCAGCATGCTTCACTGATGCTTCTCCCCACTCCACTTTTCTTTCCCTTCTTTCCTTCCACTCTCTACATTTGAAAGTCTCACCTATCTCTTCTTCATTCACAGAGAGAAATATTTTTAAGTTTCATAAATTCATTGGCCTACCAGTGCTAGATGAGCATGGCCTGTTGAGTCCCCTTCACCAGACCAAGAGGGGCTGCTAGTTCCAAAGCAAGTATCTCCTTCCCAGTCCCTTCAAGAAAGAGATCATTCCACGAAACTCTTAAGGGATAATCTTTACACTCTTTTCTGTTAACCCTTCATCACGATTCTATTGTCAGACATGTGAGTCCAGCTGTTAACTGCTCACTTAAAAAAAATGATCTCTCCCCCTACACACATTTTGCCCAGTAACAGCCCGACAAACAAATAGCATCTGCCATTGCTCACAGAGAAAAATGCAAGGAAATGGAAAACTAAAGGTGCAAAGCATGAGAATCCCACTAATGCCCAATGACTGATCCTGTTAGCACGCATAGTGCATCTTCAGATTTTTCCAGAGTCTTAGATCTCTCTACTGAACAACCACAAACACACACACAAAAGCACTTTGAAGCAGGCTGCATAGCTCCCTCCCACCCTCTGCTTGTAGCTTGATTGTCAGTCCTATACACAAACCCAGACAATACTCTCAATAGGTGCCTTTTGGGGGGAGAATTGCAGAAAGCACGATAACAGGATTTGTCACCCTGATGTGGCTGCTACTTCAGCAAGCATTTCAATAATGAAAGGAAGTTTTACTAATTATAAATGTGAATGAATTTCAGCTGTCTCTTCTTTAAAAAAAAAAATTCTTTTGGAAGAAAGCCAATTAAGATCATCTGTCTAATGCATCTATTCACCCCCACTGCAACAATATGTCAGTTATAATAGATGTCTAATAAACTCAGACTTCTCAGGACAGGGTGCTGAGCAAGCTGAAACAAGGGAGAGATCAGAGTCTCTGCCTACACAATATTTGGGAGTGACTGATAAAAACCTCTTTATGTGAAATTTTAGTCCATAGGGCAACATACCTAGGGGTGTTTACAATATGTCAACTCACCAAGATGGAGTGGGTTTCAAAATAATGATCTGTGGTATCCAGAGCAAGTTTCTTTCCTACTGATGGCCTGGTACACTAATTGTTTCTTTCCAGGGAAATCTGGAAGCTAATTTTCATCATCGATGGCCTGGCTACTGGATGCCTGCTACCTTACATCCAGAGAGAAAGCATTTATGATAAAGAGAACGAACAAGTGCCTCCAGAAATTGAAGCATAAACAATTGTGCTGGTAAGTTCTCTTTCATGAAGAAATCTTCATGCCTTTTGAGTGATCTAGCTATTGATAGGATATTGTGTCCTAGTAAGAGACTGCCTGAAGTCACCAGAAATCATTAAGTTAAGAAGCAGTGTGAGTGCATATGCAATACATCATTAATTTCTCCAAAGATAAATGCACAAATGGCTTCCTGAATACCACATACACCTTGGAGGTGACAGTCTTCCCTCATGCATACTGGAAAAATTAATTGTATGAAAATCCTGGGCTGGTTGCAAAGGAAGGACATGTCTTTCCATTTGCTTCACATTCATACCATCCCAACCTCATGAGCCAAAAGCTTATTCTCAGTTGCAAACCAATCCATTATGAGACCAGTTATTTTTTCATAGGTCACATTCAACTACATATTATACACTTTGAAGGGGACCATAGTTTGGATATGTAAATTCTATTCTCCTACAAGCATGGGACTTTATTTTTCACTATCTCAGCTGTTGCTCTAGGCTACTCAACTAGCTGGCATTGTTTGTTGAAGACCAAGCTATAGTTAGTTCAATTATGGCACTCTGGTCTGTCTTTTGGAGCCAGAGTCAAGGGCACTGTCTATACTGAGATGTTCAAACTACCATTGAGACTAAGCCACTTTCACTAATGTCACCAATCCTGCTATTCTGCCCACAGTAGCAGCACTATTGTCTTTGCCAACATCAACATGGCCTCCGTTGCCATCCTCACTATCATGGTGTGTACTATGACTATGAAACTGGTCAACACCTCTGATATTGTCTATGCTGCCATCTTCATTATCACTGCCACCAGAACAATTAAAATTAGTGTGGTAAGCTCATAATGGCCCCCAAAGATATCCAGGCTTTGATCCGTGGAATCTGTAAATGTTACCTTATATATCAAAAGGTATTTGAAGATGTGATTAAACTAAGATTCTTGAGATAGGAAATTATCCTGGATTATCCAGAGATCCCAAAGCAAGCACACAGTTTCTATCGAGTTTCTATTTCCCAAATGGCACCATGACGTTCTCTACCAGGAAAGAAGAAAGTTAAAGATTAGAATTCTACACATTTGTGCAAAAGCTGTACATAGTGTCTCCCCTATCCAACTTCCAGATTTTTCTATGAGGATAGGATATGATTGATCTCAAGTTGACATAAGGCAACTGCTTTGCAAGCAAACAAGTACTGGCTTATTGGGCCGGCTGAGTGGTGGCTGGTTAAGAGCTGGCTTGGCACACCAGCAGCCCCAGTTCGGATCCTACATATGAGGGCCAGTGACCCTGCCCTCTACAGCTAAGATGATGAATAACAGCTCCACCTGGAGCTGGGCTGTGAGTCCCTGGGGATGGCATAGCTGCAGCCCCTGCTGCAGTGGGCTGCCATAGGCTACAGTGGCCAGCAGCCAGCGTGAGCTGCCAAGAGCCGCTGTGAGCAGCCGTCCTGAGGCTGGCAATCAATCTGCCTTACCCAAGAAGAGCACAATGATGATACCAACATGGGCCAGTGAAGTGATGTCCTCCACAACTAGACTGAAGAACAAAAGGACAGCAACTTGTCTGTTCACCTTCCCTGGTTCCCCAATGCTGTTCCCCATCTCCAATTCCCCAGTAAAATCTTAATTAAAAAAAAAAAAAAGCATTAAAAAAAAGAAGTGCTGGCTTATACAGTTTCTTACCTCAATAGTTTAAACCTCAAATAGGAGGAAAAATATATTTTTTCCTATAATTCCATCTACCACGGCAGGTGATTTCAAGAATATTCATTTGTGGTTGGGTTACATGTATAAGGATCAATGGATGTAGGAATGGTTTTCTTAGCCTGTCTTTTTTTTTGAAAATAAACATGTTGAGGAATTATCTAATGCTTCATACTCCCACACATGAAAAGAAAGCAGCTATAACAGAAAGAAAATTATCAATTTAGTTTATTAGCACTAGCAGGGTTTGCTAAACATTTAATTTTCACATAGCTGGGTCCAGGGCAGGGCAGCCTTTCTTTCTTGGAACTACAATAAATCTGAGTCATTCAGATTAGGTGACTACACTAATTTAATATACCTTGAAATTAGCTCATGGTTTCACTTCACTTTGCCATGCAAATTCTTTCTAAAAAGTAAAACATTTTTAATTTAACTTTTATAAATACTTCAAATGAAAGCTTGGCCAACTAATTTACATATTTAGGTAAAAATACATATCTCTTTTGAGTTACATTTTTTATGATTCAGTGTAGTATTGATATGATAATTACTTATCCTTTATAAAAGTACAGTGAGTCCCCGACTTACAAACATTTGTAGATACGAACAAATCGGGGAAGTAGCTCACATGTGTGAGCTCAGGTGTGGGCCAAATTCTATCTTGCCCTCCATCTCCTATTGCTGATGATCCTTCAATTCCACCATCTCCCACCTACCCTCCCTCCTCCGGTTAACTCTCTTCTTGTCAGTTAACTCCATGCAATCCCCTATATGCCAGTTGTTGTACTGTACTCTACCACAATTTGAAGGTAACTGTAAAAGTAAAAAATAGTTTATTTACAGTATTGTGTGTGTGTTAAGTTTTTTCAATGCTTTACATTGTATATTTGTGTCAAAGATGTGTAAGACTCACTTTGCCGAACTTACGAATGAATCCGACTGAGGAATGTTCTCCCTGAACGGAACTCGTTCTTAAGTTGGGGACTTACTGTAATATGACTAATTTAAACAATTTGGAGAATTGATGAAATATACATGATCTTATCCTTTGGACATAACCATTTGTAGCAATTTTCTATTTTTCCATTCTTTTTTTTCTATACCTATAACTAATTAAAATTAGAGTGTACATAGCATTTCAAATGCTTTAAATGTTTCAAAATATTTTCACTATTTTTATTGACAGCTATGGATAATCACCATAACCTATAAAATATTTACCTAATATGTAAATAAGAAATGTCAAATTTCATATTTTAAAATGAAATAAAATGTTTGAATCAATATTATGAACAGCAATCTTAAAACATTGAAGGTACACCAAACATGAATTATTTGTTCCTCCTTAGTTGATAAATTTATTTATTACCTTTAAGACATATATAACCGTCACCATTGGTTACATGTAATGAAATCTTGCCTGGATGAACTGGAGCCCTCAAATTGTCAGTAAATTTAATAACCTGTCAAGAGAGGTCATGTTCATTACACATCAGTGCAATCTGAGAAATTTAATTCTTAAAGCTAAATTTACAAGTATTTTCATTAGTTGTTATATGATGATTAAAGTACATACTACTAAACCATACTTCAAACTAAACCTAGACTTCTATAAAGTGGCTTTGATAAACTTTGTACAATATAGTGAATTAAAAATGTTAAGGATATAAAATATTATTTGTGCATGTATTCCTTTCCTTTAAGGTAACTAAATTTAATATAAATGATCAAAATTATTTTCACTTCTATTGTTTATATAGCTTTAAAATACCTTCAGTATAAAGCAGATATAGGATTCACTATATATATTGTTTCTTTATGTTTCACTTTCTACATCAATAAACTAGAAACATATACTTACAACTTACATTAAATCTATATCCAAAATAATAAGGAGCTCTGACAACTAAGTTTACGAACTTGTTACAACGATGTCACTAACATTTTTTGATATTAGAGGGATTGTTCACTATGAATTTGTACCAAGTGGACAGTTAACCAAGTTTACTATCTGAAAGTGCTGAAATGGCTGCGTGTAAAAGACGAAAACAACCTGAAGTTTTTGCCAACAATTCATGGCTCTTGCATCACATGGCACTGTCTGTGAGGGAGTTTTTAGCCAGTAAACAAATAACTGTATTGGAACATCCTCTCTATTCACCTGATACTGTTCCCAATATCTTTTATTTATTTATTTATTTATTTATTTATTTATTAATGTATTTTTAATTTTATTATTTTTATTTTTTAATTAAAGTTTATTGGGGTGACAATTGTTATGAGAGTTACATAGATTTTGTGTGTACAATTCCGTAATACATCATCTGTATATCACATTGTGGGTTCACCACCCAGAGTCAGTCCTCTTTCTCTCACCATATATTTGATCCCCTTTACCCTCATCTACTACCCCTCTCCCCCTTATCCACTGGTAACCACTAAAGTATTGTCTGTGTATATGAGTTTTGTTTCTTCATTGGTTTGTCTTGTTCCTTTGTTGTTTTCAGTTTTATATTCCACATATCAGTGAAATCATATAGTTCTTGATTTTTTCTGTGTCACTTATTTCACTTAGCATACTAATCTTAAGATCCACTGTGTTGTTGCAAATGGCACTATTTCATATTTTTTTATGACAGAATTGTATTGCATTGTGTATATATACCACATCTTCTTTATCTAATCATCTATCAAAGGACACTTTTGTTGTTTCTATGTCTTGGCCATTGCAAATAAAGCTGCAATGAACATTGGAGCACACATATCTTTAATAATGTTTTCAAAATTTTTGGGTAGATACTCAAGAGAGCGATTTTGGGGTCATATAGTAATTCTATGGGCAGAAGACCTGAATAGGCATTTCTCCAAAGAGTACATACAAACGGCCAATAAACATACGAAAAAAATGTTGGACATCACTAATCATCAGAGAAATGCAAATCAAAGCCACAATGAGATGTCACCTCACACTAGTTAGAACAGTGATCATCAACAAGACGAATAATAAGAAGTGTTGGAGAGGCTGTGGAGCAAAAGGAACCCTCATACACTGTTGGTGGGAATGCAGATTGGTGTAGCCACTATGGAAGGCAGCATGGAGGTTCCTCAAAAAATTAAATTTGATTTTTGATTGCTCATTGAGAATACATAGGAACAGTATTGAATACCCTCAGTGGTCAATGTGTTATTTCCACTCTGGCTTTGCAAAACATGGACGTCTTTCTTCTTGTGCCTATGGAAATTACTCAGCTTACAGTTTTCTGGTAGTTGCTATTTCTTCAGTAGTTGTTCATGCCTGTCCTCTTGGAGTCCCCTTGTGATTTTTCCAATTAATATTCAGCAAAATATTCAAAGGGACCCTTAGGCAGATTTCTAGAACTCTTTTTTTGTGTGCATGAGGTTTCCTCCTCTTTATACTTTTTTCCCACAAATTGTAGTTATCTTAGCCTTCTGAGACACAGATCTTTGCTCCCTCATCTTGGTGGGATGTCTGTCTCATGCCTGGGCTCTTCTTCTCCACACTGTGGTTCAGAAAGTGCCTTCAGGCAGAGACTGCTGTACTGTAGTCTCAACTAGTTTGTTTTCTTTCCCTCAGGATCACAGTCCAGCATTGCCTATTATCTATTGTCTGAAACCTGTTGTCTCATGTTTTTTGTTCAAGCTTCTTATTTGTGCTGAGAAAAGTGGTTTGGTACTAGTGAGAAGCAGAATCACTTGTCAACTTTTGCAATGTACACTGTTAAGCAATGGGATACATGCTGTGTATTTCCCATGTTGTAGGTGTGTCTAAGAAGTGCTGTGTAATTGCTTATAAAAAAAACTCTGTTTATTAGCAACCACATTCATTCCTTGATAATGAAATAATGTTTTCAGTATTTAGCATTCTAACATGATAATTTTTACTACTGTGTAAGTGCTTTACTATTTTTTACTGAACACAAGAAACTGGTTTGGGGTTTAGTCCAAAATGAAATGCATTATATTTTATCCCATTTAAAATTTTAAGAAATAGTCTCCTGCCTCATTATATCATAGACAAGGTCTGAATTTCAGAAATTTCTGAATTACTAATGTAAACTGGGAGATGTCTTTATGTGTATAAGGCATCAACTGGTCTTGCACACACTCCATCTGTCTTTTTCACAGTTATATCCTAAGAACCTAGGACAGTTACTGGCACATAGTGGAGGTTCATGAAATATTTGTTGATTAAATGAATGATAGGAGTTCAAGATGGAATCTTCTATTATTATTATTATCATCTCTTTTAGATATTTGTTGCAATTTAATTAAACAAATCACATTGAACTATTATTCCATGTGCTAGGCTGAATTTTTAACTTAAGGGAGCCATCTCTTTCTCCATGAGATACTAGGAATTGAGAAAGAATAATATTCATTTAATAATCACATTTAGAAGGATTTAATAAAATTAGTCAGGTTAGGTGGGTCTATTGGTTTTATTATGTAACTAAATATTTAGGAGTATGTCTACACTATGGTCAGTTCTATCAATGCCTAACTTCTCAAAGTGTGGAGGTACACTAAATTAATGCCAGTTTAGAGATAAGCACTCATTCTCTCAGAACTCATGAACTTTTGGATTTGTCCCACCCTTAACATTTGTGTGGCTGAGGGTAAGAGTACAAATGGAGGCCTGCATAAGGAAGTCTAAATGTAATTTATAAATCGGTTACTAAACAGTTCAATAAAATAAGTCCTACCCTGCTGCCTTGACAAATATATTTTCATAATGATTAGAAAACCAGTGTTGAATTTAGAATCCTTGGACTCCTCGGTGTTCACATCCCAAGGTAGTGGGTCAATGTATTCCCATTCCACAGTTTGCCTCTTTTTCACCCTTGGTTCTGTTCTGCCTTATGAAGATCTTTGCATACACACTTGTAAACACCCTGCCTACATATCCAAACTGTGTCCACACTCTTTGCAAACATTTGTCCCTAGGCCACCCTTTGGATATAAGGGAATTTATATCAGCAGAGAATTCAGTCTTCAGAAGGACAAACCCAAGAACAAGTTGTACCCAGGCCATGGAAGAGGCTCCTCAGTCAATTCGGAGGGTCATTTCTTGGCCTGACTATCAAGAGCATGATCTGGATATGGCTTCCCAGGTGAAGACATTTCCCCTTGGTCCAGTAAACTCCCATCCCATAGAAAAAGGCATAGTACTGGAGGGCCAGAGCAGGCTCTCTTAAATCCAGAACCAGAGAAGGGTCCCAGAGCAGGATTTAATACATTGTGATTCTAAGGGATTTTAAGCATATGGGAAAATGTAAAAGTTGGGAATTAAGTTATTCACATAGAGGATTTTAATGGCTGGCACTTGCAGCTAGCTGACCAAAATCTACATTCCTTTCTTTCTTATAAATAGAACCCTGATTTTGCTTAGGACAGCATTATTCCAAGCTTAGAAGCTATATTTTTAAAGCACCTATGCATTTTGGAGTGACCACATGATATGGTTCCGGCCAATGAAACCATATGGGGATTTTTATGAAAGCTTTGTTCTCTTGCTTTACTCTCTGCTTTTCCCTTCTTGGGGTTTTCTTTTTCTTCTTTTCTGGAACATATATGTGAACTTGGAGGTGGAAAAACATCTTTATAACCATGAAATGAACTGAAAGATGAAAGTCACGTAGTAAAGATGACATATTAGAAACAAAAAAGAATCCTAGAACACTGATGACACTGAAGAGTTGCATCACCAGGCTTAATAGGCTAAAATAAACTGTATATGGCTAAACCATTTATAGGCATGTCTAATAAGTGCATCCAAAAGCAACTCTTAGAAAAATGTAATCAGTTGATTTATATAATCCCTATGCTTCATCAAATGTGTGTGCTTTGTGTTGCTTTTTTGCTTAGATTAATAATGGGGAAATGATCAAATTTATTAATTAAATTTATGAATTATTTTTTGTCCATCCACTAAACTTTAAACTCCTTGAATGTAGAGACCAAATTTTATTTATCATTTTCTCCAGTGCTTTCCACATAATCTAAAATATAATGAGATCAATAATGCAAGGATAGAAAAGTGCTAAAAGTTTGGAAACAGATTTATAGATACAGAGAACAAACTGATGGTTGCCAGGGGGGAGGGAAGTTGGGGGATGGGTGAAAAAGGTGAAGGGATTAAGAAGTACAAATTGGTAGTTACAATATAGTCAGAATGTAAAGTACAGCATAGAGAATATAGTCAATAACATTGTAAAAACTATGTATGGTGCCAGGTGGGTACTAGACTTATTGCGGACATCACTTTATAAATTATGCAAATGTATAACCACTATACTGTATACCTGAAACTAATATAATATTGAAATCTATTGTAATTGAAAAAGAAAAATAAAAAAGTATTTCTTTCTTTAAATAATATTGATTTCCAAATACTCAGTTATTTCCATTGTGTTATAAATTGTTTGTAATCAAGGTAGGTAGAAAGCAAGAACATCTTGAATAAAATGTAAATGGAAACATGCTTTATAACTTCTGAACTGTTCTTCCATATTGGTTCTCCAATATTGGTTCTCCAATATTCTTTTTCAAAAGAAAAAAAAAATCTAAAACTTATTCTGAGTTGTTTGAATTTTACTAGTAAAAATGTAATGGATGAATATTTTTCTTTCTTGATGATTCACTAACAATTTCAAAGAAAAAATTAAATTAAATCTAAAAGTAATTAAATAACTTAATTTCAGAAATGAAAAATATATATATGATTTTATTAAATATCTTAGCTATTGTATTTTTGGTGATAACAGAGGCACTCAATATTTAGAATTGTAAGTCATATGAATTTGCATAAAATGAGCATATTGGATATGATACAGAAAAATATATAGGACTTTAATGAAAGATCAGCATACACAACGGCAGAATTTAGAATCTGATATACGGGAAATGTACTAAGAAATATAGCTTTGTCCACACTTAACTGGTTACATGTCCATTACCTTTTTGAGGAGACAAAGGCTCTATTCTTTGATTTTGCATGAAGGTCTTATTATATGTATAGATGCAGAAAATAAAGATTCTGTAAGATATACCCATATTTTTACTGAAGTATCTTCTGTATTACTCTGAGATCCAAATCATTTTTCAAAAAAATAAATAAGACTATTTCCTTTTTGTTTAGAATTGTTAGATATTAGATTAGCAAAGGGAACGGGTTAGAACCTGGGCACACTTAATATTTAGATTCATAGCAAAGATGATTGAATATGAAATCATGAATTCTTTGTAGAGAAAAATGTTTTCTTTTATCATTTTACTTTTCTTCGAATGTAGCAGAGTTGGTCCATCAAAATCTAGTTCATTTCTGTAAAGCATTCTGTGAACACATGCCATAAATTCCAACATAGTCAGCATTGCACACTCAAAATGATATCAACTTGTAATGATTTTCTGCTTCTATTGACATCCACGAGTTTCTTTTTCCTCTTTCCTCTTCCAAATTAAACATATAAGAAATGGTGTCAAATATCATTTATTAGTTACTTCTTCAGAAGATCTGAACAGAAACTATTATCTCCTTCACATCTTTTTGGGCTATCTTTATTGACAAATTTCAGGGAGACCTAAACTGATGTACTTACTGTTGACCTTAGAGCAATAGTAGCATAATTTTTGTGCTGGAAAAATATAAAAATAATAACAGAGCTGGCAAGGATACACATTCAGATTTTTGTTAAAGCCTACACTATATTCTGATTGACACGAACTCAAGATATTGCATCACCTGAGGTACTAGTTTTTTAAAAAATACTATTGAGGGCCAGCCAAGCGCATCGGTTAGGAGTTGGCTTGGGACACCAACTCTGAGCAGCAGGGCCCCGGTTCAGGTCTCACATGTGGGCCAATGACGCTGTGCCCTCTACAGCTAAGATGGTGAACAACAGCTCGATCTGGAGCTGGGCTGCCTTGAGTCACGAGTGACGGCATAGGATGCAGCCCCTGCTGCAGTGGGCTACCATGAGCTACTGTGAGCAGCCGGCAGTCAGTGTGAGCTCCCAAGAGCTGCCATGAGGGGCTGTCCAGTGGCTGGTGACCATCTGCTGCACCCGGGAAGAGTGCAATGATAATATCAACATGGGCCAATGAAGTGACATCCTCCACAACTAGACTGAAGAACAAAAAGGACAGCAACTTGTCTGTTCCCTTTCCCCAATTTCCCAATAAAATCTTCAAAAAAACAAACAACAAACAAACCATTGAATAAATGATTCAATTTTCATATTTGTGTCACTGTAACCCACAGATACAGCATAAGAACGTTTGTAAAGAAGGAAAGTTAGAATAAAGTAAGCTGTTTTCTTAAATGCTTAAACTTATCAGTATTCATAGTAAATTGTATTAAAACTGAAAATGGGTTAAATTTTGTGTTAATAGCATTATAATTTTCATTATTAAGCTTGTATTAATTGACTAAGGCATTAATTCTGCATCATTCTAACTAGAATCTTAGCTCCTGCTAAGATTGATTGTTCATTTGTTCATTTATTCATTTAATAAGCATTTTTTTAGTGCCACTATATGAGGAGATTCCTACTAGTAAATACAAAATGCTGATATGTAAAATAATATACATATGTACAATGTGTAGTGGGGTTTCAAAATGGAGAATTATCACTTGAATCTGGGGAAGCAAAAAATGACTCTTGAACTGAGTTCTAGGTCATGATATTTCAAAGTTAAGCATGAGACAGTGCTTGACCTGCATGGAGGCATTGAAGATGAGAAGTATCAAGACAGTAGAAAAAGTGAGGAGTCAATAATTGATTTGTGGGAGAAACAGACTGTTATAGTTGTGGGAGAAATAGACTTCTAGTATGAGCAACTTGGTGAATGGTGTTGACATTTACTAAGAGGCAACCATCTGAGAACTTTGAGCTTTGTTGAGTTCTAACTGCCCGGGACACATCTGAGAGGAGCTTCCAATAGGCAGTTGGATCCACAGGTCTGGAGCTCATGAGAAAAGATGATGCTGGAGCTAGAAGTCTCTGAAGACTTCAGGCAGTGTGCACTCCCTTAAGGAGAGTGTGTAGAATGAAGACTAGGATGGTAATGGCTTTATGAGACTGGAGCATAGTATGGGCAAAGGAGAGCAAAATAAGGAACTAGAATCAGGAGACTTCTGTCAGGCTGAAAGAATTGGAGTTTGATTCCTAGATTCTGTGGCACAATTGGAAGTTTTTAAAGTGCAGTGGCTTGGTCAAAGCTTGCTTTCAGAAGATTAATCTGGAGTGAAAATCAGCTAAAGCCAGATGACCCGATTTGTAAGCAACAGTTGATGAAAGGTGCTGAAGATCTGGTTGGAGATTACTCAGATCTTCAGGCTCTGGAGAAGGTGTGAGGGTCAGAGACATTCTAGTAGTAGCTCTATAGGACGGAGAGGATATGGGGGAGAGTTATGTGACTGGGAAGACATTAAGCACCATCAGTAAGAGAGAATACTGAATTTGAAAGGAAGATTGTAAAGGGGATACTGATTAAGGTTTCAGTTTTAAATAGGTTGCATTGGAGGAGAGGCGAGACATCCACACACTTGGACATCTGACCATGGCTCTCATCAGAGCCAAGGAGGCTGTCAAAGATGGACATGAAGAATTGGGAGTCATCTTACGAGAGATGATAGCTGACTCTTTGAGATTCCATGAGAAATACTGCCCACATTGAGGCCTATAGAATAACAGAACATACATTTAAAAGATACTCTTAGGAAAAGTGAAGTGATTTGTGTTTTAATTGTTATTGGATACCCCCAGTCTATACATGAAGTACCAGAAGAATAAATGACTTCTTTGGATTTATTAGTAGCAATGCTAAACTGAACACCAATCCTGAACTTTGTATCATTTTCTTTGCTCATGATATTAAAAGTTATTTTAAAAAATTATTTTCTTGAGGTTTTGTTTTTTTTTTAAGATTTGTATTGGGGAATTGGAGGAGAGGAACAGTGTTGGGGAATTGGGGAAGGGGAACAGATAAGTTGCTGTCCTTTTCTTCTTCAGTCTAGTTGCGAAGGACGTTGCTTCACTGGCCCATGTTGGTATTATCATTGCGCCCTTCCTGGATGAGGCAGATCAGTTGCCAGCCTCTGGACGGCCACTCATCCTGGCTATTGGCAGCTCACTCCAGCCACCGGCTGCTCATGCTGGCTGCCGGCCACTCACTGTAACTTATGGCAGTCCACTGCAGCAGGGGCTACAGCCTACACAGTCGCCAGGACTTGCCCAGCCTAGCTCCAGGTGGAGCTATTGTTCACCATCTTAGATGTAGAGGGCAGTGTCACTGGCCCTCATATATGGGATCCGAACCCAGGCCGCTGGCATCCCAAGCCAGCTTTTAACCAATGTGCCACTCGGCCAGCCCAAATATTTTTTTTAACATAATGTTTTAACTCAGGTTTATATTTCAAATAAATTTATTTGTAACTGTGGCTGAAGGCAGACTCATCCAAAAAGCTGGAGCAAGCTTTTTGGCCTCCAAACCAAGCCAGTTAAAGGCCCCAGTTTCCTACTATCACTAAGGTAATACATGCACAATGCTTAATGTATTATTAACTGTAATGCACTCTGGTTCCTGCCTTTCCACTGAACAAGTATGGCAGCCTGCATTGTTTTGTAAGACACATTTCAAAACTGGATCCCAATTTTATCTTACCTACTGACATTTTAAAATAATTGAGTTATTTACTCTGTTTCTACCTCTTGGAGCAAATAGAAGTAAAAAAAAAAAAAAGATGCTGTTAGCATTTTGGTCCTGAAGCCACAATTGGAGATTTATTTTCCCCACTCTTTCTTTCTTGCTGTATTTTTTTTTTAATCAAAGGCTGTTATTTTTTTTTTTTTTTTTTTTGCTGATTGGCCAATTAGAGGAGTTGCTGGCTGCTACCTATTTCTAAGCCTTGATTCTATTATGAAACTTTAGAAGCTAATGCTGCTTCAGCCTCTCCCTAAAGAGACATAAAAGGATACACTTGCAGTTAAGTCTCCCTGCAGATGAAGGAGCATAAACCATTGATCACAATGCAAAATGCTGAAAACTAGAAAGGAATCCAATTTATTTTAAATAAAACTACTCTGTTCTCTAGTGACAGATTCCAGAATCAGACAACAGAAAGGAACTGACAGCAGATGTTTTAGAGCCAAGACACAGAGCGACTGAGTAATAGTATAGAAAAGAAATTGCTTTGAACTTCACCCCTGCTTTAAATACTTCAAATCAATAGGTCACAGAGCTCTTTAATAGAGTGATGAGGTCTTGCCCTAGCAGATCTGCACAGTGACAAGTTGATGTGCGTCCTAGCAGCAGGGTCATAAAAATCGCAGGCTGCTCTCTGAAAGGGGGCTTTGTGTGAGCAGGGTCCACTTGGAGTGACTCCCCTGTATGGCCACTCTCGAGAACCAGACCCTAATAGTCTCCATCTAAATGGGCCTGACCTCATGAATTACCTCAGGAAACTTAATCTATAAACTGGCTTCTTCTTATGCAGACTGATGAATTCTTGTTTATTCCTAAATGGCTGTCACAAGACCTATTCATCAAACTCTTAAGGGGGGAAAGGAGGCTCACAGAAGCCAGCCTCAAGTGCAGCACCGTTAAATAATCATTAGGCTTCAAGGCTGGTCTTGAGACCCACTCCAAATCCACAAAGCAGGCTTCTTTTTTATTTTTAAAACTATTCATCAGAACTGCATTTAGATGAGATTCTAACCTGATAAAGGAAAAAAAAGAGTGCTTTTTGTCACTATCAGTTTCATGGCTGTGTTCTTTCTCTTTTGAGAGGTGGTTTTTCTTTTAACAAAAGTAAAAGAAAATAAAGGCAGATGGCCAACTCTTTTTAATATCCATTTGCTTTATTTGAGCAGTTTAATGTAGTGAAACAGAGTGAAATGTTGCTACTTGCTAAATGGTAAACAATACCATTACCCAGAATTCTGCTGTAGATTGGTACGAAACAGGGTGCTGGTGATTAATTAAAATGTTGTTGTAATTGTAATGCATAATACATAAATAGATAGTATACCATGTATTTTAAAAGCAGAAAATTAGCAAATAATAACTTTCCTACATAGCACATCTCCATTGCTTATCCCTAATGCATAAATAATCAAAAAAATAAAAGGTTATTATGCAGCTACCTAATAAAACAAATGTTTCTGATGTTCACCAATCTGTAAACATGTGCTAGTAAAGGCACACGTAATGGCTGCTGTGGGTCAGAGACCCCTGGAGGTGACAGGAAGAATTTTCTCCCCAGTGGACTTTCCTGTCTACTGAATTACAATGTTCCTCATGTTACTAACAGTCATACACATGCAGTGGTCTCTTATACATATTTTATGTTTTTGTAGAATACCGGCCTGGGTTACAGACATGGCTGCACAAATACCTTATACAGGGAAAACATAAAATGATAAAGAAGAGCAATTTCGTGATACCCTGTATGTTCATGTTTTGTCTGCTTTTTCAATGCGACATTTTTTTAAAAAAATTTTGTTGATGTTGCTTTCTTGTTTCAGTCCTGTTCTCTTGTCTTTTTTTTAAAGATTTTATTGGGGAATTGGGGCCGGGGAACAGCATTGGGGGACTGGGGAAGAGGAACAGACAAGTTGCTGTCCTTTCGTTCTTCAGTCTAGTTGTGGAGGACATTGCTTCACTGACCCATGTTGGTATCGTCATTGCGCTCTTCTTGGGTGAGGCGGATAGGTCGCTGCCCTCTGGATGGCTGCACACAGTGGCTCTTGGCAGCTCACACCGGCTGCAGGCCGCTCACACTGGCTGCCGGCCACTCATTGTAGCCTATGGCAGCCCACTGCAGCAGGGGCTGCAGCTATGCCGTCCCTGGGGACTCACAGCAGCCCAGCTCCAGGTGGAGCTGTTGTTCACCATCTTAGCTGTAGAGGGTAGTGTCACTGGCCCTCATATGTGGGATCCGAACCTGGGCCGCTGGCATCCCAAGCCAGCTCTTAACCAACGCGCCACTGGGCTGGCCCCGACCTTTTTTTTTTTTTATTGGGAATGTCAAGGCAATCATTTCTCCTCCCCAATTCTTTCTACCTGGAGTTCTCTAACATTTGATAGACAAAGAAAGAGACTCAAGCGAAGGTAATTTAGGCTAACCAATGCATGCTTGACACTCATTTGGGATGATTTGATTTAAAAATGCACAGATAAAAAGAAAGGGCTCATGTGATTTCTATGAACATGAGAAACTTTCAGTACAGTGTCTTTTTCCCATTCCCCTATCTTATTTAAGCTGAGTGATCAACTTTGGATTTGTTTTCTTTAAGAGCTTTATTGAAATATAATTTATATACTGTGAAATTCACCCATTTTAACTGCACAATTCAGTGATTTTTAGAAAATTTAGAGTTGTGCAACCATTGCCACAATTCAGTTTTAGAGCATAATTCTATCACCTTCAAAAGATTCCATATGTCCATTTGCAATTAATCCCTGTTCTCACTCCCAGCTTTAGGCAACCACTAATGAATTTTATGGCTCTATAGATTTGCCTTTTCTGGACCTTTCATATAATGAAATCATGCAATATGCAGTCTTTTATGCCTGACTTCTTTACTTAGTACAATCTTTTTTATGTTTACTTGTGTTGTAGCATGTATCAGTATTTCATACCTCTTTGTGACTGAATAGTATTCCATCATGTAAATATGCCACATTTTGGTTTTGTGTTCACAAATTGTTGGATGTTTGGACTTATATTTTCATTTCTCTTGGGTAGATTCCTAAGAGTAGAATTGTCAGGTCATGTGATAAATTTATTCAACTTGGGCTTTTTTTTTTTTTTTTAGCTGAGCCATCCTGCCACCCATTGGCAGCTCAGCAACAGCTCAGCTCAGGCCGGGAATCGAACTGGTAACCCTGTTGCTCAGAGCTCGCACTCTTGAGGGAGCTCTTAACGAACTGAGCCACTCGGCTGGCCTTTAACCTGAACTTTTAAAATGACCTCTCTCCATTTGGGAAATGATATTGAATTCCAGGACTGAAAAGCTGTTACTTATTTGTATTCTGGTAGAACTGGGAGATACTGGATCTACTTGCATGTCTGCCATTTGCATCCATGTGACCACAGCCAGTCATATTGCTCACTCTACTGTTTGCCAAGGGGTGGCTTCCTTCAAATTCCCAAGAGAACTAGAAACAACCAATGCCCTGCTGTTTGGAGGATTTGAATTAACAGACTTGTGTAGACAAATAATATTTTGGCACACAGTAGGAAGCAACGCAGACCAGAGGTAGTAGCCCAGTGTTTGGAAACAGAGCAGAATAGGAGCTGATCAACCTCTCCCCCTTGGGCCTAATACTGTTCCACAAGAGGAGGGAGAGTGACATGCAACAGCACTTTGCCAGCACAGAAGCTCCCTTTATGTGATACTGCTTAAGTGGGCTTTTCCTTGCAAATTGTATAAACATATTCCTAGGAGGTATGAGGTGTGATCAAAACATAAGGCGAATGTTTAAATTAAAAAGAAAATGTATTACAATAAAAGACACATTGCCATTAATTGCCTTCAAAATACTCCCCCTTTTTGAACACACTTATCCCATCATTCTTGCCACTTCCTGAAGCAGTTCTGGAAGTCCTCTTTCGTGAGTGTCTTTAGTTGCACTGTCATGGCTGCCTCAATGTCCTGAATCAATTCAAAATGTTTAGCTTTCATAGGCATTTTGGCTTTGGGGAAGAGCCAGAAGTCACACAGTGCCAGATCTGGTGAATAAGGTTGATGAGGATATACTGTAATGTTTTTATTTGACAGAAATTGCCATACCAGAAGCAATGTGACATGGAGCCTTTCCACTGTGATCACAAAATACAGTGAATGCTGCTGCCGAGTGCCATCCAATGGAAAGGCAGGGGTCTTCAATACTCGAAGCAGCACATCAAATCTTAGTAACAGTGTGTGACAAATTTCAACTTGTTCAGTGCAGTCAGTGGGGTGTGAGCTACAAAGGTATATTTTAAACTGTGCCATAAATCATCCTCCATCATGACAAGGCTCTGTGTCACACATCACATCTGGTATATGGAAATTTTTGTTCATCCACCTTATTCACAGGATCTGGCACCACGTGACTTCTGGCTCTTCAAAATACTCCCATGTTGGTATAGTCAAAAGGATTCAGGATATTGAGTCTGCCAAGACAGCACAACTAAAGACACTCACGAAGGAGGACTTCCAGAACTGTTTCAGAAAGTGGCAAGAACAGTGGGATAAGTGTGTTTGAAGTGAGGGGGAGTATTTTGAGGGGATTAATGACAATGTGTCTTTTACTGTAATAATTTTTTTTAATGTAAACATGTACTGTATTTTTTGACCACACATCGTAAGGCATCTGGAGCTCCATGTTTCCCACTTCACTCAATTATCTATTACTGGTGATCAAAAAGGCCTCTTCCTGTTCCAGTGGCTAGGGATTCTTTTAGTATACATTGTCACCTCAGTGCTTTCTACTCCCAGTTTTTGGCCTAGAATGTTGATAAAGCCACACTCCATCTTACCTTCACACTGTAAATACACACAAATGGTAATTTCCCTAAGTGTAGTCTAGTAAAACTCTGATTAATGCTATAAAGCAAAATGTAGTTGATTGCTGCCTGCCTTCCTTTCACAGGCCAGGTATCATTTAGTCAATAGAACTCAGAATGTATGCGTGCATGTGCACATAGCCTTCCTTTCCTTCCCAGACACAGAATTTTGCTCTCTAACCCACAGGGGAATTCAGTAGAGCTCAGAAACTTAATCAAGTGAAACAAGGATATCCTGGGAGCCGAAAACAGTATAAACCCTATAGAATGAAATTCGTATATTTCTGTGGGATTCAGGAGTTTCATGGAACACAGACATTTCCTGGTGGGAGATGAGAACATCATGTACTAATAACTCTGTTTGCACAGGGTGCGTGGCTGCTTATATTTGTTTCTTCTCTGTGACATCATGATTTTTAAAATAACATAGGGCTGGGTGATTCTTTTACTTACCTAAGATTGTTCATGCTGGGGAGCTGGGATATGACACAGAGGGTGTTCCATGGGGGACACATACATATTGAATAGCACAATCAAACAAAGGGCAGGTGTATCTCAATCATAGTAATGCCAGGTTTATAGCAAATTCCTTACAGGCATGTCTTCCTATTGCAGCCTCAGCAATGTAGCTAAGGATTGGGTTTACTTAGGGTGAAAGTTGTGCCAAAGAGGTTAGTTTTATTCTTTTGGTTGGTTGGATCTGAGACTCACATAAGCCACTCTAAAAAAAAAAAAAAGAAGAAAGAAAGAAAAGAAAAGAAAAAAAAGGAGACTTATTTTAAGTGTGATCAGCATTATAAGTGAAAGACCATCCAGAGCTCAGGAAAATCTAAGGACCTGTTATATGTGGCCAACATATTGTCTCACTCTTACAATACATCAATCATCAGTCTTTTTGCATGTTCTGCTCATTCTCTGCTGATTGGTCAGTTTCACCATCTTCTGCAGGACTGAGGAGGAGAGAATTCACATGATTGGCCACATAAAAGCCTTCACCCCTACTGGGTAGAGTGCTTTGCCCCAAGTCACCTCATAGATGACTTGCCAAACTGTGGATGATTCTTGAGCCACTTTTCATTCCTGTACATTCATTGGACATTTCTGCACAAATGCTGGGCAAGTACTACCTTTTTGAGTTTGGAAATAAACCTGTTCTTAGAGAAGGGGAAGTCAAACAAGGTGCAAAATGGATTAATCAGCTCAACATAGAAATAAGTCAAAAGGGGAATGGTTCATAATCTTGCAGCAAATAACTAAATAAAACTGTACGGAAAATGGAGTCAGTCAGGCTCCTTTCTGCCTTCTGGTGGAACTGATGCAGCTGCCCACTGGTTACATAAGAAGGAATGTTGCACAGACACCATCCATCCTGGTTATATATTCTTATATCCTGTTTATGTACTCCTATGTAAGCACCTTGGCTGTGAGCCTCTTTTGTCTCAGTCCAGTATAAAAACAGTCCGGCCATCATGTGATATGCTGCTGTACCATGCCATGTGTAGATAGCTGGTGAATAAAGCGTGTCAATGCTGCCTTTGGCTCCACGCATCTTTTTCCAGCTCCCAGAGTCGCAGACACCTTACCTCGGGGCCACAGTACACTCTGACACCTGGCGCAGTGAGCAGGGTTCCAGTCAGGTAAGGGAGTCGTCCGTCGTTGGGCAGGCAGGAGAACAGATAGCCACCACACAGTGTGTGGCATCCGGTGGCCACTGTTCTCAGGAACTGGGCCCCATGGAGTGGTGGGAAGACGTGGATGGTTCTCTGGCCAGCAAAGAAAAGGCCTTGCACGTTTTAAACAAACAGCTGTGGGAGAAAGAGAAAGAAACTGCCGGCCGTGTGGGTTAGGTATTTCTTATTGCTCTGCGCAGCACCAAGGAGGAGGGGCTTGTTGAGGCATCCCTAATGTGGGGGTTGCAGTCCCAGGAAGACGCACTGGAGGCTCGGGTCTGCCAGCTAGAGGAGGAGCTCCACAGAGAAGAGTCTGATGCAGAGGCCACTCCGGAGACCCTGGCAGAAGATGCAGGTGAGATTGATGTCATCTGTCACCCCCAGGCACAGCCCATCATGCAGCAGAAGATAAAACATGAACAACCTTTGGGCCCCAGGGGTATTGCTGCCAGCAACCCAGCAGTGGCTGAGTTTATGACCTATACTTCCTACACTCCCATGGAGTTACGGGACTTCGGAAAGCAATGCCAGCAACGCCCGAAACGTCGATTCTGGCTTGGTTGCTGCATTTGTGGGACGAGGGGGCAGAGAGTAGTCTCTGCTCGGCAGACAAAGTGGAAAAACAAGCCTCCATGACCATCCATCCATTCCTGCAACAGTGGTTGCAGAACCGCCATAGGATGGCCCAAGGCCAGG
Source organism: Aselliscus stoliczkanus (assembly GCA_033961575.1). NCBI lineage: Eukaryota > Metazoa > Chordata > Mammalia > Chiroptera > Hipposideridae > Aselliscus > Aselliscus stoliczkanus. The sequence continues at coordinate 38,925,941 of CM066731.1, forward strand.
GCAACCACTCCCTAATGGAGTGGCTCACCGCTGCAGTGAGCACAGTGTGGGAGGATATAAGTGAGCTGCCAGAGGCCATTAGTAAATGGCAATTATACACTGAACTTGTGCAAATCATCTGTAAAATGGGTATGAGGCATGCCATGTTTAACCTTATTATGAGGGGGCCGGATGATGAGTGTTTTGCAGCCAACATGAGAGATTTAGTTTTGGATACAGACCCCGCCAATGTCTTTGGATCCTTGGTTGCCATTCTTATGCCTTAGGTAGTGTGGCAGGTCCATAAAGTTACCACTGCCATAGCCACCCTGGGAAATGTCGAAGGCTGAAGACGAAGGAAGATAGGACATGAGGTCTGAGAGATCAAGACCAGGAAGCCCAGGGCCGGCTGAGTGGCTCAGTTGGTTAAGAGCTCGCTCAAGAGTGCAAGCTGAGTTCTGAGCAACAGCAGTTCGATGCACAACCTGAGCTGAGCTGCCACTGAGATGCCAACAGGTGGCAGGATGGCTCAGCTAAAAAAAAAAAAAAAAATGTATACTGAAAAACCAGGAAGCCCAAAGCAGACATGCGAGGGCATGTCTGAAGGCCTCAAAAGGTGTTATGCATGCAGATGTGGAGAGATCTTGTAGCAGCTGGGATTGACCCGGAAAAAAATAGACCTACAACCAAATGTGGTCTTGTTGGAACTCTGGAAACAATTGTTACCGGAATAGCAATTCCAAAACCCCGAGGGTAGGTCTGGGAAAGTGTGACTCATGTCCCTCCAGCATTTCATGTGGCCACCAGAGGAGGCCTTCCAGTTTGACTAGGGGAGGAGCAAAGGTACCCTGTAGAAGGGGACGAGTGGGGACCGGAGGTCTTATATAGAACTGTGCATACATTTGTCCTCCTCAAATGTGCAGAGGGTTCTGGCCCTGGTTGACACTGGTGAGGAATGCATCCTCATTTATGGGAACCCAGAACTGTTCCCCAGGCCAGCAGTCTGCATTGACAGCTACAGGGGGAGAATTGTGAAAGTGAAAGCTGTCTCCCAACACTGGGCATAGAAAGTTTTCCCTCCTACCCCACACCTACATGGTGTATGTCTCCCCCACACCAGAATATATCCTGGGGGTGGACATGCCGTATGGCCTCAGCTTACAGACTTCAGTGAGAAAGTTCCACCTTCAGGTCCAGGTAGTGAAGGTAGTGACATGCTGGCACACATACCACCCCCCTCAAGTATTGCCACAGCCCCGGCACATGGTTACAGTGTGACAGTACCGCCTGCTGGGGGGACATGAAGAGATTGGCTGTACGATATTAGGACTGGAGAAGGTACACATTGTGAGGCCAACGCACAACCCATTTAATTCCCTGGAATGGCCATTAAAGAAGCCTGATGGGACTTGATGAATGACGTCAATTATATGGAATTGAACAAGGTGACACCACCTCTGCATGCTGCAAGTGCCTTCAATCCATGATTTGATGGACTGCTTGACTGTTCACCTGGGAATGTACCACTATGTCATGGATCTGGCAAACACCTTCTGTATTGACATTGTGCCTGAGAGTCAGGAGCAGTTTGCTTTTACTTGGGATGGGTATCAATGGACTTTCCAAGTCCTCCCTCAAGGATATTTACACAGCCCCACTGTTTGCCATGGGTTTGTAGCCCAGGATTTGGCAAAATGGGACCATCAGTCCTCTGTAGCCCTGTTTCACTATGTTGATGATGTTTTACTAACATCTGATTCTCTTTCAGATTTAGAACAAGTCGTTTTCTCCCTCCTCTGCCACCTGAAGTCATATGGCTGGGTGGTGAAAGAGGAAAAGGTCCAGGGCCCTGGCTTATCTGTCAAGTTTTTGGGTGCTGTTCGGTCTGGTAAGACAAAGGTTATACCGGAAGCTATTATTGATAAAATACAGGCATTTCCCCAGCCTACCATGGTATTCCAACTACAAACATATTGAGCCTGCTGGGGTATTGGCAGGTGTTTACATTCCACTTAGCATAGGTAGCAAGACCCTTATATTCCATGGTGAAAAGAGGTGCCACATGGGATTGGACAAAAGCTATAAAACAAGTGCCTTTGCTTGCTTCAAAACAGGCAGTACAGCAGGCACAGGCCCTACAAGTAGTAGACCCTGGTCGTGTGTTTGAACTAGATGTACACGTAACCCAAGAGGGGTACAGTTGGGGCTCTTGGAAATGGCAGGAACACCTTCTGTCACCAATGGAATTTTGGTCCCTATTATGGAAAGGCATTGAAATCCACCACCCTTTAATAGAAAAACAATTGGACGCTAGGTATGCGGACTTGGTGGCCACAGAAGTTATCACAGGAACAGCAAGAGCATTGGTTCACATACCTATCCTGTCCAAGGTTGGGTCCGTTCTTGGACCCCAACAGCCAAAATGGGGGGGGGGTGCAAACCACGACCTATACCAAGTAGGGGGCCTACTTGGAGCAATGTAGCACCCTCAGTTCAACCACCTTGAGTACAGAACTGCGACAAGTCCTAGGGCTTATTGAACTTGTAGTCCAGGTCATGCCAAGCACTCTACCCACTGGGGAAGACTTGGAGCCCTCTCCCTACAAGGAAGGACAGCCTGCAGTACCTGAAGATGCCTGGCATACTGATGGCTCTAGTCGGGGAGTTGCCACCATGTGGACGGCAGTTGGATTTCAGCCCAAAGCAGACACCATTTGGTTTGATACTGCGGTGGGCCAGAGTAACCAATGGGCCGAGCTATGGGCTGTATGGATGACCATTAACCATGAGCCTGGGCCCCTGGTCATTTGTAACAACAGCTGGGCAATGTTCTGGGGCCTCATGTTGTGGCTCCCCACATGGAAGCCTAAAAACTGCCTCATAGGACACCATCAGCTGTAGGTCCAGGCCATATGTCAAGACCTCCAGGACTTAGGACAGGGAAAGGAGGTGACCATGGTACACATCACGGGTCACTCCTACTTAGCATCCCCAGGCAACGACGAAGCAGACAGACATCTTAGCACAGGTCCATTGGTTAGAACGGGCCCCCTTGACAGATGAAACGGTGGGAGATAGCATATTCCTACCACGACTGTATAGTTTGTGTTCAGCACAGCCCCCAAAGGGGAAAGCTCTCCTGGGGCAGGCATCTCACCCAAGGGAGGGTACCCTTCACTCATTGGCAAGTGGATTATATATGACCCCTGCCTAAAGCCTGTAATGCTATGTATAACTTCACAGCAGTAGACACAGCTATGGGGTTATTGTTTGCTTGGCTGTGTCGGACCACATGCGGGTCAGTGGTATACAGTGGTCTTTACATGGCTATGTGCCCTCTATGGGCACCCCCAAGTCGTTGAAAGTGACAGGGGCACTCATTTTATGGGGCAAAAAGTGCAGCGATGGGCTGATAGGATGGACATACAATGGTTGTTCCATACCCTGTGCAATCTGCAGGCAGCTGTCATGATCAAATGTTACAATGGCCTCTTGAAGCAAGGCCTTTGGGTGTCAAAACACCCTCCCATGATGCATGATTGGACCTCGCGTCTGTGGGATGTTTTGAGAGTTTTGAATGAGAAGTCATGGAAGGGAGGACCCTTCCCAGTAGAGGCTCTGCTACATGGAACAGCAGCTCCCATACAGTTACAGGTTACTACAAGTGAGACCTTGTTGAAGCAGGGATACAGCAGGAATAGGAACATCTTGTTGCCAGCATCCACATGCTTGAAAGCAGGAGAACAAATACAATGGACTTGGCCCTGGAGGGTCAAAAGCTCCCACTTTCATTGGCTGGGCCTGGTGGCCCCATGGGGTGCTGGTTTGGCCCATGACTTGCAAGTGACACAGGGGGTGGTGGCCAAATGGCCACCACAAGTGACAGTGGTGTACGGAGGTCCCGACACAGGGATGATTTTGTGAGGAACCTTTTTGCTCTCTCTGTGGCCTATTATGGGGTCCCCTATTCTGCTACATGTTAAAACCACACAAGAGACCCTAAGCTCTTCTATAAAATTCTGGTACCACAAACAAGGAAAAGTGCCGGTGGCAGCAACCCTTCTCTCCCAAGACAGAAAGCTAGCATGTATCCTCCTAGATGGGAGGGACTTGCCCTTGTTGGTTCCTATGACTATTATTTCTTTCCACCCGTAGGTGCCTGTGGGCTAACATGGCTGTGGACTGGGCTCACACCTACGCCAGAGTAGCCAACATTTCCAGCTGCTGGATTTGCATGGAGTTTCCAGCCAGCTCTGCGGCAGGGTTGCCATGGTGTATTCAGTTGGCTACCACAGAAAACTGGACTTGGTTGCCAGACTGGAACCCTCCACAAGCAGGCTGGGACAACCTGGTGTCGCATTCTTTCCCATATGAGAGTGCAGAGAAACCGCACCAAGCTATGGCTAATCCATGTGATATGGGACTGATGGGGGTGGTTATGAGTGAAGCAGTAGAGCTTGCCTAGTTCATTCCTCTGTGTTTGGAATGACAGACTGGCAACGGAGACGTGGGCTGGGTGCAGCCTTATGCCAAAACATAACCTGAGTTCCCGAAGGTTTCATATAGTGGAACTACAACCAGGGTTGGCCCCCACTATTTTTGTCCCAGAAGGGAGCCTGTGGTTTTGTGGCCCATATGGCTGGCTCCAGCCAATTCGACAGGGCATCGTATGCGGGGGCAGCCATACCTCCCTGCTAGTGTATGACCCATATTAGAGAGTTTATCCCAAAATTGGGAGTCATTTAAACCCAAACACTGCCGCATCAAGAGGACGCCCTGGCGATTTTATCCCCTGGCTGTTCTTAGTCCCCAAGCCAGTTTCATGTGGTGGAGACTCAAATTATGGCATTTGCCGAGCACATTGCTCAAGCTCTCAACCAAACCCATCAGACCCTGAGCCTCCTAACGGAGGAAGTAGACCAGATGAGAAAAGTAGTTCTCCAAAACGGAATGGCTTTGGACATTTTAACTGCTGCCCAGGGAAGGACCTGTGTCATTGTGCATACAGAATGTTGTATGTATATTGCAGATAATAAAAAGAATGTAAGCCAAATGCTATCTATCCTAGCTGAAAGATTGATGGCGTTCAGAACCTGACAGGAGACCCACTACAGGAATACTGGGCTCAACTCTCTTTCTCCAGCAGGTGGGCCTTTGTCCTTTTAGGAAGAGGGGCATGTCTCCTGGTGGCCTTTTGTTGTTCCCTGTATTTGCTGTTGGTGAGCTCTGGGTACAGGGCTCTGTCCTGCTCTCAAAGAAGTCTGAGACAAAGACCCAAGCCTAACCAGGCAAACAGGCCAGTGAGAACCCTGAAGGGATGGAGTGTAGGGAAAATGGAGTCAGTCAGGCTCCCTGCCAGTATGGCTACATAAGATGGAATGTTGCGCAGGTGCCATCCATCCTGTTTATACATTCTTATATCCTGTTTATGTACTCTTATGTAAGCACTTTGGCTGTGAGCCTCTTTTGTCTCAGCACAATATAAAAACAGTCCAGCCATCATGCGGTGTGCCGCTGTACCATGCCGTGTGTAAAGAGCCGGTGAATAAAGCATGTCTACTCTTCCTTCGATTCCATGTGTCTTTTGCTAGCTCCCAGAGTTGCAGACACCTTACCCTGGGGCCACAGAGCACTCCAACAAAAACAAACAAAAAGTTGATATACTAAAAAGGATACTGAGGGCTGGCCGAGTGGCTCTGTTGGTTAAGAGTTAGCTTAAGAGTACGAGCTCTGAGCAATGGCTGCAGGTTCGATTCCCACATGGGCCAGTGATGCTGTGCCCGAGCTGAGCTGTTGCAGCTGCCAACAGGTGGCAGGATGGCTCAGCTGGTGTAACAACAAGATTGCCTGTTCAATGGTGGGCTATGCCCACCTGCAACTAAGCCTGAACTCAGCACCTTGAGCTGAGCTGCCGCCCAGATGGCTAGTGGATAGAGCATGTGTTCTTAACAACAAGGCTGCTGGTTCAACTCCCAGTGGCTATGCCCACCAGCAACTAAGATTGGAACACAGCACCTTGAGCTTAGGGGCCGGGCTGCCGACTGGAAGCCAGATGGCGACTGGTGCCTTCCGCAACTACGATTGAAGAACAACAACTTGGCTCGTCTCCCTCCCCAGTTCCCCAACACTGTTCCCCTCCCCCAATTCTCTGATTAAAATAAAATAAAATAAAAAATAAAAAAGATTTTGATTTAAATTTGTGACAAATGTTTAAAAAACAATTCAATACATGTGAGCTGAAGATTTACCTTATAAAAAACACCATATAGGTCCTGACTATGAAGAAATTAAAAGGAGTGTGATTTGAGTACCCCGTAAAGCAAGAATTATTTGCTCAACTACAAATGAAGAGCCTGAGGTTCAGAGAAATTGAGATTTTTTTCAAAGCCAAACAGCTGCAAGCAACAGTGTAAACTTGAACCCATGTTTCTAGGGCTCCAAAGTCCATGCTGTCTACCAGACTGCCTTCCAAAAATGGATATGGCTAGTCTTCTCCATTTAGAAGCTTAAATATGATTAGAAAAATAAAAGGTAGCTTTCAGGAAAGAAATTAAATCTCTCTTAAGGATGCATATGTTAGAAATATTTACTACATATGAATTATTACACTTTTCATCTTATATGCACAGGAAGCCTACATCTTCAGTATAGAATACAGAGATCATTTTTGTTTTTCCTATTTACTGAATGTTGTTTATGAATTTGCTTGCTTGGTACAGCTGTGGATGAGCCTTTGACACCAACACTGGTTGTCATCAACACTGGTTTGGCCTCCACCTAATCTGCATTGCTTCCATGACTCCACAAAGCTCTGAGCACTTACTGTCACATGCTTATTTGTTTAAGAATCACTTCATTTAACAATGACTGTCATTGGTTTTTACATTATCTGAATAAGAGCAAAATTCTAATGCCACTCCTTATTAACTTAGCTAATGAGACAATTTCTAAATGAGAAAATAATTCAAACTTAAATGACCTTTTAGTTGTTTTTTCCTCTTAATTTCAGAAACAAGAACTTTTTCTTTCAGTTGATAAGCAAAATTCAGTTTTCCTGAGGTAGTTTAAGAACTTTGTTTAGATTTAAGGTAACTTATAAAAAATTCTTAATATTAAAAAAAAGTGTATAAAACCACCCACAGACAATTGATAGGAACCCTCAGCAGTGTGAACACCATGTCTGTGTCCACAGATGAGCCTTACATCCTTAGTGCCAGTAGCAGCTTCTGCCTCCTACCATCTCTGCGCCCCATAGTCTGGTTTCTTTTCTAATCATGGCAACTTGGCTCAACTTGATCTTGTTCTGCTTGAGAGGACCCTGCTTTTGGTAGGTGTGATAACTTTGGTTCCCTCTTTACCAAATAGCTCACTACCAATTTCAATCTATTCTTTCAGTGTCATTGATCTGTTTGAAGACTGACCTAACTCAGAGGGAGAAGGTGTAATTTGCTTGCCTTTTCCTCCTTCCTGTCCTGCATGGGGTGTCTCTGTCTGGGAGAATGTTGGAAGGAATTGGGTGCTTTTTTTCACATGCCTTCATAATCAATGAACTAATAATTATAAATTATCACAACAAATAAAATATTTTTTTATTACCTACAAGAAGCTGTCCTATATGTGAGGGAGCTTGTCACACACTTCTTTTTCCAAAACTCTCAGCCTCGAAAAACCAGTCTTCTTTATCTTCTTTTCTAGTAATAATCAATTAGAATGTGAAATTCTCCCAAAGCTTATGCCTACAGCAACTGTAATATTCTACTAAAAAACTAGTAACCCACTTGTTGCTTTTTTCATTTTCTTTCTTTTCTTTTCTTTCTTCTTTCTTTTTTCCTTCCTTCCTTCCTTCCTTCCTTCCTTCCTTCCTTCCTTCCTTCCTTCCTTCCTTCTTTTCTTTCTTTCTTTCTTTCTTTCTTTCTTTCTTTCTTTCTTTCTTTCTTTCTTTCTTTCTTTCTTTCTTTCTTTTCTTCTTTCTTTCTCTTCTTCTTGCAGAATTGGTTGATCTCAAGTACCATTTTCTCTCTCAGAACCTTCTGCCCCAAACACTGTTAATTTGTATCAATTTATTTTACAATATTTTATTGGGTTAAAATTTATGTCAGTGACTTGATTTTTAAAGAATTTTATGACATTGTGGAATACTGAAAAACTGAAAAATATTTTAGTTATTTGGTCCCTAAACTGTGAAAAATAGAGTGACAGTTAAATAAGCATGGAATGAAAATAGCCTGCTTCCCTGGGAAACCAAGTTTTCCTCTTAACTATTAGCGAATCATAATTTCCTGTAGTCACAGGCATGTTAATGTAACTCCATCCCTAACACTGTATTAACAGAAATTCTATTTAAATTGTATTCCTTTTTACCAGTAATGAATTTTATAACCATGATTTCTACATTACTTTTACTGAACACTGCTATTAAACATCATCATTTTGATTGCATTTATTAGGCATTGAAAAAAACTATCTCTTGCCAGATGGGAGGGAGGTGGAGAGATGGGTGGAAAAGGTGAAGAGATTAAGAAATACAAATTGCCAATTATAAAAACAATCATGATGATTGATGTAAAGTACAGCATGGGAATATAGTCAATAATATTGTAATAACTATTTATAGTGTCAAATGGGTACTAAGCTTATTGGGGTGATCACTTTGTAAGTTATATAAATGTCTAATCACTATGTTGTACACCTAAAAGTAATATAATATTGTATGTCAATTGTAATTGAAATTTTTGAAAAATTAAAAAAAATCTCGCCATGAAACTTCTTTAAATTTGAGTTTTTAATTTATTTAGAACATATGAAAATTATAATTCACATTAGTTCAGTAAATTATGGTTTGTAAAGCTGTTTCAAGTACAGTATGATATCTAATCTGCAAACTAATCATTTGAAATAATAGGATGTGGTTCCATTGTGTAATGGTTAGCACTCTGGACTCTGAAATAATAGGATGAGAGTTTCTGAGTTGTAATCTATCAGAGGGTAAGTTTTGAGCTTAGATGAAAACTCAGTCTCCATTCTCTGAATTTAATTGTCTTCTTTCTAAGAGTCAATATTATTGAAAAATTGCATCTCAGAGGCAGGGGTTATCTTAACAGTTCCCAGCTCATTCTCAGTCAAAAACCCAGAGTATAGTGAAAATTATTTATACCAGACAGTCCGAGGAGTTATCAAAAGAATAACAGCTTGTGTTCCCATTATATGTGTGCAAATTAATCATTTTTGGTCAAAGTTGTAATTCTAGCATGCGTTCCCCTGAATTCTCTGGTTCATCTCTCTTTGTTCCCAACTGGTCAGTGTTTAAACACCAAATAACAGGAATAACAATACAAACTAATAAGCCTAATGTAGTTAGGAAAGAAATTTGCTGTGAAGACATGTAAAATTCTTGTGCCACAGAGGTTCTTGCAAGAGGTTTGGCCTATCCTGATGGGCTTGATCATACTTTTATTGGTTTCTGCTCCTCTTAAAAGCTTACAAAATATATCTCATGGGACATCAATCTTCACAGTCATTCAAGCAAAGTTGATAAAGACCTTTTCATAACGAAGGTGCCGAGGAGGACTATTCCCATTATGTTCCACACTCCTTCCATGATGAAGACATTATGGTCTGGGGACACCACATTTAGATTGATCAGACAGAGCTTAGTAGAGATACCTTACCTTTCACCTGTACAACCCACCAAATCTTTAGCTCCCTGTAAGTATTTAGTTAGAAATAAGGTTGATCAGATTGAACCACTGTAGTATGGCAGGGTAATATTTTGAATTGTTAACTAATGTACACTTTTAGTGTTCACCAAAATCCCTTGGCTTTTGAGGTTCAGAATCATAAGTCCCATGTAAAAAGGATTTGTGTAAACAAACAATTGTGGCTGAATATAATAGTAAGGGAAAGCAAGACTTACCATGCTCCTTTTCCTCCCAAACTTCAAGACTGAAAACAATTATCCCAGGTCGGGGAAGAAAGAGAAGATAAACATGAAACAAAAAGTGAGGAGATATGATGGATCCCTGAGAAAGGAGGTCACTCAGGTTGGTTCCTCTGCCTTCTGAAAACAGTATTTTAGGAATATTAAATATAGCAGGGAAGATTTAGTGGTAAGTGAAACTGGAAACTTATACAGTACAGCATTATAGAGGCTTATAAACTAATAATAATAATTTTAAAAAGCAACTAATACTACAAAAATAAACAATTGCTGGTTGAAAATAGTCCTGGAATTTTCTGAGCTGACTAGCTAGACCAATACTCAGATAAGATTAGCATGAAGGATGCAGTATTTGAAAAGGATGATGACGCCTTCAATTGTACTAAACTGGATACAACTTTTACTTCCTGAGGCAAAATGATTAATTTTGCTATCACAGACTAGCTACTAAACATTAAGGTTTTTTCCTACGAGTATTCTTCAACTCCAAACTAACCAAAAAGTAAGAAGCTTCTGTTAGTTGAAGCTTTTGAGTGTCAGCATCATGAAGCAGAATTTGTCTAATTAAAAAGAAAAGGCAATGTATTTCAAGATTATGAGAAAGTTTTAGGATTAAATACCAGGCTGAAAACAAGACAGGGAAAGGGCTGAAGCAAGGCAGTTTCAAGGAACTCAAGAAAATCACTATAGGAATTACATAACAGTTTTCTCCAGGCACAGTGACTGGAAAAAAATCACATTCGCACACATTCATTCTCTGTAGTTTGGATTTAAATTTTAGGGAAAGAATTTGGGTCACATGCTCACCACTTGGATAGGAAAAGGATGAATTTCTTTGACAGTACCACCAAGCTGTGTTCAATGGTACAGAGTGAATCCCCCCCGCCCCCACAAGGAAACCTGTTATAGTACCGAAAGAAGGTGGAACTGTTGTTACAAAGCCAACCAGTAGCACATGTTCCCTGTTAAACTGTATGCCATTTTGACATTTGTGAATAAACTGCAGAGGTACCTCTACTTACCTATGTAATAGTTCCACATATTTCTGTGTTTTCTGGCTTGCAGATTCCATTTGCACAAAGGATGTCAGAATTGCTCTCAAGTGTCAATTGCCTTTTAGAGGAAGGAACAATTTAACAGATCCTGAGGTGCTAAGATTGGGTCTGAGCCAGAGATACTAAGTGTTGAACATTAACATTTGGCCAGTAACCATGAAGTCTCCTATATGCAGTCATACATCTCTTTTGAAAAGAGAGAGTTTCCTTCCTAATCTACTTGAAAAACAACCCCAACACATACACTATTTAATGTATTTTTGTAAATAACTTTGTTGACAAAACTTTTGTCTGTTGTAAGGGAAACTGCTACATCTTCCTTCATCACTGAGATCATCACTAGTAATCTAAGTATTTGAAACAACTCAATCTTCACAATTAAGTTAAACTTACATCTAAAGTAAATGATACATTTTACTTATTAAACTAAGTGGCCACCTGCATTCATGATCAAAGAATGAAAGATAGACATTTTTCATTAGAGCCTAAAATTTTCAGGCTCTACTGATAGCATTCTGACTTAAATCATCCTTAACATTCTCCTGGACTTTCTGCACCAATATACTGGGTCTTTCAGTAAGACTAAAGATTTATCAATTTATTAACTGTTTCTATATAAATGTGCTAACTATTAGTTTATTTATATCATTTATTAGAAAGCAATTATTATAAAATACTCAAAACTCACTTAGGGACCAATTCATTTAAAAAAATCAATTATAGTTAGGCTGTATAACATACCAATTAGCCTAAATGATTTTAGACCTATGGGAACTATTTGTAAATTACAAATATATCTTATGAAGTTAACAGAAATAATATATATATAAATAATTCAGCAACCTGCATTTTTATCCGCATAATTTCTTGTGACAGTACTTGGTATAAATATTGAATATGGAGCTATGGGAAATGCTACAAGTCATCAATTCCTATGTACCTCACTGGAAAAAGTACTTGGGGTAGTGGTAGTAGTAGCACCTGCTATGTACTCTTTCCTTCATGTAATCTAATCTGTAGGCATACAGCAAAGCAATTAATTTCAAGCTCAACCTGAACACAAACACAACATACAAACATATGCAGACACATAATGTACACACACTCACAGGCACACAGAGAGCATAAAAGAGTTCATTACACAAGGCCAAATGAATTGACTCTTGATTATGAGTATAGGCTGGTAAAATCCATACCATAAAGTAGTTTTCCATTTCAGTTTCATCTTTGTATTCATTTCACCATGGTATTCCCCTTTGTACCTATCATAGTTCAGCCAGTTGTTCAATTATTTTTTTTCATAAGAATATCAATAAAAGATACACAGTTTACGGTCATTTTACAGTAATTCCTACTGTGTCCAGTTATTTGCTTTTTTAAAAAGAAACACAAGAATTGTTTTATTCAATTTGGCATCTTTCCTTATTCCATCTAGTGGAGATTTTAATAAGAAATTTATAACCTCAAAGCAGGAGCTAGAACAGAAAACAAGAGTCCAAAATCATCCATAAGCAAAGTCATCAGCTGCTGACCATGAACAGTGAAACCTCTCCTAATTGAATATTCAAGTCCAGCAATCTCCCACACTGGTTTTTCCCCTCTAAAAGGGAGTGTGACTTGAAATGTAAGCCACAACCAATTTGTAGGAGAAAATAACACTGGATTTATTCAGTGTATGATAAAAACGGCATGTATGTTGAAGACAAATTTCATGTTCAGAATCCATGGTATTCTTTGTATTTTGCTCAGATATTCCTGTGAAATTCCTACAATCGTGACTATTTTAACTTCTTTAGAGTAGAAACTACTATCAGAAACATGGGCTTTGGCACTAATTACTCTACCTCTTTGATTTTCAATGCTGCAATGAACTCCAAGGAAACATTTAAGTTGACTATTGGCAATCAGAAAATGAAATACTACAAAGTAATCCCCTGTGCTGTTTTTCTGAAGTAAAAACTTGGATTGTTTCAAAATATGTCATTTTGTCAGCCTTATAACCTTATAGATAGCAGCAAAATTTCATTTTGAAACATTAAAATTATATGAGGACAGAACAAACCTTACAAACAAATGTCTATATTCACATACATGTACTTATAGAATCATTACATTCATCACACACAATTGGAAAGCCTTTTAAAAAATCCAATCCAACATTATTTTCCTACTTTAATGGGTATTTATTTTCAGAGTCTCAAATTTTTTTTTTTTTTTTGCCAATTTTGTAAAACCAGTTGTTTCTTAATTTTTTCTTCTAAAATAATTACTCAGCAGGAATAACACTGGATTTCACATCTGGTGATACCACAGATGTCACAGAGCCATCCAATCCAAAAGAGATTTGTCTCATGTCTTAGTGTACCTTCTAGAACCCGATTTCATGACATGAAAATCACTTAATTTTCAATGGGATTGACTTACAGGGATAACAAATAAAGATGTTCAGAGGATTGAAATTATGAATGGAAAAATAACATATCACAAGCTATTTAGGTTGAGAGAGAGAGAGAAATATGAAGAACTTAAGAGGATTATTTCATTTTATTATTTCCTATTTTTTAATAAATATATTCATACTTAAAATGAAACAAAACCTCTAACTCTTTTAAGGCGGTCAAGTTTACTTGAGCAACGGTCCTGATTTTAAAAAGAATGACAGAAATGTTCTTTTCCTTCCTCCCTTCTTGGTTTATGGTTCAGATCTGTATTTCCTCAGCACCTCGAAAGATAGGGGAAGTGTGCAGTGGTGTTAGGGTTGTCAAATTTGGCAAATAGAAATCCAGAATGCCCAGTTAAATTTGGATTTTTATATTTAAAAATGAATACTTTTTAGTATAAGTGTGTCCTATAACATTTAGAACATACTCATACTAATTTTTTTTCCTGTTGTCTATCTATTGTTTATCTGAAATTCAAATTTAACTGAGTATTCTGTATTTTATCTGAAAACTGTATCTGGCCTCTGTCTGTGCTGTTTCTATGAATGGATAATTTGATAGACAATGTTCTCTGTACTGCTTATTTACCTTACAAGTCAGAGATCTAGTGCTTTTCAGACACCACCCTCACCAGAACCACCATGACCTTAAGTTTCTCACAGACATAAACCATTTTACTTCTGGTGACAAATCATAAAAGCCAGGAGAGTTTAAGATTCCAGTGATAAACTTCAAAAACAAAAACAATCAAACAAACAAACAAACAAAAACAACCCTTGTTGCACTGAATGTTTTGATAAAATTCTCATTGTTTAGGATATTAGATGTCAGCAAAAGAAAAGGACATGAGGTAACATGTATCAAACCCTCCTCACTAAAGCTTGGTTACTGAGATTTGAAACCCCTTGAATTTGAATCTCAACTCTGCTAGCTAGAGCTGTTTGAGTAGAAGCAAGATATTGAACTCTGAGTCTCAGCATCTTCACTTTCAAGTTGAAGGTAATGAGAGGTAATAATAATATATACCCCAGAAGGAGGATTAAACAAAAAACATATAGAGTACTTAGCACAGTCATAATAACAGCTATTTCTATTACTACTTTTACCATTACTACCGTGACATCCATTACTATCACTAACATTATGTACAAGACATTGTGGCAGACAATACAAAGCAGTTGTTAAAGAGCTCACAGGCTGTTTTGGAAATAGACCAACTCCTAAAAACCCAGGAACAATACCAGCCAGCAGGCCATAAGTGCCAAATGAGGGTCACAGATGGATGTGCTACAGGAGCTCGGAGGAGTAAGGGACATTGGCCATATCCCTGGAAGCATATGAAGATAAATAGAGTGGTTTATGTCCTACCATTTCCCCCTGGGAACTTTTCTCTTAATGAACACCTCCAAATGTAGATAACATGTTACTTGTTATACTTCTACCAGCTGCCTCTATTTCCTTCACTATTACTTGCAATCCCTTAGGTCTTCTCCCTAACAAACAGAAGTGTTTTCCCTAGAATCACCAATAATTTTCTCCAGCTTAAATTCAAAGGCTGTTATTTCTTTCCCTGTCCTTCCAAAAAGTTATTTGACCCTCTGTTGATCATGCATTATTCTTAACATTAAAAAAATATGTACTATATGTATTTCTCTGCTTGGCTCTTTTCTCTCTACCCTTTGCTTTGAATGTCAGTCCCATGTCTTTTTAAAACGTTTCCATGATTTTTACTATTTAGCTCCTTCATGCAAATGGTTACTATTGCTCGTTGTATAGGAATATCTTGTTCCTTTTAAAACAATCCATTCCCATAATCACTATAACAGTTATCTATACCCACCATAATTATATAATATTGAAAGGAGTACATCCTTGTAATGTGGTACATTTATGAGAATATTGGCAAGACTAGTATTATACTAAGAATGAATCATAAAATTGGAGTCAATATAAAATTAACATTGTACTGGACCGGCCGAGTGGCTCGGTTGGTTAAGAGCTCGCTCAAGAGTGCCAGCTGAGCTCTGAGCAACGGCGGTTTGATGCTAGCCTGAGCTGAGTTGCCGTTGAGCTGCCAACAGGTGGCAGGATGGCTCAGCTAAAAAAAAAATAAATTAACATTGTACTGAAATGAGTAGGGTTGAAAGACGTCCATTTAACTAAATTAATATTTCCAACTTACTTGAATCATTTGGCAAGTTTCCTGGGTTGACTCACATGGTTCTCCTTCCTGCCTTATTCCAAAAAGTATATTATTGTCATTTCAATAAGCACAGAGAAATAGTAAGCTTTCTGTTTTGTTTTTTTTTTGTTTTTTTTTACAGTGATACCAACTCATCTAGATCTGTCATTTTGTGAAACAGGCATGCACCAGAGACCATAACAGTAGAACAATATAAGGAGGTGAAATATTAGAGGTGGTAGGGACTCAGAGAAGGAAAATGATACGGTAGTTTTCTAATTTATCAACATAGGAGTCCTGCAACATATTTTTAATAAAATAAATTATACATTTTTAATTATAGACAGTAAGATGTTCAGCTACTAAACGGGCAAAACCTTTACAGAGCATCCACTATGTATCTGGTTCTCCAGGTTCAAAAATAATTAAAATGCAAGTTGTGCCCATCATCCAAGTTTTTACAGGTGGCATGAGAGAGTCTTAGTGATATCAGACTAATAAATTGGCCCATCTGAGCAAACATTTGTTGCTTTACAAAACTAAAAAATCAACAGAACTGGTTGGTTCAAATTAACCTACTTTTTGTTTATTTTTTAAAATTTTTTAAAAAGATTTTTATTAAATTACAGCTAACATACCATATTATATTCATTTCAGGTGTACACCATAGTTATTCATCATTTATTAAAAAAGTGATCACCATGATAAGTCCAGCAACCGCCTGACACTGTACCATGCTATCACAATATTATTGGCAATATTGCCTATACTGTACATTATACCCCCACAGCTTATTTGTTTTACACCTAGAAATGTTAACCTCTTACTCCCCTATACCTTCCCTCCTTTTTAAATTTTTCAATTGCAGTTGATATTCAGTATTATTTTATATTAATTTCAGTTGTACAGTTAGTGGTTACGCATTTATATAATTTAGGAAGTAATCCTCCGGGCCAGCCGAGTGGCACATTGGTTAAGAGCTGGTTTGGGGATGCCAGCAGCCCCGGTTCGGATCCCACATATGAGGACCAGTGACACTGCCCTCTACAGCTAACAACAGCTCCACTTGGAGCTGGGCTGTGCAAGCCCTGGAGACAGTGTAGGCTGCAGTCCCTGCTGCAGTGGGCTGCCATAGGTTACAGTGAGTGGCCAGCAGCCAGTGTGAGCAGCTGGCAGCCAAAGTGAGCTGCCAATAGCCATGGTGAGCGACCATTCAGAGGCCAGCAACCCATCTGCCTCCCCCGGAAAGAGAGCAATGATGATACTAACATGGGCCAGTGAAGCAACATCATCCGCAACTAGACTGAAGAACAAAAGGACAGCAACTTGTCTGTTCCCCTTCCCTGATTCCCCAATGCTGTTCCTCTCCCCCAATTCTCCAATAAAATCTTTAAAGAAAAAAAAAAAGAAGTGATCCTCCTTACTAGTCTAGTACCCACCTGGCACTATACATAGTTATTGACTATATTCCCTATGCTTCACTTTATATTCCCATGACTGTCTTGTAACTACAAATTTGCATTTCTTAATTCCTTCACTTTTTTCATCCTGTTCCCCAAGCCCCCTGCTATCTATCACCTTGATAAATATAGTACCTATTAGACACAATACATAGATATTACAATTGACTATATTCCTTATGCTATACCCTATATCTCTATGACTACTGTGTAACAACCAATTTGTTCTTCTTAATCCCTTCCCCTTTTCACCCATCTCTAACTCCCCTTCTATCTGGCAGCCACCAAAATGTTCTCTGTATCTATGAGATTGTTTCTGTTTTGTTTATTTTGTTCATTTTGATCTTTAAATTCTACACACAAGAGAAATCACATTGCATCAGTCTTTCTCTGTCTGACATACTCTACTCAGCAGAAATCCCTTCAGATCTATTCAAGTTGTTGAAGATGGCAAGATTTCCTTTTTTTTTTTTTTTAATGGCTAAGTGATATCCCATTGTATAAATGTACCACCTCTTTTTTATGCATTTATCTATTCAGGGACACCAGACTGCCTTCAGATCTTGGCTATTGTGAATACTGCTGCAATCCATATAAGGATGCACAAATCCCCTTGTTGGGTTTCTTCAGATACATACCCAGAAGTGGGATTACCAGGTTCTTCTTTGTCTCTTGTTATAGCCTTTATTTTAGAGTCTATTTTGACTGGTATAAGTATTACTACACCAGCTTTTTATTTGCTTGCTTCCAGTATCATGAAATATATTTTCCATGCCTTTACTTTCAGTCTGTGCGTGTTTTTTGGTCTGAAGTGAGTCTGTTGTAGTCAGCACATGTAAGGTCTTGCTTTCTTATCCATTCAGCCCACCTATGTCTTTTGATTGGAGCATTTAATCTAATTACATTGGAAGTAATTGTTAATAGATATGTAGTTATTGTCATTTTATTATTCACATCTCTCTCTCTCTCTGTCTCTCTCTCTCTCTCTCTCTCTCTCTCTCTCTCTCTCTCTCTTTCATCTTAAAAAAAAAGTTTCCCTCAGATTCCTTGTAATACTGGTTTGGTGATGATTAACTCCTTTAGCTTTTTCTTGTCTGGGAAGTTTTTATCTGTCCTTGGATTCTAAATGATAGCTTTGCTAGGTAGAATAATCTTGGTTGTAGGTCTTCACTTTTCATCACTTTGAATATTTTGTGCCAATCCCTTCTAGCTTGTGAAGTTTCAGTTGAGAATTCAACTGACAGTCTTATGGGAGCTTCCCTGTAGGTAACTAACTACTTTTCTCTCGCTACTTTTTAGATTCTTTCTTTGTCTTTAACTTTTGGCATTTTAATTATGATATGTCTTGGTGTTGGTTGGTTGGGTTCATCTTCTTTGGGACTCTCTGCATTTCTGGGGCTTATATATCTATTTCCTTCACTAGGTTAGGGAAGTTTTCCATCGTTATTTCTTCAAATAGGTTTTCAGTTCCTTGCTCTCTCTCTTCTCTTTCTGGTACCCCATGACGCAAATGTTGGTACACTTGACATTGTCCCAGAGGCCCCTTAGACTTTCCTCATTTTTTTGGATTATTTTTTCTTTTCGCTGTTCTGATTGGGTGTTTACTGGTACCTTATGTTCAAAATCACTGATTTGAAACTCTGCTTCATTGAATCTACTGTTTATTCCCTGCAATATATTCTTCATTTCAGTTATTATATTCTTTATCTCTGACTGGTTCTTTTTATGTTTTGTATCTCCATTTTTATGTTTGCTATATCTTTGTTGAAGTTCTCACTGAGATCAGTGAGCACCCATATAACCAGGTTTTTGAACTCTGTGTCTGGCAGGTTGTTTGTCTCTATTTTGTTTAGTTCTTTTTCTGAAGCTTTGTTCTGTTCTGTTATTTGGGAAATGTTTCTCTGCCTTCCATTTTGGCTGCCTCCCTGCACTTGTTTCTATGTATTAGGTAGGGAAGTTATGTCTCCCAGTCTTAGTAGAGTGGTCTTATGTAGTAGGTTTCCTGTGAGGCCTAGTTGCACAAGTCTCCATGGTCCCTGGAGCCGGGTGATCCATGTGTGTCCCTGTGTCAGTTGTGTGTGACCTCCTGTTGTAGTTGAGCCTTGGTTGCTGTTGCATATCAATGGGAGGGATTGACTCTCAAGCTCATTTGTTGTTAGGACTGGCTGTGACTACAGTGGGGGAGTTGTGGTATAGGGACTGACCTTATGGAGCAAAATTTGCTTTTGTAGGACTCTGTGCCTGCCCAGTCTGCCGTTTGGGTGTGTCATCATTGGAGGCAGTCAGGTATGCTCCAGCTCGGTCTGAAGCTGGTCCCTGGGCATGCCAGCCCTGAGGCCTCTTGGGGGGTGACCAGCTAAAGGCCACATTCAGTCTCAGCCTGTGCCCTGCCGAGAATCACATGGCATGAGCCACCAAGCAATCTGCCAATGGCCACCAACCATTTCCATTTGTGTGGAAAAACCACTGGAAGTGGCTTGAATGGGCCCATACATTGGGTGGGGTCTCAGGATCAGCAGGATGGAAAAAAATAGTGTTAGCCAGGTTGATGGAGACCTAGATATGACCACCACCTGGGTCTGCACACTGGTTGTGGAGAGGGATTAATAAAGAAACAATGACTTCTGCCAGCTCCTTTGGTCAAGAGAAAGCTGCCCCTCCAGCCCTTACCTTGAAGTCAGCCAACTCTGTTCCTTCCCATATGTCCCTGGCACATTTGAGCTGCTGCCCCAGTGCTGGAACTCAGAGAGAGTGAGTCTGAGGGTGAGTACGTCTGTGTGTGGTCTTTGTAAGAGGAATGATTGGAACTACACTACACTCATCTCACTCAGCTACAATCTCTGCTGGTTTTCACAACGAGAAGTTACGGGAAGTTTCACAACCAACCTGGGGAGCCTGGTGTGGGGTTGAGATTCCTCACTTCTCTGGGGGGACCTTCAAAGCGAAATCCCTTCCAATTTTTTTTTTATTTTTTTTTATGATTTTTATTGGAGAATTGGGGGAAGGGAACAGCATGGGGAATCAGGGAAAGGGAACAGACAAGTTGCGTCCTTTTGTTCTTTAGTCTAGTTGTGGAGGACATGGCTTCACTGGTCCATGTTGTTATTATCATTGTGCTCTTCCTGGCTGAGGCAGTCGCTTGCCAGCCATTGGAAGGCCGCTCACGGTGGCTCATGGCAGCTCACAAAAGCCACACCAGCTGCTGGCTAGCCCCACTGCAGCCTATGCCAGTGCCAGTGACTCAAGGCTGCCTAACTCCAGGTCGAGCTGTTGTTCACCATTTTAGCTGTAGAGGGCGCAGCGTCACTGGCCCACATGTGGAATCTGAACCTGGGCCCTGCTGCTCAGAGCTGGCGTCCCAAGCCAACTTCTAACCAACGCACCACTCGGCCGGCACCCCTCCCAATTTTTAATGGTCATACACAGGTGTGGAACCAGTCCTCCAGTATGTCCCACATCTCTGCCCCTCCTACTAGTCTCAAGGTGTTTTCTGTATTTGCTTAGTTGGAGGGCTTCATTTACATCAGTAACCTACTCTTTGGAAAAACATTTTTAAAAACCCAAAATAAAAGTGAAGTATGTGAGTCTGTGTGGGGACCAAATGAGGCCTAGACTTTCATGAACAATTCAAATAAAACCAACTACTAACCAATTGATTACTGTTCTTTTAGAACTGAAGATCTACTAAAAGACATAGTTCATAAGTCACTTTCTTCACTCATTTTCATTTAGGAGGTTATTTTTTAATGGGAATTAAAATACCCACAATTCATATAAAGCTTTGTCATTTGTAAAGTTTCTTTATATACATGATGAAGGGGACAGGATCAACAGCCAGAGGACATGGGTTTTGGTTCAGGCTCTACTACTTTCAATGTTATCAGTTTTCCCATCTTTAAAAATGGAATGCTGATATCACTCAAGTATGAGAAGTCACTGAGTTTGCCTAATACATTTGTCCATTGAGATCCATATGAGTATAAGGAATTAATACTACAATTATCCAAATTACATAAAAATAACTCTTATTATTTTTTTAAATTATACTAATGTCGAAGCAAAAAAACAAATGGTTTCCTCACACTTGTCTGTCATTCAGAAACACCTGTCAAGCCATATAAAGGATTTAGTTTGACAATGAATTACATACATATACATGAGAATCTTGAATATGGTAATCAGTAAATATTTGCTAACAAATTATAAGATGACACTGATGAATACCAAAATAAAAATTTTTATCAAGTAATTAAGTTTTTATGTAGATAATATAAAAACAAAAGGCACTTCTTAGAATTATATCTAGATTACATGCCCTTTACGTTAGGGCAAAATTTGTGCTGATATACCCAAAACAGGCCTCCCTGTCACTCAAGGCCAGCAACCGTTATGATTGGCTGATGTCCATGCCATAGGTGTTAAATATTTTTAATTTTATGTCTACTTATAATTATATAAAGACATTTTTTATTTTCTATTTATTTATTTTTTTTTATTAAAGTTTATTGCAGTAACAATTGTTAGCAAAGTTACATAGATTTACGGTGTACAATTCTGTAATACATCATCTATGTATTACATTGTTTGGTCACCATCCAGAGTCAGTTCTCCTTCCATCACCATATATTTGACCCCCTTTACCCTCATCTACCACTCCCCTCCCCCTTTACCCTCTGGTAGCCACTAAACTATTGTCTGTGTCTATGAGTTTTGTTTCTTCATTTGTTTTTCTTGTTCTTTTGTTGTTTTCAGTTTTATATACCACATATCAGTGAAATCATATGGTTCTTGACTTTTTTTTGTCTTATTTCACTTAGCATTATAATCTCAAGATCCATCTATGTTGTCACAAATGGCATTATTTCATCTTTTCTTATGGCAGAATAGTAGTACTCCATTGTGTATGTATACCACATCTTCTTTATGCAATCATCTATTGAAGAACACTTTGGTGGGCCGGCCGAGTGGCGCATTGGTTAAGCGCTGGTTTTGGGATGCCAGCGGCCCCGGTTCGGATCCCACATGAGGGCCAGTGACACTGCCCTCTACAGCTAACAACAGCTCCACCTGGAGCTGGGCTGTGCGAGCCCCGGTAATGGTGTGGGCTGCAGCCCCTGCTGCAGTGGGCTGCCATAGGCTACAGTGAGTGGCCCGCAGCCAGCGTGAGCGGCTGGCAGCCAGCGTGAGCTGCCAATAGCCGCGGTGAGCGACATCCAGAGGCCAGCGACCGATCTGCCTCATCCGGGAAGAGCGCAATGACGATACCAACAGTGAAGCAACATCCTCCGCAACTAAACTGAAGAACAAAAAGACAGAAACTTGTCTGTTCCCCTTCCCCGATTCCCCAACGCTGTTCCCCTCCACCAATTCCCCAATAAAATCTTTAAAAAAAAAAAAAAAAAAAAAAAAAAAGAACACTTTGGTTGTTTCCATGTAAAGATATTTTTTAAATTGCAAAAAATAATTGGGTAATATCTAATTCATTCTCATCCTATTACATCATTAGAGAGATTCACTATTATTTGTTATTTATTTCATAGGAAAAATCTGAACTACTGTTTGTCCCCTTTCTTAAGCAATATGCTTAATATACTTACATAAAACATCTGTAGGAAAAAAAATATTCCCATCCATGATACTTTTTGTATTTTAACTGTTCTTGTTGGCTACATCTACATAGTGCTAAACATTGACATGAAAATTTAAAAACCATTAATTTTCATATATGAGCCAGCCGTGTAGCAAGTTGGTTAAGAGTTGCCTTGGGAGCGCAAGCTCTGAGCAGCAGGGCCCTGGTTCATATCCCACATGAGGGTCAGTGACGCTGTGCCCACTACAGCTAAGATGGTGAAAAACAGCTTGACCTGGAGTTGGGCTGCTGTGAGTCACTGGCGACAGTGTAGGCTGCAGCTCCCGCTGCAGTGGGCTGCCAAGAGCTACGATGAATGGCTGGCAGCCAGCATGTGAGGCCGGCAGCTGGCATGAGCTGCCGTTAGCTGCCATGAGTGGCCATCCAATGGTCGGCAACCAATGGCCTCACCTGGGAAGAGTGCAATGATAATACCAACATGGGCCAGTGAAGCGACGTCCTCCTCCACTAGACTGAAGAACAAAAGGACAGCAACTTGCTTGTTCTCCTTCCCCGATTCCCCGCTAAAATCTAAAAAAAAAAAAATTCATATATGCTTAGAAATATGTTTTCTATTTCTACCTTTGTTTATTGATATTCTTCTTGTATGTGTTTTGGGAATGTCTTGGATAATAAATTAATTAATTTTCCACCTCTGTTAGCAAATATGTGTGATTGCCAAATATTTGTGTTGTGTTGACTGATTAGCAAATGTCGAAGCAGGTAGTTGTTTATATTAATGATAGAAAGTCACCAGAGGGATCATTATTACCAAATTTTCCTTTTGCCTCAGGCTCCAATATGGCTCAGCATGACACTGTTACTGATCCTGTGTCATTTATAATTTTGATATTTTGTCATGTTTTTTGTTTGTTTTATTTTGACTGTTTGGTATTGATGGAAGGGTATACATATAGATAAATATAATGGAATAGAGAATTCAGAAATAGACAAAAACAAATGTGCTCGATTGATTTTTGCAAGGATACAATAGGAATGCAAGGGAGAAAAGAGAGATAGGCTTTTCAAGTGCTGAAGCAGTTATATATCATGGGGGGAAAAATGAACCTCAAACTAAGTCTTACATTTTATGCAAAAATTAACTTAAAATGGAATTAAATATAAAAAGGAAAATTATGAAACTTAAAAAACATAGGGGAGGGCCGGCCGAGTGGCGCATTGGTTAAGCGCTGGTTTTGGGATGCCAGCGGCCTTGGTTCAGATCCCACATGAGGGCCAGTGACACTGCCCTCTACAGCTAACAACAGCTCCACCTGGAGCTGGGCTGTGTGAGCCCCGGTGATGGTGTGGGCTGCAGCCCCTGCTGAGTGGGCTGCCATAGGCTACAGTGAGTGGCCCGCAGCCAGCGTGAGCGGCTGACAGCCAAGCATGAGCTGCGAATAGCCGCGGTGAGCGACATCCAGAGGCCGGCGACCGATCTGCCTCATCCGGGAAGAGCGCAATGACGATACCAACAGTGAAGCAACATCCTCCGCAACTAAACTGAAGAACAAAAAGACAGCAACTTGTCTGTTCCCCTTCCCTGATTCCCCAACGCTGTTCCCCTCCACCAATTCCCCAATAAAATCTTTAAAAAAAAAAAAATAGGGGAAATCTTTGGAATCTGGGGCTAGACAGAGTTCTTAGATTTGACAACAAAAAGATAGTCCAAAAAAGAAAAAAAATTGAGGGCCGGCCAAGTGGTGCATTGGTTAAGCGCTGGTTTTGGGATGCCAGCGGCCCCGGTTCGGATCCCACATGAGGGCCAGTGACACTGCCCTCTACAGCTAACAACAGCTCCACCTGGAGCTGGGCTGTGCGAGCCCCGGTGATGGTGTGGGCTGCAGCCCCTGCTGCAGTGGGCTGCCATAGGCTACAGTGAGGGGCCCACAACCAGCGTGAGCGGCTGGCAGCCAGCGTGAGCTGCCAATAGCCGCGGTGAGCGACATCCAGAGGCCAGCGACTGATCTGCCTCATCCGGGAAGAGCGCAATGACGATACCAACAGTGAAGCAACATCCTCCGCAACTAAACTGAAGAACAAAAAGACAGCAACTTGTCTGTTCCCCTTCCCCGATTCCCCAACGCTGTTCCCCTCCGCCAATTCCCCAATAAAATCTTTAAAAAAAAAAAAGAAAAAAAAAAGAAAAAAAATTGATAAATTGGACTTCATCAAAATTTTGTTCTTTTAAGAGTCTCTGAAGGTAATAAAAAGACAAGCTACAGACTAGGGGAAAATATTTGCTAAACACATACCTAATAAAGGACTAGTATTTAAAATATATAAAGAATTTTCTAATTCAACATCAAGGAAAAAATATCCAATTAGGAAATGGGCAAAAGACACGAAGTGACATTTTTCTGAAGAGGATATACTAATGACCAATAAGCAATGAAACAATGTTAAATATTATTAGCCATTAGGGAAATTGAAATTAAAACCACATTGAGAGATCACTACACACCTATCAGAATGGCTAAAACAAAAAATAGTGACAAAGCCCCAATGATGGTGAGGATGGAGAAAATAGATCACTCATATAGTGCTAGTGGGAATGTAAAATGATGCAGCCACTCTGGAAAACAGTTCGGCAGTTTCTTAAAGACCTAAACATGCAACTACCATATAACCCAGCCATTGCACCCCTGGGCATTTATCTCCCTAAAATGAAAACATTGTTCACACCAAAATCTATATATGAATGTTTTATAGGACCTTCATTTGTAATTGCCCCAAACTGGAAGTAAGCCAAATGTTCTTCAATGAGTGAAGAGATAAACAAACTATGGTACATTCATACAACAGATACCGCCCTGCAATAAAAAGGAAAAAAATGTTGATGTGTGCAACAACCTTGATGAATCTCCAGAGAATTATGCTGAGTGAAAAAAAGAAAATCCCCAAAGATTATGTACTGTTTGATGCTATTAACACAACATTCTTGAAATGACAAAATTATTGAAATTGAGAAGAGATTAGTGATTGTCTAAGACTAAGATAGGGGTGGGGGTGGCAGAGATTTGTAGGTGTCTATGAAAGGGCAACACTAGAGACCCTTGGGATGATGAAAATGCTTTACCTCCTGACTGTCTCAATGTCAACATCTTGGTTGTGATATAGTGCTATGGTTTTACAAGATTTACCACTGGGGGAAACTATATAGAATGTAGTGGTGGGGAAATTTTTCTACATTATTTCTTACAACTACAATTATCTCAAAATTAAAAAAAGTTTAATTAAAAACAAACTTAAAAAATATATTGTGTTGAAATATTATTGATATTGGTTTCTGAGTTTTTAGGTGGCCCCTTAAATTTTACATGCGAGAAGAGTGACTTTCTTGCCTCACTCTAGTTCCAGACCTGGAAGTCAGGTTACATGAGCGTGAAATCAGAATGAATGGGGGTCAAAAGGAATCCTCAGAATTCCTAAGGAGTATTCCGCTTGCTTACAGATAAAATGCTTTAAAATATTTGGGGAAATAAGACAATAAAGATAGTGGAGGAGACCAGAAACCACGAAAAGTTCAAGTAAAGTTGAGAGCCATAAAGCTTAGGAAAAGAATCTTTCTCTCAGTACTTGTAGGCAGGCATATAAAGAAGGGATATTATGCAAATGTAGATATTTAGAGGAATAAAACAAAACAAGTTTTTGTTGTTGTTCCCTTTCTTTCACTCCTTCCTTCCCTCCTACTGTGAATCTTGCCAGGAGGAATCTTAGACTGGCATTTGACTCAGTGAATGATAATTGCACAGTGGCCAATTGATTTCTGACTCACTCCTTTGCTGATGAGCTCTGCAACTTTGCATTCATTCCAAGCCTCAAGGAGTTGAGCACAGAAACAGCAGAGACCACCTTCACCCCCTCAGATAATAAAGTTGAATCATGCACCTTAAAATAAAATAAGCATGAAGCAGATGGCGAGAGGACAGAATGTAGTGTATTTAATCTGTCTATGTGTGCAAGAAAGAAATTGTCTTCTTAGCTCCAGAAAACATAGTAAAACAAACAATAAAGCTTCTCTTTCCTGGACACATATGACACTATTTATACAGGTGATCTGGAGTTTGGGGTAATTTGACCATCATTTTGCTGAATTAGTTTTCTTGACACCACGAAGCTGAGTGTCCCACTTCTCTAGGTAGGCAATCAATACAGGGGGAGGTATAGCAGTGGCCTTCTCAGTAAACAATGCTGAAAAAAATGATTGTACCCAAATAAAAACAGTTTTGGAACAAGTGAACCTCTTAAGATCTGGGGTGTTCATTTATAATAAAAGAGCTGTTAGAGCAAATGGGCAAGTATAAAATAGTTCACTATAAAGTGTTAGGTAGCAATCACTAGGAAAACACAAGGTGGTAAAGTAGCATCATGGAGATTTTATTCCAATTGGTTTGTTTAGAATTGCAGTGATCCAGGAGAAAGGCTACCAAAAAAAAAAAAAAAAGTGTGCCCTTCATTGAGAGGGCACTCTTGACATATAAATCTGGAATACTGGCTTGAGCCTTTTGGCTGGAATTTATTCTTATTCCAGTTAAGATGGTACCTGAGTATATTTAATGATGTATCAATGAAGGCCCTTTGCTGACTGCCAAAGTGGAAGCATCCAGTAGGAATCTACATGTTAGAATGAGGAAAATCTGGGCAGGTAAAGAATAAGGGGATATGAGGAAATAGGAAGAGGGGTTAAAAGCCAATGAAAACAAGGTTCAGGCTAGTTACTGTTTCCATTATGTTTAATCATAACAGAGGAAACATTGAAAACATTTGCATGTTTTTAAAAAGAATCCATTCAAATATAAGGAAATTGGGGATATTAAAAAAGAGAACTGGCAATAGACCTGACTCCCCACTTGCTCTGCATGTACATCCATGGAGAGTGTAAGTTCCAAAGGGGAAAATACTACATGGCCAACCAATAGTGAAAACCATTCCTTTTGTCCACACAAACTGGGCTATGTGCTTTGTCTTCTAGTGTTATGCTTTATAGTCTACTACTGTAAGTCAGAAACTGAATGAAGAAGACAACAAAGAAACCAGCTTCCCCTTTGTATTGTATATCTATTCTCAAGCAAGACTTTACCAAGTCTAGCACATTTTAGTCCTTCCATTTCTTTTATAAGTTTCTATCTCATGGAACATATACCACAGATCTCAACACTTAGCTTTTTTGTGTTTTCATTTTCATTTACCTCATTTGTTCACCCACTTTGGCTAACTGGATTTTGGCATGAGTAACATAGAGAGCAAAATAGCCAAAATAGCCATGGTCATAGAGCTTACCATCAGGCAGGGAAGCAGATTTGAAGTAAATTTCCTTAAGAGCAAGGACTCTCCCTGAATTTCATAATTTCTCAAAGATTACAAAGCTTGTTTAAGTGGTTTCATTTGAAAATAAGTAATCTGATTCAATGTAGTAGCCCCTACATTAAGATTTCATTATAAAAATACAGATGCTGAACATACGATTTTACTTTCTAAGAGCAAAATATGAGACTTTCTTAAATGAGATTATTGCAAACTATAGTTATACCACGGGCAGTAAGAAATAAAATAGCCCATGTTATAACAAAATTAAGGATTGGAACTTGCCACCAACTGTGCTTTTAAACATGTGGACACAGAAAATGGAGAAGCTGGTCAACAGAGAGGGAAGAAAGAAGCAGATACTCAGAAGAGCGCAGCAATGAGGGATGGTGAACAAATGTCTCAGTGTGCCTGCACTGAAGGGTTTCCCAGGATACTGGGTTTTCAGTGCTAAAACAAGGAACACTCCAGGCAACTTAGGATGAGTTAGTTACCTTACCAGGATTTCCTGGAATCCAGCTTTGTTATTGCACTTGATTATATGAGAGATTCCTCTTTTTGCTTACATTTTTTCTAGTTTGGGTTTCTGTCATTTCCTTGCAAACCAGAATCCTATTAAAAAATAATTAACCTTTACTCCACTATAAAGAAGAATGAAATCGTACCATTTGCAACGATGTGATGGACCTAGAGACTATTATGTTAAGTGAAATAAGTCAGTTGGAGAAAGACAAATACCATATGATCTCACTTATATGTGGAATCTGAAATACTGAATGAACGAGCAAAGTAAACAGAAACAGTCTCATGGATATAGAGGAAAAACTATTGGTTGCTAGTTGGGACAGGGGTGGGGATGAGGGAGAAGGGATTAGACAACATAAATAGGTAACTATAATATTGCCACAGAGATATGAAAGACAGTTCAGGGAATATAATTAATAATGTTATAAATATTTTGTGGGGTGTCAAATGGTTATATGTCTTGTTAGGGAGACCATTTCATGGATGTAGTAGAGGCTTGATCACTGCACTGTACACCTGATGCTGATGTTTTATAATATTGTATGCCAACTGTAATTGAATATATAGATAGTCACAGGATATGGAGTATACTGTGGAAGGGAGTCAAGGGAATTGAAATAGATATGTATGATATGGGGGGAGTGAGGTGGCGAATTGGGGGAGGGGAATTGTCATTTTGAGGGGTAAAAAGTGTAACTATTGCACTGTGTTGTACACCTGAAACTAATGTTTTAAAAATGTTTTTTTTCACAATAAAAGAATTAAAAATAATAATAACAATTAACCGTGTAAGCAAGAAGAGAAAAGAGTGAAATATTTAAAGTTTTTTGGTAGGGGGAAAATCACCAACCTAAAATTCTGTATGCAGTGCAATTATCCTTCAAAAGTGAAGGAGAAATAAAGATTTTCTCAGACAAACAAAAATTAAAGAAATCTGTCACCAGTAGACAGGCCTTGAAAGAAATACTAAATGTATTTTTTTCAGAGAAGAAAATGACCTAGGTCAGAAATTCGAATCTAGGGCCCGCCGAGTGGCGCATTGGTTAAGCGCTGGTTTTGGGATGCCAGCGGCCCCGGTTCGGATCCCACATGAGGGCCAGTGACACTGCCCTCTACAGCTAACAACAGCTCCACCTGGAGCTGGGCTGTGCGAGCCCCGGTGATGGTGTGGGCTGCAGTCCCTGCTGCAGGGGGCTGCTATAGGCTACAGTGAGTGGCCGGCAGCCAGTGTGAGCAGCCAGCAGCCAGCATGAGCTGCCAATAGCTGCGGTGAGCGACATCCAGAGGCCAGTGACCGATCTGCCTCATCCAGGAAGAACGCAGTGACGATATCGACATGGGCCAGTGAAGCGACATCCTCTGCAACTGGACTGGGGAGCAAAGGGACAGCAACTTGTCTGTTCCCCTTCCCTGATTCCCCAATGCTGTTCCCCTCCCCCAATTCCCCAATAAAATCTTTAAAAAAAGAAAAGAAAGAAATTCGAATCTACATAAAGAAAGGAAGAGCATTACAGTAGGAATAAATGGAGTGAAGACAAGAAAAAGATGCTGTGAGAAGAAAAGCATAAAGGATGGTACAGATTTAGGTTGCACTGAAGAGGGGGGAAAATGATTTATGTGAAATTAATATAATAAATGTTATTTTGTCCTTTTCACTTTAAAAATCTAGAGGCACATGGATACACAATTGATATGTCTGTTACCTGTTAATCTCTGCTTCTAAGTGGTAAGGGGGCAGCTGGAAAGAATAGTGTCGGTCTTTCAGGACTTACAGCCCAGTGGAGATAAGAGACACATACAAAAATAAAAAAACTAAAGAAGAGTTTAAGGAATTTCATGAAGGTACAAATAATGAAGTCTTATCTCTTTTGAGAGAGGTGGACAAATGCTACTTGAGGAAGTACATTTGATCTGAATATGGAAACTGAGTCAGGTGCAAGGAGCCATTTGACAGAGAAAGCAGTGTGTACATAAGTGCAGACAACAAAGCCATCTGACTTTATTTGTAGCTTCAGAATCACCTCCTGAAGCAATACATGGCTCATGGCAGTAAATAATTCTACACCTGAAATAACAACGTTGCCTTGAATAATAACCAAATCCCAGGTTTTCCAATCCAGGGCCATTGTATTAACCACTGAACCTGCTTTATTGGTCCTGCTCATGGTATCCACACAGAGACTGCACATGTGTCGTATATACACAAGTTAAAGTATAACAGCAGTGAGAGCTGGAGGAGTTATGGCTTCAAGAATAAGCTAGTCCTGTATGCCCTGGCAAAAGATGGTAAAAGAATGAATATTGACTGTGTGCTTACTATGCATATGCATGATAACTGAAGTGTATTATCTCATTTAACCCTCATTAACATGTGAGGCAAATGCTGTTAATGCCATTTCACAAACTGGAAACTGAAGCTGAGAGAGGTAATTACTTGCCAAGAGACTCAAAGTGGCAGAGGCTCAGTTTGAACACCAGTATTCCTGTCCCCAAAGTCCATCCTTCTTTGCTCTATACCACACTAGATTAAAACCAGCACTAAAACCATCAGGCATCATACTTCTGGAGCCTCCTAAAAAGAAAAAAAGAATTATGGAAGAGACAGCTGAAATCTACAGGGAATGCAAAACTTTAATCTTGGCTATTCATTTTTATCATGTATCATTAGCAAGCACTGTACAGAACATGATTGGTAATATCAGTCTGATTTTCTTCTCTCCTTCCTTTCACTTCTGAGGAGCTACAACTAGACAGGTAAGCAGAGAAGGTGGCCTGGACAGTTCTAGGGGAATAAGGGTAATGGGTAACAAAGAACCTACTGAAGTAGAGACCTATCTCAAGGAGGCAGAACCACAGACTGAACCAAACAGAAGTTTAAACACGGCCTTTAAAAATTGTTTTAACTGGGGCCAGCCGAGTGGTGCTGTGGTTAAGAGCTGGCTTAGGAAGCCAGCGGCCTCAGTTCGGATCCCACATATGAGTGCCAGTGACATTGCCCTTAAAAAAAAAAATTGTTTTAACTGAACTGTCTGCTTAAACAAAGTAAGTATGTTATGTATTATGAACCACAAATAAAAGAAAAAACAGAAAAAAAATAATTCAGTAGTATTTTCCACTTTATAAATTTTTGAGTCGCACAAGAACTTTTTAAGCCAAAGTAGATGACACCTTCATTTTAGAGAGGAGAAATGGACTTGAGACTTTGGGAATATTTATCAAGATCATATGGCTAATGGGTCAGGAAGAAAACCTGGGTTCTCTGTCTCTTATCAAATGAACTTTGTACTTCTAGGAAGGCTTCTTCTCAATGTGCAGGGGTTTTAGCATATTGCAGAAATAAATTCTGCAGTGCATGGGCAATCTATCAGTCACAACCTGCACATTTAAAGAGACTCCTACCCATACCCCACTTTGCTAGGTTTGGGAATTGCAAACACTTCCTAAACTCTACATTGTTTTTTTGTTTTTGTTTTTATTCGTTTCTGGAGTACAAAACAATGTAATAGTTATACATTTTACCCTTTACTGTACATTGTTTTAAACTCTACCATTGCCACCCCTTTTCCTATCTGTGGTCTTCATTGCAGCTTTAATGCATGAAAAAGTAGGAAAGTAAGAAATAACCAAAACTCAGATATTATTATATTTCTTTTTGGGGTATTACATACTTTATCTAATATAATCCTCAAAGCAATTGTATAAGATAGGTCTCATAATTTCTTTTTACAAAAAAGAATCTGAAATTCAAGGATGGTTCAATACCAACAAATCAATAAAATGAAGGATAAATATCACATTACCATCTCAATAGATGCAAAAAGAGCATTTGACAAAATTCAACATTCATTTATGATGAAAACTCTCAACAAAGTGTGTACAGAGGGAAATACCTTAACATAATAAAGGCCATTTATGACAAACGCAGAGCTAACTTCATAATCAATGTTGAAAAGCCAAAAGATTTTCCTCTAATATCAGGAACAGGACAAGGGTGCCTACTCTCACCACTTTTATTCAATATAGTATTAGAAATTCTAGCCGTAACAGACAAGAAAAAGAAATAAAAGTTATCCAAATTGGAAAAAAGGAAGTAAAACTGTCACTAAATGAAATGATACTACATATAGAAAAACACTAAAGAATCCACCAAAAAACTATCAGAACTAATAAGTGAATTTAGTAATGTTGCAAGATACAGAATTAATATACTAAAATCTGTTGCATTTTTATACACTAATAATGAAGTGTCAGAAGGAGAAATCAAGAATACAATTCCATTTACAATTACATCAAAAGCATAAAATACCTAGGAATAAATTTACCTGGGGAGGTAAAAGACTTGTACTCTCAAAACTGTAAGGCATTGAAGAAAGAAATTGAAGAGGACAAAAATAGATGAAAGTAGATACCATGCTCATGAATGGAAAAAATCAATATCCTTAAAATGTGCATACTGCCCAAAAGGATCTATAGGTTCAATGCAATCACTATAGAAATGCCAATGGAATTTTTCACAGAACTAGAACAAATAATCCCAAAATTTATATGGAACCAAAAAAAAAAAAAAAAAAAAAAAAAAAAAAACCCAAATAGGCAAAGCAATCTTGAGAAAAGACAAAAGTTGGAAGTATCACGCGTCCTGGTTTCAAACTATACTATAAAGCTGTTGGATTGTTGGAAAAGTCATAATGCATTTTTGCAACTAAAAACATAGAAAAAATATGTCATGACTTTTCCGACAACCCAATATAATAATCAAAAAACATTGTGGTACTAGAACAAAACCAGAAATAAACCCATGATTATTTGATCAGTTAATCTATGACAAAGGTGATACAAACATACAATGGGGAAAGACAATCTCTTCAACAAATGGTGATGGGAAAACTAAACACCTACATGCAGAAAAAGAAGAAAGAAAGAAAGAAAAGAAAAGAAAAGAAAAGAAAAGAAAAGAAAAGAAAAGAAAAAAAGCAACTGGACCACACCCTATACAAAAACTAACTCAAGGGCCAGCCCAGTGGCATGGTGGTTAAGCGCTGGTTTATGAAGCCAGCGGCCCTGGTTCAGGTCCCACATGTGAGGGCCAGTGACACTGCCCTCAAAAAATAAATAAAAAAATAAATAAAATAAAAACTAACTCAAAATGCATTAAAGACTTAAATATAACATCAGAAACCGTAAAATTCCTAGAAGAAAACAGGCAGTAAACTCTTTCACATTAGTCTTAGGAATATCTGTTTTTGATATATCTCCCCAGGCAAGGGCAAAAAACACGAAAATAAATAAATGGGATTACATCAAACTAAAAGCTTTTGCACAGTGGGCCAGCCGAGTGGCGCGGTGGTTGGTTAAGCACTGGCTTGGGAAACCAGCGGCCCCGGGTTCGGTGCCACATATGAGGGCCAGTGACACTGCCCTCAAAAAATAAATAAATAAATAAAAACTTTTGCACAGCAAAGGGAACCATTAATAAAATGAAAAGACAAAGGGGAGAAAATATTTGCAAATGACATATTCTATATGGAATTATCATCCAAAATATATAAAGAACGGACAAACTCAACATCAAAAAAACTAAACAATCCAATAAAAAAATGAGCAGAGGGCCTAAATAAAAAGAAGACATACAGATGGCCAACAGACATATGAAAAGATTCTCAACATCACTACTAATCAGGGAAATCAAAATAAAAAACAGTGAGATATCACCTCACATCTGTCAGATTGGCTACTATCAAAAAGACAACAAGTAACAAGTGTTGGTAAAGATGTAGAGAAAAGGGAATCCTTATACACTGTTGGGATTGTAAATAGTGCAGCCATTATGGAAAATAGTACAGAGGTTCCTAAAAAAAATTAAAAGTAAAATATCATAGGACTGAGCAATTCCACTTCTAGTTATCTATCTGAGGAAAATGAAAACACTAATTCAAAAAGATGTATGCACCCCTATGTTCATTGTCCTGTTTTATTTGCTATAGCCAAGATATAAAAGCAGTCTAAGTGTCCATCAATAGATGAATGGAATATATATATATAATATTACTCAGCCATAAAAAGCATGAAATCTTGCCATGGATGGACCTACAGAGTATTATGCTAGGTGAAATAAATCAGACAGAGAAAGACAAATACTATATGATTTCACTTATATGTGGAATCTAAAAAGCAAAACAAACACAATAAAAACAGAAACTGTTTCATAGACATACAAGTAGAGAACTAACTTCTGGTTGCCAGAGGGGAAGAGGGTGAGGGGAAGGGCAAAAAAGGTGAAGGGGAATATAAGGTAAATATTTCCAGTTATAAAATAAGTCATGAGGTGAAATATACAACATAGGTAATATAGTCAATAAAATCATAATGACCTTGTATGATGACAGATGTTTATTAGACTTAGCAGGGTGATCACTTTGTTAAGTATATTAATATGTAATAACTGTGTTGTACAACTGAAACTAATATAATATTATATATTAACTATATATTAATTTAAAAGAATCAGAAACTCGGAAATTGTTAAGTTGCTTATTAAAGGTCACACAGCTCTTATTCAGTGGATCCATATTAAAACCAGAGCTTCCTACTCCAAAACCAATTCTTTTTTTCCATGCATAATGCAAACCTCTAGGTATACAGATCACACTATTCTGGAGCATACAATTTATTTCATAAGAACAATCCTGTGCAGACTTTCAGGATGGATAAAGGCCAGTGACAATGTCAGGTGACTCTGGTTGCCCCGTCTTAGGACTGTTCTAAGCAGTACAATTCTAGAGCTGCTAGAACAGGAGAGGCCTCAGGATAAATGGTAGTTTCTATTCACAATTCATTTATACTTACTCTGGAATTTTCCCCTTCATGTAATTGGGAAGGCCCTCAGAATGAATATTCCACAAAAGGAAATAAAACATTTCAAAAAGGAGAAAAAAATAGGTATAATCTTTTGTTTAATGTCTATTATCTTATATTTCATAAATAATAAATATTTATTATAAATGATAATAATTGAATTGTGAAATTATTGAAAATACAGATAAATAAAACAAATTATAAAAATTCATCCTTGTAAATATTTTGCTATTATTTTTCAGGTTAAAACCCACACTTTCTAATCAAAATACTATCATATGTTGGGCTGGCAGAGTGGTGCATTTGTTAGGAGATGGCTTAGAATGCCAGCTCTGAGCAGCGGGACCTTGGTTGGGATCCCACATATGAGGGCCAGTGACACTGCCCTCTGCAGCTAAGATGGTGAACAACAGCTCCACTTGGAGCTGGGCTGTGTGAGCCCCGGCGACGGTGTAGGCTGCAGCCCCTGCTGCAGTGGGCTGTCGTAGGCTACAGTGAGTGGCCAGCAGCCAGCGTGAGCAGCTGGCAGCCAGTGTGAGCTGCCAATAGCCACGGTGAGCGACCATCCAGAGGCCGGCGACCCATCTGCCTCACCCAAGAAGAGCACAATGCTGATACCAACATGGACCAGTGAAGCAAAGTCCTCCACAACTAGACCGAAGAACAAAAAAAGACCACAACTTGTCTGTTCCCCTTCCCTAATTCCTCAATAAAATCTTTTTTAAAAAAGTACTGTTATATGCATATAAAAATCATTTTGTGACCAGCTTATTTTTCTCTTGGCAATAAATTGTGAATATCTTTACATGTCAATGAACAATAATTTTTATTTTATTTTTTGTAATAACAGAGCATCAATCTCTTTCCAAGTAGATATCAATGGTTATATATTTTTATCTGTTGTTTCCTCTTCCCCCTCTCCCATCACCACAATTCAGGCCCATCCATGAGTAATGCAGTGTCTGATGAGCTGAAGTATTTAGTAAGCTAATGTTCACTATCCACAGCAGGAGACCCGCACAGCTTGGCTGATGAGAAATGAACTGCCTGAAGCGATCCTTAATGGCAACTGATTTCCATATTTGATTCTCAGCTTAGCCAACTGATATCTAGTTCAAGCGTGACAAGGCATTCACAGTTTCTTTTGAAAGCTCTCGATCTGAGAAGCTAAACAATGTGTTCAGGGCCATTGTGACCTTTCTGAGATCTTGTCCTGGCTTCTTCGGACCAAACTTTGATTAGCTGGTGTTCGTGATCTTATTTAAAAAAAAAAAGTTTAATTGTGAGTGACATCACATTGAGCACTTTCTCTTTTTAATTCTGTTTTCAGATAAGTTAGTGATGAAAATTACTGGGCAACAAAGTTAGTAAATGTCAACTAAGTCTCTTCAGAGAAACTATACAGTTTTCAAATATTTTCATTTTCTCTGTTGTCCCCAAATGGTTCGTGTCAATCCATCTGTTTCACTCTTAATGCATTTAAGATATCTAATATATACATAACCTTATATACATAAGCTCCTCTGTCCTTGCCTTAAACAAATCTTATTACTTGATGAGTCTATCACATTACACAGTGATTATTGAATAGAGCTCAACTAATTGGATACAATCATGTCATGGTATGTAGAATTATTGTCTAGGAAATTTAGTATTTTTAGTTGTTACTAATATCCTTGTTTCTGCTATATTTCACATTTAACTTTTTTGTCCAAATCTTCAGAAGTTTTCATTAACATTTTTTATTTGGCCTTAATTTTATTTTTTAATTTTCATAGCTGTAGTATGACTAAATTCAGGGGAAAATCCATTTGGGGATCATTTGAAACAGTTTTATAGGCAAAGAGGCAGGTACAGAGTGGGTCTTAAGTGTAAATGAATGCACACGTACACACAGTTATGAGTGCGTGCGCTCACACGCACACACACACACACACACACACACACACACTAAAGCTTTTTACATCATCAAAGGAAAGTCTGTCTCCTACTCCCCTACTTCCCATCCATGACCTCTATTTCACATCCCTAGTTTCTGGACGCCAGAGTTATGAATATTTTTTATTTTGAACTAGATTACTATTTTTCAATTCTAAGACAACCTCTTCACTTTATATTTCAGTAGGAATGGCAATCTCAACTGGTATTATAAATAATTTACAAAAACCCAGCCTGACATAAGGAGCATTGCAAACCTCATAGAAAGAAAAAAGTCAGGAGGCTGTCATAGAGTGTGATGGTCTGTGGGTCCTCACCCTAAATTCACTGAACTACAAATGTGTTCCTGTTAATGAGCTAACCCCTATCTGTTCATTTCACAGAATTAAACTTCCAACAAAACTACACTCAAGTGGTTCATTCCATTCCAGCTCTTTAGGAAGAAGTGAGGTCATTGTCTCACTTAGATAAAGGTTGATCCAGCTACTCCTTTGTCCCAATATTCTCTAAAATTGTTCAGGAAGAAGTTTACTTAGTTTCAGACACACTGATATGGATCCATTGGCAGATGGAAATTTTTGCTCTTCTATGGAAAAAAAATCCTGAGAATGTCATCATTTTTCTAGAATGTCCTTACCTTGAAGTTATACAAAATCATATCACTCAGTGATTACAGCAGTAGGCTCTGGATTCCAACTGATCTGACTTTGAATCTCAGCTCTGCCGCAGTACTTTGCTATGACCTTGGACAAGTTACACGGTCTTTCGAAGTCTCAGCTCTTCAATCAGTAAAATGGGAAAAATAATAACAGTCATCAATAATAACAGTCATCTCATAAGACTGTCATGAGGGATTAATTACATATAATATGCAAAGTTCTTAGATGAGTGCCAGAGACATAATAAAGTATTATTAACTATTGTAGTTACTATAGTAGTAGTAGTAGTAGTAGTATTGCTATTGTTGTTGTTGTTGTTACTATTATCATTTTATCTATTTTCAAAGCTTAGGCATAATTTTAAGATATAGGATTTTAGATAATTGGTTAGGTCACAGACTCTGATTCTTTAATATTCCATCCCAGTTAGATGATATTCTCACACCTAATGTCCATCAACAATCTGATTGCAAGCACTAAAGACTTAAGGAAAGCTCCTTGTTATTTTTTTGTTTGTTTTACTTTGTTTTAGGTTGGATTCTAATAAATGTAAATTTATGGCAGTCTTTAAATATTTATTTATTTATTTATTTATTTTAGCTTATTGATGATAAAAAATGGTAGAAGAATGGCTGAAAAAGTGTCATAGATTGTTGTAGAAAGGAGGATTGGCACTGAATATTTTTAATGAGTAGGAGTAAACAATTGCAGAGAGTAGATGACATTCATAGTGTATAGTGTCTAATTATAACTTGATAAAATGTCTTGTTTTTTCCTTGCTACATCAATATGGTAACCATTAGTCTCATGTGGCTCTTTAAATTTGAATCAATTAAAATTAAATAAAATTAAAAATTCAGTTCCTGAGTTCCTACTAGCCACACTTCAAGTATTCATTAGCCACATGTAGCTAGTGGCTACCATATTGGACAATGCAAATTATAGGACATTTCTATCATCACAGAAATTTCTACTGGACAGCTTGACTTATTCTAGGTTATAGGGAGAAACTGACCAACTTCTGAATGGGTTCAGGTTTATGTCAGATCCTCTCCACTGTCCTGTAGTAACCATACTACCCAGGTTTAAGTGCCATTGAAAATGTGCCCACTCTTTAAATTTAGAAGGCTAATCTAGTTTTGACCCAACCCTTGGACCTTAAACTAGCTTGATGGTACATGTTCCATCTGAAGAAAGGTAAACTGGTTCTAAGGTGACTCTGTTGAAGATGACTTCAATTGAGTTGAGTCAGCTGTTAACTGGTAGTGAGAGAAGTGGGGCCAGGGATGTCAGTCCTACCAAGTGGAAGAGGAGACAGGATGTTGAGCAGATCAACACTAACTATGAGATAATTAATAAGGTTCATCTTTACCTGGAACAGACATCAACAAAATTTACTTAGTATTGACACTTGAAATACAAGATGCAATGAATAATAATAATAATAATAATAATCAGATTCAGTTTCTACATGAACTATTATCTTTATTTTGAAGAATTCGTACTTGGTGTTTTATTTAAGTGACTTGCCTAAGTTTGGATATCTGAAATTAACATATCTGACAATTACTTTTGAGAACTTGTTGCAACGATATTGCTGATGTCAGAGGGATTATTCATTATGAATTTGTACCACCTGGATAGTTAACCAAGTTTACTATTGGAAGTGCTGAAAAGGCTGCATGAAAAAAGTTAGATGAAAACGACCTGAATTTTTCGTCAACAGCTCATTGCCTTTGCATCAGCTCACATGGCACTGTCTGTGAGGGAGTTTTTAGCCAGTAAACAAATAACTGCATTGGAACACCCTTGCTTCTCACCTGATCTGGCCCTCAATTGATGTAGGATATTTCTTGCCTCAGGGTCGTAGTCTCGTGAAGCCAAAGAATGGAGCAACGGACCAGAGAGGTAGAGTTTTTAGCAGAGGGTGGTTTTATTAAAGCAAGAGAAAGGTTACAGCTCCTGAGAGGGAGGGGTTACCTGGAAAATGGGATGCCCATTAGCTAAGGTAAAAGGCTTCAGTTTTATATATTTTTTTCTGCCTGGAAGGGGGAATGCTGAAATACTGGTGCCTGTTATTAAGGTGTTTATCAGGTTTGTTCTGTTGCTCAGCCTTGGGGAGGCCTTTCATAATGTCCTTCAAAATGGCTTTGTTGCTCTGGGGCATGATTGATGTCTCTGTTCCAGTATGAGGGAGTTACCCTATAATTTTGAAAGGAATGGCTAGTTTAAAGAATGACCAGGGTTTTTTTTTTATCTTATCTTTGCTCAGTCTACCAGGAAATCACTAACTGCCTGATATTATACTAACTCACCTGTCTTACAATGACTTCTTTCTTTACCCAAAGATAAAGGAAATATTGAAAGGAAGATATTTTGATGACATTCAGGACATCAAGGGTAATAGGATGACAGCTCTGATGGCTGTTCCAGAAAAAGAGTTCTAAAATTGCTTTGAAGGGTGGACTAGGCACTGGCATCAGTGCATATGTTCCCAAGGGGAGTACTTTGAAAGTGACCATAGTGATATTCAGCAAGAGGTATGTAGCACTTTTTCTAGGATAAGTTCGCAAACTTAATTGTCTAACCTTGTAGCTGCATGGGAATTTAATCGAGGTTTTCTGATTACAAATCTTGGCTTTTCCCCATAAACTAGGATATGTTGTAGCTTTAACAATAAATATAAAAAGCTAGTATCTTTGTTAGTATGGTCAGAGAGTTTATTTCCCTCTTGTGCTAATGACTTATCTTTCATTAATGTGGACATCCTATTTACACATCTACACATGATTCTAATAAGAATGTCACAAATATAATGTGCTTATAATTATTATTTTATTTTTTCAAAATTGGGTGCCATGGATTCCATGTAAAAGTGGGTTTGCTGTCTCTAAAAATCTCACCTAGTATATGCCAATCAGGTAATTGCTTGTGTAAATGGATCATTAGATATACAATTACCTCATTTGAAACAAATTCAGGGCTAAGTGTAAATGATCCCTGCATGTGCAGTTTTGTGAGTATACTGACTCATTATTACAACCAATATGGAAAAATTAGCCCTTAAATGATTTTCCCACCTATGGCTTTCTGTTTCCTTTGCTGATGGTATCCATTAAAGTCAAACAAATGTTGCCGGAAAACATCCAGCCTAAGAGTTTATTTGAGCCAAACTGACGACAATTGCTGGGAAGCAAAATATCAACAGATTGGGAAAATGCTCTGCAAAATGGGTGTTTGCAGCTTATTTTATGTATAAAATCAAAGGAGGAAAGTTACATGAAATCAATTGGTGATAGATTAAGGGATTGGGAGAAAGCAGGGAAATCTCTGGGATTGGATAAAAGTAAATTGGAGAGACAGGCACTTCTTTTACATAGGTGGGTGCAGAATAGCTAACAGTTCGCTTTTTACAGCACATAGAGACAGTAATCAGGAGACAAGCATAATAATGAGGAATTTTGCAGTTTTCAACTCTGGTCCAGAAAAAGAATTACTGATATTCCAAAGATGTTAGGTGCAAAAAGACAACAGGCAGGCCTACTGAAAAGGCATAGATTAACTTTACGAAGTAAGCTAAAAATATGACTTCCCACCATGTCTCACTTATTTATGAAATTTTTTATGCTCATGCCATCTTATGTAGTTATTTTCAGTCTCCTTAGCTTGTCAGGCTAATATGTGGCCCCTTTTCTGTCCACACAAACATGATGTGTTTTCTGGACATAACCAATTACTTACTTTTTGTCATTGCTTCTTGAGTAAACATGTATATAAAACCAAGTTGTATATGCAAACTTCACCTCATTCAATCCAGGCAGGGTAGATCTCCCTTTATCCCAGGCTCTGGCTGACATTTTATTTCATACCATTTGTATGGATATGATGAAAGCGTTATTTTCTTTTTTCTTCCCACATACATTTGGCAAAATCTTCCAAGCTGTCTCCTTTATAGCAGAATATTGTCCCTGACCCATTTATATGCTA
Source organism: Aselliscus stoliczkanus (assembly GCA_033961575.1). Taxonomy (NCBI): domain Eukaryota; kingdom Metazoa; phylum Chordata; class Mammalia; order Chiroptera; family Hipposideridae; genus Aselliscus; species Aselliscus stoliczkanus. The sequence continues at coordinate 38,967,895 of CM066731.1, forward strand.
ATTGATGAAGTGTTACCTTTTACTGACAAGAATTTACATGTTAATTAACTTTTGGAGGAGGGTTAGAAATACTAGTTTACCCTGTTTAAAGTGATACAGGGGGGTACTCTTTCTTTTCAAGAAGAGAACAAAGACAGTATCATAAAAGGAAATTATTTAATTACCTTCTCCTAAAAATTAGAAATATGTTTTCAAACCTTTCTCTCTGTAGAGAAATTCTCCAGATTGTGACCTGAGGCACAAAAGGAGCAGGGAGTAAACATTCTTCCTTTTAATCGGAGTTCCAGGTGAACACATCTGGTGTGATGAATCTAGGTGGGTGATAGTGAAGGAGATTTTTAAAAAGGAAAGGAAATGAAAACCAAGCTTGGAAATAGTATATTTTTTATTGAAATACTTGAGAATAAACTGATTCCATCTATACAAGTGAATTAGAAATAGTCTCTTGACTTCTTATATTATTATACTAGCCTGTCCTGGCAATCACTGATGGAGGAGTGAGAAGGGAGCTATGATAGAAAGATATGTGACAGCGAATATACTGGTAGCCAAATAGGAAGAAGTGCTCAAAGTAGGAATCAATAATGTTTAAAAACTAAAATGAAAAGTATTTTGAATTTAATATAAAAAGGAATCTTTACTGCAAAATGCAGCTGACCAAATGGAAGTCTTAAAAGATAAAATGAGGCATATTGAAAATTTTAAGAGTATATTTAAGGAAAAATTGATTCAAATCAGGCAGTGCCAAACTAGAAGAGATTAGAAAAGCTCTGTGAACAGGAATTAGGGGAAAGACTTTTATAGAGAAGAAGAAAAGCAAGGAAATTATTTGATTGGCTATAGCTTGAGTAGATACATTATTTGGGAAAGGCTAGCTGGCTGTTTGTATTGGTTGTTTTAGGGTTTAATTTTTTTAACCTTGAGGCATTGCAAGCTTAGGTTCTGGATTGCTTACAAAGGCTCCTAAGACATTAAAGCTGTCCCAGTCTAATGGCCTCCTTCTTTAATTAATTTAACAGGAGCAAGAAAACAACAACAACAGTTTATCCCTGTAATCAAGTGGAAGGACACTTGGGGAAGCAGATAATTTAGTGATGGTGGTACTTGTGGCCTCTAAATCTTATGAACTCATAAATGTCCATGTTTGCCTTAATGATATTTATAGAATTGTTTGAAGTGTTCAGCATTTTAAGTGAATACCAACACCTGGGACCCAGGATTACCTGTCTGTCATTCCTTGGATGCTAGTCTCAAACCCAGTCAGCCAGCAAATCTTAGAAATTTTAATCTCTACCTTTAAAATATGTCTAATACCTGCCTTTATTTCCGCTACCTTTTTAGATCCTTATCACTTATCCCTTTGGTATCATTAAAAATATCCTACCTGGCAGCCACTATGGAAGTCAGTATGGAGGTATCTCAAAGAACTGGAAATAGAGCTACTGTTTGACCCAGCAATTCCATTCCTAGGTATTTATCCTGAAAAAACCAAGACACTTATTGAAAAAAAGTTATGCACCCCTATGTTCATAGCAGCACAATTTACAATAGCTAAGACTTGGAAACAACCAAAATGCCCATCAGTAGATGACTGGATTAAGAAACTGTGGTACATTTCTACAATGAAGTATTACTCCGCTATAAAGAAGAATGAAATCGTCCCATTTGCAATGATATGGATGGACCTAGAGACTATTATGTTAAGTGAAATAAGTCAGTCAGAGAAAGACAAATACCATATAATCTCACTCATTTGTGGAATCTGAAAAACTGTATGAATGAGCAAAGTAAACAGAAACTGTCTCAAAGATATAGAGGAAAAATCAGGGTTGCTAATTGGGAGGGGGATGGGGATGAGGGAGAAGAGGAAGGGATTAGACAGCAAAAATAGGCAACTACAATATTGCCACTGGGATATGAAAACAGTTTGGGGGATATAATTAATAATGTTGTAAATATTCTGTGGAATGTCAGATGGTCATAGGTCTTGTTAGGGAGACCATTTCATGGATGGAGTAGAGATTTGATCACTGCACTGTATAAGTAAGGCGGAGGTTGTATACCTATTGTAATTGAATATATATAGATAGTCACGGGATGTGGAGTATACTGTGGAAGAGAGTCAGAGGAAGAGTAATAGATATATATGATATGGGGGAGTGGGGTGGCAAATTGGGGGTGGGGGGTTGTCACTTTGAGGGGTAAAATGTATAACTATTGCACTGTGTTGTACACCTGAAACTAATTAAAAATAAATCAATAAAAAATAAAAATAAAAAAAATATCCTACCTGGTTTCACCAGCTCCAGCTTGCCCAGTCTCCAATTCATCTTCCACACTTCAACTAGATTTATTCACTGAATCCTCAGTTCATTGACCATCTACCAAATACTTATTGGGAATTTTCCATGTCTCAAGCTCAGTGCTAGGTGCGCAAATTTTACATGATATTTGAATGATTTAATACAAACTTTATATACCTCTTCACCTGCTAATTGGTAACCATTTTCATAAAATGTAATAAAGTTTAAGAAAACAATGCTGGAAGCTGTGAAGTCTGGATTTGAGGTATTTTATGTGTTTAATTCAGTAGAAAAGATGGAATGTCTATATTTTGTATAAATTGAAGTATTAAAGTTTACATCATTCTTCCCTAATAGCATTAATCTGTCCCACTAACAGAGGTAACTTTAATGAAGCTACTGCTCAGGAGAAATGGAAAAATAGAAAGGTACATACTATCCATTCCAACTACTGTATTCTTGAAAAGGGAAATAGTAAATAGTATAAAAATGGTGAGGTCCATTTGGGAAGAAAGGTGGGAACTTGTGCATGTTAATGTATAGAGGAAGAGAAAAAGATGAAGAGAAAAACGAAAGATAAATTCAAGAATTGTGTGAGGGTGGGTGAAGTGGAGGGAGAAACAAGGCAGAATAAAAGAACAAAAAAAAAAAATTTTTATTTCAAAACAGAAAAGTTGTCCTTGATAGAGAATATGAAGAAATACAGAGTAAATGCTCTATAACTATTTAAATATGTTTGAAATTAAACTCTGGTAATAGACATCACTTTGCAGTTGAAGATGATGTGTTTCCTTCAAAAGACTCTTCTGTAATAAGGAAACAGGATATGCTAATAGGTTATTATTTATAAATCTAAGCATCGTATGAAATCTCAAACTTCTAATCAAATGGAAGAGAGTTTACATCAGTTTTTGGTAGAAAGGAAGGAATTTTTTATGGTGTTCTACACAGAAGAGCATTATTGCCTTGTTGATTTTTTTTTTTCCATTTCACATTTTGTTTGGTCTTGAGCCCAAAGAGAAAATAGAATCTAAGTGCTGGAACTTAGAAGAATAATTAGGGCCTTTCCTCCCACTGGTTGGCTGTAAGCAGGCAATGAGAAAGCTCTTTCTCTAGGAAGTAGCAATCTGTAAGAGAAGAAAGACCAAATGCATTTTTGTTTTTTGTTTTTGTGCAATGTAGCTCCAGTTCTAGCAGTATTTACACCTCAAAAGGCTCTTGTCTAGACACACATGTTCATGGTGAGATGATATAGCCATTTTACCCAGACATGATAGAAAGCCATGGATAAAGATTACACAGTAATAGGCCGTAATTAAAATTTAATGACAACAATATATTGGAAAAAACATATTTATACATTTATTCAACAAATACTTGACAACATATGAAAAATTAATGACATAGGCCAGACTCTGCCCTAGGAGATGGGAATCCATCAATGAATTGTGGAGATTACAGTGTAGTAGAACTACATCTACTTGTTTGCCTGTTTGTTTATTTGTTTGTTTTTTACTTGCTTTATTAAAGTATATTTAAAATAGAAATTATTACTAGTTACTGGTTATGTTGAGAAAACAGACAGTAATCTTTCTCTTTTAATAAGAGGTACAAAAACTGTCTGGACCTCAAAGCCCTAATTAAGCCCCACCTCTTGCTATACATTTGCTAGAAGTATTTTCTTGTTGCAGACAAAATATCAAGGAGAAAATTAATAAATTCATTTATATCCTTCTTAGGAGCCCACATATAAAAGGAAGAGAAACAGACTCTTGGAGAAAGTTCTACATTTAAAAAGGTAAACATTTCTATAATATCTGATATTTTGTTAAAGTTCTCTCATGATCCATACACATAAAAATAGCACATTAGAATCTTCTCATTTACTTTTCATATTTAATTTTTAAGGTAAAAGTGAAACAGACAAAATTGTTAGCTTGTTCTGAGATTTCAGAGGCTTTATACAAAGGAGAGAAAACAGTTCACTGTATGTTCAGTCAATAATTATGATAACTATTTAGTATTATGAAAGTGCTTTACGATGTGAAATAAATAAACCATTGTCCTAATTCTTAGTAAACATTATTATAATATTTTTAAGTGTCTGTTTCTTTAGTCTTCTATTGTTCAAAATTATATTTCCCTTTCCTTTTGAATACTAGCATTAATGACTGAGTGTTTGTCAGAATTTTCCCCTTTTATGTGGCTCTCTTGAACCTTGCCATTCACATCCGCTTGAAACACACATAATTATAAAATATGAGAGTCCAGTATTGTCTTTTCTCCACCCTTATTCTCATAGGTGCCTAGCCACCTCAAAGGTAGGAGCTAATCTCAGGGAAGATTCATTCACAATTCAGCTGCCTCATTTGATCAACTCAACACTGAGTCCAACAAAAGTGGTCTATCTTATGAAACTAATTTTCATTTTTCTTCATTAGTTTATAGGGTTGAGAATGTGAAAGGAAGAACAAATATAGTGTAAGGAAAAAAATCATTTTCTCTGGTTGTATGTGTGTGTGTGTGTTTAGCTACTTGTGTTGTTGTTTTGTTTTTTTTTCTCATTCTCTGCTACTTGTGTTCCTCTGCTTTTCCCCTTTATCAAGAGGGAATTAGAAAATCCATGGGCTGAGTGCTGAGATGATCTGATAGGCCTCCAAGTTTTCAGCTCTACTGTAGATCAGAATGTTATACTCCATCAAGGAATCTGACATTGGCACTATCATCTGAGAAATTCAGGAGAGCCTTTGTATCAGGAAAAACAGGAGTAAAAAAGCAAATTAAAAAAGGAAAATATTGGGCCGGCCTAGTGGTGCGGTGGTTGAGAGCTGGCTTGGGGTGCCAGTGGCCCGGGTTTGGATCCCACATGTGAGGACCAGTGACACTGCCCTTAAAAAAAAAAAAAAAGAAAAAAAGAAAAGATTGTGAGCATATGTATAAAATTGTGTAACTGTGTATTTTTTTTTTTTTTGGAGGGCAGTGTCATTGGCCCTCATACGTGGGACCGAACCGGGCCGCTGGCTTCCCAAGCCAGCGCTTACCCACCACGGCACTCAGCCGGCCCTGTAACTGTGTATTTTTGCTCACATGTAATAATTACACATTTCTGCTAATTTTTCTCTTTAAGGTTGTTGTTATGTTATTCAAAATTCATTGTCTAGTAAAGCTGAAATTCACTTTTCTAATTCACATGTTTTGTTTACTATATAACACAGAAGAAAATAGAGTACTCTACTTTAGTACCAGAATAAAAATAAAGTTACCTTCAAGAGAAAACAAGGGCATTGTGTCAAAAATCTTTTAATTGCAAGTGACGGAAAATTTGAGTCCAATTGACTTTTTAAAACGCAAGGGGGAAAAGGGGTTTACATTAACTAGCCAGGTGAAAAATTAATCCCATGGATTGATAATGTTCCCCAAATGTAACCCATTTCTTCCCTTCTTTCCTGTGGGTCTTCCCTGGCATCATAAACTGGCCACGCTATTTGTTCCTTATTCATATAATAGCTTATCTTGCAGAAGTTATTGTGGAGGAGAAGCACACGTCTTAACATAAGCCCCTAGCAAGTGTATCTGAATGTCTCATTGGTTTGATTGGTCATGTTCTCTGAACCAATCACCATGGCCAGGAGGGTGGTGCCTGAATGTTGATTGGCTGAGCCAATCAGGACTCACAGATGGAGGTGGACTTGAAGTAAGTACTTAGGTTATATGGGTGAGATACCAACGCCTGAATTATGAAAAACCCAAGGAAAAGGGTGAATGGATACTGGGAGGTTCAAAGTAGTACACATGCATCTCATGACTGAAAATCAAAAGGGTCAGGTAATTCTCAAAATGTCATTGACAAAATGATGAATATTGATGCAATAAACATTAATTCAATAACATCAATAGCATTCAAAAAGCCTAGTAAAATGAGTTTTACATATGTGAGATGAATTTTTAGTAAGGTTTTACATGTGCACAGTAAATGTATTGTGTGTATGTGTATGTGTGTATGTATTTGCTTGTTTTCTGTATGCTATAATGTTCTTAACAACTTAAAACATCTTTCTGACTAAGGAGAGACTGCCCCTCTCTGGGCTAGCCAATTCCTAGAAATCTTTTGATATGCAAATTAACCAGTCCAGATCCATAGCTGCTCTATCTGGCCTGTACACTCCAGGAGGCAATGTTCCTCTGCCTTAATCATCCCAGGATCAGGTACCAGGTAAGGAGGAACAACTCCTATAGTTTAGAGCCTGCTGAAATTATTCAAAATTGAAACTATTTACCTTGTCTTTCTCATAGCAGCCACAATAAAAGCTCTAGCTTCAGCTTTCCCCTTGCTCCCGTCATGTGACCAAAACCTGGCACTTCCCCTAACCCTGCCTGGCACATAGAGTCTCCTCTCTAGAATTTGTGAGTATAGTAAACTGTTTTCTGGAGCCTCTCCTCTGTCTCCTCTTATGATCACACCTGACTGACCATCACATAACAGAACATAAAACAGTGAATTAGCAGACTGGCTTTACAGCTCAAAGAGGAATGGATGTTCAAGTACAAGGATTATATGAGAGTTACATTTTATTGAGTTGTCCACAGTTATGTAATGACTAGTAGTGACATATCCCTGTAATGAAGACCAGCCTGTGGGTGTGAAGCATATAGTAGGGACTGAGGAAAGGAGGCCTGGCAGGGCCTATTGCATAAACCATAGCTCTAGAGATACAATTCTAACGTGGCTCTACAATAGTGATGACTTTAGCACAATACAGGGTCCATTTTGCACATTACAAAGAAAGTTCTAGATGTTGAGGATATCCAAAGATCTTCACTTAAACAATGATTTTCCCATTGTAGTGTATAAAATGTGTGAATATTAACCTACAGTTCTGAAAACACAACTATCAAATTCCTCTATTTTCTTTGAATCAAATCAAATCCAACTAACTTCTTTGGTAATCACATAAAATGTAATCTTAGACATTAGTAAGATGTTTCCTTCTAATTTTCTTTCTCTTTCTCCTGCTGATCTTCCTACATTTACCTCTTCAAATTGTTCAGCCTTCCAAGAGTTCATATGCCAGTAAATTTTTATTACACTTTGAAACAAAGATCTTCACTGTAGTAAGAGCATATGGACCTGGCTATCTCATTCAATAGGAAAAGGGAACATGCAATAACAATAAAACACAAATTAAGAATTCAAATCGTATTGCCACATATTACTATACAATATACTCTAGAAACAATTATGTTTCCTGTAATATATATTATTTCCCCTACTTCACCCTCCAAAAACATCCCACTAGACTAGATTGTCAAGGAAAATTGTGCAAAATCCTTCCCTGGAGATCTTAATAATATGCCTGAAAATTTCCTATCCTAGGAAGCTTAGGAGGTGCTTTCCCGTTCTTCCAGTTCTGCTTCTTTCATCCTCTAGAACTTTCTACATGTTGACTAACCTCTTTGTGAGGAATGGTTCTTCCCCTCCTGTTCCTCTTCACCTAGTTAATGATTTTAGCATATCCTTTGTTTTTCTTTTAGAGTACAGAGTTTGCAAATAAAAATTGTATGTAATTAATTACTTAATGTCTACCTTTCCTGCTAGATAGTCAGACTTATGTGGTAATGATTATGTTTTATTCTCAGATTCCAGCACAGTGCCTATTATACGGATAGTAAGTGTTCCATAAATGTTTGTCAAAATAAGTGAATGTCTCACCTGGTAGAAAGAAAATGGCTTAGAAAAAAAGGAGGAAAACAATTTTTCGAGTACCCAGCACTGTGCTATGCATTTTTATCCTCACAGCAACCTGAAGTGATAGGACATTATCTCCATTGTACAGAAAAGAAAATTGAAGTTTCACAGATTGTTTAAATTACTTGAGATCACTGAATATCTGGCTTCAATTATTTGTGTATTTTTTCATGGTCCCACTGTCAAAATGATTTGTCTGTTCCATCACAGCCTCCAGAACAGTGGAAGTGGGGAATATGAAATAACATTTTCCCCCTTTCAAAGAAATAGACAGAAAAGGAATCATCCTGATAAAAAGGAATAAGGAAAAGGACATTTACATTAGCACTGAAAATCTAAAGAGAGATATCACTTTTTCTGGAGCCCTGCTGTGTTGCCCTCTACCTTCACCATGAATTGGAAACCAGCACTGAATCTAGATATCTATAGAAGATAAACTTGTATGTAGCAGGGAGTTTAAGGTTTCTGATAGATGGTGCACTTATTTCTGCAAAGTCGAAGGGACCATTCACTATGTTGACATTCTGGACTCAATCAGAGATTTATATTTATTCCATGAAAGTAATTTTACTGGGATTGCTTTTCTCCAAGTGTTCCCTGTAGAAAGTATAATACTGAAAAAGGTTCATGGACATCACTGGGCCTGCAGCAAGAGGACAATTTCCACCATGTACACACATCAGCATCTGCTGGCCCTAGCAGTGCTACTCGAGTAGTGTGCAAAATTCTCTCTGCTTTAGGTCTGCTTAAGTCTTTCAAACAAATTAAAGGATCATTTTGAGTGAGTGCCCTTTTTAGCTGTTTCTCTGAAATCAGGCCATTTGATAACATCCCCTCCCCCCCTCCAAATTGTGCCACCACCCTTGCCTCATTTACATAACTGAGATTGATGAGAAGGGAAGGAAAAGATGTATAGTGAAGGAAGATAGGAATTTGGGGATTAAGTAGGAAGCAAACTGAAATGAGCTGTCTGGGGTAATTATGAAACACATACTTCATATATATTTTCATTAGATATTGCTATTATACTACAAAAAGCAAAGGAATTTGATCAAACTACAGTTCAATATATAAATGTATGCAAAAATTACAAGGAAAGTAGTTACTTCATTACATTTCAAGAACTCTTCAGGGACATTAAATAACTAGAAATTTAGTCGTTATGTATACTGCATTAGAATAAAACCATGGTCAGGTGAAGAGTGTAGAGGCACAAAACAATTGACAAGTGTGCCCACAAAACATCGCCAAAAAACTTGATGGTCATGGTTTAAAAAAATAAAAGCCAAGATGGCAATATGATACACAATATCAGAAGATATAACAACTTTGTAGCTGTTATTAAAATCTATTGAAAAATATTGTCCTGAAAATAATCTTCACCTACATTATATTAAATTCTTTACAATTCCCATCTGATTTCTACATGTTATTTGTACTTTTTTGAGTTCCCAAGACAAAATGAATGGTTTTTCATTGTACCAGGTCATCTTTGAGAAAGCTTCAGTCAATTACTGTTATTCTGCAAGTAGTCAATCTTGATGGTCATAGTTTCATCTTCCCTAATTAGTCCTTTGTCTATGAACCACTTACATAACTGGTCCTTTGGAGGGTCTTCCTGAGTCTCTTCTTGGAATAGAGTTAAAGAAAAAAATGGGTTTCTTCTAGCCCCAACTATAAACATTGTCTCTCTTCCTCAAATATGTACTGCTAAATATTTTCCTTAGTCACCCACTGTATCAAATTGAACTGATTTATTATATTCACTTAACAAATATTCCTTCTACATATATTTGCCTACTAAGTGAAAGACAGAATGTTATATTTTCCTAGGGTTGCTATAATAAATTGCCACAAACTTGGTGGCTGTAAACAAATGTATTGTCTCACAGTTCTGGAGGCCAGAAGTCTGAAATCAAGGTTTTTGGGTTTTTTGTTTTTTTGTTTGTTTGTTTTTAGCATAAAATACAGGTGTTTTTATTGGAAATTTACATATCGAGAAATGTTTTAAGTGACAATACCAACTTTGTGGATCTTTAAATCCACTTATCACAATAAAAGAAAAAAAAATTACATTCTTGACTCTCCAGTCTGAAACATCTTTCATGTCTGTTACACCTAAAGGTTAGCTGTGGCTGATGACCAAAATCACTTATCAAATACAAAACTGGGCAATGGTGTCAATTAATTGCCTAAGTTGGTAGGTGCATCTTACACAACATCCCAGCAGGATATAACCTTTAGATTCTGAGAAATGGTATGAAGCTTTGAATTAATTTGATTCCAAAACCTCTGTTTGCAATATTTTAACTAACAAATTTTTAAACAGGCATGAATCACTTTTTAAATGGTCATCAACATTTTAATGCTGAGGAAATATGTGCTCAGTAACCCCACACACACAATTTTTGTCAAGCAGATATTAACCAAACTTCAATTGCTACAAGACAAAAATTTAATGAAAATTGGTCAGTGGGTATGTAATAATCCACAGGGTTAAATAGTTACATGAGGACTGTAGTAGAAATTTAAAATAGCTGCTCAATTAACTGTTACATATTATCATCATCTGATTCATCTTCTTCCTTCAAAGATTCCTTAGCATATTTCTCTGCTTCTTCCCCTATGTCTTTGGGAACAATTTCGTGTATTCCTTTAGTTATTTCACCAATCCAGCTGAGCTCTAGTTCAAAAGCTTTATCATTAACTTCATTGTGTACGATGTAAATTATTTTTGCAACTTCTTTAACAGTATCACGGCAAGTCATTTCTTTCATCTGAAGCTTTTCTATTTCTGTTTTTGCAGCTTGCCTGGCTTTGCCAATAGCACAGCCCCAATAACCATATGAAACACCTGATGGGTCAATCATGTAGAGTTGTGAACCGTCATTCACACTGTAAGACCCTAACATGAAACTGCAGCCAAAAGGTCTAACAGCACTGTAGAGTGTATCTGCATGTACATATATGGCCACTCTGTCTGCCAGATGTTTTAGTGGAATGTTATAGCCAAAGTGAGATCTAAAGTTGGAAGCTTTTTCTCTTGCAATGTCTGCTAAAGAATGAGCATCTGCCAACAGACTTGCTACTGCCATTCCAACATGTTGATCAACATTAAAAAGTCATTTGTTGGAAGCTTCTTCATAAAGTTTAGAAAGGACTAATTTTTTTACCCCAAAGACAACGCCATCTTTACATCTGATTCCAATAGCTGTACTACTATTTTCCGCAGCCTTCATAGCATATTCAACTTGAAAAACTCTTCCATCAGGAGAGAATGTAGAGGCTGACAGGTCATTCCCAGTGCTGATTGAGCTCATCCTGCTAAAACCAGCGGGAACGCGTAGGGCTTCAGGGCCTAAAGTGCTCCCTCCACCCTGCAGAAGGCAGATTAGTAACAGGCTCTTTCATTGGCTGCCTTTCAACCAATCCAAAATCAAGGTTTTGACAGGTTGGCTTCTTCTGGAAGCTGCTTTTCTTCTCACTTCCGGTAGTAGATGACAATCCTTGGCATTCCTTGGCTTGTAGACACATCATTCCAATCCCTGCCTTTATCTTCATAATGCTTTCTTCTCAATTTCCTTATGTATTCTTCATTTCTGTGCCGAATAAGGACACCCTCATTGAGTTTAGAACCCACTCTAATCTAATATGATCTCATCTCAAACTTTATCTGAATTATATCTTCAAGAACCCTTTTTCCAAATAAGGTCACCTTTTAAGGTTTTGGATGGGTGTGAACTCACTACACAAATTAAGTTGGGTTTAGCTTGAGAAATAATCAGAGCTTTAGAGATTACAAGTTTAGGATTTGCATAATGTCCTACATATTACACGTCTATGGATTAGGTAACACATCTATGTAACATGTCAATGTAACACATCTAACGTATTAGATGTCATGTGAAGAAAGTTCTGAAATAAGCTCAAGACCAGAGGTTTGGCCAGATCCTCAGAGCAGGGTCTTCAAAATGTGTCCAGGAGAACTGTAGATTTTGGAAGAGACATCTAGGAATAGAGGTAGGATAGTTGGAGAGCTCTAGGTAAATGATAGTTTAACTAGAGCAGTTGGCTTTTTCCTGTTTTAAATAGTATGGTTCTGTGTAAGAATTCATTTGTAAAAGTGAACCCACTTCAGAAATGATTGAAAATTAGTGACCAGGAGTTCCATAACCCCAAACACATACGTTTTTCAAGTGTGTTTTCAAGCAGGGAAGCACATTACAGTTTCAAAAGCTGACACACAGTTAACTCCTTTATCTCCTCCTAGGGACCTGAAAGAATGGCTCAAAGAACTAGTGATTTCAAGAGAGGTGGTTGCAAGGGAGGGTTTTTCCATCACTGTTTTGATGGAACTTCAAAGAGGACTGTAGCCATGGGTCATTAACATATTCTGATCCTAGAAAAGGAAAGTTAAAGGGAGTTCAACACCACCAAACCAGTATTACAAGAAACATTAATAGGACCTCTTGAGGAAGAAGAAGAAGAAGGAGGAGAAGGAGAAGGAGGAGGAGGAATTACATACCTATCAATGATTACTTTAAATGTAATTGGTTAAATACTTCAATAGAAAGATATAAGGATTGCAAAAGCTTTACTGCCTTTGTTTCTCATAGGCTTCCTCCTAGTTTGTGTTCCAGTAAACATTTATATTTATAGCTGACTGAACAAGCTTGCTTCAACTTTAAAGAATTCACTGCAGTCTGGCTTTAGATATGAAAACATTAGCAAACCTGATAGTATAAGTATCAAGCTGGGTATAAACTGGACTCTTGGAGAAAGGATCTTTAAGCATTTTTGTTTTGGGTGTGGACTTTTTAATTTGGTGTTGATTTTTTAATTTGGTGTTGGATCTTTAAGTGGGTGATGGTTGGTCAAGGACTGTGAATGCTGTAGGCATTTGGAAAAGGAAAATAGTCAGGAGAAGATTCATGAGGACATGGTACTTGAGCTGGACATAAGAGGAAGTTTGAGAAAAAAATTGATAAAGAGATATTCTAGTACTTAATATGAGGTGTGATCACAAAGTACAGTGAATGTTTAAATAAAAAATTGTATTACAGTAAAAAGCACATTACAATTAATGCCCCTCAAAATACTCCCCCATGCTTGGAACACACTTATTCCATCATTCTTGCCACTTTCTAAAACAGATCTGTCAATCCCCTTTTATGAATGTCTTTACTGCATCCTCCATCATGACAATGCTCTGTGTCACCCATCACTTCTGATACAGCAATTTCTGTCAAATGAAAACATTACTGTGTGTACTCATCCACCTTTTATTCACAGGATCTGGCACTGTGCGAATTCTGGCTCTTCCCCAAAGTCAAAATGACCATGAAAGGAAAAAGTTTGTAATGGATTCAGGACATTGAGACAGCCACAACAGTGCAGCTAAAGACACTCATGAAAGAGGACCTTCAGAACTGCTTTAGAAAGTGACAAGAATGATGGGATAAGTGTGTTCAAAGTGGGAGGGGAAGGGAAGGAGTATTTTGAGAGGGATTAATGGCAATGTGTCATTTACTGTAATACATTTTATTAAACATTCACCATAGTTTTGTTATTTATTGTTTTCTTTCTTTTATTTTGAGGGCAGTGTTGACTGGCCCTCATATGTGGGACCTGAACAGGGACAGCTGGCGTCTCAAGCCAGCTCTTAACCACTGTGCCACTCGGCCGGTCCACATTCACCATATTTTTGGATCACACCTTGTACATACAGGATATCTAACCAAAAATAAGACCCATCATATAATGAGAGAACGTTTTTGAACTTATGATCCACTCCTACATTTCTGGAACTGATTCTTTCATCTTGGACAAAAAGTATTATATACTGTCTCACTTTTTAGGTTTTATGAAGACAACACACAATGGCAACAAAGTGTGGGCTCTGGCATTATATTGCTTGAGAATTAAATACGAGCTCTACTGTGACAGTGTCACCTAGGGCAAGTTAAATAAATCTCCTTAACCTTCATTTTCTGATTTTCAAAATGAGAATAATAATAGTACTTACCTGATTAAAAAAAAAAGTTGTTGAGTGCATTGATGCATATTTAGACATAGGATTGAGTATATATTATAATCCGATTAATCCAAATGGTTTTTATATTTGAGAGCTCTAACTCAAGAGAAGTAGATGATACTTACATTTCAAAATAACACCACAAGGTAAAATTGTATCTCAGGGAAGCAAATGCCTTCCCAGATTTATGCTGAGCATGCAGCCAAGCCAGAAAGGTAATAAAGAAGGCTTCCCATTATCTAGCACCACATTTTCCTCTGAATGTGGTTTATGGCTATCTAGGTCATGTTTACCTCCTCACTACCAATTTAATCCTTGCTTGTTCTGGTTTCCATCTAACTCTATTGTGGAAAGCTCTAGGGGGCCACAAATGCCTTTTGAATAACCAAAAAGAGCACTTGACATAATTGTCCATTTCCTTCCTAAAGTGCTCTCTAAATTGAGCATTCTTGGTTGGGCACAATGGGACTCTAGTCTTTTCCCTAAAATTTGGCTGTTCATATATCACTGTCATTATTTTTTTGCCCTTTCTGCATTCTGCCTATATTATGATTTAGTCAATAATTTCCTTTACACATTCACTTATTTTAAACTAAACTAGATCTATTTAATAGTTAGGAAAAATAAAGAATGCTAATACTATATCAGAAAAACAGTTTCAATTGCCATAACCAGAAGATGACTATTAAGATAAATAGAATTTGAACAAAATAAATTCTTAAATTCTAGACACATTTCTGCTGAAAACTTTGAACCTGAAATCCTTACTTTTTTTGTTACAAAGGGAGGATAATGATTTTTATAGAGGTATTTCAGCTCTTAGTGTCTAACAGAAATTTTTTCCTTAATGTGATTTCAAGGATGGGAATAGTGTTGTTTCCATATGATTAAATGTTACACAAATTGTGCTATAAAAATGATTTTAACCACTGGTCATTCTGCCGCATGCTTCAGGAATCACAAGCATATAGAATGAAACATAAGTCCCTCAGACTGGCAGAGGCCAAAAACACATCTCAATTCCTTTTTTTAGCGTTGCTTTTATTATTTTATATGCACCCTATTCAGCAGTGAAATTGAACTGCTCTCCCTTCCTAAACATATCTGGAACTTTCCATATCTTGCTTATACTTTTCCCTCTACCTAGACTGTCACCTCAGATGCTCCATTCTCTACCTACTCTCATATGTGTATGCTACTTGAAGATTTTCATGCTTTCCTAATTTGAAGTATTTGCTTTTTAAAAAGTTTTAAGAAGTTATGTTTCCCTTGGTCTACCTCATTATTGAACTCATCCCACGATATTGTGGTTACTGTCTGCATTTCTCTTTGGTAGGGGAGACTGTATTCCCTGAGGTCTTACTTATTCTTACTGACCCCTAGCAACTAGCAAATAGTCACTTAGAAAATACATATAGGCTTGCATAGTTGGGTTGAGTTTGGGTGAACCTGCCTTATATTTAGCAGTGTATAGTATGATAGAAAGATAACGTAATCAGAATATCTGAATTTTTACTCTGAGTGTCTCTGTGCAATCAATTAAATTCTCTGACCATTCATAATA
The DNA here is from genome assembly GCA_033961575.1 of Aselliscus stoliczkanus. Taxonomy (NCBI): domain Eukaryota; kingdom Metazoa; phylum Chordata; class Mammalia; order Chiroptera; family Hipposideridae; genus Aselliscus; species Aselliscus stoliczkanus. Next base: position 38,983,542 of record CM066731.1, read on the forward strand.
ATATCAGATCTAACCCTGTCTAGATAGAGAGGGGAAACTTAAAAGGCAGAGTGAGCATGCCACTGTGGTGGTCAAGGGGACTAAATATAACCCCAAAGGCAAATCCTGCCAAGATGACCAATGGTCATTACAGTATCCCCCTCATCTGCAGCTTCCCTTTCTGTGGTTTCAGTTACCTGTTCCAAAAATATTAAATGGAAAATTCCAGAAAGAAACAATTCATAAGTTTTAAAGTACACACCACCATTCTGAGTATTGTGATGAAATCTTGTGCCATCTCACTCTGTCCCACTGGGGATGTGAATCATCCCTTTGTCCAGCGTATCCACACTGTATTTCTGTCCCACCCATTAGTCACTTAAAGCTGTCTCAGTTATCAGACTGTCATGGTATCACAGTGCTTGTGTTTAACACTCATTTTACTTAATAATAACCCCAAAACACAAGAGTAGTGATGCTGGCAATTCAGATATGTCAAAGAGAAGCTATTCCTATTTCACTTAAAGTACTTCCTTTAAGTGAAAAGGTATGTTTGCATAGAGGAAGAACATAGCATATATAGGGTTTGGTACTTTCCATGGTTTCAGACATCTACTGAGGAATCTCAGAACATATCCCTCTCAGATAAGGGGTGACTATTATATTTGCCCTAATTATCCATGCTCTTACAGGTTAATAGCTCCTTTATAAGAACAAGAGTACCACACACTCTAATTTAAGAGACAAAACATTGGCATACTAAACTCAACCTGATTTTATTTTTCATCTTTAAACTTCTTATTCCTCAACAGGGAGATAATGTGGTCTACCTTGTAGGGTTCATGTGATGATCAAATGAGATAATGTATGAAAGAATCAATGGTGAGTAGTACATAGCAAGTGCTCAATAAAACATTAGTTTATTATTTTTGAAAACTACATCTGAAAAACATGAACAATTCAGATTACACATAAGACATATAACTCTACATTCTTTTACCTACATTCTTTTTCTTAAATTATTTTTTTCAGTTACAGTTGACATTCAATATTATTTTATATTAATTTCAGGAGTACAGCATAGTGGTTAGACATTTATATAATTTATGCAGTGATGCCCCCGATTTGTCCAGTTCCCACCTAGCACTATAGACTATATTGAAACATTATTGACTATATTCTGTATGCTGTACTTTTCATCCCCATAACTATTTTGTAATTACCAATTTGTATTTCTTTTTTTAATTTTTCTTTTTTTTTTTTCAGCTGAGCCATCCTGCCACCTGTTGGCAGCTCAGCAGCTGCTCAGCTTAGGCTGGGCATTGAACTGCTGTTGCTCAGAGCTCAGCTCGCACTCTTGAGAGAGCTCTTAACCAACTGAGCCACTCGGCTGGCCCCAATTTGCATTTCTTTTTTTTTTCTTTTTTTTAGCTGAGCCATCTTGTCACCTGTTGGCAGCTCAATGGCAACTCAGCTCGGCCTGGCATCGAACCCCCATTGCTCAGAGCTCAGCTCGCATTCTTGAGCAAGCTCTTAACCAACTGAGCCACTCGGCCAGCCCTTGTACCACCTCTTCTTTATCCAATCTGTTCATGGCACTTAGATTGCTTTCATAGCTTAGTTACTGTAAACAGTACTGCAATAAACATAGGGGTGCATATACCTTTTCAAATTATTGTTTGGGTTTTTTCAAATAAATACCCAGAAGTGTAATTGCTGGGTCATAATATAGTTCTATTTTTAATTTTTTGAGGAATCTACAAAACATTTTCTATAGTTTCTGCACCAATTTGCAATCCCACCCACAGTGCACAAATGTTCCCTTTCCTCCACATCCCTGCCAACACTACTTTTTTGTTGATTTGTTGATGATAACCATTCTGACAGCTGTTAGGTGATAACTCATTGTGGTTTTAATTTGCATTTCTCTGATGATCAGTAGCATTGAGCATTTTTTTAACATATCTATTGGCTATCTCTATATCCTCTTTGGAGAAATGTTTAGGCAAGTCTTCTGCCCATTTGTTAATTGGGTTTTTGTTTTTTTGGTGTGGAGTTGTATAAATTTTTATAAATTTTGGATATTAACCCCTTATCAGAGGTATCACTGATAGATATCTTGTCCCATTTACTAGGATGTCTTTTCATTTTGTTGGTGGTTTTCCTCACAGGGCAAAACATATTGGTTTGATATAGTCCCATATGTTTACTTTTTTCCTGCTTCCCTTGTCTGAGAAGGTAAATCAGAAAAAATATTACTAAGAGGAATGTCAGAGAGGTTAGTACCTATGCTTTCTTCTAGGAGTTTTATGATTTTGGGTCTTGCATTTAATTCTTTAATCCGTTTTGTGCTTATTCCTGTACAGGGTATAAGCAGGTGGTTCAGTTTCATTTTTTGCATGTATCTGTTCAGTTTTCCCAACATCTTAATTAAACAGACTGTCTTTTTTTTTTTTCATTCTTATTAGCATCTCCTCCTTGCACTCTTCTGATTTCTTGGGATCAACTCTTAAGTAAAGGACCTGCACCCAAGCACTTGTATCAGATTCTGCTTTTTTTTTTTTTCTTTTTAATTTAATTTTATTTAATTTTAATTACTTTTTACAACAGTGCAATAGTTATACTTTTTACCCCTGAAAGTGAGAACCGTCTTCCCCCAATCTGCCGCCCCACTCCCCCCCATATCATACATATCTATTACAACACCCCTGACCCCACTTCTACACTGTATTCCTCATCCCATGACTATATATATGTATTCAATCACAGTTAACATTCAATAATACACAACATCATCTTCAGGTGTACAACACAGTTATCAAGCCTCTACCCCATCCCCAAAGTGGTCTCCCCAACAACACATGCAACTATCTGACATTTCACAAAGCATTCACAACATTATCAATTACATTCCCAGAACTCCCCTTTATATCCCTGCAGCAACGTTGTAGTCATCCACCTACGCTGTCCAAAATCTTCCCCCTCTCCCTCATCCTCACGCCCTCCCAACCAGCAACCATCAGTTTTTCCTTTATATCTGCTTGGTATGATTTCAATCTTCTTAAATTTACTGAGACTTGTTCTGTGGCCTAAAATGTGGTCTATTTTGGAAAATGTCCCATGTGCACTTGAGAATAATGAATTCTGTTGTTTCGGGGTGAAATGCTGGTCTTAAGTGTCATTTAAGGCCACTCATTCTATGTTGCTTTTGTCTCAAGGACCTGTCCATTGGTGACAACGGGGTGTTGAATTTCCTTACTACAGTAGTATTACTGTTGATCTCTGTCTTTATGGCTGTGAAAATCTGTTTTATATATTTAGGAGCTCCTGTGTTGGGTTCATAGAAGTTTATTAGGATTTATTAGTGCCGTTCTTTGTCTTTTGTTGTAGTCTTCATTTTAAAGTTTATTTTGTCCAAAACAAGTACTGCTACTCCAGTGTTTTTTTTCTCATTTCCATTTGCATGAAATATCTTATTCTATCCCTTTACCTTTCAGTCTGTGTGTGTCCTTTTGTTCTTCAATCTAGCTGTGTAGGACATTGTATCACTGGCCAATGTTTGTATTGCTATAGCGCTCTTCCCAGATGAGGCAGATCGGTGGCTGGACTGTGGATGGTCGCTCACCATGGCTACTGGCAGCTCATACAGGCTGCCAGCCGCTCACGCTGGCTGCCGGCCACTCACCATAGCCTATGGCAGCCCACTGCAGCAGGGGCTGCAGCCTACACCGTCACTGGGGCTCACAGCCCAGTTCCAGGTGGAGCTGTTGTTAGCTGTAGAGGGCAGTGTCACTGGCCCTCATATGTGGGATCTGAACCGGGGCCGCTGGCATCCCAAGCCAGCTCTTAACCAATGTGCCACTTGGCTGGCCCCACTCTCTGTCTTTTGATTGGAGCATTTAGCCCATTCACATTTAAAATGATTATTGATAGGTGCATATGTATTGCCATTTTGTTATTTGTATTTCTGGTCTTCCTGGGTTAGCTTGTTTACCCCTTTCTTCTGTTTAAAAAAGCCCTTTTAGCATTTCTTGCAATGCTGGCTTGGTGGTAATGAATTCCTTACGCTTATTCTTTTCTGAGAAGCTCTTTATTTCTCCTTCAATTTTAAGTGATAGCTGTGCTGGGTAGAGCAATCTTGGTTGTAGGCCTTTATTTTGTGTTACTTTGAATATCTCCTGCCACTCCCTTCTGGCCTGCAGAGTTTCTGTAGACAAGTCAGCTGTTAGTCTAACAGGAATTCCTTGGTATGTAACCTGCTGTCTTTCTCTTGCTGCCTCTAGGATGCTGTCTCTGTCTTTAACCTTTGCCATTTTAACTATGATGTGTCTTGTTGTGGACCTGTTTGGGTTTAGCTTGCTTGGAATCCTCTGCACTTCCTGGGCATGTATGTCAATTTCCTTCAGCAGGGTAGGGAAGTTTTCAGTCCCTATTTTTTCAAATACATTCTCGACCCCTTGCTTCTTCTCTTCTGCTTCTGGTATTCCTATGATGTGAGGGTGGTTGCGTTCATCTTGTCCCATAGAGCTCTTAAACTATTTTCATTGTTTTTTATTCTTTGGTCTTTTTGTTGTGCCAACTGGATGATTTCTGCTATTCTATCTTGCAAATCACTGATCTGCTCCTCTGCTTCATCTACTCTACTGGTGATTTCTTTGAGTGTGTTCTTCATTTCAGTTATTGTATTCTTTAGTTCTAACTGGTTGCTTTTTATGATTTTTCTATCCTTCCTTATGTTCTCACTAAGTTTGTTAAACATTCTTATCATCAGTGTTCTAAACTCCGTCTCTGAAAGGTTGGATCCCTCTGTTGCATTTGGTTCCATTTCTAGAGGTTCCTTCTGATCTTTTACTTGTGACATATTTCTTTGTTTCCCCATTCTGGCTGTCGCTCTGGGATTGCTTTGATGTATTAGATAGATCACCAGAAGAGCCCCAGCTGGATCACGCAGGCACACAGCTCACGGCCTAACACTCCTAGGAAAACTCCCAGTCTCAGCCTGTCCCAATCAGCCACTCACAGATCAGGCTGAGCAGCCCGTCAACCAATCACCAGTCTGGCAACTCTGCAAGTGCAGTGCGGAGAGCAGGTATCTGAGGCGGTTTGCGCACTCCCCCGTGTCTCAGACAGCAGCCTGTTGGATCCGGAGCACGCCCACCAGGCGTTCCCCTGGCAACGCAGCACAAGCCGTGCGAAGGATGGGGATCCGTGGCAGCTCGCGCACACCTGGGTCTCAGTGAGCAGCCTGTTGGAGCCGGAGGGCACCCGCCCAGCATTTCCCTGGCAACGCAGTATAAGCTGGAGGAGGGTGTGGATCTCAGGCCGCATACGCGCGTACATGCACACATGCACTTCTGCGCCAATTCCACCAGACCAATGAGGTCCCAGACCTGGTCCTCTGTGGGAGGGCCCAACCCTGACAAAATGGTGCCCTCCTTACACCACTCGCGTGCAGGCTCCACACCAGGAGAACAACAGTCCAATAACCTCCAGCATTTGCACCAAAGGTGCTCAGTTCAGTCCGTCCCCACAGGCTCCTGGGCCTGGTTCACACAGCTACTCCCTCCACCAGGAACCAAGTAAGTGCTCACCGGTGAGCAAGCCTGTGCGCCGGCCCCACTGATTCTTTAGCTGCTCTTAGCCTCACTGATCTGAGCAAAGAGAGTCCTCACTAATTGACTGCCAGCTATCTTGGAACTTCTCTTCCCGGCAAAGGAACTCTGGGCTGTTCAGCTTAGTGTGTGGCTGGAGGGTCTCTCCCCCAACCGGAGAAGCCTCCCCACAGCTGGGGCTTCCCTCACAGGGTTCGCCCTCTCTCATCTCCGACCGTCCTACCAGACCCCACGTGTCCTCCTCTTTAAGCAATTCGTTTAGTGGTTCTGTTCATCTAGTGTTCCGGGGACCTGCAGGGTTGGATGCTTTATAATTTGTTTGTAATTTTGGTGTGATCCTGGGAGGTAGTTAGCACAGCGTCTGTCTATTCCGCCATTTTCTGCTGTGAGCTTTTGTGGTCCAGTTTCTGAATACGTTTTCAATTCTCTGGTATGTATATGGTCGCAAGTTATTGAAATATTCAACTTACTGCAGAAAGGCAAAACATTTTCCACTGTAAGCTATACCACTTTGCCTTTCCACCTGCGATGAATGAGCGTTCCAGTCCCTCCACGTCTCTGCCTCATTAACACTTGGCTATTTGTGTTTTTGTTGATCATAGGCTTCCGTGTGGGTGTGACGTAGTATCTCATTGTGGTCTTGATTGTATTACCATGATTAGAAATGTGTTAGCATAATCAGGCTTTCATAACAAAATGTTACCTACTGTTGCTTAGATTGCCGAAAATCATAAAATGTTATCCATTGGTGGCTTAAATAGCAGGAAGCTATTGCTGCACAGATCTGTAAGTCCAACATGTAGATGTCGTCAGCATTGATTTCTAATGAGAATCCATGGTGAGGGACCTGCTGAACAGGGTCTGCAACTGAGGGTGTCAGTAAGAAGGCCCAGAGTGAGAAGAACCACAGAACCCACACTCTGCACAGACGCACCTCCTGGTGTCTTCCTGGCCCCGAGGCTTTTATCTCCATCTGGGACCCATCTAGCCAATCCCAGATGAGGTTCGCCCTGAGTCACAATGGGTCATCTGTGACATCATCAGTCAGAACTGCAGTTGGCCAATCACAGACATGCCTAGCCCCACTTCCTGCCCCAGAGATATGTCCAACGAGAGCCTTTCCCTCCCAGCTGTGGCCTCTGAACACACTCTCTGCTCTGTGGAACCAGAAGCCTCACTCTCAAGACACATACTTGTGTCCAAGGAACGAGAGTCTCCTACTATCACACTGAAGATGCGTCACAAAGCGTTGTCTGGCGGATCTGCTATGTCCAAGAGTTTGTGTGCCCAAGAGGGAGGTGGTCTGAAGGCGAGAACCAGAAATCAAGCAGAAAAAGGCTTGAGATATTTGTTAGTGATGTAGAACAATACTCACTTCTATACCTCACAAAGGTGAGCATCAGAACTCTGGTCAGTTAACCCGCATGTAGTGATTGGGATCATGGGAATTTTGAGGACACAGCTGTAGGTCACTCATATGTCTGGACCTCTGACAGATATGATGGGCAGGGTGAGCTCACCGGGGACTTTCATGCACACAACCCTGTGAATGTCCTCCCAGCAGGGTGTTTTCGGAAAGGTGGACTTACTTTAATATAGGTCAGGCCTTCCACATGGCCTCATTGGTGAGTAAAGTGAAGTGCTACTTTTGTAAAGCCTTGGCTCAGAATCCTGCAGAGTTTATTGTGTGGGTCTACTCAATCTACTGTTCAGAACAGAATGCCCATGGCTAAGGGCAAGCCATTCACTGCCACCAGCTATTGGGGGATGTAGTGTAGATTTTGACAGCACAATGTGTTCTGGAGTCACAAATTAAAATATCGCATGAAAGGAGTGAAAATTGGGGGTACTTCCTGAAATGTGACAGTCTGAGAAGGAAAGAAACACAACCCACATTCCCGCAATGGAACAGAAGAAAATGATAGGACCCTGGGAGGCAACGCTAAACTCTAAAGGGGAGAGAGTGAGAGAAGCACAGCAGGCCCATTGTAATCTGAGGTCCAGCCTGGTTCAGAGTGAAGGTCCTTCAGTGTCACTCACTCATGCTTCCTGGAAAGACTGCAGTTCTTGCCTCTGCCCTCTAACCAATCCCTCTTTCTACAAGAAATCTTCCAACTTGCACCTGTGTAGACCCACAGAAGATTGGGTTAAGAAACCACTTTCCAGTTTAGAATGTCTCTGTCCCATTCAATCTTGGTTGTCGGCCTTTATTTTGTGTCACTTTGAATATTTCTTGCCACTCCCTTCTGCTCTGCAGAGTTTCTGTAGAAAAGTCAGCTGTTAGTCTTATATAGAAGTTCCTTGGTATATAACCTGCTGTCTTTCTCTCGCTGCTTTTAGGATTCTGTCTTTGTCTTTATTTTTATTTTTTTATTTATTTATTTTTAGCTGAGCCATCCTGCCACCTGTTGGCAGCTCAATGGCAACTCAGCTCGGGCTGGCCTCGAACAGCTGTTGCTCAGAGCTCAACTTGCACTCTTGAGCGAGCTCTTAACCAACTGAGCCACTCGGCTGGCCCCTGTCTTTGTCTTTAAGCTTTGCCATTTTAACTATGATGTGTCTTGGTGTGGACCTGTTTGGGTTCACCTTGTTTGGAACTCTGCACTTCCTGGGCTTGTATGTCAATTTCCTTCACCAGGGTAGGGAAGTTTTCAGTCATTATTTTTTCAAATACATTCTCAATTCCTTGCTCTTTCTCTTCTCCTGGTTTTCCTATGATGTACTTATTGTTGTGTGCATGTTGTCCCATAGGGCTCTTAAACTATTTTCATTGTTTTTTATTCTTTTGTCTTTTCGTTGTTCCAACTGGGTGATTTCTGCTATTTTGTCTTCTAAATCACTGGTCCGATCCTCTGCTTAATCCAATCTACTGGTGATTCCGTTGAGTGTGTTCTTCATTTCAGTTATTGTATTCTTTAGATTTAACTGGTGTTTTTTATCCTTCCCTATGTCCTCACTAAGTTCGTTAAATATTCTTATCATCAGTGTTCTAAACTCTGTCTCTGAAAGTTTGGATCCCTCTGTTTCATTTAGTTCCATTTCTAGCGGTTTCTTCTGATCCTTTACTTGTGACATGTTTCTTTGTTTCCTCATTCTGGCTGTTGCTCTGGGATTGCTTTGATATATTAAATAGATCACCAGGAAAGCCCTGGCTGGTTCATGCAGGTGCACAGCTCATTGCTCAACACTCCTAGGAAAACTCCCAGTCTCAGCCTGTCCCAGTCAGCTGCTCGCAGATCAGGCTGAGCAGCCCGACAATCAATCACCAGCCTAGCAACTCTGCACGCGCAGTGCAGAAAGCGGGGACCCAAGGCGGCTCGCACACTCCCACGTCTCAATGAGCAGCCTGATGGAGCTGGAGTGCACCTGCCCTGAGTTTCCCTGGGTATGCAGCACAAGCAGTTGAATAGATTGTCTTTATCCCACCTTATATTTTTGACTCCTTTGTCATAAAATAAATTTATAGTCATAGGATTATTTCTGTGCTGTCTATTCTGTTCTGTTGATTTATGTGTCTGTTTTTATGCCAATACTATGTTGTTTTAATTACTATAGACTTATAGATTAGTTTGATATCAGGTACCATGATACAACCAACTTTGTTCTTTCTCAAAATTGCTGTGATTATTCAGGTTCCATAAAATTTTAAGATTATTTGTTCTTGAAAAATGCCATTGGCATTTTGATATGGATTGCATTGAATCTGTACATTACTTTGGGTAGTATGGACATTGTAACAATGTTAATCATTCCTATACATGAGCACAGTATAAGCTTCCATTTATTCATATCTTCTTTAGTTTTTTTCTTCAGCATCATATAGTTTTCTGAGTATATGTTGCTTACATCCTCAATTAAATTTATTCCTACATATTTTTTAATACCATTATAAATGGGATTTGTTTTCTTAATTTGTCTTTCTGACAGTTCACTATTATAAAAATACAATCAATTTCTGAGTATTAATTTTGTACCCTGCTACTTTACTGAATTCACTTATCAGCTCTAATAGTTTTTTGGTGGTCTCTTTAGGGTTTTCCACATATAATCTCAAATCATCTGCAGATAATGGCAGTTTTACTTTTTTTCTAATTTGGACACCTTTGATTTCTTTCTTTTTTTTTTTTTTTTGTCTGAATACCCACTATTATGTTGCATAAAAGTGGTGAAAGTGGGCATCCTTGTCTTGTTCCTGATCGTAAAGAGAATGCTTTTAGCTTTTCCCCATTGAGTATGATGTTAGCTTTGGTTTGTCATATATGGCCTTTATTATGTTGAGGTATGTTCTTACCAGTTCCACTTTGATGAGAGTTTTTATCAAAAATGAATGTTGAATTTTGTTAAATGCCTTTTCTGCATTTATTGATATAATCATATGATTTTTATTTTTCATTTTGTTTATGTGGTGTATCATATTAGCTGATTTACAGATATTGAACCAACCTTGCATCCCATGAATAAATCTCACTTGATCATGTTGTATAATCTTTTTAATGTATTGCTGAATTTGGTTTGATAACATTTTGTTGAGTTTTGCATGTACGTTCATCAGAGATATTGGCCTATAGTATTATTTTTTGTAGTGTGTTTGTCTGGTTCTGGAATCAGGGTAACACTGACCTTGTAAAATTAGCTTGAGAGCTTTCTCTTCTCCTGAATTTTTGGAATAGTTTGAGAGGGATAGGGGGTAATTCTTCTTTGAATATTAGGTAAAATTCACATGTGAAGCCATTTGGTCCAGGACTTCTGTTTGTTGGGAGATTTTTGATTGCTGGTTCAATTTTGTAATCAGTTCATATTTTCTGCTTCATCTTGATTCAGTCTTGGAAGACTATGTTTCTAGAAATTTACTCATTTCTTCCAGTTTGCCCAATTTGTTGGCATATAATTGTTTGTAATATTTTCATATAATTCTTTGTATTTCTGTGGTGTCAGGGTCACTTATCCTCTTTCATTTCTGATTTTATTTATCTAAGTCCTCTTTTTTTTTTTTTCTTGATGAGTCTGGCTAAAGGTTTATTAGTTTTGTTTATCTTTTTAACGAACAGGCTTTTGGTTTCATTGATCTTTTGTATTGATTTTTTAGACTTTATTTCATTTATTTCCACTCTGATTTTTATTATTTCCTTCATTACACTCATTTTGGGTTTTGCTTGCTATTCTCTGTCTAGTTCCTTTAACTATATGGTTAGATTGTTCATCTAAGATTTCTCTTGTGTCTTGAGGTAGGCGTGTATTTCTATGAGTTTCCCTCTTCAGACTGCTTTCACTGTGTCTCACAAATTTTTTTTTATTTGTTTTTTCATTTTCACTTGTCTCAAGGTATCTTTTGTTTTCTTCCTTGATCTTGTTGTTGACTCAATCATTATTTAGTAGTATTTTATTTAGCTTCCATGTATTTCTGTATTTTAAAGTTCTTTTCTTGGGCCGGCCCAGTGGCGCGGCAGTTAAGTGCTGGCTTGCGAAGCCAGCGTTCCTGGTTCGGGTCCCGCTTATGAGGGCCAGGGACAGTGTCCTAAAAAAGAAAAAATAAATAAAGTTCTTTTCTTATAATTGATTTTCTTCATAAGATTGTGATCAGAGAAAAACACTTGCTATTATTACTACCTTCTTAAATTTATTGAGACTTGAGCTGTGGCCTGACATATGATCTATTGGAAAATGATACATATGAGGTCTGACAAGTTCAAGAGTTTGTTGCACAGATGTTACTAGCTTTTTTTGATATCAAAGGGATTACTCATTATGAATTTGTACCAACTGGACAAACAGTGAACCAAGTTTACTATTTGGAAGTGCTGAAAAGGCAGTGTGAAAAAGTTAGATGACCTCAACTTTCTGTCAATTCATGGCTCTTGCTTCATGACCATGCACCAACTCACATGGCACTTTCTGTGAGGAAGTTTTTAGCCAGTAAACAAATCACTGTATTGGAACACCCTCCCTACTCACCTGATCTGGCCTCCAATGACTTCTTTCTTTACCTGAAGATAAAGGAAATATGTAAAGGAAGACATTTTTATGACATTCAGGACATCAAGGATAATACAACAGAGCTCTGATAGCCATTCTAGAAAGAGTTCCAAAATTGCTTTGAAGGGTGGACTAGGCGCTGGTGTTAGTGTATAGCTTCCCAAGGGGAGTACTTGGAAGGTGACTGTAGTGGTATTCAGCAATGAATCTAGCACTTTTTATAGGATGAGTTTGCAAACTTAATGGTCTGACCTTTGTATGCACTTTAAGAGAATGTATATTTTGCTGCTTTGTGGTGAAATGCTCTAAAAATATCAATTACTTTCATCTGATCAAATTTGATTTATGACTGCTATTTCTTTGTTGATTTGCTGTCTGGAAGATTTGTCCATTGGTGTCAATGGGTAGTTAAAGTCCTCTACAATGATTTTATTACTGTCAATCTCTCTCTTTATGTCACTCAACATTGGCTTTATTAACTCTTATTTTGCATGCATAAATGTTTACAGGGTTTTGTCCTCTTGTTTGATTGATCACTTAATGATTATGTAATTTTTTTTGTCTCTTATTATAGCCTTTATTTTAAAATCTATTTAGTCTGATGTAAATATGGCTACCTCAACTTTTTTTTTTTTTATTGTTTCCATTAGCATGAAATATCTTTTTCTATCCCTTTACTTTTAGTATGTGTGTGTCTTTCTGTCTGAAGTGGGTTTCTTATACACAATATATGTATGGATCTTGTTTAAATCCATTCAGCTACACTTATGTCTTTCAATTGGAGCATTTAATCCATGTACATTTAAGATCATATTGATAGATACATAGTTATTTTTATTTTGTTATTCATATTTATGTTCTTTTTTCCCTCCTTCTTCTTAAAGAGGTCCCTTTAACATTTCTTGTAGTACTGGTTTGGTGAGAATGAACTCCTTTAGCTTTTTCTTGTTTTGCATGCTCTTTAATTCTCCTTTACTTTTAAATAATAGTCTTGCTGTGTAGAATAGACGTGGTTGTAGGTCCTTGCTCTTCATCACTTTGCATATTTGGGCAATCCCTTTTGGCCAAACTGAAGTTTCAGTTCAGAAATGAGCTGACAATATTACAAGAACTCCCTTATAAATAACTAGTTATCTTTCTCTTGCTGTTTAGGATTCTCTCTTTGTCTTCGACCTTTGCCATTTTAATTATAATGTGTGTTCATGTGGGCCTGTTTCAGTTCATCTTATTTGGGATTCTCTGTGCTTCCTGGACTTGTATGTCCATTTCCTTCACCAGGTTAAGAAAGATTTTAGTCATTATTATTTCAAATACATTCTCAGTCCCTTGCTTTTCCACTTCTCCTTCTGGTACCCCTATGATGGGAATGTTGTTATGTTTGATGTTGTCCCAGAAGTCCCTTAAACTATACCCATTTTTTAAAATTATTTTTCTTTTTGCTATTCTGATTTGGTGTTTTCTGCTATCTTGTCTTCCAAATTGCTGATTCAATCCTCGGCTTCATCTAATCTGCTGGTGATTCCTTCCGGTGCCTTCTTCATTTCAGTTATTGTAGTATCCATGTCTTACTGTTTCTGTTTTTTTCATGGTTTCTATGTCCTTTTATATGCTTACTATTTCTTTTTTGATGTTCTCACTGAGTTCATCCATTCTTCCCCTAAATTCTTTGAACATCCTTATAAGCATTGTTTTGAACTTTGTATCTGATAGGTTGTTTGCTTTTATTTCATTTAGCTCTTTTTCTGGAGCTTTTTCTTGTCCTTTCATTTGGGACTTATTTATTTATTTATTTATTTATTTATTTATTTATTTATTTATTTTAGTTGCCTCTCTGTGTTTATTTCTACATATTAGGTAGATGTGCTATGTCTCTGAGTCTTGGCCAGGTGGCCTTATGTGATAGGTACCCTGTGGGGCCTAGTGGTACAGTCTTTCTGGTCACCTGCACTGGGTGTTCCAGGAGTTTACCTTGTATGAATTGTGTGCCCTCCTGTTATAGTTGAGCCTTTATTGCTATTGGCACATCAATGAGTATGATTGACTCTTTGGCTATTTGGCTCTGGGATTTGGCCATGTCCACAGCTTATGTGCTGCTCTTTGGCAACTTACCTCAGCTTACCCTATGGAGCAGGATTTTCCCCTAGTGGGCTCTGGTGCTTGCTGAGAACCCCCTTTTGCTGTGGCCCTAGTGGGGCTTAATTGGGTTATGTCCTGTTGTGACCTGAAAGTGACCTTTAGGTCTGTTGATTCTGGGACTTCCTGGGAGGGGCTCTGGTGAAACTCCAGGTCAGTCATTGCCTATGACCCAACAGGAACTAATTGGTAGGAGCTATAAAGTGATCTGCTGTTGTTTGTTTCCTGTGCTAGACCTGGAGGTGCTTGGGAGTGGCCATGCTGCAAACCAAGGATGGATGCCTGGGACCTGGGCTTGTTCCAAAAAAATCCCAGGGTACCCCAAGGCCTGCTGCTGCTGTTTGCAACTATAAAGCTTAGCCACTGATAGAGTCTCATGCGGTATATGAGTTGGGTGAGGTGGGGTCTCAGGGCGTCACCAGGCTGGGACAAGTAGTATTTACCAGGTTAGTATAGATTCTGATTTGGTGCTACTGGTGAGCCTAGAGCTATTTAGCAAAAGTCTCAGAGCACACTGAGGCCATCTGCCACCCACCTGGGGCCAACGAACCCCTGACAGTTGTCCAAGAAATAGTGCAATGCAGGTAGGGCTGGCTGCTGGCTAAGATTTTGCCTCCAGCTTTGGGTCAGTTGGGTGGATTGGGTCCCAAGTTGTCTCCAGGGTAGAAAGAGAAGAGTTCACCAGGCCAATACAGGTTCAGATTTGTCTGTGTTGGGGAGGGCTCAACATAGGAAAGATGAGACCAGCCTGCTGGTTGCACAGGGAAAGTATTATACACAGGGGAAATGGTATCTGTCGCTCCAATCCTCACCCCATAGCCACACAACTCAGTCTCTCCCTGTATATGTCTAATGCTTCCTGAGTCACAGACCTTCTGCCAGAGCCCAGGGTTTCTCTCTGTGAGCAGGTGAGTCTGTGGAAAGGCCCTTTAAGAAGAGTCTGGGTATTCTGAAGCCTTCCATCTCACCTGGATGGTTGGGATCCTCACTGTTTTTCATAGCCAGATGCTGTGGGGGCTCCTATTTCCAGCACTGGTACTGCAGGAACCTGGTGTGAGTCTGGGGTCCCTTGCTCCTGTGGAGGGGACCTCTGTGGTTGAGATAACCCTCCTGATTCTTAACCACTACATGCAGGTGTGGGGCTGGCCCATTTTGTGTCCCCATTTCTCCTACTGTTCTCTCTGTGGCTTCTTCTTTATCCTTAGTTATAGGACTTCTGTTGAGCTAGGATTCATATGGTTCTCTAGGTTGATTGTTTTATAATTTAGTTGTAATTTTAATGTGGTCACAAGAAGAGGCAAGCACAGCATTAATCTCTGCTGCCATCTTGGGTGTTCCTGTCCCTGCATTCCTATAATTAATAAAATTAAGTTTTTTTGTAAAATTTACACTTGTTCCTGCTTGTGTTAATCTCTGCCTTGTTTACTAACCTGTATCTTTCTTTATAACTTCTAATGTCCTTGAACAAATGATTCCCCCCTCCACCCACCCAAGCACTTCTAACCTACATCCCAAACATTGCTTTCTTTTATAGATTCCTATGGAAACAAAGTCATCAGGAAATTGTGAGGGATATTTGGGGAGGGAGTGGGGAGAATGGGAGAAAATTGGGCTTGCAGTGATATTTTCTCTAGACCTTAGGCACCTTGCTCTGATATGGTTATTTTACATTCTTGGTGATTTCTGTCTCACCCATGACTATGTTTGTGCTTCTTTTCTAAATATTTAGGGTATCTTTCCTCATGAACTTATTGGTATATTGAAAAGACATAAAGTTCCTTGTTATCTGCATTTTATTTTGCCCCTATTCTGTCCCTCATTGTTTTGCTTCTACCTTTGTTCTTCTTTTTCTCTCCATTCCTCCCCAGCTCTTCTGTACTTTGCCCATAGCCATTTAGATTTATTATCAGTTATTCCTATTTGTTTGATTAGATCTTCTTTTCATGGTCTATGCTGAAATTTCATTCATGAGCCTTATTCTTTATCCCCTCTAATTTCATTCCATGATAACTTTTCCCTCACTTGTTATTTCTCTCAATATCTGCTGTCTCATTTTCTTCAATGGCTTCAATAAGATGTATGGCTACTCATTCCATTCCCTTTAATCACTTTTTGACAGTCATTATGCTTAAATATTTAGCCTCCATTGATTTCCATTTGCACATCACAATTTAGTTAAGACTATGATGTCAAATATCCTTTACAGAATTTTTATTTCTCTTTTTCCCTTGTCATGCTTCTTTGCTTTTGCATACAGTTTCCTCAGAAATTTCCTTGGAGTGATTTTCTTAGAAGTGCCTCTGTATTTTTTTTCTCCTTAGGTTTTCTGTTTCAGTCCTTTCTTCTTCCTCTGCTTATGTTAACTAATGCTTCTCTCATTACCTCCCCACCCCTTTTCATTCACTAATGAACACAACTGCTGATTTTTTATATAATCTCCTGATTTAATGAACCTGATGAAGAGGACTTCAATTGCAGCTACTCCAAAATTTTTGCTACATTGTTATAGGATTGAAGAGAAAGGAGAAATGTTAATAATTAGATAGTACATAAAGGACCATTATGGTAAGTTATACAGCCAAGCTAGAAGAAAGCAAAATATTATAAGCTGAACTCTGGCCATGAGATTATTAAGGAATTATGGTGAATGTCTAGAACTCTGAATTTCAGAATTTAGAGGGGGTAAAGAGCCTTCCTCTTCAAGATAGGTCCAAGATGCTGCTTTCCAGGATCACACCAAAATTACAGATAAATTATAGAACAATCAACCTCAAAAATTATCTGAATACTAACTGAATAGATCCCTTGTAACTAAGGATATAAAGAAGTCACATCAAGACTTAAGAGGGGTGGAGGTGTGAAACAGGCTGAGGTGTGAAACAGGCTGACCCCAAACCCACATATAGTGGTTGAACAAAAGAAGGGACACCTCAGTGGGGAGATATCCCCAGAAGAAGGAAAGATCCAAGCTCCACCCTGAGCTCCTCATACCAGGGTTTCTTTGCCACAAAGAGGAGTTCCTACAACATCTGACAGTGAAAATCAGTGAGGTCTCTGTATTCCCATCCCAGTGTGATGGAAGGCAGCTGGAAATCTAGATGATGGAAGGCAGCTGAAAACCTAGGTACCTTCTTAAAAAGCCCACATGCAGACTCACTTACTTACAAACACTCACTTGGTCTCAGGTGGAGGAGTGGCCACTCAATGAGCACCACAGACATACATGAAAAGGCTGAGTTGTGTGGCGTTGGAGTGAAGGCTGGAGAGCCATTATCCCTGTTAGAGCCTGCCTCATGTGTAGCTTACAGGAGGGCATCATCTTTTCTATGTTGAACCCTCCTCCAAAGAGCTAATTCTGAGTCCACCTTGGTCTGGTGAAATCTGTGCATATGCACTAACTTACAGACGCCCTTGATCCCTACCTGAATAGCTGGTGTTGCATCACCAGCGGCACTCTTGGCTGCTGAGTGGCTGGCCCTACCCCCACAAGCTGGAGCGGCCTTTTACAGCAGTAGACAGCCTACAGCAGCCAAAGAACTGGTAGTGATGGACAGTGACCCAGACCCTGTGCCACGGCCTCTCTTGAGCATCTCTCAGGGACCTGCAGGCCTGAGGCGAGCGGTAGCTGGCCATGGTGCTCTCAAGTCAGTTTTCGGAAGTCACAGGCCTCACAAAGATGCAAGAAATGAAACTGCATTAACTTTGTAAAAACCATATCCCATAGCTCCCTAGAATCCTGCACTGCTCACCTAGAACTGCATTGCCAGAGGCATTCTCAGCACCTGGTTGACCAACTTTGCAATGTGGGCCATGGAAGCCTTTTACAACAGCAGAAGGCCCACAGCTACCCAGGGGGCCTTTAGGTGGTAGGCATGACCAAACCAGTGCCGCAGCTTCTCATGGACAGCTCTCCAGAATTTATGAGCCTGGGGAGAGCATGCCTGGCTGCAGTATTCTCAGGGTGATTCACAGAGTGGATATAGGCCAGGAACTGCCCCGAAGTGAGTGGTGGCTGGCTGCACTGTGCACAGGGCAATTTGTGAAGTGGTCACAAACTGAGCACTGGCTCTAGACCTAAATCTGCATTAACTTTGTACAAACCACCCGCTGTGCCTCATGACTCCCTGGGAACCTGTCCCACTCAGCTAGGGCTTCATCCCTGAGGGCACTCTCAACTTCAGGTCAACAAGCATGGCCCATGAACCTAAAAAGACTTCTTCAATTGCTGAGTCTTATAGGCAGCTGGCAGATGGCAATAGGCGTAGGGGGCTCTGGGCCTTTTGTTAAGCTGCCCCAGGCCCAATACTGGTTGCAGCTGTCCTCAATTCACAGTGATGCCAACACCACATGGTCAAGCACATCAGCAGCCAACAACATAAAGCTTTGTGGTCTTTACCATGTAGCTGTGGGCCAGTCATGGATAAGGCTGAAATTGGCATGCATGAGAGACCCTCTTAAGAGACACCAGGAACAACACACCCAGAGGCCAGCTTCAGACCAGACCACAGCTCTATATGGTTAGCCCCACAATCAGTAAACCCAAAGGGTGGACTCAACTTGCACAAGTCCATAAGGGCAAATTCCCCTCTGAGGGATAAGCTCCCACATAGCAGCTCACACTGTGAGCATAGCCAATCCTCACAATCACTCAGCCTGGGATGCAAACTCATTCACTGAGATACCAAAAGCAAGCTACAACTACATCACAAAGCTCAGCTACAACAGAAAAACATGCACAACACAGTCAAAGGACACTTCTGGGACACACACATAGGAGACTAGGTAGAGTGTGCCATTGGATGACACAGGACACATGCTATATAAGGCCTCCCAGCAAAGACTGAGAGAGACATAGGAAATCTACCTAATACACAGATGTAAACACAGAGAGGCAGCCATAATGAGGAAACAAAGAAACATGTCCCAAATTAAAAAACAAAACAAAACAAAACAGGAGAAACCTCCAGAAATAGAACTAAATGAAATGGCAGCAACCGACCTACCAGAGGCAAAATTGAAAACACTGGTCATAAGAATGTTTAAGGAACTTAGTGAAAATTTCAATAAAAAGATAGAAGCATGTCTTCCTTTCACTATTTCCTTTATCTTTGAGTAAAGAAAGAAGTCATCAGGGGCCAGATCAGGTGAGTAGGGAGGGTATTCCAATGTAGTTATTTGCCTACTGGCTAAGTAATTTGCTCACAGACAGTGCTGTGTGAGCTGGTGTATTGTTGTGATTCAAGAGACATGAATTGTTGGCAAAAAGTTCAGGTCGTTTTCATCTAACTTTTTCACGCAGGCTTTTCAGCATTTCCAAATAGTAAACTTCGTTAACTGTTTGTCCAGTTGATACAAATTCATAATGAATAATTTCTCTGATATAAAAAAATATTAGCAACATCATTGCTACAAGTTCACGAATTTAGTTGTCTAACCTCGTGTATGTGTATACCTGTATGGTTAGGGGATATAAAATACAGCATAGGAAATATAATCAATGGTATTGTAATAGCTATCTGCAGTGTCAGATGGGTAGTAGGCTTGTTAGAGTTATTATTTTGTGAGGGGTGTTATATGTGCAAGTATTATGTTGTTTTGCACATGTGAAATTAATAGTAAAAAAAAAATTAAAAGAAGAGCCTTGCTCCTAAAAATGTGGTCTGTGGACCAGCAGCCTTGACATCACATAATATTCGTTAGAAGTGCAGAATCTTTGTTTCTACCTCAGATCCACACCATCAGAATCTGTATTTTTTAATATATGTATGCAGATTACCATTTGAAAACACTGGTATAGAGGAAAGCATCCTTAAATTTCAATCAAGTTCAGCTTTTGCACTCCTTAGGCAAACTTTGAGTAGTGACTTGAACTCATTGAATTTCCATTTACTCACTCCATGAACTGTGAATAATAATACCTACATTGTAGGAATAGAAATAAAATATATATTTTATGCTTTGAAAGTTTTAATTAAACTATAGCTAACATACAATATTATATTAGTTTCAGGTGTATGCCATAGTTATTCAACATTTATATACTTAAAAAAGTGATCACCATCAAAAGTCCAGCAACCATCTGACACCATACAATGTTATTACAATATTATTGACTGTATTCCCTATGCTGTACATTAAATCCCCATGACTTATTTATTTTATAACTTGAAATTTGAACCTCTTATTCCCTTCACCTTCCTCCCTTTTAAAATATTTTTCAATTATAGTTGGAATTCAATATTATTTTATATTAGTTTTAGGCTTACAGCATAGAAATATGAACAATTCTTGTAGCAGTCAATAAATAGTAACAGTTATACTTGTGGATTTCTTAAGAGATAAAACAGAGAGGGGATTTTAGTTTCTTTGGCTACGTTTAAGTTTGGAGTTATTAAAAGGAGGAAATGCCTAGGTCCAAAAACACTCCCATTTTTCTCCCTGCCATATAAAACAAAAATCTACATTTTTCAAGCCATATAGATGAAAGCTAAATTATGTTATGAGTTATAAAGGTATTAATGCATAAGCAAATGTTTTAAATTATTTATATAAACAAAAAAAGGGTTCAATGTTAACCCTTGATACCATTTCAGGAACTTTTCTTTAGTAAGAAGAATAATGACTGGACTTGGTTTTGAGTCTCAATTCACTTATTAATTAGGTAAGCTTGGCCAAGTCATACAACTTTTTGTGTCCTCAATTTTGTGTAAAATGTGGGGAATAATAATAATAATTTGTAGGGTTGCTTTGAGAATCAACTAAAATAATGTAATTTATTTATTTATATATTCATCATCCCATTCATGCATCCATCCATTCATTCCAAACATTTATTAACTGTGTGTTACATTCTGGGCAACAGGAAAGTCACCAGACATATCAAAGTAAAGAAGAGACAGTCCTTCTTTTAAGGAGCTCACTCTTTTTAAAAGAATATATGTAAAGCCTAGCTACCAATAAATAAATATCAATCACCATACTAGACACACTATTTTATTTGTTTCTGAAGAAAACTGAGGCTTAGAGATGATAAGTAACTTCCCAAGAGCATTCAATGACTCAATGGCAGACACAAAATACAATAAACTCTAATAGTATAAGCTCTAGAGCAAGCATTATGCAAAAGTTAGCTGTTATAATCATGGCAGTGGGCAGAATTCCTGTTTTTTACAAATTTGTTTTACATCACTTTACTTTTTTTTTTTTTTTAAGCTGAGCCATCCTGCCACCTGTTGGCAGCACAGTGGCTGCTCAGCTTGGGCTGGGCATTGAACTGCTGTTGCTCAGAGCTCAGCTCACACTCTTGAGTGAGCTCTTAACTAACTGAGCCACTTGGCCAGCCCCAACATCACTTTACTTTTATGAGAGACCTAAATCAGTACCTATTCTTGCTAACCAAAAGAAATCCCAGAAGGATTTTCACACACACACACACACACACACACACACACACACACACACAAAATGAAAATAGCATTCAGTGTTTGTTTTGCAGTGAGCCTCACAGAGGCAGCTGCACCCCTATCAGGGAAAGTGGCACAGCTAAGCTCCTTCCTCAGGCACTACACTCAGCAGCTCAGCATCAAACTGCTAAAACTTTGTACTGTGTCTGTGAGCATCTGTGCATTACCTCAACTTATTTAGTGCACCCATTAGCAAGATGTGTCCTAAGGTATCAGAAAAGTGTAAGAGAGCTCATAAGGGTGTTATAGTTAGCTTAAAACTGAAAATAACTAAGCATACTTGGTATGATTTGGTAAGTTATTTTTTGGGTCTGGGAACACGTAAAATTTTTCCATGAAAATTAATGGTAATTGCTTCTTTATTTTATGTCATTTTAGTTTAGGAAAGTTTTCATAGGGACACTCTACATTTGGATAGCAGGGGAAACCTGTAGTAGATGGCTTTATTGGATACCCCCTTGCCCGTAGGGTTCCCTGTTTTGCATCTTTTCCTGAGAAGTAAATTCCTTCTACTGTGTGCTATTTCTCTTGTACAGATGCTGCCCAGCTGGAGTTGGGACTGAGAAGTCACCTGCATAATGTTAAAACTCACTCTCCTTCCATTCCCAGAAGAAACACACACACACACACACACACACACACACACACACACACACACACACACACGCAAAACCTGTGGTTAAATTTCATGCTCCTTTTAACTCTCCAGCAGCCATTTGGTCTCCAATGTTTCTGTTCTTTGGTTAAATTTATTTTATATGTACTTCCCTTTAATTTTAAGGACATGTATCTTCATGAAAAGAACAAAGGGAGAAAAACAACTTGTAAATTATTACAAGAAAAATCCCTGCTAAAAGCAGTAATTTTACTGATAGATGGCAGAATCATTTGAAAAGTGAATACCGTATTTACTAAGTCTAACCTTACATTTAGTAAGCCAAAAAAGTGTTATCTAGGTCCATCCACTGTGTATGTGGATGTTTTGGAATAAACATGCCTAATGAGGAATGTGTCTAGGGTAGTTTTGAAGGAACCTGTATAACCTCAGGTTCTGATTCAGAGTTTGATTTTAACAAATATCAAAGTGGGCAAAGTTGAATCTATTGTAAATAAATTTGTCACAGCAAAAACAACATTAAAATGCTGTCAAAGCAACACTATTTTTAAAAAAACTAACACATCCAAGAATTACTGTTCCACATAAATTTTCTTTGAAAAATTCTCAACTATTTATACAGTTTTATAACATCTACAAAGCACTGAAAAGGAGGACATAAGCTCTCTCATTATTAGTAAACCTGGATGTGTGCCTGACCAGCATAAGAAATTTGGGTATTATCAAGTCTTTTATAAAACAATATAAAGCAAAATAGAAAGAACTCAGTAAAGCATATATTTATTGGTTTTCAGTCAAGATAGCAGAGTAGGTGAATGCTGTGATAGCTTGCTCTCATGACTCCAACAAAATTATAACTAAAATTCAGAACAACCATCACCGAGAGTCACCTGAAGCCTAGGCTGAATGTAAGTCCCATAACTAAGGATATACAGAAGAAACCACCTCAAGACTGGTAGGATGGACATAGCCACAGAATTGGCTGGTCGCACACCACATGTGGTGGTCAAAAATTGCAAGGAATAGCTCAGCCGCAGAGGTCCCTTCTGAGGAATGAGAAGTCCTAACCCCACATCAGGCACTCCTGCCCATGGTTCCAGAGATGTAAAGAAAAGTCCCCATAGCTTCTGGTTATAAAGCAAAGATTGTAGCTGAATGAGATGGAGAGGGCTCAAGACCCAGGCATTCCTCTTAAAGGGCCTGCATACAGACTTACTTGCTAATGAACTCACTCACTCTGAGTTCCGGCACTGGGGCAGCAGCTTGAAAGGTGCCAGGGACATATTGGGAGGAACTAAATTGTTTGGCTGCAAGGTGAGGGCTGGAGTGGCAGCTTTCTCACAGACAGATATACTGGCAGAAACCATAATTCCTTTGTTGAGCCCTCCCTCAATCTAGTGTGCAAATGCAGGCAGATGCCGTGTCTCAGTCTCCATCAACCTCGCTAACACTGTTTGCCCTGCCCTTGTAATTCCCTAATATCCCACCCTACCCAACTTGTGGCCCCACGTGAGTCATTTCCAGTGGCTTTTCCATACAAACAATCTGTTTTGGCTCATGCTGCAGAAAACGCTAAAGGAGTTAAAACCAGTATTGCAAGAAATGTTAAAGGGACTATTTTAAGAAGAAGGAAAAAAAAAATCAAAGATCAATAATATAAATAATAAAATAGCAAAGAATACACATCTATCAATAGTTACTTTAAATGTAAATGGATTAAATCCTCCAATCATAAGTCATAGGGTGGCTGAATGGATAAGAAAACAAGACCCTTACATATGGATAACAAGAGATTCACTTCAGATCGGAAGACACATAATTTTTGTAGTTTTGTAAAAAACTACCAATCATGCGTCACAACCACACTCATGTACAACAGACGTGCAGGGCCAGGATTAATCTAGGCCTCAAGTGGCCGACTCTGTTCCCACAAGACACAGAGGAATTTTTGTACAGCAGAAGACAAACTGAAGAGAGCTTGGTGGACTTTAGCCAAGACCGGCACTAGTTTTTTTTGTTGTTTTCTCCTTTATTGGTTGCTTGTTTTGGTTGTTTTTGGTTTTTATTTCTATTTCATTATTATCATTTTCTAGTTTTTAATATAGGCATATATATGGATGTATATAGGTGAATATATGTCCATTTATATGGGTGAATATATATATATTTTTTTTCTTTTCTTTTCTTTTTTTTGCTTTCTTTCCCATCCTCATTCTCTCCCTTCTTTTCTTCATTCTTCCCACTCCTCTACTTTGCCTCCTTTCCTTTTTTTTTTTTTTTTCTGTTTTCTGTTTTTTGTCTTTTGGTATTGCTATTTGGTTTCTCGTGTTTATTCTATTTTTTATTTTGTTTTCTCTTTTGTTCTTTTCTTTGTGGTTGTTGTTTTGGTTTTTTTTCTTTTGTATGTTTGATATTTCTGTACAAGTTGAGTGTAGGTTGTTGGTTGTTTTATTTTTTTTACATGTGAGAACATTTGGTTTCCTTTGGTAGCTGTGGTGGTTGTACATGTTGATTTGTTTTGCACTAAAATCGTTCTGCAGCTTGGCCCACCCAAAGAGACACAAGAATCATCATACCCAGAGGGCAACTTCAGTTAAAAACCAGAGCATTACCGGGTTTGACATACAAGAGTCACACCCAAAGGGAAGTCACTACAGGCACAAGAGTCCAAAGGGCCAAACCTCATGGAAGGGATCAACCCTCACACAGCAGCTCATAAACTATGGACACTACTAATGCTCACAGCTAATCAGCGTAGGAGTCAATCCCATCTACTGACAAGCCAAAAATAATCAAAGCTCAACTTCAACAGGAGAAGACACACATCACAAGGAATACCTCAGATATACGTGCACAAGAGAATAGGGAGACTGAGTAATTCAAATATAAAGGATATACTCTGTATAAGTTAACCCAGAAAAGACTGAGAGACCTAGAGGATCTATCTGTCACATGGAAGCAAGCACAAAGAGTAAGCTGGAATGGGGAACCAAAGAAACACAACACAAATAAAAGAACACAAGAAACCTCCTGAATCAGTGGAACTAAAGGAAATTGAGGTAAAAAATCTATTGGAGACAGAGTTCAGAACACTGATTATTAGAATGTTCAAGGAAATTAATGAGAACATAAAGAAAGATAGAGAAATCATGAAAAGCAACCAGCTAGAATTAAAGAGCACAATTACTGATTAAATAACAAACTCGATGGAATTACTAGCAGACTAGAAGAAGCAGAGGATCGAATCAGTGACTTAGAAGACAAGAAAGTAGAGATCATCCAAGCAGAACAACAAAAAGAAAAAAAAAAAGAAAAACATTGAGAATAGTTTAAGAGAGCTGGGAGACAACATCAAACTCAACAACTCTCATATCATTGGAATACCAGAAGGAGAAGAGAGGGAGCAAGGGATTGAGAACATATTTGAAATAATAATATCTGAAAACTTCTCTAACCTGGCAAAGAACATTGAAATGCAAGCCCAGGAAGTACAGAGTGTTCCAACCAAGATGACCCCAAACAGGCCCACACCAAGACACATTATAGTGAAAATGGCAAGCGTTAAGGACAAAGACAGAATCCTAAAAGCAGCAAGGGAAAGGCAGCAAGTTATTTACAAGGGCACCCCCATAAGATTATCCGCTGACCTTTTCTACAGAAACTTTGCAAGCTAGAAGGGAGTGGCAGGAGGTTTTCAAAGTGATGAAAAAGAAAGGCTTACAACCCAGATTGCTGTATCCAGCAAGGTTATCATTTAAAATTGAAGAGGAGATAAGGAGCTTTCCAGAAAAGAATAAGCTAAGGGAATTAATTACCACCAAGCCAGCACTGCAGGAAGTGTTACAAGGGCTTCTTTAAGCAGAAGAGAAAAAACAACCTAACTAAGGAAGACTAGGAACACAAATAACAAAATGGCAATAACTATACACCTACAAATAATCACATTAAATGTAAATGGATTACATGCTCCAATCAAAAGACAGGGTGGCTGAACTGATAAGAAAGCAAGACCCCTGCATATGCTGTATACAGGAGACTAACCTCAGATCAAAAGAAATATATAGGCTGAAAGTAAAGGGGTGGAGTAAAATATTTCATGCAAATGGAACTGAGAAAAAAGCTGGAGTAGTGATATTTATATCAGATAAAAAGGACTTTAAATTGAAGAATATAATAAAGGACAGAGAAAAGCCCTGCATAATAATAAAGGGATCAATCCAACAAGAGGACATAACACTAGTAAACATCTGTGCATTTAACATAGGAGCTCCTAAATATATAAAACAGATATTGACAGACATAAAGACAGAGATCAACAGTAACACTATCATAGTAGGGGACTTCAACACCCTGCTGTCACCAATGGACAGATCCCCCAGACAGAAAATCAACGTGGAAACAACAACCTTAAATGACACATTAAACCAGCTGGATTTAACTGATATTATCAGAGCATTTCACCCCAAAGCTACAGAATATAAATTCTTCTCAAGTGCACATGGAATATATTCCAAGATAGACCACATATTAGGCCACAAAACAAGTCTCAACAAATTTAATAAGATTGAAATCATTTCAAGAGTCTTCTCTGAACGCAATGCTATGAAACTAGAAATCAATTATAGGAGAAATCTGGAAAGCTGACAAATAAATGGAGGCTAAATAACATGTTACTAAATAGCGAGTGGGTCACAAATGACATCAAGGAGGAAATCAAAAGATACCTCAAGACAAACGAAAGTGAAAACTCCACGACCGCAAATCTCTGTAATGCAGTGAAAGCAGTCCTAAGAGGGAAGTTCATAGCAGTGCAGGCCTACCTAAAGAAGGAAGAAAAGACTTCTGGTAAAATGGTGCAACAGACAGATGCTGTGCTAACTGCCTCCCAGGATCACACCAAAATTACAAGCAAATTATACAGCATTCAACACTGGAGGTCCCCAGAACGCTGGAGGAACAGAACCACTAAACGAAGAACTTTAAAAGGAGGCCAAGTCGGATCTGGTAGGACGGGCAGAGACAAAAGAGGGCGCGCCCCATGAGGGAAGCCCCAGCTGTGGGGAGGCTTCTCTGGTTGGGGGAGAAACCCTCCGGCCACACACCAAGCTCACCAGCCCAGAGCTCCTTTGCCAGGAAAAGGAGTTCCAAAATAGCCGGCAGTAAATTAGTGAGGACTCTCTTTGCTCAGCCCGGTGAGGCTAACAGCGGCTGGAGAATCAGTGGGGCTGGCACATGGACTCGCTCGCCGGTGAGCACTTAACTGGTTCCTAGTGGAGGAAGTGGCTGTTTGAGCCAAACCCGGGAGCCTGTGGGGACGGGCTGAACTGAGCACCTTTGGTGCAAAGGCTGGAGGTTTTTGGATTGTTGTTCTGTGGTGCGGAGCCTGCACGCGAGTGGTGTAGGGAGGGCGCCATTTTG
Source organism: Aselliscus stoliczkanus (assembly GCA_033961575.1). Lineage (NCBI taxonomy): Eukaryota > Metazoa > Chordata > Mammalia > Chiroptera > Hipposideridae > Aselliscus > Aselliscus stoliczkanus. The sequence continues at coordinate 39,010,736 of CM066731.1, forward strand.
TCAGGCTTGGGCCCTCCCACGGATGATCAGGTCTGAGACCTCATTGGTCTGGTGAAATTGGCGCAGAAGTGTGTGTGTGCGTGTGTGTGTGTGCGTGCGCACTTGTGCGCGCATGCGGCCTTGGATCCCCACCCTCCACCCAGTTTATACTGCATTGCCAGGGAAACGCTCGGCGGATGCCCTCCGGCTCCAACAGGCTGCTCACTGAGACCCAGGAGTGCACGAGCGGCCTCGGATCCCCACCCTCCGCATGGCTTGTGCTGCGTTGCCAGGGAAACGCCTGCTGGGTGTGCTCCGGATCCAACAGGCTGCTCACTGAGATTCGGGAGTGCGCAAGCCGCCTTGGGTCCCTGTTCTCTGCACTGCACTTGCAGAGTTGCCAGTCTGGTGATTGGTTGTCGGGCTGCTCCGCCTGATCTGTGAGCGACTGATTGAGACAGGCTGAGACTGGGATTTTTCCTGGGAGTGTTGGGCCATGAGCTGTGTGCCTGCGTGATTCAGCCACGGCTCTCTTGGTGATCTATCTAATACATCAAAGCAACCCCAGAGCGACAGCCAGAATGGGGAAACAAAGAAACATGTCACAAGTAAAAGATCAGAAGAAACCTCCAGAAATGGAGCTAAATGAAACAGAGGGATCCAACCTTTCAGAGACAGAGTTTAGAACACTGATGATAAGAATGTTTAAGGAACTTAGCGAGGACATAAAGAAGGATAGGGAAACCATAAAAGACAACCTGTTGGAACTGAAGAATACAAGAACTGAAATGAAGAACACACTCGAAGGAATCACCAGTAGAGTAGATGAAGCAGAGGAGCGGATCAGCGATTTGGAAGATAAAATAGCAGAAATCGCCCAGTTGGCACAGCAAAAAGACCAAAGAATAAAAAACAATGAAAATTGTTTAAGAGCCCTATGGGACAAGGTGACACACAACCATCTCTAATCATAGGAATACCAGAAGGAGAAGAGAAGATGCAAGGGGTCGAAAAGGTATTTGAAAAAATAATGACTGAAAACTTCCCTACCCTGCTGAAGGAAATCGACATACATGCCCAGAAAGTGCAGAGGGTTCCAAACAAGCTGAACCCAAACAGGTCCACACCAAGACACATCATAGTTAAAACGGCAAAGGTTAAAGACAGAGACAGAATCCTAGAGGCTGCAAGACAAAGACAGCAGGTTACATACAAAGGAACTCCTGTTAGACTATAGCTGACTTGTCTACAGAAACTCTGCAGGCCAGAAGGGAGTGGCAGGAGATATTCAAAGTGACACAAAATAAAGGCCTACAACCAAGATTGCTCTACCCAGCATGGCTATCACTTAAAATTGAAGGAGAAATAAAGAGCTTCTCAGAAAACAATAAGCTTAAGAAATTCATTAACACCAAGCCAGCATTGCAAGAAATGTTAAAAGGGCTTTTTTAAACAAAAGAAAGGGGTAAACAAGCTAACCCAGGGAGACCAGGAATACAAATAACAAAATGGCAATACATATGCACCTATCAATAATCATTTTAAATGTGAATGGGCTAAATGCTCCAATCAAAAGACAGAGAGTGGCTGAGTGGATAAGAAAATAGGACACATGTATATGCTGTTTACAGATGGAATAAGATATTTCATGCAAATGGAAATGAGAAAAAAAAAAAAGCTGGAGTACCAATACTTATTTTGGACAAAATAGACTTTAAAATGACTACAATAAAAGACAGAGAACGGCACTATAACCCTAATAAACATCTATGCACCCAACATAGGAACTCCTAATTACATATAACAGATTTTGACAGACATAAAGACAGAGATCAACAGTAACACTATCATAGTAGGGGACTTCAACACTATTGTCACCAATGGACAGACCCTTTAGACAGAAAATCAACACAGAAAGAGGGGTCTTAAATGATACTTTAGACCAGCTGGACTTCGTTGATGTTTTTAGAGCAGTTCACCCTGAAAAAAACAGAATATACATTCTTCTCAAGTACACATGGGACATTTTCCAAGATAGACCATGTTAGGCCACAAAACAAGTCACCATAAATTTAATGAGATTGAAGTCGTATCAAGCAGATATAAAGGAAAAACTGATGGTTGCTGGCTGGGAGGGAGTGGGGATAAGGTAGAGGGGGAAGGTTTTGGACAGTGTAGGTGGGACTACAATTTTGCCACAGGGATATGGGGCAGTTCTGGGAATGTAATTGATAATGTTGTGAAGAGACTATTATGTTGCATGAAATAAGTCAGTTGGAGACAGACAGGTACCATGTGATCTCACTTGTGTGTGGAGTCTGAAGAGCTGAGTGAACGATCAAAGTAAATAGACTCGTAGATGTAGAGGAAAAACTGAGGGTTGCTAGTTGGGAGGGGGGTGGGGATGGGGGAAGGGGAAGGGATTAGACAGCATAAATAGACAACTACAATATTGCCACAGGGATATGAAACACAGTTCGGGGAATATAATAATGTTGTAAAAATTTTGTGGCGTGTCCGATAGTCACATGTCTTGTTAGGGAGAAAACTTCATGGATGGAGTAGAGGCTTGATCACTGCACTGTACACCTGAAGCTGATGTTGTATAGTATTATATGCCAACTGTAACTGAATATGTGGATGGTCACGGGATGTGGAATATACTGTGGAAAGGAATCAAAGGAATTGTAATAGATATGTATGATATGGGGGGGATTGGGGTGGTGAACTGGGGGAGGGGTGTTGTCACTTTGGGGGGTAAAAATTAAAACTATTGCATTGTGTTGTACACCTGAAACTAATAAAAAAATAAATTAATTAAAAAAAAAGGAAGAAAAATCTCAAATCAACAGGTTATCATTACACTTCATAGAACTGGAAAAAGAACAGCAAAAGAAGCCCAAAGGGAGTACAAGGTAGGAGATAATAAAGACCAGAAATAAATGATATAGAGAACAGAAAAACAATACAAAAGATCAACAAAACCAAGAGCTGGTTTTTTGAGGAGATAAACAAAATTGTCAACCTCTAGCCAGGCTCAACAAAAAAAAAAAAAAAGAGAGAGAGAGAGAGGGCTCAAATTAGTAAAATCAAGAATGAAAGAGGTGAAATGACTACAGACACCACCGAATTACAAAAAATTATAAGAAGTTACTATGAGCAACTATATGCCAACAAATTTGACAATCTGGATGAAATTGATAATTTTCTAGACGCATACAACCTTCCAAAGCTAATTTGACAAGAAACAGAAAATCTAAATAGACTGATTCCTACCAAGGAAATTGAATCACTAATCGACAAGCTCGCAACAAACAAAAGCCCTGGACCAGATCGCTTCACAAGTGAATTTTATCAACATTCAAAAAAGAACTATCACCTATTCTTCTCAAAGTACTGCAAAAAATGCTGAAGGAGGGAAGTCTCCCAAATTGTTTCTATGAAGCCACTATAACCTTTATTCAAAACCAGATAAAGACAGCACAAAAAAGGAAAACTACAGGCCAATATCCCTGATGAATATAGATGCAAAAATTCTCAATAAAATATTAGCAAACAGAATTCAGCAATATATTAAGAATGTCATACATCATGATCAAGGGGGTTTCATCCCTTGTATGTAAGGCTGGTTCAACATCCGTAAATGAATTAATGTGATACACCACATCAACAAAATGAAGGATAAAAGTCACATGGTCATCAATTGATGCAGAAAAGGCATTTGACAAAATTCAACAGCCATTTATGTTAAAAACCCTTAGCAAAGTGGGAAAAGAGCAATCATATCTCAACATAATAAAGGCCATATATGATAAACCTACAGATAACATCATACTCATTGGGGAAAAGCGAAAACCATTTCCCTTAAGATCAGGAACAAGACAAGGCTGTCCACTTTCTCCACTTTTATTGAACATAGTTCTGGAAGTTCTAGTCACAGCAATCAGACAAAAAAAAAAGAAATAAAAGGCATTCAAATTGGCAAGGAAGAAGTAAAATTGCCATTATATGCAGACGCCATGATACTATATATAGAGAACCCCAAAAACTCCATCAAAAATCTATTGGAACTGATAGACGAATTTAGTAAAGTAACAGGATACAAAATCAATATTCAGAAATCAGTTGCATTTTCATATACCAATAATAAACTATTGGATGGAGAAATTAAGAAATAGTCCCATACAATTGCGTCAAGAACTATAAAATACCTAGTAATAAATTTAACCAAAGAAGTAAAAGATCTATACTCAGAAAATTATAAGACACTGAAGAAAGAAATAAAAGAAGATACAAATAAATGGAAACACCTACCATGCTCATGGATAGGAAGAATTAATATAGTTAAAATGTCCATACTGCCTAAAGCAATATATACATTCAATGCAATTCTTATCAAACTACCAAGGACATTTTTCACAGAAATAGAAAATATAATCCTAAAATTTATATGGAACCATTAAAGACCCTGAATAGCCTCGGCAATCCTGAGAAATAAGAACAAAGTCGCGGGTATCACGCTGCCAGACATCAAAACATACTACAAGGCTACAGTAATCAAAACAGTCTGGTGCTGGCATAAAAATAGGCACATAGACCAGTGGAACAGACTAGAGAGCCCAGAAATAAATCCATGTATATACAGATTGTTAATCTATGACAATGGAAGCAAGAATTTACACTGGGGTAAAAATAGTGTATTTAATAAATGGTGCTGGGAAAATTGGACTGACACATGTAAGAAAATAACACTGGACCACCTCCTCTCCCCATATACAAGAAAAAATTCAAAATGGATTAAAGGCTTAAATATAAGACCTGATACCATAAAACTCCTAGAAGAAAATATAGGAAGTAAATTTTCAGATTTTACTCTGAGAAATATTTTTACTGATACATCCCCATGAGCAAGGGAAATAAAAGAAAAAGTGAACATATGGGATTATATCAAACTTAAAAGTTTTTTCACGACAAAGGAAACCATCAATAAAACAAAAAGGAAGCCTACTGAATGAGAGAATGTATTTGTCAATGATATAACTGATAAGGGGTTAATGTCCAAAATTTGTAAAACACTCATGCAACTCAACACCAAAAAAACAAACAATCCAATTAAAAAATGGGCAGAGGATATGAAGAGACATTTCTCTAGAGGACATACAAATGGCCAATAGGCATATGAAAAAATGTTCAACCTCACTGATCATTAGGGAAATGCAAATAAAAACCACAATGAGATACCACCTCACTCCATTCAGAATGGTGATCATCAGTAAATCAACAAACAAGTGCTGGTGGGGCTCTAGGGAAAAAGGAACCCTGCTGCACTATTGGTGGGATTGCAAATTAGTGCAGCCACTATGGAAGTCAGTATGGAGGTATCTTAAAAAACTAGAAATGGAACTACCTTTTCACCCAGCAATTCCATTCTTACGTATCTATCCAGAGAAACCCAAGACACTAATTCAAAAAAATATATGCACCCCTATGTTCATTGCAACACTATTTACAATAGCCAAGACTTGGAAACAATCAAAATGCCCAGCAGTAGACCACTGGATTAAGAAACTGTGGTACATTACACAATGGAGTATTACTCAACAATAAGGAAGAAAGAAATCGTACTATTTGTAACAATATGGATAGACCTAGAGAACATTATGCTAAGTGAAATAAGTCAGTCAGAGAAAGACAAATACCATATGATCTCACTTATATGTGGAATCTAAAGAACTGAATAAACAAGCAATGTAAACAGAAATAGTCTTAGAGACACAAAGGAAAATGGATGAGGGCTAGATGGGACAGGGGTGGGCATGGGGGAGAAAGGGAAGGGACAAGACAACATAAACTGGTAACTACAATATTACCCAGGGATAGAAGAGACAGTTCAGGGAATATAATCAATAATGTTGTAAATATCTTTTTAGGGGACCAGATGGTCTCATGTCTTGTTAGGGAGACCACTTCATGGATGGTGTAGAAGCCTTACCATTGCACTATACATCTGAAGCTGCCACTGAATAATATTAGATGTTAACTATAATTTAACACATATATAGTCATGGGATGTGGAGTATGGTGTGGGGATGGAGTCAATGGAATTGTAATAGATATGTATGATATTGGGGGTAGTGGGGAAAGAGGGGGAGGCACTTTGTAAGGGGTGAAAAATATTACTATTGAATTGTTTTGTACATCTGTAACTAATCATAATAATAAAATTTGAAAAAAGAAAAAAGAAAGAAATCCAACCTATATAGCCTTTATTTGATGAAGCAAAATCTGGAATAGTTAAACCTTGAGCATACTATACTGGTTAGTTCTTTCTATTTTTTTTATTATTTTTCTGACCAATAGTCTAAAATATATTTAATTTTTAAAAACTTCAAAGATACCAGTGTATGACTTAGACCAGGAAGCAGATTTGGCCTGAACCTGTGATTTAGCTGGTGCAAGAATTTCAGATTCACCCCACCTATAGACAAACTCTCTTTCTCATCCATTATTTATTTGTGGTTTATTTTGTGTGCTTCAGGATTTTTTTCGTTTTCCTCTATTTATTAACATGGAATAATAATCTCACAGTGAAATAAGTTATATATAACATTTAGCTGTAGGATAACAATCTTGAGTATGAGAGGTAATTTTCTTTATCTGACCCTCTAACACACCATTGTCACTATCCCCCAAAAAAGTCTTCCTAAATTTTCATGTTTAAAATTTCAAATTTTATATTTTGTTATTTATCTTTTACCTTATCTTTAATTTTTTTTTGAAAAATTTCAAATCTACCCAAAAGGACAATGATATCCATATAGCATTCATCTGAATTCACCAATTGTTAATATTTTGCCACATTTCTCTGGTCTCTTTCACATACATTTATTTTGCTGAAATATTTGAAATAGTTGCAGATATGCAGACATGATGACATTTGATCTCTTTATATTATACTTTAACATACAAGTATCCCATTAGAACATGGACATTCTCTTACATAAACACAAAACCATTGTCACACTTCAAAATGAACAGTGATAGAGTATATATGATTTAGTATACAGCTGTCTCAAAATGTCTTTCAGCTGACCCTTTTCTACCCCTTAGCCCTGAATCAGAATCCAGTTAAGAATCACACTTGGCATTTATTTGTCATCCTTAGTCTTTAATATAATATGGTCCCCTTGCTTTTTGTTTCTTTGTCTTTCATGATATGATATTTTTTGAGGTAGATTAATTGATCTGTAGAATGTCTTCAAACATGGATTAGCTGAATAGTTTCCTCATTACTAGATACAAGTTAAACATTTTGACAAGAATATTACATTAGTGGTTTCTTGGACTTTGTATTGTGTCACATCAGGAGGCATATGATGTCTCTCTAATGATGTTAACTTGGATTGTTTGACTAAGACTTATCTCCCAGCTTTTTGTTTGTATCCATGAAGTACTCTGTGGTGTGATATTTTGAAATGATGCGAGTATTCTATACTTCAGTAATGTCCCAATCTTGGTGTCTCAATATTGGTGTTTGAGCAAAAGAATGATTTTCTATTTTTTAAATTCCTTTCACAATTATCAGTTGTCATTGTATTTAAATAAAAGATTTACTTTCTGTCTCCCTGTTTTTTGTGGAATATTATTATGGTCTCATGAACCATATTTTTTATTACATCATTATTATTATTATTATTATTTTTTTTTTTGAAGGCAGTGTCGCTGGCCCTCACATGTGGGACCGAACCCGGGCCACTGGCTTCCCAAGCCAGCGCTTAACCACCACGCCACTCTGCCGGCCCACATCATTATTATTTTTGATGCTCAAATGGTAAGCAGTTTGACACCTGAAACTAATACCATATTGAATATCAACTATAATTTAAAAATATATAGTCATGGAATGTAAAGTAAGTATAGGGAATATAGTCAATGTTATTGTAATAGCTATGTATGCTGTCTAATGGGTAGTAGGGTTATCACTTTGTGAGGTGTGTAAATGTCTAATCGTTTTTGTACACCTGAAACTAATAATAAAAAAATGAAAATAAATAAATAAAATTAAAGGTGAAAAAGTTGTAAGCAGTTTAGCTAGTGAAAGCTCATCAAAATGACTTTTGTGTCTTTTGAGTACTTCAGAGCAAGATTTTCCAAGCTCCCTGTGTATTTTCTCTGCCTATACTTGGAATCAACTATCTCTCCAAGGAACTTTGTTTTCTCTTAGGGAGAAATAGTATCTAGAAACCAAAACCTTGGTACGAGGTGTGCTCATTGCTACTGGGATGTAATTATTTTCGAGATTATTTTAAAGGACAATTGAGATATATATCTTTAAAAACATCTTGCTTTCATATGGGTCCCTCCAATTTAAATTTATTACCACAGAGTTCTTTTTTATGTTTTCCCTCTTCCACGTTTACATCTTCTTTCCCACAGTGAGAACTCTGCTTTCAAAATATATCATGCTATTTATTCAGTGTTTTATGGGAGTACATTTTTTTTAGATTGTTACTCTGGTAGTATTATCTGGTAGTAGAAAATCCACTGTGTAAATTTCTTTGCAGTTCTGTGTTTTTTAGACTGTATCTCCCAAGACTATATAGTAAAGGTGCTTCTTAAACAAGTAACTTAATTTGATTATTTTGGGGGGAGGGGTTATACTACCAATTTAATTTAAGTTATGTTTATTTGTTTCTGTTTGTATTTAATTTTAGGGTTAAATTTTTACATTGTTTTTGATGAATTCTTTTAATTTAAAAATATTTATATGACTCCATTGTTAACACTATATTTAAAAATATAATCAGAGGCATGCCATTCCTATTTCTATCCCTTCTACTGCCTTCTTAACTATTGCTATAGGTAATAATTACCATTGTTGTATAGCTTAAACTATCTAATTTTAGGGTTTGGATTTGTTTGTTTTTTGGGGTTTTTTTGGTAAGAATTAGTTGCATCTACCCACTCACAAATTCCTATCTCTTCATGTTTCTGTGTATACTCATGTGTCTTACTTTCTTCACTTAACAGTATATCCTTAAAATCGCTCTATCACTTCACAAAATCATCTCATTCTTTTATACAGTTTGTTCCATTGTGTGGATTTTTCCACAGTTTATTTAATCAGACTTCCATTAGGTTATTTTATTTATTTATTTATTTATTTATTTATTTATTTATTTAATTATTTTTGTCAGTGTCACTGCCCTCATATGTGGGACCCGAACCGGGGCCGCTGGCTTCCCAAGCCAGCGCTTAACCACCGCGCCACTCGGCTGGCCCCCATTAGGTTATTTTAATATTTTGCTGTTATACATATTTCTAGAGTAAATAGTCATGTAGATGTCTGTGTGGGTGTTGCCATGTATTTAAGGAGGGATATTCTTATCTTGACTATCTAGATTTCATTGTCTCCAAGGAGATAGTAAAGCTCTATTATGAGGTGAAGAGAGAGGAAGACGTCAGTGAAATTGAATAAGAAGTGATTGGGAGGACCCTAAAAAGAAGGATTGAATTCCGTGAAGCTGAAGAAGGGAAAAGGTGCTAGATTCAATAGTCAGCTGAGTCCTGTGTCCAATTCCACACAATGTCCCAGAGATGGCATAAACCATGTAGGAGAGACTCAAGGAGGGAACAGAAAGGAACTGTCAGTGTCCACATGTTGGGAGCCTAACAAATTTCCTGATGGCTGAGTGGATTTGGAAGGACTGGATTCTATCAGTAACAAAGCCACCAACTCTCCAAAATGCCACTTAGGTTTGGACGAGGTTCACCTCTTTGGTGACAGGAACAGAGGTTGTTTCCAAAGTTGCATGACTTTTTTCTTTTAATTAGTTTCAGGTGTATGGAACAATGGAATAGTTAGACATTTACACCCCTTGTGAAGTGATAACCCCCCTTCCCTAATATACTACCCCTCTAACATCATATATAGCTGTTACAACTCCATTGACTCTATTCTCTATGCTGTACTCTGCATCCCATGACTATATAAATATTTTATTATAGTTGACGTTCAATATTATTCAGCTTCAGCTTCAGGTGTACAGCACAGTGGTCAGGCATCTACACCATCCATGAAGTGGCCTCCTTAATAAGACAAGTGCCCATCTGACACCCTACAATATCTTTACAAGATAATTGATTATATTCTCCAAATTGTCTTTCATATCCTCATGGCAATATTGAGGCTATTAATTTGTACTTTCTAATACCTTTACCTTCTCTTCCGCATCCAACCCCCTCCCATCCAGCAACCATGAGTCTTTTCTCTGTATCTCTGAGGCTATTTCTGTTTAGTTTGCTCATTTATTCTGTTATTTAGATTCCACATATAAGTGAGATCCTATGGTATTTGTCTTTCTCCGTCTGACTTATTTCACTTAGCATAATATTTTCTAGGTCCATCCATATCACTGCAAATGGTAAGATTTCATTCTTCTTTATGGCTGAGTAATACTCTATTTTATAAATGTACCACAATTTCTTTTTCTTTAATATTTTATTGGGGAATTGGGGAAAGAGAACAGTGTTGGGGAATTGGGGAAGGGGAACAGACAAGTTGCTGTCCTTTGGTTCTTCACTGGTCCATGTTGGTATCATGATCATTGCACTCTTCCCAGCTGAGGCAGATCAGTCACTGGCCGCTGGATGTCCACTCACGCAGCCCGTTGCAGCCTACACCATCGCCAGCAACTCACGGCAGCCCAGCTCCAGGTCGAGCTGTTGTTCAGCATCTTAGGTGTAGAGGGCAGCATCACTGGCCCATGTGAGATCCGGACTGGTGGCCCTGCTACTCAAAGCTTGTGCTCCCAAACCAACTCTTAACCAATGAGCCACTCAGCCAGCCCAATGTACTACAATTTCTTAATCCAGTCATCTACTGAGGGACATTTTGGTTGTTTCCATGTCTTGGCTATTGTGAATAACGCTGCAATAAACATAGGGATGCACATATTTTTTCGAATTACAGTTTTGGATTTCCCTGAATAGACACCTAAGAGTGGGATTCTTGGGTCATAAGGTAGTTCCATTTCCAGTTCTTTAAAATACCTTCATACTGATTTCCATAGTGGCTGCATCAATCTGCAATTCCACCAACAGTGCATGAGGGTTCTCTTTTTTCCACATCCTTGCCAGCACTTGTTCTTTGTTGATTTACTGATGGTAGCCATACTGACCAGACTGAGGTGGTATCTCATTGTGGTTTTGAGCTCCAAGAACTCTTGTATAATCTTAAGAAAGAAGAGGTATACTTAAAATATTGCTTAGGTTAAACTTTCTATCAGCTAGGAGAAACAGAGAAATAAATAGGGTGTTTCTTTGCCCCCACTATTGTGAAATAAACTCATTTCCATTCCCAAAATGATGTGGGGTGTGTGTGTGTGTGTGTGTGTGTGTGTGTGTGTGTGTTTACCAAAATGTAATAGTAACATTTTCCTCTATGATTCATTTTTCTCATTGAAAAAAATAGTGCATCTTGCATTATTTTCAGCATCTGTGTAGTGTTTCACTATATGAGTGTATGATGTTCTGTTCTTGATAAGGTGCTATTAGGATAAATAAGTATGTATTAAGATATCTGGAAAGTATTACATAGCTATTTTAGAAGCAGAGTTTGTAGCTGATTATGCTGCTCTAGAAAAGTTTTAGCTCTAATAAAGTTTGCATTCATGTTTTTCATAAGGAAAATAATTATACAGTGTTCTTTGTATGTTTTTCAACACTGTTAGATGGTAAGTGAACAGCCTGGGAGAAGTGACCTAACTTGCTTCTGCAATGTTAGAAAAATTATCAAAGCAAGCAGCAGATACTCCCAGTGCCAAATGCTTTGTTTTCTTTCTCACTTTAAGTCAAACTGATCACAAATGACTTCATTGCATTCTACCATGTCAAAGTAATTCCTCTTTACCATCATATTAAAGAAATGTCTTAGCCTATGAGAAAATTATTTCCTCAGATCACCTGAGGTTGAAAGTAATCAGTCATATAAACTGTTCAGAAATCTGTCATAACCATAATGACAATACATGGAAACACGAAGTATATCAATATACTATTCAATTTGAAAAGTCAAAGGGAAACTTTCCATTAAGAATTATCCTGTAGGCTGCAAAAACCATGCTAGCAAGAAGTTAGGGAATTTTTTTTATGTGATTCCCCCTGACCTCCTTAAATGTATACCAGAATTATATTGTTTTGTACAATGTCAGATTTAAGTTGTCAGTTGATTAAACAATAATATTGAGAACATTTTGTATTGTCAATGGGAATTATTTTATCCTTCTTGTTTAGCACATTTTAGAACTAGTTAACAGCCTCTTAGGTAGAAACTGACATCTAATTTGCATGTATTCTTAAAAAAAAATAGGCTTCCTAAACATAAAAAATAACTTATAGCTCATGGGGTGGGGGGCAGTGGAGGAATATGAGTAATCAATAGCCCATATACTTAACTTCTGTTTTCAAATATCACAGATATCAAAAAGAGAAGATAAACATAGACAATAGCTGTTGGGAGCCAACAGCACTCCGGTGTCTGACAAGGTCACATTAAAATAAGATCCACGCTAAGCACTGGATGTCTAGGGTGCTGCCTTATGGTTGGTCATGTAATATCTCCTGCCTCTATGAACCCATGTGCCTTTCCTCTACATCAGATCCTATAGGAGACAGTACTTTCACTGCATTTATGGCAAGTTCCTGTGGTACCCAATGAGAGATGGCTATGCAAGCCAAAGACAGGCACAATCTCCTAAGAGAAGGAGACAACCCAAGCCAGGCTGTAGCCCCATGGGGACCCCAGGACTGAGAAAGAGTGGACTCAATCCTCTTGGAAACAGAAGCTCAGACCTCTGGCCATGTAGGCCAACAGCCTGTCTGTGAGACACTGATGATAACATCAGTCTGTTGAGGGCCGGCTGAGTGGCGCGGTGGTTAAGCGCTGGCCTGGGAAGCCAGCGGCCCCGGTTCGGTCCCACATATGAGGGCCAGTGACACTGCTCTCAAAAAACAACAAGAACAACAACAAAAAATCAGTCTGTTGAGCTCACTTGCCTATGGTTATTGCTGTGAGAGGTCTCACTGAAGACTACAGTCTCCAGGCCATGAGAGTTCTGATAAGAGGCAACTTATGGACCATGGGGTATGTTAATCAACAGCCTTATTTGAATTCTTTGTCATGTACATTGTTGTAGCAACAGATACTGAAGCTTTGACTGAGAAACAGATGCTACCCTCTATTGTAATTATATGTAGCCCTCCGTAGGATAAGAGAGGTTTGAGACCCCTTTTGGTTACTAAATATTGTAACCACATAGGAATAGACTTTAGATAATTTTTACCCTAAACACAGCCACTGCTAGTCTCTTAGTAATAGTTCAAAAAAGCACCCTGAGGGTCTTACGATTGTGTTTAGCTGCTAGAATTTGGGATAATTACTAGATAGTCAAGATAGTCATGGTAAACATTCTTTAGGTGATATGTAGAAGATAAGTCAATCCTTAACATAAGATAGTCATGGTAAACATTCTTTAGGCGATATGTAGAGATAAGTCAATCCTTAAAAGTAGAATAGGTCACAGTGTACCTGGAGAGAACAATTACAAGGAAGTAAAGACTGTAAAAGTCCTAAAAAAGAAAAAACATTAAAACTATGTAAAACACAACTTGTGATTGAGGTAATGGTCAAGAGTCCCTATAAAAGGGGACATGCTGTAACAATAAACGGTGACACTTCTCTGAAACTCCCCCATGTCTCCACTCCCTTCTTTCACCTCACTGACTCTGTCTCCACCTGAGGGAACCCCTGGACTCGCAGGAGCTGGACTCCCGCAAATAACAATGATTGGAAAGTTTATGTAATAGAGTACAAAAATTAAAGTCAGAACATTTGAGATTTGCTTCTAATTTTGTCATTAACTATGGTGACTGTGGGCAAGTTACTTTCAGCATCATTATTTGACAAAAAGTGTGTGTGTGTGGGGGGTGGAGAGTGTTGGACTAGATGATTGTCAAAGACCTAATGGTTATTGTGCTTCTGCTGGTAACAAGCTTTGAATCAAAGCAACATGTTAAAATACCCCAGTGTGATTTGGCACTCCAAAAACTTCTCTAGTACTGTGTAGTTGTTTTTTATTTATTGATAACATATTCTGGAAAATTGAGTATATTTATTTCCATGGTCTAGGTGATAAAACCAATACTATTCATTAACTTTTCCTTTAAAGATAAGTATATTACAAACTTGTAACTACAATCCAGGCTCTCTGAATATTGATTTGTTTTGTTCACAAATGTTTACTTAATGCATACTAGAGTATTTACTATAATAGGAAGTTTGAAAACAAGGAGCCTGGAGTCAGAAATGCCTGAATTTTAATCCTGACTGCCATTTCTTAGCTATCACCTTGGACAACTTGTATGACCTTTGGTGGCAGAGAGAAGTTTATGGGGAAGACTTAGTTCTCTGAAGGGAAATATATCTATGTAAATACATTTCAGGGATTACATTTGTGGTGCAAGTATACTATAAAATATTTATGAATATGAATTATTATAAAAACTTAAGTAAAATTTATTTAAAATAATCAGAATATGTATAAAGCTTATCTTATAAATTATCTAAGTTGATGGTAGAAAAGGTCATTAGCTAACATGTTGAGCATACATTGTGGACTAAGATGGTGATTAAAAGGGAAAAAAATATCTGAAATACTAATTAAGAATTGACTCTCAAGGTTGGAAATCTTAAGCACTGGGTAAGGGATTTGGAGGCCTTGCAAATAATAATGGAAAAACAGGAAATTCAACCTAAGATCCCATGGATACAGGAGTCCAGGGCATATTGCACTCATTTTAGCATACAGAAACTTTGAATAGCCACCTAAAAAGATAGTAGCTTCTAAGGGTCTCTGCTCCTGGGAATGCCATGGGAAGCATTCTGACTTCTCCATAAATCTACCTAGGAATTCTGAAGAGCCACTCAGATTGCTTTTATTGGATATATAATCTGTGATGGTCTCTATCCTTCAAATCAAGAAACAACATAAAAAGCCAGACACCTTTTTTCTCCATTTCTATTTTCTCTGAATAAATAAAAAACTAAACCTGCGATTCTTCTTTATATTTCCTGGAAAGTTTAGAGGTAAAATAAAATAATTTAAAAATCTCTGGGGAATTGGAAATTCAAATCCAACAAATTATTTAATCTTATATTTAAATGTAAAATAGGAATAAAAGCAGACTCTCCTATGTATAGCTGTTGAGTGAATTAAATGAAAAATATATTGTGGTCACACAGCAGCCTAGCCGTCTGCCCCCATGCACCTGTCCTTAACAACAGATCCTCACGGAGATAGTACTTTCACTACGTTTATGGCAATTCCCCATGGGACTCCAAGAAAGAGGGCTGGCTAGTCAAAAATGGGTACGACCCTAGCTGAAGACAGGTCAACCCAAGCCAGACACAGTCCAGGGTGTACCATGGGAGGAATCATGGAGGTGAAGAATATGGGCAGAAGACCCCTTGTCTACGATGCTAACAGCCTGCCTGAGAAGTGAAACCTGAACAAATAATAACATCTGTCCTCCATGCATTCTTGCCCTTAGACCTCTTAGTGAGCAGTTTCTGTCTCCCAGCAGGTGCACGTATGCAGGTCGTGGGACTTTTGGTAAAGGCAGCCTGCAGGCCATGGAGTGATTTGACTTAGAGCTAAGTTCTCTGGAATGATGTATGTGACTTACAGAGGATGGAAAAATACAATGCTACTTTCTTGCTATATCCCAATAAAAGCTGCAGTCAAGCTTGATTCGTGGCTCATTGTCCTAGAGGCACTGAGTCCCCTGACTAGCATTGCTTTTGAACTATCCTTTGTCTCTTGCCTATCATTTCTGTTTCTTAGTCTCCATCAGTCCTCTTGAAGTGCCCAACCTAGTCATACTTGATACGACAATATATGAGCAACAGACCTAACGAGTCAGTCTCCACCTTGTAACATGTTCAAAATAAATAAATAAATATAAATCCACAAAAATCTCTGAAAAAAAAATCATGAATACATTCTCTGAAAATTTTTTTGGGAGCACTATAGAAGAGAATAGACAGTATGATATACAGAAAAACTCATCTTTATCCATCTTTTTTTCTAGTCAAACCCCAAAGGGCAGCTGCCCCAATCTTTCCTAATTCTCCTTATGCTCCCTTCTTAAAACTACTCTTTCCTTCCTTTACCTTGGTTCTTCTCTCCTTTTTCCACTCACCTACTCTGGCCCACTCATTAAAACAATTTGGTCTTAATTCTTCCCAACTGAACTCCATTTGAATACTTTTTTCCCTGGTGATCTCCTCCAATCCCATTACCCAATAAAATACTACATAACATCTATATGCCATTGCCCACCAAGTTACCATATGCAGTAAGCATCTACAGTATCTGACAATCACCACAGACTTTTTTATCCAACTACCAACTTAGATGTTACCTCCAATTAACATGTCAAAAATGTAATCCTTGATTCCTATCATTCCACATGTTTTTCTCTTCCATTGTTTTTTTCTTATATCAACAAATGGTACCATTATCCATAAACTTTCTTAAAGGGAAGAGTTGATTTATTCTTTCCCTCAACCCTTACGTTGAGCCTAACAGCAAAGCCTTTTATTTCTAACTCAAAACATCTCACAAATCTGTTCTCTTCCATTGTCCTAGATCCAGACATAATCACTTCTGAAATTGTTTACCATCACAATTCACAAACTGGACTCATGAATATTAACAGTTCACAGTGAACTTTTTAAACAGAAGCCAGAGATTTTTTTTTTTAATTTATATCATGACGTTCTGCTTGAAATTCTCCAGTGGCTTCTATCCTATTTAAAACAAACCCCAGATTCCTGCAGACTAAAAAACTTGGATCCTGCTTGCTACCCACTCCAACCTCATTGCATAAACTCCCTCATCTCTCCCTACATCTCAAAGATCTTAGCTTTCCCCTTTGTCTCATGTTTCCAGCAGTGACTTTGGACTTGCTCTTCCTCAGTCTGGACATTTCTTCCTAGTTCCAAATGACAGTCATCTTTTTTTCATTTGGGTTTCATCTCAGATATCACCTCTAATAATAAGCTTTCCTTTTTCACATCATCTGCAGTAACTTCTTTCGAGTCAGATCTCCCTATCTTATTTATTAACATTAGTCATAACTTTCAGTATATATATATAGTCTTCTGTCTAACATGTATCTTATTTAAAAGTTTGAAGGTAAATGCCAGGAGGACAAGGACCATACCATATTTTTCATATCTACAGCTATAATTCCCACAGTTTAGAATACTGCATGGCACAGTAGATAGATAATAGTTAGTAGCTGAGTGATTTACTGAATGGATAAACTTAAGTTTTTTAAAAAATAACTGTGTGACATCTTCCCCACTGAATCATTGTGCCCACTAAAGTCACCTGGGCTTTCTTCTAGAAAATCTTTCTTTCCCATCTCCTGCTAGATTGCAAGAAATGACTCCGATGCCTTTGAGCAGAGTACTGTACTGTATTATCAAAGTTTCTTCTATTGCATTTTGAAGCCAAAAAACTAGAGTATGTTCTTGGGAGTAAATCCAGCAATTTGAGACTTAACATCCCCAGAATTTTCCATGGTTTATGTCTCTAGTGAGAGAAGGAAGATGGGTGTCCACTGAGTTCTTTCCCTTCTATGTGCACTTTTTGCCACAAGAGAAATAATCATGTGGGCATCACCAACCCACAAGGACTGGACTATTTTACATTAGTTAGTGAATTGCACAATGCATGCTGAGATTTGTAAAGCACCAAGGGATTAATGCCCAGACTTGCACAGGAATTCCATTTGGGACCAAATCTGGCACATTGAAAGTGGAAGAAACTTCACAGGTTAGTCTAGCCACATGATGAACTGTCCCTTAATGGTCTCTTGAGGAGTCCTCAACTTTGTTAGTTGATCATTCTTGCATTTCTTCTAGTTAATTAAGACTTCCTTGGCTCCTACATTTAAACGTATTTATTTGGTCTTGATCCTTGAGAGTGGCCATGTTGTTCTTTTTCCCTTGCTCCTCTCAAATGAAGTTTAGGAATCATGCCTATCAATGACCTGTTGGGTCTGAGGTGAAGTGTAGTCTGTTCAGTAGCACTTTGCTGTAAATTTTTCATAAAATGAGTTTCTCATTTTTTAATCTGTGGTCCATTACACTTTGCCCTAGGGAAGATTGAAGAAATCACTTCAATACACTGTAAAATACTTGTTCCTTTTATGAGGATGTAAACATATGAATCCTATGAGCTTCACATATGAATCCTATAAAGTCCCAATATACTACAAACTGTTTCTAGAGGTAACTGGCAATCCACTACAAAGATGACTTTGTGGCCTTGAGCCCCAAAGTAATTTTTATAATGGAACATAGGGAACCTTACCTAGCCTCCATCAATCCCCAACCACCAATGTCCATCACTTGACCAGAATTTCTGTTATTTAATCTAAATACAATTCTGCATTCTCTTCTCTCATCTCTAGTACAAGTTTCCTTATCAGTTTCATTAGTTTTGTATAGCAAACAGTCTCAATATCCTCCAAAGCCTAATTGATTGCTTATCTAGGTTGGGGCAGACATGATCAGATAAGTACATACCCATTGCCTCACACTCATTCACTCTTATCTCCTCTAGTATCACCTTCTCCATATTACTGTCATCCCTTCCCTAATACCTGCATTAGCCTCTTACTTGGCCTCCCTGCATCCCATTGCCTCCATCAACCTCCTGTGTACTTGATACAATTACCTTTTCAAGTATGAAACGTAATCATGTCTCTCATTTGCTTAAACATTTAAAAAATTTCCCATTGTAAGGAGTTAGAAAGGACCAAAATCCTTAATATGGCCTTTACGTAGGGTGATCATACAATTTCCTCAGAACATTGGAATGCATTTAAGGGTGAAAGTCTGTATTATTATTAATTGCTTTAGACAGCAGACATAAGCTGAGACTGTCTTCGACTTACTGGTGTATATGTCATACTACTCTAAGCCTCTGCATTTGCTTCTCCCTGACTCTCTTTCCAGCTTCATGTCTTACCTTACTTGCTGTTGCTTTCTACCCTTAGCTGGCTGTCTTTCAAAGTTTCAAATGTACTGTACCATTTTAGCTGCAGGAGCACTTTTTTCCTGCCTGGATTATTTATTTATTTATTTATTTATTTATTTATTTATTTATTTATTTATTTATTATTAGTTTCAGGTGTGCAAAATAATGTAATAGACATTTATACCCTTCACAAAGTGATAAACCCCCTCCTCCAATCTATTACCCCTCTAACATTGGTATATAGCTGTTACAGTTCCAGTGACTATTTCTTATGCTGTACTCCACATTCTGTGACTGTATATATGTTAAATTATAGTTGACATTCATTATTATTCAGCTTCAGCTTCACATGTATACTGCAGTAGTCATGAATCTACACTGTCCATGAAGTGGATTATTCTTGCATCTACCATAGTCTCATCTTTTCGTGTCCTAGTTAATTACATTTCTTAAGTGAAATCTTACTCTAATATCATGCATCAGCTAATGATCATTTCCTCAGCCAGCTTCACCCTCCTGCCTCATTTAGCCAGTTCCCCCATTACACATTCACTGTACCAGATGCCTTACTGACAACGCACTTGCACTCCTGTAACATTTACATTTATTGATGTGGTTATTTCATCATGTTTGTCTCCCCCACTAGACTGTGGCAGGAACAGAAAGCATGTCACTCTTTTTTTTTTTTTTAGCATGTCACTCTTTTATTGCTGCATCTAGAATCTCTGTAAGTAAAATGTTCCTGACATATTATGATGCTTACTTAATCATCAGCTCTTTAGTTAATTAATTAATAATGCCCTTACAGACACAGAATTTATATTGGAGACCTATGACATATATACAGTAAGTACACTTTGATAAGAATGATACCATATGTGTGTGATTTTTTAAAGAGTGTTTTATTTTTCTTTTAAACAATGTTAATTCAAGAAATCTTAGATGCTACCTATATCTCTTATGTGATCATTTAAGTTTCTTCTTTTAGAAGAAAAATGGAGGAAAGCATTTTGGTCTGCATAAGATGAAGTGACTAGCATGGGAATTAAAGACTTATGGTTCAATGACTGTATTCCATATTCATGAAATGACTAGTCCACAGTATATCCAGTATTTTAATTTCAGACACATTCACAATCAATACTGATCATCATAGTCTAGGCAATTGTTCAGTGACCTGTGTTGATCATCACAGCTGAAATTCATTGATGTGGTATGTCCTACACAGGCCAAGTGAGTTGCCACTGGGAAAACAATTTTCAGGGAAGCAAGACCAGGCTTAGACCAATCTGAAAAATAACTGTTGTCACATGAGGCCCCAGGTGGTCTTGTGCCCTCAGATGATTCCTATAACTCAAGTACCAACTTCCCTAGACACTTCCCCATCCTTGCCAAACCTACTTTCAGAAAATTATCTGTTATATATATTGTAGAGAGAATTCTAACATTATTTACAGAAACTTCAGTACTTTAAGCATTAGCTCTTAATATGCTAAAGGAATGTTAGGGGATTTGACATGGGGTTTATAGGCCACCCGAAGTACCTTCACAATAAAACCTATTGAGGTCTATGATAAAGAATTAGTCTCACTCTTTAGGAAATGTTACTCTATTAGTAACTTCACACTCATGTTTAGAATACCACTTCCATTCCTTCTTAAGATTTTAAGAATCTGTTAGGTAAACAAACAAACAAACAACAACATCAAAAACCAACTTTTTCTGCCTGAGGGAGGATAAAGTTATGAAACTTAGTATCATATAGTAGTCAGCCAATATTGTTTTCAGTGCAAAAATCTTACAAAAGGAAATTTCAAGAAAATCTTCAATTGACAATCCCTAAATTATTTCCTCTTAGGATTGGTTATACTCATACTATGTGGAGTCAATCTTAGTATAAGCCTTTGAGAGAGCGAGACAGAGAGAGAGAGAGAGAGAGAGAGAGAGAGAGAGAGAGAGAGAGAGAGAGACTTCCTATCATCCTCCTCCCCCACTTTATAGTACATACACACATGCGTGAGCAAACAGGCACACACACTGACATCTCTTATTGCATCAAGTATAAGGCTTAGTCCTCAACTCATAGCTCAGAGGAAAATATAATTAGCTAGGTAGAGACTGATAGGAAATCATGGAGAGTCTATCACATTTTGTCATAGCAAATAGAGGCTGTCAAAAATATCTGGAAATAAGGGAAAATTTATTGAGAAAATATAATATGTATTTTCTTGACTTTTAAGATCCTGTACAAGCTCTATAGAGAGTCTCTTTTATAGTCAGTATGCTTTCTCATGTTAAGCATGGAAAGAACATAATAAATGGCATAAAAACTCTGCAGTGTTAGAATACTGTTTATGATAAAAAGTAAAAGGAATATAACATGCTTCATCTTATGAAATACAATGAGAGAATAAAGACAAAATGATTAAGACAATAGAATGATATGAGAAGGAAACTGAAGAGACAATAAAACAAATTGGGAACCAAAATGCAAACTAAAGAGAAAAACAAAGAAGAAAAGGGGATAGGGAAGGAAGGAAGGAAGGAAGGAAGGAAGGAAGGAAGGAAGGAAGGAAGGAAGGAAGAAAGGAAGGGAGAGATGGGCAAGCTAAATTGATTCATGACAAAAAATTCAACTTACTAACATGAACTCTTAGGATAATCACAGTGAATACAAAGGAAAAGATAAATGGGAATAAAAGATTACAGATGGGGAAAAAAGAGTTTAACATAACATATCATTGCTATTTTCAGAATGAAGAACACAATAAATTGAGCAGAAAAACATATACAAAGTTAAAATAAGGGACACTTTCCTGAAGATGAAGATATACACTGAATTTACACAGCAAAACCTCCTTTGCATGGCTAAAAACTCACACTGAACCACATTCTGGTTAATTAAAATAAATGGTAAAAGTAGGAAAATAATATTGCAGGCATCCATAAAATTTCATTAACTAAGGAGGGAAAAATTAGACTGATTTTAAAATTCTATGCAACAACAGTCAATGCTAGAATTTGATGAAGTAAAGTTTTAAGTTTCAGAAAAAATAAAGTCTGACCAAAAAATATTAGCTAAGATGTAATGTGAGTATAAAAGCAATAGGCATATATTCCACAACAAATATGGACTCAGGAAAAAAAGAAACAATGAACTCTTCTTGAAAAAAGGAAAAAGAACCCCACATATTCAAGCCACATGAAAGATAAATTAAAAACATAACAGAATTTATTAATGTTAAAACTAGTACAAGTATTATAATTTTATTATTATTAGATACTAAAGTATAAATTATTAAAATAACTATTAAATAATGATTGTTATTTGTAATAATGTATAATATATAATTATTACATTGTTAAAATGTTAAATTATTAGTATAAAAATACTCTTATCCAAAATTAGAAAGCAGAGAAGTAGGGAGAAACTATATGATTGTTAGTTTCTCATATGTCACAGTAAAAAACTAAAATGTAACATGCAGGTAAAAAGACAGAACTATCTCAACAGTTTGATGAGTTTCATAATTTTTTTTTTTTTGAGAACACATAGAATCTTTAATAAAGCAGTTTCCTTTGTGATTAAAATTTTTTTATCTAAGGGATGGCTGAGTGGCTCAGTTGGTTAAGAGCTCACTCAAGAGCTGAGCTCTGAGCAACAGCAGTTTGATGCCCAGCCCGAGCTGAGCAGCCGCTGAGCTACCAACAGGTGTCAGGATGACTCAGCTAAAAAAAAAAAAAAAAAAAAAAAAAAAATTTATCTGAATTTCAGCATTGCTTTAACATTCACTTTAGCTACCTTTTGTTCTATTAAACTGACATAAAATTAATTTTAATGTCTTTTCATTTAAAGGTAGCATATATAATTTCATTTCATTTTATAAAGATATTTTCATCTAATTTCCCATTATTTTTTTGATACATATGATCATCCAATGTTAATTATTATTTCTGGGTGTTGAGCTTTTGTGTAATTCTTTATGAGTTTTAGTTAGTTTGTGGTTTATAGTATTGTTTGAATTTTTAACAATAAATACGTACCTTTCCAAAAGTACCATCAAGTTACTCATCTAAATATAACAAAAAAGTAAGTTAACATACCTCAGTAATTTATTAGTTGGTATGATTTTTAGGAGGTCAGAGTAACTCTACTTCTATTTCTTCAGTTTCTTTACTTGTGGCTTACTGTTCAATTCACAAATAAAGAAGTCTTTTGAAATTCTTGATTAGTTTAATAATTGGTAATTTTCACAGTCATACTATTTTTCATATCTATAGAGTTAATTCACTCATAATTCTTATTTCCATTTCTGTTGTTGTTGCTCTAAAGGCACAAATTCATTTTCTTAAATTCTAAAGTATAAAAAAAAGCATATACTGTTCACACATACAATTTAAACAAAAATAAAACTAACATTCAGATACCCATCACCTAGCTTATGAAATAAAATGTCCCAGTGTTTTTGAAGTTCACCTCTCCCACATACATATTTTTTTTCTGTCTTTCTTACCTCATTGCTCATTCTTTGCCTTTTCAGGGAACATTTTTATAATTATCTTCTTGTTTTGTCTTTTGAAATTTCCATGTATATATGGACATATCCAAAACAAAATATTGTTTAATTCAACAAATTTGGAGCTTTACATGAATTAAATCACTATATATACATACTTATTCTTATGTAGTGATGTTATTGAGATGCATTTATATTGTGCATTTATTTATTTGTTTGTTTTTTGGTTGTTTTTTTTTTTTTTTTTTGAGGGCAGTGTCACTGGACCTCATATGTGGAACCCGAACTGGGCCGCTGGCTTCCTAAACCAGCACTTAACCACCGTGCCACTCGGCTGGCCCTCTGCATTTATTTATGATTCGTGTTTTTTACCAGTACATATTATTTCTATTAGAGTTCTCCTGAGAAACATGACCAATTGGATATAGATAGTATAATGGGAGAGATTTATTTTGAAGGATTGACTCATATGATAATGGAAGCTGAGAAGTAGCACCATCTGCCCTTTGTAAGATGGAGACGTAGGAAAGCCAGAGGTATAATCCCTGTCCAAACCTGAGGGCTTGGGAACCACAGGAGCCAATGACGTATGTCCCAATTAGTCCAAAGGCCCAAATTCAGGGGGATGATGGTGTAAGTCTAGGTCTCAGTTCAAAGGCCAAAGAACCAGGAGTATCGGTGTCCATGGGCAGGAGAAGATGTATAACCCAGATCAAGTAGAGAGCAAATTCACCTTTCCTCAGCATTTTTGTTCTCCTAAGGTCCTCAAAGATTTGGATGAAGCCCACCTGCTTGGTGTTCATAGAAAAACTGAACATGTAGAACATTTCCTTTTATCCTCTATATTATATCTCTTATATATCTCCATCTGTTAATAGCTATGTAATATACTGAGTGAAATACTCTGGTTTACAAATTATCTTAAGTCCAGTCTTTTCTTTTAACTTAGTGATTGAATTTTGGATTTTTGTTTTTAATAGAATATTTAGATTTTTAGAAAATCTTTGGAAAACTTGTTCTATTGCTGTTACTTGTGACCTCTATTTCATGTTATTAAATTTTTAAATTTTTCCTATTTTTCAATTACAGCTGACATACAATAGTATATTAGTTTCAAGTGTACAATATAGTGAATAGACATTTATACAACTTACAAAGTGATCACCCTGATAAGTCTAGTACCCATTTGACAGCATACATAGTTTTTACAATATTATTGACTATATTCCCTATGCTGTACTCTACATCCTTGTGACTGTTTTAATAACTGGCAATTTGTACATTTTAATTCCTTTCCCTTTTCACCCATGACTTAAAATCCTCTCATCTGGCAACCATCAATTTATTCTCTGTGTCTATGAGTTTGTTTCTGGTTTCTTTTTAATTTTTTTTATTTTGTGTTTTAAATTCCACATATAAGTGAAATCATATGATATTTGTCTTTCTTGGCCTGATTTATTTCACATAGCATAATACCCTATGGGTCCATCCATGTTGTCACAAATGAAAAGATTATATTCTTTTTTTCTGGCTGAGTAACAGTTCATTGTATATATGTACCACCTATTCTTTATACAATCTGTTGATGGGCATTTGGGTTGCTTCCGTATCTTGGCTATTGTAAACGATGCTGCAATGAACATAAGGGTGCATATATCTTGTTAAATTAATGTTTTGAATTTCTTCACATAAATACCCAGATGTGGGATTGCTGGGTCATATGATACTTCTATTTTTAATTTTTTGAGGAAACTCCAAACCATTTTTCATACTGGCTACAATAATTTGCAACCCCACCATCAGTACACGAGGGTTCTCTTTCCTTCACATTCTAGCCAACACTTGTTCGTTGATTTTTATTTGTCATAGCTATTCTGACAGATGTGAGGTAATATCTCATTGAGGTTTCAATTAAAATTCCGCTGATGTTTAGTGATGTTGAGCATCTTTTTATATATTGTTTGGCTATTTGGAGAAATATTTAGTCAGGTCTTCTGCCCATTTTTTAATCAAACTTTTTTTCCTGATGTTAAGTTGTATGAGTTCCTTATATATTTTGGATATAAGCCTCTATTGGATGTATCACTGGCAAATATTTTCTTCTATTTAGCAGGTTGTCTTTTCATTTTGTTGAAGGTTTCCCTCACTGTGTAAAAACTCTGTAGGTTGATGTAGTCCCATTGTTTACTTTTTCTTTTGTTTCCCTTGCCCAAGAAATAACAAAACAAAATATTACTAAGAGCAATGTCAGGGAGTTTATTGCCTATGTTTTCTTCTAGGAGTTTTATGGTTTTAGATTTTACATTTACGTCTTTAATCCATTTGATTTTATTCTTGCATATGGTGTAATAAAGTGATACAGTCATTCCTTTGCATGTTCCTGTGCAAGTTTCCCAACACCATATGTTGAAGAGACTGCATACCCCATTGTATATTCTTGACTCCTTTGTCAAGGATTAAATAATCATGTAGTCATTGGTTTATTTCTGGACTCTCTCTTCTGTTCCATTGATCTATGCATCTGTTTTTATGCCACTACCATGCTATTTTGATTTATATAGCCTTAGTATAGTTTTATATCAGGTAACATGGTACCCCCAACTTTGTTCTTTCTCAAGATTGCTATTGTTATTCATGGTCTTTTATGGTTCCATAGAAATTTTAAAATTATTTGTTCTAATTCTGTGAAAAATGTCATTGTTATTTTGATAATGATTGCATTGAATCTGTACATTGGTTTGGGTAATATGGACATTTTAATAATGTTGATCCTTCCTATTCTTGAGCATGATATATCCTTCAATTTATTTGTATGTTCTTCAATTTATTTCTACAATATCTTGTTCTTTTCTGAGTGCAGGTATTTTACTCCCTTGGTTAAATTTATTCCTAGGAATTCTATTCTTTTTGATTCAATTATCAATGAGTTTGTTTTCTTAATATATTTCTGATAGTTTGGTATTGGTGTATAAAAATGAAACCAATTTCTGAATATTAATATTAATTTTGTATCCTGGTATTTTACTGAATTAATTTATCAGTTCTCATAGTTTTTTAGTGGGATCTTTAGAGTTCTCTCTATATAGCTTCATGTCATCTGCAAATAATGATAGTTTTTCCTCTTCCTTTACAATTTGGATTCCTTCCTTCCTTCTTTCCTTCCTTTCTTTTTTTCCCCTTCCTTTCTTTTTCTGATTGCTGTGGCTCAACTTCCAATACTATGTTGAATAGAATTGGTGAAAGTCGATATTGTTGTCTTGTTCCTGATATTTAGGAGGTCGGTTTTTAGCTCTTTTCCATTGAGTATGATATTAGTTGTGGGTTAATCATATATGGCCTTTATTATGTTGAGGCATAGTCTATTTCTCCCCACTTTGTTGAATTTTAAAGATCTGCTGAATTTTGTTAAATTCATGCTATTTTGATTAATATAGCATCTGTTGATATAACTTTTTGCATCTGTGGATATAATCATACGATTTTTACCCTTCATTTTATTTATGTGGTATTTCACATTAATTGATTTGTGGTTATCAAACCAACCTTGCATCCCAGGAATAAATCCTACTTGATCATAGTATATCATCTTTTCAATGTTTTGCTGAATTTGGTTTCCTAATATTTAGTTAAGGATTTTTCATGTGTGTTCAGTCGGGATATTCACCTATAATTTTCTTTTTTTGTAATGTCTTTGTCTAGTTTTGGAATCATGGTAATGCTGGCCTCATAAAATGAACTTGGGAGCCTTCCCTCCTCTTGAATTTCTTGGAATCATTTGAGAAGAATAGGTGTCAATTCTGTTTTGAATGGGTGGTAAAATTTAACAGTGAACCCATCATGTCCAGAACTTTCGTTTGTTGGGAGTTTTTTGATTACTGATGCATTTAATAGTTATTGGTCTGTTCAGATTTTCTGTTTTTCTTGATTCAGTCTTGGAAGATTGATATGTTCCCAAGGTTGTCTTTGTTTTCCAGGTTGTCCAATATTTTAGAATAAAATTGTTCTTACTATTTTCTCATAATCCTTTGTATATCTGTGGTGTCAGTTGTCACTTTTGATTTTATTTATTTGGATACTGTCTTTTTTTCTTGATTAGGCAATTTTAAGCTTTCTGAATTTTGTTTATCTTTTCGTAGAACCAGCGCTTGGTTTCATTGATCTTGTGCATTGTTTTCTCTTTTTTAGACTCTATGTTATTTCTCCTTTGATCGTTATTGTTTTCTTACTTTTATTCACAATAGACTGTGTTCTTCTTTTCACAATACCTTTAAGTTTAAAGTTAGATTTTTTATTCGAGATTTTTCTTGTTTCTTAAGGATGCCTGTGTTGCTATGAATTTCCCTCTTAGCACACTGCTTTAACTGTGTCCCTTATATTTTGGGTCATTGTGTTTTCACTTTCTTTGTCTCAAGGTACCTTTCAATTTCTTCCTTGATCTCATTGTTGACCCATTCATTGTTTAGTAGATGTTATTTAGCCTCCATGTGATTGTGTGTTTTTCAGTTTTCTTCTGGTAATTGATTTTCAGTTTCATACCATTGTGATCAGGGGAGTTTCTTGGTATGATTTCAGTCTTCTCAAATTTATTTAAACCAGTTTTGTGATTTAACATGTGGTCTACCCTAGAAACTGTTCCATGTGCATTTGAAGAAAATGTATGCTCTGCAGCTTTGGGGTGAAATGCTCTTAAAATATCAATTAACTCTATCTGCTCTAATGTGTAATTTAAGGCTGCTGTTCCTTTATTTAATATCTGTCTGAATGACATATCCATTAATGTCAGAGGCATGTTAAAATCCCCTACTAATACTGTATTAATGTTGATTTCTCCCTTTTTGTCCATCAATAATTGTTTTATATATTTAGGTACTCTTATGTTGGGTGCATAAATGTTTACAAGGGTTATATCCTGTTGTTGAATTGACTCCTTATCATTACTTAATGTCCTTTTTTGTCCATTTTTATAGCTTTTGTTTTAAAACTTATTTTGTCTGCTATATGAGGTCTGACAATTAAGTTTGTGAACTCATCCTAGAAAAAGTGCTACATACCTCATTGCTGATTATCACTATGGTCACCTTCCAAGTACTCCCCTTGGGAGGCTATGCAATGATGCCAATGACTAGTCCACCCTTCAGAGCAATTTTAGAACTCTTTTTCTGGAATGGTTATCTGATCTGCCATCATATTATCCTTGATGTTCTGAATATCATCAAAATGTCTTTCTTTCAATATTTCCTTTATCTTAGGTAAAGAAAGAAGTCATTGGGAGCCAGATCAGGTGAGTAGGGAGGGTGTTCCAATACAGTTATTTGTTTACTGGCTAAAAACTCCCTCACAGACAGTGCCATATGAGCTGGTGCATTGTTGTGATGCAAGAGCAATGAATTGTTGGCAAAAAGCTCGGGTCGCCTAATTTTTTCATGCAGGCTTTTCAGCACTTCAAAATAGTAAACATGGTTTACTGTTTGCCAAGTGGGTGCAAATTCATAATGAATAACCCTTTCTGACATCAAAAAAAGGATAGCAACATCGTTACAACAAGTTCACAAGCTTAATTTCCAGACCTTTGTATGTGTGGGTCTTGCTTTCTTATGTATCCACCCATTTTGTCTTTTGATGAGCATTCAGTCCATTTAAATTTAAAGTAATTATTGATACTTATGTGGTTATTACCATTTTATTATTCATTTTAGTTCTTCTTCTTCTCCTTCTCCTCCTCCTCCTCCTTCCTCTCCCCCAACTCCCTCACCCCTCCCTCTCCCTCCCCTTCACCCTCCTCTTCCTCCTCCAGGCCTCCTCCTCCTCCTCCTCCCATTCCTCCTCCTCCTCCTTCTGTTTAAGAAGTCCCTTTAACTTTTCTTGTATTTCTCTTTTGGTAGTGATGAAGTCCTCTAGCTTTTTCTTGTCTGGGAAGTTCTTTATCTGTCCTTCGATTCTAATTGGGTAAAGTAATCTTGGTTGTAGGTATTTGATATTGATCACTTTAAATATTTAATGCCAATCTCTTTTGGCTTGCAAAGTTTCGGTTGAGAAATCAGCTGCCAGTATTATGGGTGTTCCTTTATAAGTAACTAACTGTTGTTGTTTTTTGTGTGTGTGTGTGTGTTGTTTTTTTTGTTTTTGTTTTTTTTGCTCCTTTTAAGATTCTCTCTTTGTCTTTAACCTTTCATATTTTGGTTATGCATCTTGGTGTGGACCTCTTTGTGTTCATCTTGCTTGGGACTCTTCACTTCCTGGACTTATATGTCTATTTCCTTTGCCAGGGTTTGGAAGTTTCCAGTCATTATTTCTTCAAATAGATTTTCAATTCCTTGCTCTCTCTCTTCTTATTCTGGTACTTCTGTGATGCCAATGTTGGTATGTTTGATGTTGGTCTGTTTGATGTTAAACTATCATCATTTTTTTAATTCTTTTTTTCATTTTGCAATTCCAATTTGGTTTCTTCTACTAAATTGTCTACCAAATTGTTGATTTAGTCTGTTGTTTTATCTACTATCCTGTTGATTCCATGTAATGTAGTCTTCATTTCAATTATTGTATTCTTCATTTCTGACTGGTTCTTTTGTATGAGTTCTATGTCTTTTTTTTTATGTTTCCTTTCTCTTTGCTGAAGTTCTCACAGAGTTCATCTATTCTTTCCTTAAGTTCATTGAGCATCCTTATAAACAGTGTTATGAAAGCTGCATCTGGTAGATTGTTTATCTCTTTCATTTTGTTATTTTTTTCTGTAGAGTTGTTCTTATTTGTTCATTTCACAGATGTTGCTTTGTCTCTTCATTTTGGTTGCCTCCCCATGTTATTTTCTGTGTAGAGAGTAGATGTGCTACATCTCCCAGTCTGGCAGGGTAGACTTATATTGTAGTTGTCCTCTGGGGCCCAGTGGTGTAGTCTGGCTGGTTACCTGAGCTGGGTGCTCCAGGTGTGTCCATTGTTTGGGTTGTGTGTACCCTCCCATTATACTTGGGCCTTTTTGCTGTTGGTGTGTCAATGGATGGAATTGGCCCTCTGGTTCATTGGCTGTGAGGACTGGCTAACTACAGCAGATGAGCTGTTTTGTGAAGGCTGAATTTACAGAATCAGATTTGCTGCAGTGGGGTTCTGGTTCCTGCGGAGTCCACACTTTGGGTGTGTCACTTGTGCAGCTTATTCATGGTGCT
Source organism: Aselliscus stoliczkanus (assembly GCA_033961575.1). Classification (NCBI taxonomy): domain Eukaryota; kingdom Metazoa; phylum Chordata; class Mammalia; order Chiroptera; family Hipposideridae; genus Aselliscus; species Aselliscus stoliczkanus. The sequence continues at coordinate 39,041,504 of CM066731.1, forward strand.
CCAGTGTGGTCTGAAGCCAATCACTGTGTGTGCTGGTTCTTAGCCTTTTGGGAGGGACTTTGGTGCAGGCTTAGGTCAGCCACTCCCTGTACATGGCCCCGAGCCACCTGACATTGCTACAAAGTGATTTTCAGTTGGTAGCTGCCAGTGGTGGACTTAGAGGCACCTGGGAGAGGCTATTTGGCAAACTGAGGCAGCTGCCACTAGTGCCTGTCTGTGGGCTGCTTAGCAAAGGTATAGGGCATGTCAAGGCCAATCACTACTTGTTTGGGTTTTGTGGACCTTACAAAGAGTTTTAGGGAAGTCTCCAATGTGGGCCAAGGCCAGCTTCTTGTTACTGTGCTGAAAGAGGTTCCAGCCTGTGCACCAACTGTATTGGGTGGGCTCTCAGGTAATCATCAGGTTGGGGAGAGTGTGGTGGAGAGGCACAGTTTGGTCCTATAGGCTGGTTTGGGGCAGTGTCCAGCAAAGGAAGAAAATGAAGAGAGCTGCTCCTCCAGCCCTTGCCTTGAAGACAAACAATTCAGTTCATCCTCATATGTCCCTGGAACTTTTCCACCTGCTGTCCAGAACTGGGGCTCAGAGAGAATGTAGCTGTCATTGAGTAAGTCTGTACACAAGCCCTTTAAGGAGTACGCATGGGAATCTAACAGTCCTATGTCTCACCTGCACAGAATCCCCACTAATTTCCAGATGTTTAAGAGATTCCTCTTCCCACCACTGGTGATCCAGGCTAGGGCTTTCTTGTTTGAGGCTGGGACCACTCACTCCTCAGGGAGGACCCCTCCAGCAGAGATATCCCTCCCACATATGGGTATGGGACCAGACATTTTTGTATCTTCACCCCTCCTATGAGTCTCAGTGTATCTTCTTTATATCTTTAATTATAAGATTCCGTTAGCTAGTCTTCAGGTGGTTCTGAAGGGTGGTTGTGATATAATTCAGTAGTAATTTTGATGTGGTTGTAGGAGGAAGCAAGCAGTCTCTACCTACTCTGTCATCGACTGCCCATCATTATTTCCTCAAATAAGTTTTCAACCCCTTTCTATCTTTCCTGGTACACCTGTAATCAAATGGGTATCCCAGAGGTGCCTTAAACACTCCTCACTTTTTTATTCTTTTTGCTTTTTGCTATTCCCATTGGATATTTTCTACCACCTTGTCTTCCAGATTGATGATTCAATGCTCTGCTTCATCCAACATGCCATTGATTCCTTCTAATGTATTCTTCAATTATTGTATTCTTTATTTCTGACTGGTTCTTTTTTTTAATGTTTTTTTATATCCATTTTTATGTTTCCTTTCTCTTTGTTAAAATTCTTATAAGTTCATCTATTTTTCCCCTAAGTTAATTGAGTATACTTATAACCAGTGTTTTGAATGCTGTATCTGGTAGATTGCTTGTCTCCATTTCATTTAGTGTTTTTCTTTTTTCTTTTATTACCCCCTCTGGAGCTTTGTCCTGTTCGATCATTTGGGATGTGTTACTTTGTCTGCTTATTTTGAGTGCCTCTTTGCATATGTTTCTATACCTTAGGTAGACCTGCTACGGTTTCCAGTCTTGGCAGAGTGGCCTTATGTAGTAGGTGTACTGTGAGACCCATTGGCACAATCTCCCTTGTTCCCTATTCTGGGTGCTCCAGGGATGTCCTTTTTATGTGTTGTCCTGTTATATTTAAACCTTGATAGCTGTTGGCATGTCAGTGGGTGGGATTGACCCTGAGGTTGATTGGCTGTGAGGAATGGCCATGACTGTCGTGAAAGAGCTGTTTTTCAGGGGCTGATCCTATGAAATGAGATTTGCTTTAGTAGGGCTCTGGTGTTTCTTGAATCTGCTCTTTGGATGTATCTTTTGTCGAGCTGGTTGTGTGGTACTCTGGTTTGGTCTGAAGCCAACCACTGGGTTTGTTGTTTTGGGAGCTTCTTTGGTGGGACTCTGGTGCAGGCCTAGGGAAGCTGCTATCTGTGCCCAGCCTGGTACCACTGGTAGGTTCTACAACAGTGATCTGTGGTTGGATTCCACCTGTTCTGGGCTTGGAAGTTCCTGGGAGAGGCTAGACTGTGAACCAAGGCTGCTGCCACTAGAGGCTGAGAGCTGCTTAGTAAGAGTTACATGGCACACTGAGGCCAACTACTGCTTGTTTGGGTTTTCTAGGCATTAGAGAGACTTTAGGAAAGTCTGAAGCATGAGCAGAGGTGGGCCACCTGTGTGAAAATGCCACTGAAAGAGGTTTGGGCTGGGTGCATGAGTTGGGTGGATTGGGGCCTCAGGGAATCACCAGGGTGGGGCAAATTGTGTTAGCCAAGTAACTGGAGAGGTCATATTTGTCACCCACTTTCTGCTGCCAGTTGGTGGAGGCAGGGCTCATCATTTAAACAATGGTGTCTGCCAGCATTTCTGTCCCAGGAGAAAGCTGCCCTTCCCCTACCCCTCTAGGCCTCACCCTGAGGCCAGAGAATTCAGTTCCTCTCTGTATGGCCTTGGATCTTTTTGAGTTGCTGCCCTTGTGCTGAAACTCGGAATGTGTGAGTTTGTGAGTAGGTCTGGGCACAGTCCCTTTAAGGCCTGCAGCATCTAGGTCTCCAGCAATCCTGTTTCACTCTGCCACCATTTCTGCTGGTTTTCACAGACAGAGGTCACGGGGATTTTTCTTGCCAGCAGTGAAGCCCTGTGCTGGGTAGCCTGGTGTGTTGCTGGGAGCCCTCACTCTTCAAGGGGAACTTCCACAGCCAAGATATCCTTCTTTTCATAACTGCCACATCATGGGTGTGAGACCTGTCCCTTTCAAGTCTCAGGCCTTCCTATCAGTCTTGATGTGGCTTCTTCTTTATATCCTTAGTTATAAGGATTCTGTTCAATTAGTCTTCATGCGTTTCTCAATAATTGTTGTTCTATAATTTAATTGTAATTTTAATGTGGTCATGGGAAGCAGTAAGCACAGCATTTACCTACTCCACCATCTTTATTGATAGTGCTCCTATTTCATAGTTTTACATATTAGCATGATGGAGCACTGGCTGTATGTAATCCATTTCATATAGGACTTCATTCCCTTAAGTGCTTTTAATCATCCTTGAATATAAGTTCATATTTCTTAGAATGCTATTTGTGAGAATGCTTTTATTCTTAGTTGAAGCAGTGTTCCCCTAAAGAAGACAACATAGATAGTGTGAATTTAATTAATTAATTATTTGTTTGTTTGTTTGTTTATTTATTTATTTATTTATAGCTTATATTTTAAAAATATTAGGGATTCTAGGAAGATAGTTGTGCAGGTAGTCTGAATTTAAATCATTAAACTGCATGAAAACCAAATCAGGTTTTTAAGTTCTCAGGGACTATATTTGTTTTTTCCATCACCCAGTGCCAAGGTGCAGATAGGCAAGTTTTCTGCTATTTCTTCTGTGTACTGAGCTTATTTTTCATTTATCCTTCTACTGAGTATTTATGAATATTTGCTTCAATTCCTATCAAATTTCCCACCTTGGACAACTCTAAGACTTTTCCCCAGTCTGTACAAAACATTGTAATTAACTCAAATATACATCAATAATGTATCAGATAATAATTATGTTATATTTGCATAATGGATCTTACACACACACTCACACACACACACACACACACACAAAAACAGAATAAGTAAACTATTGCTAGTTACTATAGTATGAATAAACCTATCAAACAAAATATTTTAAAGACATAATCCAGTACAAAATATACTCTGTATTTTGCTGTGTATAATGCACTCCCATATATAATGTGCACCCACATTTTAGGCCCAAACTTTCAGGGAAAAACCTCTTTTGTTTTAATTTTTTAATTCAAATTTTTATGTGTTTACATGTAGGTACTTGTTTTTTGTATTATAAAAGAATGTTAGTGTTTATTTTTTTAACACATTATTGTACAAGAAATTTGATGTAACAAATAATTACAAAGCATAAGAACAGATACAAGATACAAGAAATTTTATGTACCGGTAACAAATTCATGCTTTTCTGTCACAGAAAGCCAAGGAGTCTTTGTCATTGCAAATTCGTCATAAGTTCAACAAAACAGGTTACTGTATTCCAGGATATTATTTTGTATATAGATATCATTATTGATTTCTGGAGTTACACTTTTAACTCATAAGCATAAATAAAATAAAAACATTTATATAGATATGGAATTAGAACTATCCATCTATACTGCACATCCTTATTTTTCCCTCACAAATTTGGGCAAAAAAAATGTGCATTATACATGGCAAAATATGGTATATATAGTGTGATTTTATTATTTTATTATTTTAGTTCAAAAATGGGTAAAACTAATCTATAGTTTTGGAAGTCATAATGGTCATACTTTAAGGCAATGAGTGACTGGAGAGAATGGGGACTGGCAGGGGGCTGGTAATATTTTATTTCTTGGTTACAAAGGTTACACATCCATTACATAGGTGTGGTTACACAGGTGTGTTTGCTTTGTGAAAATTCATTGAACTAAAGACCTATGATTAGTTTGCTTTTGGGTATATATGCTATTATTTCAATAAAAATTTGCTAAAAATATTTTTGCTCCAAAGCTATTTATTACAGAGCCCATCATTTTCCCGCTAATATGTATTGCTAACTCGAGAGACAGAGAGAGCAAGAAAAGGAGAGTGAACCATCATAGCTGCAAATAACAACAGAGACAACAGCTGCTTGGATTGCCACCCTCCTCAGGGAGTCAGGCTTGGCCTGAGTACTGTCTTAACTCCATTATCATGCTTGTAGCATTTGGAGCACAGGTTCATATTTTCTCTTTTCATGAAGTTATTGCAGGTTCTCATTTTTTTCCTGTTTCCTGAGGCATGATGATTAAATATGAAAGCACAAGGGCAGGCATCTTGGGTTTGAATCTAGACTTTGCCACCTACTAGCAAGTTTGAGCTAGAAACTAACAAACCCTTTTTTAATCCTCAGCTTTCTCATTGGTAATCTGAAGGTAATAGTTGTTTCTAAATGAAAGGATTATTGTGAGGATTTAATTATATAATGTGTATAATTCACTCAGCACTATGCCTGGTATGTAGTAGGCTCTTATATAGATTAGATATTATTACTATTATTATTAACCTTCTGCATGCCTTGATTTCTTCTTAGACTCTCTTTCTCCCTAATCTATTTAGATTGGAGCATCATCTATTTAGATTCTCATCTATCTACTTTTCCTTGTTCTCACCCTCCTTTCTACTACGCTACAGACCAAAGTAGATGGTGGCAGAGTGCCCAGATACTTTTATGATCTCCAAGAGTGCTCTCAAACGCTATCACACAAATTGAAAAGAAGCAATAGCTTGAACCAAAATGAGAAAGGCTTGTGTTCTCACATATTGATGCTAAAGCCATAAAACCTCTACAATGCATAGCATTCTGTATTTAGACTTGGTGTTTAATAAAATGTTTTTGACAAGTATTGTGAGAAAAATCCATCCACTTCACATGTGCACATTAAGGACTAGGATACAATCTAGTTACAAATAACCCCCATAGGTGCCTGTAGTGTGGCTCTGAGAGTAGTGGGGGTGGTGTGTTATTTATCACCTGTGTTATTTAACCTGCAGTTTGTGAATGCCCTTTTGCTATGAAGTTTCATGACTAAATAGAAAGAGGTATTTTTTTTTATGGTGGACATGCTGTTTTAAAAGTTGTTTTCTATTCGTATCATCACAGTATAATCTGTTTATTGAGTTATTTACACAGAATCTCAGCTATAAATGGGCATACTAATGTTATTAAGTTATTATAAATACAAAAAAACACATTTACATAAAGTTTCTGGCACAAAAGTAAATGCTGAAAAAATGGGGTTCTTCACAGGTCAGAACTGAGTGTTGGCCTAGTGGTATAAACTAAGAATGGAAAGGCAGGAACATCTAAACCTACTTCTTCACTATTGAGAATATTTTCTTTTCTCTTTCAGAGGTAGAGAATGGCTTTAGGCTGTAGGTGGAGGAGACCCTGATGCTGTTTTATGCCAGGTTGTGAACTATATAAACTTCTTTATCCAGAATACTATTTCCAAGTCACATACTGTGGTAATTACACTGTATTAGTGACACTCCTGTAAATGGGTTACAGATTGTTGCTGTGGTGTATATAAAGCTTACTAGATAAATGTCTTTAGGCAAGGTGACAACATTAGTCTCTTAATGATCAATAGGGAAACAAATTGTGTTTTGTTTCTCTACCTGGATTTAATGTTTCCTTTCAAATAAACACAGCTTGCTCCTTGCTTTTCTTGTTTTTAGAACTCGTTGTGTCTAAAAACACTTAAAGCCACTCTCTCCACAGTCAGCAAATCCCTATATTCTCTGCTGGACAAATAGTCACACAAATGAAGAAAACAGAAAATTAAAGCGACTAAAAGCAAGGTCAGATGATTTAGGAGGCAAGTATGCAACAGCATTTTGATAATCAACAGTACTCATCAAGCACCAGGTGAACCCCAAATAGAGCCAGATTTTCAAAGAGAAGTATCCTCCCCTACGCATAAAACACACACCCATATTTCACCCTCCAACTTGCTAAGGCCTATGTGACATTCTTTTGGAGAAATTTCCTTTTTATTACATTGTTAATAATTCATGGAATGACAGGTTTCTGACTAACCAGTATTTAGCAGTGAAAAAAGATAATGTGTTAAATTTAATAGTGGGGCAGGGCGTGTAGCCTAGGAAATTGACAACCCCCTGCAGGGTATAACGGGAGTTGCCTCATGGTTACACAAGTAACAAAGTGAATGTATCCAGTACCTGCAGCTGGGGAAAAACAAGAACCAGTTTCTTCAGGGAAGCTGATCCCTATGACTGGGACCTGATCTTTAGCTAATTATAATGTTATTATAATCTCACTTGCATTGCAACTATTAGACTCCTTCTATGCATCTGATGCCATGACAGTTCTGGAGGAACCAAATAAGGAAGAAAAATCAGGAAACGGAGTGTCCCTCCCCCAGGGGAGGAAATAAATGAACCATGACAACTGGACAGCACCAATCCCTGCCCTGGGAGGAATAAATACCCTTGATCGTGACTTCCTTAGCGCAACTCTTCTCTGAGTTCACTTGCACTTTCCTCTCAAGTATGTACTTTCATTTTGAAAGAATCACTTCCACTTTTCCTGCATCTGTTTCATTCTCGAATTCTTTCTTGCTCAGAGACAAGAACCCAGTCACTGCTGCTCGGGGTTGAGTCCTCTCTTGGACATCCCCATGAGTCTCTGGCAAAAATAACAAGTATTTTCTATTCTATCTAGCTTTCTCCAATTCAAATATGATCAGGACTCTTTGCAAGAGCCAATGTGTGAATACCTGGCATTAGCAAAAATATTAAAGGAGATGATAAGAGTTTTGTTGATGTCCATTCTTTTCCTCATTGCCTTCTTTTATTAGAGTTGCTTCTATTGAGGCAAAAGGCTTCCTGACATCCTGAAAGATCATGGTTCAGCCATAAAAAGCAAGGATAGAATGTAAAAAAGTGTCATGTTTCTTTTCTTAATTTTCCTGCCACTGACCCATTCTGAAAAAAAAAAAAATAACTTACTGTATTCTTTATCCCAGTTCAGTATGGGTAGCTGGCAGAAACGGAAAAGTTTATCTCTTCTCCCCTTACTAAATAACTACTGCCTAGTATTGGCTCTATACATAGGTAATCAACAGTAGATTCTTTGTAATCAAACTTACAATGAATGAACACGAAGATGAATATGTACCACTGAGGTACAGAAATTATTAAACACATATTTATGGTGTTCCTACTATTTGCCAGGTACTGTGCTAGCATCTTGAATCAGAATGTGGCCATTGAGAAGAAATGAACAGTTTAAAAAGAGGAAGGAAGCCAAATTATAGAATGATTTTATTTTCCTCACCAATGTTATAAAAGAATATGTCACTTTTAGTAACCTGCCATACTATTGGGTATGTTGATGCATATGTAGATAAAATGTAAATAGTTTACACTGAGTCGCATTTATATGCTTTGTTTTTCCTACATAAATATGCTGAGCCCAGCTTTTGTTAATTATCATTCAGAGTGATGGCTATTACTGTAAATATGGAAGTGTAAATAGGAATGCTTTAAAATAACGGTGTAAGGGCCGGCTGAGTGGCGCGGTGGTTAAGCGCTGGCTTGGGACGCCAGCAGCCCAGGTTCAGTCCCACATATGAGGGTCAGTGACACTGCCCTCAAAAAAACAAACAAAAATACCCCCCAAACAAATAAAATAATGGTGTAATCATTACTAATTCAGTTTTTATTTATTGTGGTATTAATTCTAATGAATCTTCTTGGTACTAATGTGGGTATTCTAAGAACTCAGATTAAAGTTTCACAGTGAGTCAGAATTAATTAAATGAATGGTTATTATTACCTGTGTAATGGAATATTATTTTGGTGTTTATAAAAATCAATAGTAATGTTTTAATAGTAAAATCTTGTTTTCATTCATGTTGATTATGGGTACTGTCTGATTAATGCATGTTTACTGTTGAATAATGCTATTGAGTAGATTTCAAGTGCTTAACCCTAAGTTTCTTGAAGACCTTCCTTATCCACCAAGGAAAGAGAAATTTTATTAAAGTAGCCTTGACCTGGAATAAACTTTTTGCTCCTTCTAACCCTTTGAAATTGATAGCCCATATATGGTTTGCATAAAATGTTTTCACCTTATCAGATTATTAGAACAATCAGCATAATTTTCTAACACTAAGTTAGATGCAGTAATAAAAAAGGGCTTGAAAATTATAAATTATTATTTTCTCATACTCTGCATTAGTAGTTTATTTCATAGTACTCACAAAGACCTTTCACAAACATTTCCCTATTCTATTGAGTTGTTGGAAAAGTCATGACGTATTTTTTCTATGTTTTTCATTGCAAAAATGCATCATTACTCTTCTGACAACCCAATATTTTTATTATTACCATAAACATAAAACCAGGACTCTGTTTTTAAAGACTGCCTTTACAAACTAATTGAAGAGCCAACATTAGCAGAATATTAACTCTTTTAAGCTAGAATGTACACTACATACCATTAACCATGCTACAAAGTCAAAAAAGAAATACTACCAATGGTGTGGTTTTAGTAAGAAGTAATATATTTAGTTGGTTGCAGTGAACGGTTTAGTTAAGAAACTAAGTTAGTGGAACAGAGACTAAGTTGTTTCTGGGGTTGAATCCTAGCTCCACTGCTTCCTAATCATATGAACTTCTAAGCTTTAGAGTGATCACTTGTAAAAGAGGAACAACAAATGCACCTACCTCATAGATCTGTGAAGCACCTCATTCAGGAATTGGCACAGCATAAGCTCCCCACTTGTGGTAACTATGACAACTACAGTAGACAATCTGGCAGGGGATGAATGAAACTGGAGCAGGCTATGGACCCAGATAACATTAAAGAAGAGGTATTTAGGTAACATTTTTGTTGGTAACAGTAAAGGGACATGATGAAGTAAGTAAGGAGATAGTAGAGTACTGAGGAAAAAAGAAGATTGATAAAACTGGCTGCTGAAACAGTTCAAACGTGGGCAGTAAGGAACCAGCTGCAGAAGGGAGGACCCTGTCATTTTTATAGAATTTTACTTGGAGAGAGGAATCACACCATTGAATTGACTGAAAGTGTCAGAAACAAGCCTGGAACTCTAAGAAACTTGACCACACACTCCACATGTTGTGAGGAAGAAATATCATAAATGAGCCAAACTTTCCAAAGAGTATGCCCTACTTAGAATTTTATTGTCAAAAGTAGGACTGACTGTTATCAAGTTTTATACATCTGAATTAACTGACAATTTTATTTATTTCACAAGTTAATATAAAATCTGGAATCAAAGAGCAATCATTTTTTTCAAGTATACCTTTCAAATTGTGTTTTGCATTAAGATAAAGTTGTCAAAATATACAAGATATAATTTTAATGATTTGTTGAGAACTAAAAGTTATATCAGTCATATCTATGTAAAAAAATATATATGTATATCAAAAGAAGTGCTGTGCTGCTGTAAAATATTAGAGTTTCATTCATATGTATTTAATGTCAATGCCATATCTGTTATATAGAAGTTTTAAATGTAGGAAATTTTTATATATATATATTCCTTTTCCACTAAAAAACAAAACATAGAATTTTGATTTATTTAATGACAAATAAAATGTACTTACTCTCATTAGTTGTAATAATAATTACTTTTGTATTAAAACATAAATTAAAAATTTACCATATTTTGAAAAATTAACCTTAATATATAGCATATTATTAAATCTCAATACATGTGTTAAATAACTACTCTGTTAATTTATGTTCCCAATAGATTCAATATATAGTAGTTTATTGTACAATTTGAATCATGGTGTAAACTGAAATACTCTTAATATCTAAGCACAAAGAATTGAAAGTACAAAATTTCAAATGGAGAGAAAATTTATGATAATCATCATCAGTCATAGGACAATGGTTAATCAGTGACTGGAAAACTGAACAATCCCCAAATCTGCCCAAATATGGCATATATTTTTAAAATACTAGCATAAGATATACATGATATTCTGCTGAATTCTAATCTTCTCTCTCTCTCTCTTTCTGTCTCATTCTCTCTCCTCCTATCTTTCTCCACCTGTTTATACCTCTCTGTCCTTGGGAACATATAAGACAAGGGGAAAAAGTCATTACATTCTTTTTTTTTTCTTTCATACACACACACACACACACACACACACACACACACAATGCAGTTGATATTAAGGGTTTTTTTTTTAGTACAGAATATACAATTTGCAATTCATCTAATATTTAAAATAAAAATGAGAACCAGAAGGCTTATTTTATAAATGAAGTCTGCATTTTAAATTTAGATGAATTATTGGTAATGGTTTGCTCAATAGTGTGAAGGATAAAGGGTAGAAGAATAAAAGGAAGAGGGAAAAAAAACAAAAAAGTGAAGGATAGAAATATAGATGATACACTGAGAAAGTAAGTGGTGAGAAATTATACATAATGAAAGTGAAGGAAAGAGAGGAAATGAGATATATGGAGAAAAAGGGATTCAGTAAATGATATGGGGACACTATAGGGAATTCACAGAGTGGGTTTCAGAAATTAAAAACCTGTATCAGAGTTTTTGTCATAAAAATTAGATATGTAATCTAACCCGTATAGTTTTTTCAACCATTCATCATGCCATGCTGATTGAAATAGTGGAAGAAGTTATTGCAGACCACAGACACTGTTGAACTCATTTACAGATTTTAAAAACAGGGACATATAAAATTTTCTGACTTCAGAAAACAGTGTTTAAGTACATTTCAGGTATTGATACTCTTTGCACTTTATAATATCATTTTCCCATGGCAAAGAAAAGAAAGAAAAATGAAAACAAAACAAAGCTAAAGAAAACCAGGACCTCTCTTCAATTATTAAAAACAATAGCGGTGGCATCTTTATATATCTTCCAGGTAAGATTAGGATCCTAAAGTGATCCTGGTTTCATTTTATATCCTGAGTTGTAAAAATCTCTTACACTGTCATGAAACCAATACTACATCTTCCTTTTGATCCTACCATCTCTCTTTTGAAGTCAAACATGGCAAAGAGAGAACCTAAATGCCCATGTAATCAAAATAGTTATGGCTGTTTAAAAATAATTGCTTCCCAGGGATAATCTGATTCCGTAATTATGTGCATTAAGTTTTGGATCAAATATTTGCTTCTTGGATACAGTGGATATTTGATATTTAAGAAGCATGATATATTACTATTGATAAACAAATTGAGTCCTGATAGGATTACATAAAGGAAGCATGCCCTGACTGCAGCTGAGTACAGGAAAATTGCTCTTCAGACGTGGCAACAATGACCACGGTGCTTTCTGATTTTCCTTTTATTTTACCAATCCATCTTCAAGGCTGCATGATGCAAAGTCAATGCCAAATATATCAATCAAGAAATTAAAAATTAGAAATGACTTTGTGTAATTATCTGGGTTCTAGATCACTGAGTTTCTAAGTTAAATTGATCATAGTAATACTTTAAACCATGTTTGTTCTTGGTTTCCTCTTTTTCTAATTTTTTCCAACTCTTGTATTTCATTTTCCAGTTAACTTGTCAGACACACAATATCCATTCCCTTCATTCTTGCTATTTCCTATGTTATTTAGGGCAAATTAATGATATACTTGGAGATGTTCAGTCTTTCCTTTATAAAATAGGTATAATGATTCTGCTCTAAATTTTTGGTGACTGCTAAATGAGTAATTATGTACATTTTTTTGGGCCAGTTCCTGATGCATAGTAGGTATACATATTCAGTAAGTGCTTATTTGCCTCCTTAGTTTGCATTACAAATGTACTTTTATGATAAGTTATAAACAAAAAAGAGACAGCAGATTACCACTGTCTTTTCCACCTTGAGAGAATGAAAAGAGCACAAGGTCCTTCACTAATCAGATGGAACAGATACATATAATAATATTTGACTGTAGAGAGAGATTTACAGTTTGCAAGGTGCTTCTGCATTGTTTCTCATGCAGATCTGACATTTGGATCCAGTGTCTTCAGTCTCATTCATTGTACCCTGAGCCTGGCAGTTGTCAGATGGCTCCATTCTGTATTCCATAGAGCACATCATAGATATTGGGCCTTTGATGCAGAATTTTAGAGCAAGAGGGGCATCAAAAGCCTAAATTTACCTGAACTCTTGACCCAATAATTAACTCTCCTTTTATCAACCTATGCAAAGTAGTAGTCCTGCCTGCATTGTGTCAGTCCAGAAGCATCCCTTGAACAACCCCATATCCAATTTGTTGCCAAGAGTTGACTAATTTTCTAATACATGTTTTGCAATCATCAGGTATAATATAGTATGGCTATTGTATCCAGTCTCTGAAGAAAAGCCTCCCATGGTTCTCAATTTAAAAATTCATGATGACACAAAAAAGATGAAACCTCATAACACTAGAAACTGAAGTCATAATTTACTGGAGTCTGAGAAGAATTTTCTCTAGTTACAGAATTAATTAATTTGCCTTTCACTTTTTAAAAAGCTAGTATGAGCTGCTTTGCTGGGCATAATCTGTGTCCCATGGACACTTTACTCTCTGAAATAAAACCATGTAGCTGAACAGTTACCAAAAAAAAAAAAAAGAGCTTTTCCTCACTGTTAGACCTTGTGTTGGAGACATAAAGGACACTCAAATTACAAAACACTATAAGTGGTCTATATTTTATTATTAAAACCATTGTACTAGCCTTCACCTGTCTATCTCTGTTCCTCTTGTGAAAAACAAATAACCCCAATTATTTAATCCACAGTTTGTTTTGTATTCTGTTATTTATATCTGATCATATCCCTAACTGAGAAAAACTAAATAATTTTAATTTGGAAGGGTATATATAGAAAACATAAAGAGGGTCACCTTAAGAATACTAGAAGTTTTCTTATTAAAAACCAGAGAAAATGAGATAAAAGTAATAAACAAAATTTTAATAGAATAAATTTGCCTGACAAAAGAAATATGAGCCACCTGACCTAACTGTATCATAATGTATCAGGCAAAATTAATAAGTTTTGTCACATTTCAAGATGCAGATGTCAACATTTTATTGAATTAAAAGGAAAAAAATAGCTCTACATGAATCAAGCTTTTTGTTTTTTAAGAAGATAATTTAAAAAATAAACATTAGGAACAGTTTCCAGTCTTTCTTCTCTCCAGAACCAAATTCCACAAAAAAAGTATATCCATAATAGCTCTGATTCAAATTTAAAACCCAGGCAAAATGTATGTGTGAAGACAATAGAAAGATATTCAGATATGTAAGGACTCAGAAAATAAAAGCCAGCCTCATATCATAACCAAAGGGAATAAAACATATTGTGCGATATATATTAGATACTAGATGCAGAGAATTAAAACGAAAAGTGAAAAATTGGGAATGTAGGATGATAGGTAACTTTCAATGAGCCTTTAAATAAACTATGTAGACTAAAAGCTGGAAAGTTGTCAGTACACATCTCATTTTAAATAAACAAACTCAGTAATTTTGAAAATTGCTGTTACAAATGCAGTTTCTAGAACAGAGTCTAGAAACTGCATGCCCTGAGAGTGGTAGTCCATATATGTGCCACACTTATTTTTCCTCCATCTGGGGAGAGTAACTTGAGGGGAGATGGACAAAGGTTTATGCCCTTGGTGTGGCTGTGGTTCTCTGGCTAACACTTGTTTGCCATCAAGCCTCCCAGTAAGGCAGGCATCAAAATATCAGTTTATTTCTGAAGCTCAGACACAGATCCTTTTGGGACACCTACAGTGTATTATCCATATCTTTTATTTCCTGTAGATGCTTTGATATCTGGGGCTTTACTGACTTTGGAGTGAGGGCCCTTCCCAAAATTAGCCAATTCCTTGAGATAGTAAACAACTTGCTCATATGCACACCTTTCAAATACAAACTAACCAGTTGAGAGCCCACACCTCCACCACCTCTTTTATTGGGCTTTTACATTCCAGTCCACTATCTATCTAACTGCCCTAATTTCCCTGGGTTAGATACCAGATAACTAAGGACAACCCCTATACTACAGAGTCCACTGAAATGATTTCAACTACTTGATCCTAAACCTGCTTACTCTGCCTCTCTGGTTTGTGCCTGTGGAAATCACAATAAAGGCTTGTCAACAAAAAACATCCAGCCTAAGAGAAACTTAGAGAGTTTATTTGAGCTAACCTGACAATTGCCGGGAAGCAAAGTCTCAAGGGATTGAGAAAATGCTTCAGAAAATAGCAGTTTTGCAATTTATTTTATACATTAGAATCAAAGGAGGAAGGTTACATGAAACCCATTGGTTGTAGATTAAGCGAGTGGGAGAAAGCAAAGTGGGGAAATCTCTGGGATTGAATAAAAAGTAAAATGGAGAGACACATTTCTTTTACATTGCTGGGTACAGCATAGCTAACAACATTTTACAGCACATATAGAGATAGTATTTGAGGAACAAGATAACATGAGGGATTTTGTAGATTCCTGCTCTGGTGTGGTGGGTTATGCCCCCTGGAGGTGTGGGAAAAGAGATTACTCTGATATTGCAAGGGTATGTTATCTTAGATGCAAAAAAAGACTACAGACAGGCTTAATGTAAAGATTGACCTTTGTCAATGAAGCTACAGACTAAGGATGTGACTTCCACCATGGCCCACCTATGTTAGGAATTTTTATGTTCACGTCATCCTCTGTGGTTATTTTCAATCTCCTGAGCTTGTCAAGTTTAACATGTGTTCCCTTTTCCATCCACAGGCTCTTGTTCACATTTCCCCTGACCCCCTTCTGCCTCCTGACTGAACCTGATGCTTTTTGGTGTTGGCCCCCTTGTGTGGCATACTTCTGTTTCTAGAGATCTGTAAGTATAACAAGCTTCTTTCTTCAAAACAGTCATTTCAGTGTCTGTGTGCCTTGTCATACCTGGTTAAAACAATTCCCAGTTGCCCTTAAAACACACAGAAGCTTCTTCATAGAATTTCCTGGTATGGCTGACCTTTGGCATCTTCCATTTCTCCCCTCTTAGTGCTGGTATTTGCTAATCCTTACTGGCATCCATTTTGGACAAGGTCCAATCACAAAGGCTTGAGCCAATGTGGCAGATACTCCACCATGCCAACTGGCAAAAGTGCAAGATTCTTCCTATTGCAACCCTGCTTTCATGCATATTTTCTGGTGTTGACATAAGAAGTATCCAAACCTATAGAAAAGTTTAATAAGTTTATTTGAGCCAAACTGATGACAATTGCTGGGAGGAAAGCAAAATCTTAATGGATTAAGAAAATGCTCTGGAGAGTGGCAGTTTTGGAGTTTATTTTATACATTAGAATCAAACAAGGAGACATAAGGAGGGTTACATGAAATCCATTGGTGGAGAAGGGGGTGGGAGAAAGCAAAGTGGGGAAATCTCTGGAATTGGATAAAAAGTAAAATGGAGAGACACATACTTCTTTTACATTGGTGGGTACAGGATAGTTAACAATTACAGCACATAGAGATGGTGTGCAGGGAACAAAATAACATTGAGGCATCCTGCTTGTTGTCTCCTGCTCTGATGTGGTGGGTTGTGCCCTGAGGAATCTGAAAAAAGGGATTACTCTGACATTCCAAGGGTATGTTATCTTAGATGCAAAAGACAATAGACAGGCTCACAGAAGTTAAAGATTGACCTTTGTCATGGAAGCTATAGGCCAAGGATGTGATTGTCAGCCATGACCCCTTTTAGTTAGTAATTTTTATGTTCAGACCATCGTATCTGGTTAATTTTAGTTTCTGAGTTTGTAGGGCCTGCCATGCTGGCCTCTCTTGAGCTTGTCATGTTTAGTATGTGGTCCCTTTTTCATCCACACTGGCAATCTCAGGCCTTGTGAAGTTACCAGGAGGGACACAAACACCAGTCTCTATTCCAGGGACACATGTCACTCATAATACTTATTTCCTCGCTCATGGTAGGAATTACAGGGCCCTTCCAGGCATGGGGTTTCTATCTTCCCTAATGTAGCCCTCCTAAGGCAGCTAGTCCCTACCGTTTCTTGTTTGGCTAAAATAAAGGGGAAATGCCACTGCTGTTAGGTCCGTAATGCTCAAACTCAAGGGCTTTTTTATTCCCCTTTTGAATATAGGTGGGTAATGGAAATGATGGGCACTGATTATTCATTATAAGTTCTGATAACTTTTTAGTAAATATAAGATGGGGCTGCCTACTACTTCTATTTAGAATGTAGAAGTATTTTTTTTTTGCCTAATTTCCACAGCTTTCGGGGCTTAAACTACAATTCTAACACATCAGGAAAAAATCTCATGTATCTTGCATTCCAGCACAATAAGAAGACTCTTCACTGTGGGAGAATTTAATATAGTGAGACTTGGAACTACTTGAGTCATAAGTAAGCTTTCATCAATGCCCTAGTACCAGTGAAATTTTGAGGGAATTTTCAATTAAAAGTCCCAGTGCATTTTATTCTAAAGTGGGAGAATATAGCAATACCAAATAATTTACTTCTCTACAATCACATTAAAATGCATGACACAATTCTTTAATTACCTCTCAATCTAATTCTCTGAGAAGTTTGCCCTAATTGCATTGTTGATATGCACAGATGCAAATAAGATGTTGGATGTTTCACTTGTAGCAAATGACTGTTTCTAATACGTATCGATCTAGTCTCCTAATAGAAAGGCTGGTTCCACTGAACCACTGAAATTTGCCTCCTTATCACAAATGATAACAGTTAAACTCAGAAACCAAAAAGCATGTTGTTCCCCACCAAGGGTGCCCCTGATCCCCATACATACACCCCCACACAGCAAACAAATGTCCACATATAAGGCAACAAATAGCAGAAAATTCCCTGTGGACTGGCAGATGGCAATGTGAATTGGACATTTGTGGAGTGGCACTTGCCAGAGGTATTAGAAATAAACAACCCCCAGCTTATATGCTTTGCTTTTTTTTTTTTTTTTTTTTTTTTTTTGAGGGCAGTATTACTTGCCTTCATATGTGGGACCCGAACCGGGGCCACTGGCTTCCCAAGCCAGCACTTAACCACCGCGCCACTCAGCCAGCCCTATGCTTTGCTTTTGTAAAACAAGAAATCATAAGGCTGTTTCACAAACACAGGTGTGTGGGAAGCTGACAGCACCCCAGTGTCTGACAAGGCCACATTGCCCTGCTCAGCACTGGATATTAGGGGTGCTGCCTTATGGTTGGTCATGTAATATCTCCTGTCTCTATGAACCCATGTGCCTTTTTTTCTATAGGAGACAATATATTTACTACACTTGTGATATGTTCCTGTGGTGCCCCAATGAGCTAACTAGGCAGCCAAGGACGGGTAAGATCTCCTAAAAGTGGGGAGACAAACCAAGCCAGGCGGTAGTTCCATGGGGGACCCCTGAACTGAGATACTGGGGACTCAAGCCCCTTGGAAACTGAGGCACAGGCCTCTGACAAACTCAGGCCAGAAAACTCAGGCCTGTGAGAAGCTGATGCATTTGCCTAAGGGCCCTAGTGTGAATAGTCTCCTGGAAGATTAAGTCTTCAGGCCATGAGAGTTCCGGGTAAGAGGCAGCTCTAAGACATCCGCTGACCATGGATTTGTTAATCAGCCTTGTGTGAATTCCTTTGCCCAGTGCCTTGTTGCAGCAACAGATACTGAAGCTTTGACTGAGAAATGGATGCAGCCCTCTGTAGGATAAGAGAGGTGTGAAACCCTTTTGGTTGTTAGGTATTGTTATTTACAAACGAATAGATTTTAGATGCTTTTACCTTAAACGCAGCCACTCCTAGTCTTTTGGTATAGCTCAAGTATACTGTGAGTTTTATGATTGTGTTTAACTGCTAGAATTTAGGATGATTTCTAGATAGTTAAGATAGCTTTAGTAAACATTCTTTAGGTGACTTACAGAAACCGAGTCTGGGTTTCATAGCAATTATCATAATAAAGACAAGGTAATCCTTTAACGGAAGAGTAAGTCACAGTACACCCTGGAAAGAGCACTTTCAGGGGAGTAGAGGACTGTGTAAATCCTGAGAACTACAAACCACCATTAATGATTTGTTACAGTTTGCCTCCTTGAAAATTCTCAATAAAAGCTATGCGCTGACCCGATTCGGGGCTCAGTCTTCTTTGGCTGAGTCCCTTGGGCTCAGTCTTCCTTGGCTGAGTCCCTTGGGCTCAGTTGTCTTTGGCTGAGTCCCTTGGTCTCGCTCTTATCTTTCTTCTGTCTCTTGTTTTTTCCTTAATCTGCGTCGCCCCTCTCGTGTCCCACTTGCCCTTGCCACGCAGGACGTGACAACGGTGGGAGAAGGAAGAAAGGGAAAGAAAAGAGGGAGAATGATATATGGATTACTGGCAACCACAAATAAAATCGTTACTCATTTAGGGATGGAAAATAGGTGCCTTGAAATGATGTGGGGCATCTGTTTCACTCCTCTTAGTTATTCCCATTGATTCCTGAGAGGTGCACTGCAGCTTGAATAGGTAGGTATAGGTAGATGTTCCTGGACAGTCATGGGGTGACTCAGGGGAAGGGTCTGCAGCCTTATTAAAATGCTTTTCAAAAAATCTGCTAAATGGAAGATTTATAATTTCTAAAATTACCTCTCCTTGACATCACATTTATATTCTTTTAAGAAATAAGTAAATTAAGTATTTCTCTGTATGAAATTTTACATATGCACTCACATGGACTCTTCTTTATCTTTTAGCTTATTTCAGTTGGTGTATTTTGTCCCTCTGCAAAATGCCTTTGTTATGGAACACTTTATGCAAGTTTGCTATAGTTGCAAAACTTGTAAACCTCTAACTTTCCAATCATCATGTGGACCCAGAATTTAATTTTGTAAATTGGATTATGTAAATGGCCTAAATGAAATTTTATGTTTTGTAGATCAGTGTGATCAAATCTAGATTCAAGAGATCATAATGAAGAAATGCTTTTCTAACTTCTGCATGAGGGAGCTGTGAGGGGTGACACTTATACTTGCTTGAGATTTTTTTGTACTTCATTGAATTATTTCTTTAGTGAAATGGGAATTTGAGGGTTGATACACTTATTTTCATTGAGACCTTCTAGACCATTCAGGTTTATGAAAACAAAGACTTTTTTTTTTTTTAAACAATTAGGGGAGAAGATAGTGACTGTGTAGGTGAACAAATCACTTTGAGAAATTTGGGGATAATTCATGTTCTCTCCAAATGCTTTAAAATTAGGATTGTAAGGTTGGCATATTGTCAGCAGAACCTTTGTTTACTCTATGACTATACTGAAGATGTTCTTGAGTATCTGGGGTAATAGAGTCTCAGAAGGGCAAAGAGATATACTGGCTTTTCCTTTAGCCTACTCTTCCCAGATATTTGCACTTTTGCCGACTGAGCACCTTATTCCCCTTTCTGTAATAGTATTTCAATTTTTCTTTATAAAAACACCCTCTTTAGAATTGCCAGATAAAATACAGGGCCCCTAGTTAAATCTACATGGCAGAGAAATAATGAATAACATGTTAATATGAATATGCCCCAAATATTGTGCAAGGCATACTTTACTAACACAATATTCATTGGTTATCTGAAATTCAAATGCAACTGGGCATCTTGTATTTTCATTTGCTAAATCTAGTAACTCTAATCCTCTCCCATTCTCAGTGCATTTGGTTCATATGTGCTTGACCTCACCACTCAGTTTCAGGGGCAGTCATGTGACCCAGACTTGTGAATTAGAGCATGGCCATAGCGATTGATTCAGGGATTAGTTTTCCACCATGCCAGGACAATAAGAGCACTCCTTGGTGCTTTTACTGAAACTTTTGGGAGAGAGAAGCCTTGTTTTCCATTTATATTACTCAGAAAACAAACCTTGAACTGTTGGAAAACAGTACGTACAAAAAGGCTGTCTAAGAATGAAGTTAACAACAGAGGAAAGCAGGGTCAATGGACATGGAAAAAGGCTGTGTCTTGACATCATTTGAGCTCCTTGATCTGGCTGTGCCTAAAGATCAAAACCTTCCTTGAACCAATAATTTCCTTTTCTATTTAAGTTCATTTGAATTTAGTAGGCTTTTTGAAGTCTTAATACTCTGTTTTTAATTTGTTTGCAGATACTTCTAAGCTAGCATATCTGTAAGAGATAAATTGCTCTATGACAACTTGGGTGCAGTTAATGACACATTTCTTTATTTGTAAAATTAAATTAGTTCTGGATCAAAATCTCTACTCTTAAATTGTTGGACAATGTCACACTTTTGGGACTCTTCTTATCATATTCCATTATATGATATACTACATTTTGTTTATCCATTTATCACGTGATAGACATTTAGGTTGTTTCTACTTTTTAGCTATTATGGATAGTGCCTCTGTGAATATTCAGGTAGAAGTTTTACATGACATGTGTTTTCATGTTTCTTGCTATCACTTGTTGCTACCATTGGGCATGGTCTTCCACTGGACATGGGGCTCTAATACATGACAAGCAAAGTCTTTTGTGCTAAAATTTTTTTCTAACGTCACAGAAATGGCAGCATGAGGTAAGCCTCTCGAAATCTCCCCTGGAACTTACAACAAATTGAACAGATATAATTCCACAAAGGACTCCCTGCATGGCATACAGGCAAGACGAAGAGAAGTGCAATTGGAATCATCTAAAGGTGGGCAAACTGGAAGGAAGAGGGAAATGCAGAGATGCAGGCAGTGGTGGCCCCGGGCCTCAGGGCCTCAGGACTTAGACCAGAGCTGGGAGCTCCCTGCATTCCAGAGCTACCACAGTGGCAGGAGAGGGAAAAATTCAGGCTGCTAGTGCTCCCCTATGGCCCACAGTCCCACCTGTGGGATCAGCATGTAACACCGCTGAACCCAACGCTGATAGCAGAGATCTTGGAACAAAGACTGAGGGAATAAGGGTGAGAACAGTGGTTTAAGCCCTCACTGTCAGGCAGAGAGCAGAAGACACAGGCCCGGGCCTAGCCGACCCCTGACCCCAATCCCAGAGCTCACCCCACTCCCACCTTCCCAGTGCTTGAAACCAAATGGTAGGAGTACCAGAACAAAAGAACAGAATATTTACAGTTCTTAAAACTGCAGCTCTGCAGCGCTGTGCCAAAAAACACAGCAATTCCAGTGAAAAGTGAAAGGCAGCTAGGTTGGTAGTTGCCGCCATCATTCAGTCACCTCTCACAACCCACTCTGCCTCCACCCCCACCTATCTGGGAGGATCCCTGCAGGGGTAAACAGAGCCGCTAAAACACACACAGGTCCTGAATCTGGTTCCAAAGCAAGAAGAGCTTTGGAACTTCAGAAGCTCTCTACATCACTCCATGGAGGCGGTACCCTGAGACCCAGGTGACTTACTCACAGAGAAGAAACCCACCTTACAGGGAATGCCCCCATTGTGTGAGAAGCTGGAACAGTGAAGAGAAAATATAACACTACAGCATGAGAGAGAATAAAAGGCTGCAGCAGAAGACAAAATAAAACATTCCACCGACACCTACTGGAAAGCAAAAGAAACACCTCTTCCTATCAACCTTTTGCAGAACCCACTCCTGTAGATGCAAAGGAAGAGAAATAATAATTCGTTAATTGCCATTAATAACCAAGGTAACAAGGCAGCTCAGAAAGAAAATGAAAACACTCCAGAAAATAGCTTAAAGACATGGAAATATGTGATTTAAATGATAGAGAATTCAAAATTTCAGTTCTGAATAAACTCAGTGAGATGGAAGAAAACACAGACAGGCAGTTTAACAAACTCAGAAACACAACCAAAGAAAAAAAATGAACATTTTACTAAACAGGTTGAAATTTTAAAAAAGAACCAAATAGACTTTCTGGTGGTTAAGACCTCAATAAAAGAAATGAAGAATGAAATAGCCAGCTTAGGTAATAGAGCTGACCAGATGGAGGAAAGAATCAGTGTTATCAAAGATAGAAATCTGGGAATGACCAGATGGCAGAAGAGAGAGACTTGAGAGTTAAAAGAAATGAAAGAACTCTACAAGAACTTTCTGACTCCATCAGAAAGAGCAACATAAGAATAATGGGCACACCAAAAGGAGAAGAAAGGAAGAAGGGTACAGAAAGTATATTCAAACAAATAGTCGATGAGAACTTTGCAAACTTGTGGAAAGAACTGGATCCTCGAATCCAATAAGCAAATAGAACATCTAATTACCTCAGCCCCAATAGGCCTTCTCCAAGGTACATGGAGAAGCTGTCAAAAATTAATAACAAAGAAAGAAACTTGAAGGCAGCCAGGGAAAAGAAGAAGGTAACCTACAAAGGAAAACCCATTACATTATCATCAGATTTTTCAGCAGAAATGTTACAAGCCAGGAGGGAGTGGAATCAAATATTCAAACTGTTGAAAGAGAGAAATTATGAGCCAAGAATAATATATCCAGCAAAGATATCCTTCAGATATGAAGGAGGAATAAAGACCTTTCCAGACATTCAGAGCTGAGGGAATTTTTTAAAACACGACCTGTACTATAAGAAATACTGAAGCAGGCTATTCAACCTGACACAAAAAAGCAAAAGAATACAAAACCATGAGCAGTATTAAGAACAGACAGACAGAAGCAGGAAATGGCCACCACCACACTAAGTAGGACACCATACATTTGAACATAACATACAGGGTAAAGAAGAAAAAGAAATTTTCGAAACAAAAAGAGGAAAAGACAACTTGCTACAGCAACTCAGAAATCAGCTCACAACATAAAGAGAAATAATTTGTGACAAAAAAAAACACACATGAAATGGGAGAGAGTAAAGGTCTGAACTTACACAAAGGAATGGAGAAAGGAAGCATGCTGAAAAAAATGGAATACTCTAAATATGAAACTTTCTTTTACAGAAACTTAGTGGTAACCATTCAAAAAATGTAGAATTTAAATGTATAACATAAAAAAAAAAAAGAGAGGGCTGGTCGAGTGGCGCGGCGGTTGAGTGCTGGCTTGGGAAGCCAGTGGCCCCGGTTCGGGTCCCACTTATGAGGGCCAGTGACACTGCCCTCAAAAAAAAAAAAAAAAAGAAAAGAAAAAGAGAAACAGAGGGGAAAATCATAGAATATCACCAAACTGAAATAACAGACAGCCACAAAAGGCAAAGAAACAATGGAGACACCATCCTACCAGAAAACAAAAGATTCAATGAAAAGAAATCCTCATATATCAATAATCACCCTAAATGTAAATGGACTGAACTCACCAATAAAAAGGCACAGAGTAGCATATTGGATAAAAAAATAAAACTAAATCTAACCATACGCTGCCTCCAGGAGACACATCTCAGCTACAAGGACAAACACCGACTCAAAGTGAAAGGGTAGAAATTGATACTCCAAGCAAATGGTATTCAGAAAAAACCAGGTGTGGTCATACTTATATCAGATGAAACAGACTTTAGGATAAAAAAGGTAACAAGGGACAAAGATGGACATTTCATAATTATAAAGGGAACTATACTACAAGAAGATATCATAGTCATCAATATTTATGCTCCCAATCAGGGAGCACTGATATATACAAAGCAATTACTAACAGAACTAAAGGGAGAAATTGACCAGAACACAATTATAGTAGGGCACTTAAATACATAATTGACAGTATGGATGGATCATACAAAGAGAAAATAAATAAATAAATATCAGCCATAAATGACACATTAGATGAAATGGAAATAATTGATCTATATAGAGCACATCATCCTAGAACATAAGACTATACATTTTTTTCTAGTGTACATGGAACATTCTCAAGGATAGACCATATATTTGGACATAAAACTTGCCTCAGCAAATTTAAGAAGATTTAAATCATACCAAGCACATCTCTGATCACAAGGCTTTGAAATCGTACCAACTGTGAAAAGAAAGCAGAAAAAAACCACAAATATATGGAGAATAAACAACATACTTTTAAAGAATGACTGGGTGAAAAAAGAAATAAGAGAAGAGATCAAAACATAATAGAAACAAATGAGATTGAAAATACATCCTACCAAATTTTTTGTGATATGTGAAAGCAGTCATAAGAGGGAAAATGATATCATCATGGACCTATTTCACTTAAGAAGAAAAATCCCAGATAAACTCCCTATGTTACACCTTAAAGAACTAGAAAAAAGGACAAATGAAACCCAAAGTCAGCAGAAGGAAGGAAATAATAAAAATAAGAGCAGAACTAAATGAAATAGAGAACAAAAAGGCAATAGAAAAAGTTAATGCAACAAAGAGTTGGTTCTTTGAAATGATTAATAAAATTGACAAACCCTTTGCTAGACTCACTAAGATAAAAAGAGAAAAGACACAAATAAACATAATCAGAAATGAAAAGGGAGAAGTTACTATGGATGCAACAGAAATACAAAGGATCATCCAAGAATACTATGAAGGACTATATGCCACCAAATTCAATAATCTATAAGAAATGGACATATTCTTAGAAACATATAGCCTTCCTAGACTGAATCATGAAGAATTGGAAAACCTAAACAGACAGATCAACAGGTAGGAAATTGACTCAGTCATCCAAAACATTTCCCAAAGCAAAACTCCAAGACCAAATGGCTTCACTAGTGAATTTTACCAAACATTCAAAGAGGGTCTAATACCTACCTGTTCTACTCAAACTCTTCCAAAAAATTGAAGAAAAGACTATACTCCCTAACTATTTTATGAGGCCAACATTACCCTGATACCAAAACCTGATAAGAATAATACAAACAAATAAAATTACAGACCAATATCTCTGATGAATACAGATGCAAAAATCCTAAACAAAATTTTAACAAATTGAATACTACAATGTATTAAAAAGATTGTATATCACAACCAAGTAGGGTCCATCCCAGGGGCACAAGGATGGTTCAACATATGCAAATAGACCAATGTGATAAAACACATAAACAAAATGAAGGACAAAAATCACATGATTATATCAATAAATGCAGCAAAAGCATTTGACAAGATACAACATTCATTTATGAATAAAACACTTAATAAAATGGGTATAGAACCAAAATACTTTAACATAATAAAGGCCATATATGACAAACCCTCAGCCAATATCATAATTAACAGTGAGAAACTGGAGCCTTTCACTGTATGCTCAGGAACAAGACACGGATTTTCCCCATCACCACTGCTTTTCAACATTGTATTGGAAGTCCTAACCAGAGCAATCAGGCAAGAGAAAGAAATAAAAGGCATCAGAATTGGGAATAAAGAAGTTAAATTGTCACTTTTTGCAGATGACATCATGCTATATAGAGAAAATCCTAAAGACTCCACCAAAAAGCTACTAGAAACAATAAAAGAATACAGTAAAGTTGCTGGCTACAAAATCAACATACAAAAATCTATTGCATTCCTATATACTAACAATGAAATCTCAGAAAACAAAACAAAACAAAAAACAAAAAAACAAAAAACTCCTTTTGCATGTACAACAAAAAGAATGAAACACCTAGGAATAAACTTAACCAAGGATGTGAAGGACCTATACACTGAAAACTATAAGACATTTTTAAAAGAAATTGAAGAAGACACACAAAAAAAGGAAAGGTATTCTGTGTTCATGGATTAGAAGAATCAACATATTTAAAATGGCCATACTAGGGCCTTCTGAGTGGCGCAGTGGTTAAGCTCTGGCTTGGGAAGCCAGCGGCCCCATCGGGACCCACATATGAGGGCTAGTGACGCTGCCCTCAAAAAAAATAAAATAAAATAAAATAAAATGGCCATACTACCCAAAGCAATATACAGATTTAATGCAATCCCCATCAAAATCCCAAAGACATTTTTTAAAGAAATAGAAGAAAATATCGTCAGATTTGTAAGAAACCACAAAAGATCCCGAATAGCCAAAGCAATCCTAAGAAAAAAGAATAATTCTAGAGGTATCTCACTCCCTGGTTTCAGCTTGTACTACAAAGCAATAATAATAAAAAACGCATGGAATTAGCAGAAAAACAGAGACATCAACTATTGGAATAGAATTGAAAATCCAAATTAAAACCACATAAATATGGACAGATAATTTTTGACAAAGAAGCCAAAAACATACAATGGAGAAAAGACAGCCTCTTCAATAAATGGTGCTGGGAGAATTGAAAGCCACATGCAAAAGAATGAAACGAGACTATTATTTGTCACTGTGTACCTAAATTAACTGAAAATGGATCAAAGACCTAAACATAAGACCTGAAACAATAAACAGTATAGAAGAAAACATGGGTACTAAACTTATGGACCTTGAGTTCAAAGAGCTTTTTATTAATTTGACCTCAAAGTCAAGGGAAGTAAAAGCAAAATGAAATGAATGGGATTATATCGAATTAAAAAGTTTCTGCACAACAAAAGAAACCATCGACAAAATAAAGAGGCATCCAACTGAGAAGGTTTCTGCAAACAACGTCTCTGATAAGGATTAATATCTAAAATATAATATATAAGGAACTCATACAACTCAACAACAAAAAAAGAAACAATCCAATTAAAAAATGGGCGGAGAACCTGAATAGACATTTTCCAAAGAGGACATACAGATGGCCAAGACATATGAAAATATGCTCTACATCATGAATCATCAGAGAAATGCAAATAAAAACCACAATGACATATCACCTTACACCAATTAGAGTGGTTATCATCAACAAGACAAATAATAACAAGTGGTAGAGAAAAAGGAACCCTCATACACTGTTGGTGGGAATGCAGATTGATGCAGCCACCATGGAAAGCAGAGTGAAGGTTCCTCAGAAAATTAAGAATAGAATTATCATGTGACACAGCAATCCCTCTCCTGGGTACATACCCAAAAAATCTGAAAACATTTATTCGTAAAGATATATGTGCTCCGACGTTCATTGCAGCTTTATTTATGGAGAGCAAGAAATGAAAACAACCAAAGTGTCCTTCAATAGATAATTGGATAAAGAAGATGTGGTATATACACACAATAGAATACTACTCTGCTGTAAGAAAAGGTGAAATGCTGCCATATGCGACAACGATGACGGATCTTGAGATTATTATGCTAAGCAAAATAAATCAAACTGAAAAAGTTGAGAACCATATGATATCACTGTTATGTGGGATTTATAACTGAAAGCAACAAAGGACAAGTCAAACAAACAAAGAAACAGAACTAATAGACACAGACAATAGTTTAGTGGTTACTAGAAGATAAGGGGAAGGGCCGGCAGAGAGGCGCAGTGGTTAAGCGCTGGCTTGGGAAGACAGCGGCCCCGGTTCAGGTCCCATATCTGAGGGCCAGTGACACTGCCCTAAAAAAAAAAATTAAAAAAAAAAAAATTTCCATTCAGAAGATAAGGGGGTTGAGTGGGTGGTAGATGAGGGTAAATGGGATGAAATATATGGTGATGGAAGGAGAACTTACTCTGGGTGGTGAACACACAATGTGATATCTAGATGATGCATTATAGAAATGTACCCTTGAAACCTATGTTACTTTACTAACCATTGTGACACCAATAAACTTAAATGAAAAAAAAACACACTTTTTTTCCTAATTTCTTCCATTTCAAATCCATCCATTACTTTCAGGAAGACCTCGGCAATTACTTTATTAATTAGTGGCTCAAAACTTTTCATAGCCTGACATTGTTCTCAAAATAAAACCCCAGTCTTCAGTTCAATTTTTAAGATTTTCATCAATATGGGGTTTCAACCCCAAATCATATTTATCTTTTCCCCCTGGACATGAAAAATCTCTGGATGACCCTCCTAGATGATCAAGACCCTCCTTAGTCTATCAGCCATCTATGCTAATTCTTCTCTTTAGCCTTAGCTTTATATTTACTGTCATCCAGCTATATCTACTCAAATGGCCTTTGTCTCTCCGTGCACTTTTCTAAATCCTATATACCCTTTCTGCTATATAACTCTATCACAGAGTGCTTTACCTTTTCTTGACTTTCAAATCACTTAATATCACTCGTATTTATATTTAATCACTAGTTGTCTTATATTGCTCTTAACTGCTCAATGAGTATGTACCATATCTCCACAGCCATATGAAAGGTCCAGAATGGCAGGCACTGTGTCTTAAAGGAGGCAGATGTGAAAAGATTAAAAAATTTTATGATGGCTGAGTAATTCAGATCAACCTTTCCAATAAGGATTGTTTGAATAGCTGGGAAATATACTTTTTAAATACGGTTTAATTACTGGACTAATATTTAAGACAGGAAATCTAAAATTTAGAGAGCAGGTAAAGAACAAAATTGAGATTTGGACACTATTATAAAAGGATATATTAAGAAAAGTTTTGGAAAAGAACCAAAGAAGAATTTTAGAATTGAAATTTAAAATTGCCTGAATTATGATGGATTTAACAATATATTTGATGTCTCAGAAGAGAGGGCTAGTGAATATCCAGATAAACAGAAGAAGATATCCAGAATGAATCAAGGAGTAACAAAAAAATGAAAAAAAAATAGAGAAAAGAGGCTGTAAGTCATAGAGGACACAAGAAGAAAATCTAATATAATTAACCGAGTCGAAAAGAAGAGGACAGAGAAAATGGAACATACAATATTTGAAAGGATACTGACAGAAACATTTACAAAACAAATGAGAGGTATCAAGTCTGATTTAAAAAGAATTAAAATATTTTTTATTCACAGATCATATGATAGTATCCATAGAAAAACAACAACAACAAAAATACAGATTCACTATTAGAATTTGTGAGTTTAGCAGGGTATATAGCCCATATACTAAAATCAATTATAGTTGTACACAACAGTAAGAACATTTGGGAAAATGAAATTTAAAATTTTTTTTGATACTCTACAATAGCATGAAGTTATCAAATTCCCAGTATAAAAAAACTTAAACAATGTGAAAATCTATATGTAGAAAACTATTAAACATTATTCAGCAAAGTAAAAATAGACCTAAATAAATGGAGAGAAATACCATTTCATGGATTACAGACTCAGTATTATATAGATGCCAATTCTTTCCAAACTGGATCTATAGAGTTGGTGTAATACCAAACAAAATCTCATTAACTTTTTTGGTGTGTGTGTGTGTGTGTGTGTGTGTGTGTGTGTGTGTGCAGTTTGTGAAAATTGAGGAACCACTTTCTCAGTCTGTATATATGTATGCTAAGGGCCATGTATACCCAAAACAATTTGAAGAACAGCATTAGAAGAGCTACACAACCAGATATCAAGAGTTGGTATATAGCCACAATAATTAAAATAGTAAGGTACTTACATAAGAAGAAATAAACTGTGATTATAAGTCATTATGACTTATATGGCTTTCTATATAATAGAAAGTCTAGAAGCATACCCACATTCATGCAAACACTTGAGCTTTTGTGAAAGATAGCACTATAGAGTCCTTCAACTATACCCTGAGACAACTGTATATCTATTAGAACCCATGCCTCACATGATAGGCTATCAAAAAAAAAAAATTCTAGGCGGATTTTAGATTTAAATGTGAAAGAGTAAATAATAAAACTTCAAGGAGATAATTTAGAAAATGTCTCAATGGTCTTAGGATACAGAAGTATTTTGTGAATAGCACATAGAATACACTTAGCATAAAGAAAAAGATGGATAAAACTAAGAATTTCTGTGTTTTACCATCTGTAGAATAAAAAGGGAATAATTAAATAGGATATTTCTTATACATAACCAAGAGAGAGCTGGTAATCAGAATTTTAAAAAAACACAAACTCCTATAGATCAATTAAAAGACAACCAAATAGAAAAATGGGCAAGCAGCAAGAACAGGCATTTCACAAAACATGATATACAGAGAGGTTGGCATTTTCCACATGAGTGCAAAATCTGTACAGTTAATGACCTAGTGTTTTAATTTATATACTCAATAGAAAAGTGTGCACAGGTGTATCATGAAGCATGCAAGTATGTTTACAGCAGCAGTATTAGAAATACAAGTAATCAAAAACTGGAAATAATATAAATATCCAGCAATAATGGAATGGATACATAAATTATGGTATATTCATATACTACATGTGCAACCATATAGCATACATCAAGGAAAATATATAAAGTTTAGCTACACCTAAACATGGATAAAGCATAGTTTGAGTGAAAATGTCAGTCTCAAACTATATATATGTGTGTGTGTATACACATATATAATACATACACACATGCATGTGGACACATATACACACATATATGTATATATGTAGAATCTATGTATATAAATTGCAAACGCAGTCATAGTCTTTAGAGATGAATGCTTGGGTGGTAGAAATGTAAAGGAGGTATTGCCATATCTGTAAAGATAGTAGTTACCTTTTGGGAGGAGTGTGGGGATAACAATATAGAGATGACACCAAAGGGCCTCTGAGGCTCTGGTAATGTTTTATTTCTTGACTTGAATAATGGTTATGACTGTATGCTTCATAAACTTTACCCTAAAATATATTTTTTTAAAAAGAAGTAGAGAAAGAGAAGGAGAGAAAATGTGACAAGCATATGTGTATGTTGACCAACATTCACTCTTTTGGTGACCTTAGGTAAATTACATTTATTCCTTTGAGCTATATTTTGCCCACCTGTAAAATGGAAATCATGCCACCTTTCTCATAGAACTATCATGAAGATTATGAGATGTAAAAGCTCTTTATAAAGATATGACACCTTATACACTTTGAGGGGAAAAAAATATTATATTGACATCTAATGCCATTCTGGAATGGTAAGTCAAAAATCTCATGTTTGAATGGGTCTTCAAAGATTGTTGAGTATATGCATTAGAAAACTCACAATGGAATTGAATTTGCAATCCCACTAACAATGTACAAGGGTTCCCTTTTCTCCACATCCTTGCCAACACTTGTTGTTTGTTGATAGCCATTCTGACGGTATGAGTTGATATCCTACTGTGGTTTTAGTTTACATTTCTCTGATGATTAGTGATGTTGAGCATCTTTTCATATGTCTGTTGGCCATCTGCATGTCCTTTTTGAGAAATGTCTAGTTAGGTCCTCTGCTCATTTTTTAATTGGGTTGTTTGTTTTTTTGGTGTTAAGTTGCATGAGCTTTTTATATATTTTGGGTATTAACCCCTTGTCATATGTATCATTGGCAAATACCTTCTCCTAGTCAGAAGGTTGTCTTTTCGTTTTGTTTATGGTTTCCTTTGCTGTGCAAAAACTTTTTAGTCTGATATAGCCATTTTTTAGTTTATTATTGTATATGGTGTAAGAAGGTGGTCCAGTTTCATTTTTTGCATGTATCTGTCCAGTTCTCCCAGCACCATTTATTGAAGAGACTGTTTTTACCCCTATTGTACTCATATAATCTTGTCTCCTTTGTCATAGATTAACTGACCATATAACTATGGATTTATTTCAGGACTCTCCATTGTGTTCCATTTATCTATATGTCTTTTTTTTATGCCAGCACAATGTTGTTTTGATTACTAGCCTTGTAGTATAGTTGGATATCAGGTAGCATGATACCTCTAACTTTGTTCTTTTTCAAGATTGCTGCGGCTATTCAGGGCCTTTAGAATTATTGTTCTACTGTGAAAAATGTCATGGTATTTTGATAAGGGTTGTATTAAATATATACATCGCAAATTGGTGCAGCCACTATGGGAAGCAGTATGAAGGTTCCTCAAAAAATTAATACTAGAACTACCACATAACTCAGCAATTCCACTTCTAGGTATTTATCCAAAGAAATCCAAAATACTCATTTGATAAGATAAGTGTACTACCACGTTTGTTACAGTATTACTTATAATACCTAAGATGTGGAAAAAAACCTAAGTGCCCATCAAAACACAATTGGATAAAGAAGAGGTAGTACATTTATACAATGGAATATTATTCAGCTATAAAAAAAGAATGAAATCTTACTATTTGCAACAACCTGGATGGATCTAGAGGATATTATGCTAAGTGAAATAAGTGAGACTGAGAAAGACAAATACCATATGATTTTACTTACATGTGGAACTTAAAGAACAAAATAAATGAGCAAACAAAATAGAAACAAACTCATAGATAACAGAGATGGTTGCCAGGTGGGAGGGGGTTTGGGAGATGGGTAAAAAAGGGGAAGGGATTAAAATCTGCAATGTGCCAGTTACTAACAGTCACAGGGATATAAAATACAGCATGGGGAATATAGTCAATAATTTTTTAATAACTATACATGCTGCTAGGTCGGTACTAGACTTATCGGGGGATCACTTTGTAAATTATATAAATGTCTAACCACTATGCTGTATACCTGAAACTTATATATTACAAAATAATATAGAATATCAACTGTAATTGAAATATAAAAAAAATCAAATTAAAGAATAAAATTGAATTAGGAGAAAAATTTAAAATGAAATTATTTGTAATAAAGTAGATACCATCCAACTTATAGTTTATTTATTCTGTAGAGATATCCACAGCACCTCAACCCACAACATTTTTATTCTGGGTTTCATTATCATAGTTCCACAGAATCTCGTGCTCTTTTCTGAACCCAAATAAAATCCTTATAAAGGAAGATTCAAAGAGAGGTAGCTAGAGACTCGGGATTTTGACATTACCAAGCATGTAGCAGAGCCCCCACAGTACTTGGAATAGTGGTGGGGTTTTCAGAGAGAAACTCAGAAAATTCCTGAGTTGAATAGGGCACAACACTGCTCTTTAGATCATAGAAAACATATTTCTTGGATTGTTCCAAGTCTTTTCTTAATTTCCAGAGTTGTGAAAAAGTTGATTTTGACCATTTTTGTAATTGTTCTCATCACTTTTATTGAGAAGTGTGTTTTCAGAGGCCCTTATTTTGTCATTCCTCTGATGTTCCAATGTCTCCAGATCCTGAAATAGTCTTCTCTCCTAACCCCATTCTGACAACTTGCCACTTAAAGATCTTCCATATAAAGTTCTGCAAGGATTGCACCACTAAAATAAATAGCTGGCAGCCAATTTCTGTCAGCACTGCTTACGTACTTCCTGGGGACAATCATAGCTTTCATCATATTACCCTTGATGTCCTGAATGTCATCAAAATGTCTTCCTTCCAATATTTCCTTTATCTTTGGGTAAAGAAAGAAGTCATCGGGGTCCAGAGTAGAAAGCGTGTTCCAATACAGTTATTTGTTTACTGGCTAACAACTCCCTCACAGTCAGTGCCGAGTGAGCTGGTATATCGTCATCAAGCAAGAGCCATGAATTATTGGCGAAACATTCAAGTCATTTTCTTCTAACTTTTTCATGTAGCCTTTTCATCATTTCCAAATAGTAAAAGCTTGGTTAACTGTTTATCCAGTTGGTACAAATTTATAATGAATAATCCCTCTGATATCAAAAAAGGTTGGCAACATAGTTTTGACTCTTGATTTGAACTGATGGAATTTTTTGGTCAGGGAGAATAGGCTGATGTCCATTGTGTACTTTGATGGTTTGTTTCAGGGTCTATTGGTACACCCATGTTTCATCACCAGTGATAACTCGGCCCAAAACATCATCTTGCCTCTCCAAAAGACCTTAGCAAACTTCCACTCTCCTTTGTTTTGTTTATCAGTGAGCTCCTTCGGGGCCATTTTTGCACACACCTTTCTTGTGCCAAGGTTTACAGTTAAGATTTTCCTAACTGTTTCTCTATCAACGTTTAATTGGTCGGCTATGCTTCTCACAGTCAGCCGACAATTTTGATGCATAATTCGGCGAATTTTTGCAATGTTTTTGTCAGTCCTGCTTGTTACTGGTCGCCCTGACCTCTCTTCATCATTGACACGTTCTCTCACCTCAGAAAAACGTTTAATCCATTTGTACACTGTCGTGTTCTTCATGGCATTATCCCCATAAACTTGTACTAACATGTCCTTGATTTCACTTCCACTTTTGTCAAGTTTAACAAGAAATTTAATGTTTGTTAATTCAAGTTCAAGCTCAAACATTCTCACAACAGCATACGAAAACACACAACAACAATAATGAACCTCACTCAGCAAGACACCACCTCACATCGACAGAACACAGCTGTGAGACACTGATATACCATAGTTATGAAACCTTACTGAACTGTTTGTACAGTGCTGCCAATGTAAGCACATGGTGGCAAGTTCATGAACTTCATTGTCATACCTCATACTTGTAATCTAAATTAATGAAATGCATTTAATTAATTTCCACATAAAACCAAACCAGGTATCTTCTAATTGACATTTTGAGGTGCTATTACTTTGGTACTGACAACTGTCAAGAATTGCTCAAAAGCATTGTTGTCTATTAAATTACCAAACACCACCTCACTCTACAAGGTAACATACCACACATTATCATAATTTTTGGCAATGAGTGCTTATTAGAAGAAAGATCTTTCAAGTGTCTAAACATTTAAAACTGTTCCTTTAATTTTTTAATTAGAGTTGATATACAATATTACGTTAGTTTCAGAAGTACCCCTAATGATTAGACATTTATATACTTTATGAAGTGACCACCTCAATAAGTGTAGTCCCATCTGACACCATACATAGTTATTACAATATTATTGATTATATACATCTGTTCTTTACATCCTTACATCTTTACATAAAATATGCTGTTCTTTACATCCTTGTGACATTTTTATAACGGGCAGTTTGTACAGCTTAATCTCTTCCCCTTTTTTACCCATCCTCCCAACACCCCTCCTATCTAGCAACCGTCTATTTGTTTTTTGTATCTATGAGTTTGTTTCTGTTTTTTTATTTATTTTTTTACTTTGTTTTTTAGATTCCACATATAAGTAAAATTGTATGGTATTTGTCTTTCTCTGTTCAAGTACCTGAACATATTAATATGTGTCTTTTCAATATCAGCTTCTGTTGCAGACTATGAGTTGGAGATTAGTGTTCAGGATATTTATTATGGCATGCTTTTGAGAGGGAAAAAAAAAAAGCAACCTTGAAAGGAAGATGAAAAACAGAATTGGCAGAGGGAAGAGTGTGCTGCTATGGGGGAGTTGGAGAGTTCTGTTGCTGGGATGGCCCTTCTAAGAAGTCGTAGGTTGGGTACAAGGGCTAGGCTGGGTACCCCAGTATAAATTCATCAGTTACTGGATACAGGCTTTCTCCGAGACCTTAGGTGAGGTAGCTTTTCTTTTCTTTTCTTTTTTTTAACAGAGGCAACATTTCTAGCAACTAGGAAAACAAGTCCTTAATTCTTGAAGGGGAAACCGGGTGGTCCATCACACCACCCATTACAGTTACCATTTATTTTGTTCTTGTTATTGATTTGTTTATGAAGATTTCCTCTCTCTAGTTAGACTATTTTGTGGGTTCAAACCACATCTTATGTATGTGTTTCCCTAAAACTCAGTACAAAGCCTTATTCATCATAGGTATTTAATCACTGCAGCTGATAGTTATATATTGAAAGCAAGATTTAGCTAAAATTCTGGTATTCCTTGAAACCATTTTATTTGACTTTTAAATGAGTGCAGATTTTTTTTCAATCAACTGCTAGACAAGAATTCATTTGGAGAAGGGTTTGGGTCTGAATTATACAGATATAGGAAGCATGGTGTAGATGTGGATAGACTCAATAGGAAATGCTGAGCATGAATTTAGTATTAGGCAATTATAGGACATGATGGCAGCTGTTAGTTTTCATAGAAAGAACTTCAGGTGAGTCCTGATCACTGCTGTGTGACACTCACAGAAGAATTGTTTTATGGGTGGCTCTTTCAGATTCAGTGAGTTCCAAATAAGTGCTTTCAGCAATGCAGAGAAAGGTTAAAGCTGCAAACCACCTAGCTTATTACATTAACTGAAAGATTTCTCATTTATTTGGACCCATAGTTTATTCACCCAATATAATAATATGCTATTTGTAATTGCATTTTTTTTTGGTGAAAAGAACACCCAGTGAATTTAGCAAAAGGAAAAAAAATCTGAACTTAAGCCCTTCTAGGTGTTTAACTGCAAGGTAGTGAAGGAGATGGCATGGTGTGGCTTTGAAGTCACAAAGATTTGGATTAGACAGGGCATGGTTATCAGGGTTATCCATTAATTTTGATGCTGCATTTCCACTTTTGCTACCTCGATCATGCTTCTTGATTTATCTGGCACCCGTTCTGGTTGTACTCATTTTGGCTTCCAGCTCTGGTGCCTGCTCTGAACAATCAGCTGGACCTCTCAAATACTAGACTTTTGATCCATTTCAAAGTACTAGCAGTTCTAATACAAACTCTTCTTTCCATATCCAAACCTAAAAGGATAACAACTAACTATGAAATAGGATTGTAGAAGCTCTAAAGAGTTCAGTTGTCTTCACTTGTCTTTATGTGATAGACGGCCATTAAACAATGTACCTGATGGCATAATGTGTTTAGGTTTAGGTCAAACACCTTTCTACCTCTAAAAAGCCATAAAACCATACAATACGCACTTTACATTATATGAGCACTTTCTAAGACACAAATCTTAAAGAGAGTCTCTGACTAGACATTATTATTGTGTGTGTATGCTTTAATTAAAGTTTATTGGAGTGACAAATTGTTAGTAAAGTCACATAGGTTTCAGGTGTACAATTCTGTAATACATCATCTATCTATCACATTGTGTGTTCACTATCTAGAGTCAGTTCTCCTTTCATCACCATATATTTGACCCCTTTTACCCTCATCTACCACCCCCTCCCCCCTTACTCTCTGGTAGCCACTAAACTATTGTCTGTATCTATGAGTTTTTGTTCCTTTTTTTGTCTTGTCCCTTTGTTGTTTTCAGTTTTACACACCACATATAACTAGACTGCTATGTGTCACTGTGTACCAAAATTAACTCAAAATGGATCTAAGGCCTAAACAAAATACCTGAAACAATGAACTGTACAGAAGAAAACATAGGTACTAAGCTTATGAACTTTAGGTTCAAAGAGGATTTTATGAATTTGACTTCAAAGGCAAGAGAAGTAAAAGCTAAAATAAATGAATGGGACTATATCAAACTAAAAAGCTCTGCACAGCAAAACAAAACAAAACAAAACAAAAAACCCGAAAAACATCGACAATATAAAGAGGCAACCAACCGAATGCTAGAAAATTTTTGCAAACAAAGCCTCCAATAAGGAGCTAATATTCAAAATATATAAGGAACCCATACAACTCAACAGCACAAAAAACAAACAGTCCAATTAAAAAATGGGCAGAGGACCTGATTAGACATTTCTCCAAAGAGGACATACAGATGGCCAACAGACATATCAAAAAATGCTCAACATCACTAATCATCAGAGAAATGCAAATAAAAACCACAATGAAATTATTTGCTTAATTTATTTTAAGAGGGAAAGAAAAGATCCCAGGACAGTTAAATTCAGGGATAATATAAAATGTACATGGGTGAAATTATATATTCTGCTTCTGATATTAAAGATGCAGCAAGGTACCAAAGAAAAGAAAAAAGAAAAGAAAAGAAAAGAAAAGAAAAAAGAAAAGAAAAGAAAAAAGAAAAGAACAAAAAGATAACCTTGAACCACATTCTGACCTTGATTTGCGAATAAAGAACTTTTAAATTTTCATAGTGAGACACTAAGATAAGGATTGTGAAAGCAGGCAAAGAACACCCATCAGTTTTTCAGCCAGAATGGAGCTGTGAAGGCAGATGTACAATTTTCCTTCAGAAACTTGAAAGGTAGGGGGTGAGATGGGTGCCTGTGTCCACTGGAGTCTGTTCTGTATTCAGAGTGGGGAGCTCTGGATCATTTAACTGGTTGGGACAGAAAATCCTTGGCTCCTCCCACATTCACATTGGTTTTTAGAACATCACAAAATAATCCCTTTCAGTAACTGTGGAAACTACAAATGCCAAGGGAAAATTCTTATCTTCTTGATTTTGCATAGATTATGGCAACCCCTACTTAACAGCAAGTGAGAGAAGCAGCCAATAATCTTTGCTGCTTCCCTCTTGGGTTCTCCCATCGGGCTTTCCAAAATGTCTCAACACTCTTCCTAACAATGGGACATTCATCACTAACAGTAATAGTAATGTGTGAAACAGATCTTTCAGTTTCATTACCTTTTATTCTAAAAAATAAGAATGAAATTTACATAAGATGGAATATTCACATAGCAACAGAAGTGTAGAAAAACAAGCAGGTATTAATAAATTTCCAAGAAACATTAATCTGTTTCTGCAAATACATCCTGGCTGTTCATTTAGATGGAATGATACTCTATAAATTTACCACTTAAGTTATTCTCTAAGCTATCAAAATGTAATATATAACACTTTCAATGATCAAATTGAAAGTAAGTTTAGAAATCCAATTTGTTTTATTCACCATTTGAGCTCTTTATTTAACTTTTGCATTCCAGCCCTCATTTTTTTTATTAATTTCAGATGTACAAAAAAAATAATAGTTAGACATTTATATCCCTCACAAAGTGATAACCTCCCTTCCCCAATCTACTACTCCTCTGACATCGTATATAGCTGTTACAGTTCCGCTGACTCTATACCTTATGCTGTACTCACAATCCATGCCTCAAGCCTAAAATTTTATTTTATCTTTAAGATTAAAGGATATTTTCAAATTTAAGGGATAAGATAAGATTTACATTTAGGTCCTCAAAAGGTAAAATAAAACTGAAAGCAAATAAGACCTAAAAGGCAGAGATGGATCCTGCAGCAATTCAGAACAAGGTAAATTCAGTGTAATTTGGAGTGTGTGTGTGTGTGTGTGTGTGTGTGTGTGTGTGTTGCACTGAGGGGAGGGGTTCTTTGGTGGAGGAGTTAGAATTTCAGCTGGAACATAAAGAATAAGTGACTCCAGATGTATTCCAAAGGGGGAAAAATAGAGTGTCAAGGAGCAAAAAATTGTTCTCCAATTACTAAGATAACTAGATATAATGAAATTTTAAGTTATTTGTTCATTGATTTATTCATTCAGTCATTCAAAATTTAGAGCACTGGTAGCAGCCAGGCATTGCAGTAAATGCTGGAGAGCAAAAGTATATTATACACTGTTACCAGACTTGGAGATCTCACAGGCTATTGGGTCAATAAGTGGATACAAATAAGTGGATACAAAAAATTGCCAATCAGTGAAATACATTCTGTGATGCAATGCAAATGGAAGCAATGGGAGCAAAGAAAGGGAGCTGTCAAGAAAGTAAGGTGTGTGAAGAAGTTTGGGTCAAACTCCAAAGAAAAGGTGGCATTAGATAGGGATTTCTGAAGGTTGAGTGAGAATCTCCCACATGGAGAAAGAAAAGAGGGCATACCAGACAAGAGGAAAGCAGCAGGTACAGATGTATGGAGACCTGAAAGGTCCTGCTCAGGGAATGGTGAGTAGTTCTGCATAGATAGAGTACAGGGTGGACAATAGAACAGCAGGAGAACAGAAGGTGTAGCATGGGGGTGAGATTGTTAAGGGCCTGTGTGCCATGATAAGTAACTTGGACCTTATTTTCTGTCCACTGGAAACCACTGAAGGCATTAGAACAAGTAAATTATGTCATCAAGCCTGGGTTCAGAAAGGTCTATACTTATTTTCTCTCTTCTCTTGTATGGCTCTGTATTTCTGCCTTACACATTTCTTGCATCTTAAAAAAATCAAAGCAAACTTAAACAAACAGAACCCTACCTTTCCTCAACCTTAGTTAACTCTGTTACTCCTTGCCTTCAAAATCAGTCTGCACACACACAAATGTCACCTTCCTCATTTTCCAATCCTCAACCCAATGCAGTCCAACTCTTAAATCCATTTAGTACCTTAAAGTACTCAACCATCAATGACTTTCTGATTCCCAAATAGGCTCACCTTATGTTGTTCCTCAGAGGTATTTGACTCTAGACCACTCCCTTCTTGAAACTTTCCTGGCATCTAAAATGTCTCACACTGCTGGGTCCCCTCAAGATCTCTCTAACCATCCTCCCAAGTCTGCTGTGTTGCTAGCCCTTCCTCTCCCCACCCAAATCTGAATGTTTCTCTTGGTCTTGTTCTCTCTTCAGTCTCCTCACACCTCTACTCCTGTGACTTTGCTCGCTCATTATGGGCTGAATTGTGTTCCTCGCAAAAATTGATATGTTGAAGTTCCAACTCCCAATACTTCAAAATGTGGTTAGATATAAAATCTTTGCAGAGTTAGTTAAATTAAAATGTGGTCATGATGGTAGGACCTACACCAATGTGACGGTGTTGTTATAAGAAGAAGAAATTTAGACATAGACATCCACACAAAGCGGAAACAGTGTGCATCACAAAAGATAAAAGAGCCATCTATAAGCCAAGGGGAGAGGCCTGGAAGAGATCATTCTCTTATGGCCTTCAGAAGGAACCAACCCTGCGGATATCTTGATCTCGGACTCCTAGCCTCCAGAACTGTGAGAAAATAAATTCCTGTTATTTAAGCTACCCAATATGTGATATCTTACCACAGCCCTAGCAAATTATTACAGCCAGGCTAATTCCTCCAAAATCTATAGCTATCTTCTGAGCTACAGATGTACATTGTCAGCTGCCAGCCACACATCTCTATCTGCCTACAGACACACCCTTATTTTATCATATCTGCCCCAAAATGTGCTTCTCTTTAAGTTTTCCTTACATTGGTGAATGATACCATTATTTAATTTTCCTAGGTCAGAAACCTTAGAGTCAATGCAGACATCTCTTTTTTTATTTATTCATATTCTTCCAATCTGCTTAGGCCCATCATTTTTTCCTCTCATATATTCCCCAATTCTATTTTTCCTACTGCTTCTGTTCTAGGTCACATCTCTTGATAGCTATTATAATAGATTTCTAACTGGTCTCCCCATTGCCTTCTCAAGTTCAGTCAGTGTAATACCTACAAAGTGAAAATATTCAATTGTATTATTCTATAACTCAGAAAATATAAATGGTTCCCATTTACCTATAGGATAAAGTCCAAACCTGTCTATGTGGCATATCAGAGCCTTCATGTTCTGATTCTCCTTATGTGCAACTTCATCTTTTACCACTGTTCTCCTTGTGTTTACACTCTGTCATTTAGAACTTTTGGCAATTCACAGATGGAATCATAGGGATTAGCGGACACAAAAAGAGATGAATTCAGTGTAGGGATTGTACTGTTAAGGTCAAGTCAGGGGGAAAATATGGTGGAGCAAGGATAGATGTCATAGTCATTCTTGTGATATGAGACGTAGCCCTATAGACATTTTAGAGATCTAGACATTTGTTCTACCTGCTCTTAGAGTGGGTATTGTGTGTGTGCAAAGGTGACAGTTATTTTCATTTCTAGTCAAAGAGAGTCCTTCAGAAATAGGGTCGGTAGTCCAAAATTATCTGGTTTGGAGAATTCCAACATATCTGAAAAATTCTTTACTTTGTTTTTTTTTTTTTGGTTGTATTGGCTTTTGTGAGAAGGCCCATGAGCTAAGATGAGCTAAGATGAACATGGCTCTGAGATAGAGGCAATAACATTAATTCACACATTCTTATAGGGCCAACTGTAGGTTTAGGTAAAAATATACACAGAGTTGGGCTTTTTAGAGAGATTCTTATTTCTCACAAAGGCATTGCAAATAATCTCTCATGATATCTTGGGTGACAATTCAGTTCTTTCCCAATCTTGGTGAGCCTGATTGGTGTTGTGAATGCCCTTACTGCCCTCTCTGATAATAGAAGTATCTGTGCACTCAGAACCTACCAAAAGATAAATATAGACAGAAATGCTTTTCCAACCACATGTCACTATTAAGGGCATCTCCTGGACCAATAGTTCCACTTTGGAGGGATGATCAATGGAGAATCAATTAACAAGTGACTGATTTTATGTGGGTGGCAGATGCTTCTAGAGGGCCAGACCTTGCTTCATGAAATTCTTTTAAAATACCAAAGTATGGATATTTATTTACAAAAACTGCAATCTCCATCCCTAATTGTGAGAGCCAATCTGAAGGCATGTGACCAAAAACATTTTAGGTAAGAAGAACAAGATGTGTCTTATATTGGCTGCTATTGTCCTTCCTAGGTATGCCCATTTGATAACATGATCTTCTATGAATTGCCCATCCTGGCCATAATTGATTATATCTATCTTCCTCACCATCTGAACTACTTACTTTTGGAGATAAACTTCAAATCCTATTTCTATAGAATGGAAATGTAAGTGTTGGTCCTAGGGCTGGATCCCCCATTTCAGTCTGGGAAGTTGTCCAACACAACCGTGGGTGATCATCTTG
Organism: Aselliscus stoliczkanus; assembly: GCA_033961575.1. Taxonomy (NCBI): domain Eukaryota; kingdom Metazoa; phylum Chordata; class Mammalia; order Chiroptera; family Hipposideridae; genus Aselliscus; species Aselliscus stoliczkanus. The sequence continues at coordinate 39,084,260 of CM066731.1, forward strand.
AAATAGATACCAGAGCATGATTAATTTTGTCTTAGGTAAGTAAGGAGTTTACAGATTAGCAATATGTGTTTCACCTTGGTACAATGGATGAATACTATGGGAGTCCTGTGACTTCTTATTTTGAATTAACAAATGCCTACTGGAATGCCTGAAAAAACTTCAAATTTACCCCAAAATAGATGCTACCTACAAGGAGTTCCCAGCTTTTCACTTGTCTTATCATGTGGCTGGCTGTGAGTAGGACGGCCATATATGATAGTTCCAGTTATGAACTTCATGACTGCAGTAGATGTCGTTACTGCAGTACATGGGCATGGTGCCCCTTGGAGTTGTATATTAAGCAGCAAAGGCCACACACAGTGGCCTTATAAACTTTCTTTGTCATCTGTGGACTTCTGAATACCTTGCACCTTCATGAAAGTCATTAGCAGAAAATGGAAACAAAGGGATTTTCATGAAACTGGTTCTGATGTTCATAAGGGGCAGAATTACGTTCTACCTAATAGCCACTTTCCCTCTGTTCAGAAGGAGAAGCTCTTTGTTTATTATAAGGAGAAGAGAGACATGGTTTATATGGTGGCAAAAATGCCAAGTCTGTCTAAAGCGTTCTCAGAAAAAGCTGAAATTAGGTTATGGTAAATTAGAAATGAGAATACAAAAGCAGATAATAAGGCCAACCAAGTGGTGATTCAGGGAGGTCTGCGTGAGGATCAGTTCCAAGGGATTATAGCAAGAAGTGAGGGTTTAACTAAGAAGCAGCAAAAGCTATTATCCCAGAAGGCTGAAATTTAAGAAGGAGATATTGGATGAAATTTCAGGAGAATGGAAACTGATCGGTCAAGAGTCACTCAGGTAAATCATTTCTTTTCCTAGGTATTTTTTTATTGTGCTGTATTTCAAAAGCATTTTCAGGTATATGGCATTCCCCAGTGTTTTTGCCTTTTCTTACCCAGTTTGATTATGCTGCCTGAGTCTCTATCCATATGACTGTCTGCTCTGCATTGTGTGTGATGACCTGATATGAGGGCATCTGTGCATCTTGCCCCAAGGCATTTTCACTTCAATGACTTTATTTGCAAATGGAGCCATTGTTCACGTGGGACAGAAAGAATGGCAATCTTGGGTTGTTCAAAGGTCTCAGTAGCTCCTAATCCAGTTCTAATGCTTGGTGTTTGATGCAGTTTCCAAGGAGAGCTGTTGACATAAGGGCATTAATCTACCTTGTGACAGCATAGAGTTTTAATGTATTTTCTGTATCTGAAGAAAGAGCCTCCTATGGAGGTGGTGAAAGGAGTTATGGTGAAATCAATATATTCATTTCACTGAGGCACTGACAATTTGTAACAATGATACAAGGGATCACTGCACAGGGAGAGCTTGTTGGACAGAATCTAATGCACAGTACATATGCTTTTGGAATTTGACACAAAGACTTGCTTCATGAATTAAAAACAACAACAACAACAACCAAGAAGGTGAGTGGGCTACACAGAGACATTATCTTTCTAGAAATACGTAGATAAACTATTAATACCAACAACATGATTTTGGAGTAATGAGGATTTCATTATAACTCTGTTTTGCAGAAGGCATGTGATCTTTGAAGAAAGATCAATTCCATACAGCATATTTAGGAATCAGTGGGAAATATCCAGGCTATACAGTAAGCTATCCAAATCAAAAATATGATGCTTGATAGTCTACTAAATGTACAGACCAACTAAGAAAACCATACAGTAAAATGCCAAAAATAAGGCCACTCAGCATTGTCAAGGAGATTGACCAAGAAGGCAAGTGAGGACACCTTCAGAGGTATGATGGGATGGGGGATGAGTCAGAATACTAACTAGACCAAGCTCTTTAATCCTTTCTCAACCACAGATATTAGACATGATGCTAATACCAGTGTGCTTGGAAATGAAATATAATAGCTAACTACTGATTTATTTTGGTTTCTTTTTTTCCTGAGTATAATTGTTCAGCTTCCCCTGATTTCTGTGATATTCCAGTGTTATATATGTGTTGCTATAATTAGCAGTAATACTTAAATATATATCCCTATATATCTCTTTCTGATGTCTTTCAAATAAATAGATAAGGAAAATGGATGCATATTTTAAAGATGATTATTTATTATTTTGGTATCTTCATAGCTTATACAAGGTTTAAATATATACAAGGAAATGCTTCTTTATACTTTTCATGGCTGTATAATCTTGTTATCCACAGAAATCATTTATTGTATTGTATATGCACAGAGGAGTAAAATGAGAATGGTTAATTTTTCAATACTTTCTTTTTTTCTTTTTTTTTATTAATTAATTAATTAATTTATTTATTTTTTAATTAGTTTCAGGTGTACAACACAGTGCAATAGTTATACATTTTACCCCTCAAAGTGACAACCCCCCACCCCCAATTCACCACCCCACTCCCCGCCCCCATATCATATATATCTATTACTCTTCCTCTGACTCTCTTCCACAGTATAAGCCACATCCCGTGACTATCTATATATATTCAATTACAGTAGGTATACCACCTCCGCTTTAGTAATACAGTGCAGTGATCAAACCTCTACTCCATCCATGAAATGGTCTCCCTAACAAGACCTATGATCATCTGACATTCCATAGAATATTTACAACATTATTAATTATATTCCCCAAACTGTTTTTCCTATCCCTGTAGCAATATTGTAGTTGCCTATTTTTGCTGTCTAATCCCTTCCCCTTCTCCCTCATCCCCATTCCTCTCCCAATTAGCAACCCTGATTTTTCCTCTATATCGATGAGACAGTTTCTGTTTACTTTGCTCATTCATACAGTTTTTCAGATTCCACATATGAGTGACATCATATGGTATTTGTCCTTCTCTGACTGACTTATTTCACTCAACGTTATAGTCTCTAGGTCCATCCATATCATTGCAAATGGCACGATTTCATTCTTCTTTATAGCGGAGTAATACTCCATTGTATAAATATACCACAGTTTCTTAATTCAATACTTTCTATAAATTTTATTGTTCCTTCTTTTTTATTTTTTCTGACAATCAATGTCAAGAAATAAGGAAGCTCTTATATTTAGTAATTTTAAGATTCTCTTTTCCTGAGTCATAAACATTGTTTTACTATGTCTCTCAGATATGATGGCTATTTCTAAAGTAAGATAAAGACAGGATACCTAAGAGATGCAGATATTCTAGAAAATACAGTCTGTTGCAAAATTACCCAAACTTACATTGTATTAGTCTCAAAACAGTTTCACCATCAAATAAGTTTGGAAGACGCTGCACCATATCTTCCTTTTTGGAGATTTACAACACATTTGAGAATATTTAAAGCCTTAGTAAATTGTTCAGAAAAGAAACTGGTTTTACAAGCCCCAGCATTTCTTGAACTTACTTGACAATGAAACTCCTCTTTAAAAATTCATGAAATACCCGTTAACATCCTGCTCAATTGTGGAAAAATTAGAGCCTTATATCCTTTCCAAATTACCCCTTACCCATGGGCAGAATATCCTACTCATAGACTCTTAATCTTTAACATATATGGTCAATATTGAGTAATGCTCCTGGCAGACTAGGATAGAAACAACAATGTGAATCCCTCTATCCCTTACCTGCCTTAATGACTTCATACCTTTTCATGACCTTCTTTATTACTTCATAAAATTGTTGTGAAAAATAACCAATTAAATGATCATTTGGCTTGTCAAATTAAGTGCTACATGAATGTTATAATAATAGCAACCATTAATTGAGCACCCACTGTATGTCAGGCAATGAAGCACTCAGACACTTTAATATAAGCTTTCTGTGTTCTACACAACTAGCAGAAGGGACATTGCATCTTCACATAAAATGTGAGGAAACTGTCTTGGAGAGGTCATGTATCTTTTTAAGATTTTTTTTATTGGAGAATTGGGGGAAGGGAACAGCATTGGGGAATCAGGGAAGGGAAACAGACAAATTGCTGTCTTTTTGTTCTTCAGTCTAGTTGCGGAGGACATTGCTTCACTGGCCCATATTGGTATCGTCATTGTGCTCTTCCTGGATGAGGCAGATCGGTCGCTGGCCTCTGGATGATCACTCACTGCGGCTCTTGGCAGCTCACGCTGGCTGCCAGCTGCTCACTCTGGCTGCTGACCACTCACTGTAGCCTTGGCAGCCCACTGCAGCAGGGGCTGCAGCCTACACCATCGCCAGAGCTCGCACAGCCCAGCTCCAGGTGGAGCTGTTGTTAGCTGTAGAGGGCAGTGTCACTGGGATCCGAACCAGGGCAGCTGGCATCCCAAAACCAGCTCTTAATCAATGCGCCACTTGGCCAGCCCGAGAGTTCATATATCTTGCTCAAATTCACATCCTACAGGATAAAGCCAGAATTACATAACAATTTTTCTTTTATCTCCCAAGTCCCTATATTTTCACTATATCATACTGTCTCTCTAAATAGCATGAATTCAGCAAGTCCCAGTAGATAATAAAATATGAAGTGATAAGAATAATGATGCCAATAGTGGTAATTAACAGCAATCAGAAAAGTATTAAAACTATTGTCATTGTGAAATATTTATGGTGATGAAATGTTTTACTATCATAGAGCCCACTCTCCTTTTTCCCACCCTCATATCCAATTAATCACTAACTCTGGTTGATTCTTTCTTTAATGTCTCTATAATCAATCTACTGCCACTAACTGTTCCTCAAGTCACCATCTTATCTGCTGTGGGTTTTTACTACGATCAGTGATTAACTGGTATCCTTACTTTCAATTTATTTTGTGCACTGCAATCACAATGGTCTTTCTAAAACACAGATCTTATTATTTATTTACTATTCAGTTTAAAATCTCTATGACTTCCTACTGACAACAGGTTCCTCATCTTTTGGCCCATTGCCTTCCTTTCTAGCTTCAAACTCCCCTACCTCATTCTAGGCCTTATCAATATCCAACTAGCAATTTCATTGGTTCTAAAATACACTTTTATTTCATTTCATAACTTTATGATTCTGAAACGCAGATGTGTTTTACAATCAATGGTTTATCATATTTAAGTGACAACATTTTTCCTTTCTTGATGGTATATAAAAGGAAGGGGTATGTGACAATTGGTAACTTCACACATTCGGTTAGGCGCTGCACTTTAGTTTTTCTATTCCTATCTGAAGGGCTATTTCCCTGGTTCTAACTTCTGCCTGGAGTGCTCTTTGAACTTCTCTTCATTACCATTCCTAGTCTCAACTTTCCTATGGGAAGATTTTTATGATTCTCCAAGCTTGGTTTAAGGATGTCCTTTTTAATATCACATTATGACATTTATGAATGGTGGTTTGAAAGGATGTCCATAGTTTTTTTTTAATTAATTAGATTTTCATTAGAGATTGAACTAACCTGAAACCTTTAAATTGCAAGAGACGGAGATGCATTAGTTTCTCATTATTCATGATCATTATGTTCTATAAAGTTACCACAAACACTGCATTAATGAATGCCAAAGCATTGTTTCTGGGGAAATACAATGTTAGGTTCCTACATACCTCTGATCACAATATTTTCATCAGCCATTAATACTTAACTTTATTTTATGTATGCTTTTGTTTAAAGACACCTTATTTGATATATGTTGTTGATGAACATTGCACTTACAGCCAGCAGCATTATAACTTATGTTGGAATAAGGCTTATCTAACACATGTATTTTCTCTACAATGCACATCACATCCTTTTTGTGCTTAGGAACCGCTAGACAGCACTTCAGTACTGCATTTGGGGGCCATTTTAAAATAACCAATGAAAAGCACAAAAACACAAAACTGTGGCACTAAATAGACCAGGAGAAGGACACTTGTTTATAATATGACAGCTGAAAAAAGGCAGGGCACTGCCTTCTTCAGTTTCAGTTGGGAATGTGTGTACCCAGTGATTCAAATTTTTTGCCACTCTGAAAAACTGTGAGTATTGATTTGGGGGGTTGTGAATATATTTTACCAAGTAGGCAAATTTACAAATATAGAGTCCATAAATGAGGATCAACTGTACATTCCTTTGGCATTATAAGTACTGCAAGTATGCTCATTATTCAGGAGGATGGACACACGAGATTTAGACCAATTACAGAAAATTAAGAATCTATAATATTTTGCATATCCAAGGTGTAGTATTTCAGATTTTGACTCTACTTCACTGTTATTTAGAAGAACAGAATGGAAGCTCCATGAGGGCAAGGATTTTTATGTTTTGTTTATACTGTACATCATCTGCAGCTAGAATGGTGTAGAACATAATAGATGCTCAACAAGTTGATGAATGAATTAAGAAATGAAAATCACATTTCAACCAATACATGGATTAAACTACTGCTGTATCATTGGGCTATAACAGTTACAATTCCACAAGTATTATAATTTGACATATGTGAAGGGGAAAACAAAATACCTCAGTTTTCCAGCTCTTTGGAGAGACCCAGGCCAAAGGAATCAAAATTCAATAACATAATAGAATTTTCTCAGCTGAAGTAAGGATAGAGTATAGATGGTATGATTCAACTTCCTGGATGATACCTTCAATAAGATAAGAAAAATTTCTTCTAGACCCATAGAGAGAAGAAACACATCAGTGTCTGGGTAAGATTTCAGATATCTGCACTGGGGAAAAAAAGCTGACCTCACTTAAGATGTAGAAGAGTCCAGATGAAGACAGTTTACGTATTAACAGACACCTCCTCCTGGTCTCTGCTCTCAGGTAATGAGTTGATTATGCTTTTTAAATACTTTATGAATTTCATCCAGATCTCTTCAGGGTCATTCTCAAGATTGGAGTGCACCAGCGTCAGCTTGTTCAAGGGAGGTGAGAAAGACAGGTTTCCTTTATCATTTCCAGAACCTGGTTTGTGGTATGCAATTAACAGACACTGAGTATCCTGTAGGAACTGCTGCTGGACAAAGCAGGAATACCACATCTTGATTTCCTTCAGGTGGCTTGGGATGTCAGTATTAAATATGATCACCACTCCAGTGAGAGTCTTTCATCAGGGCTAGCCAGCAAGACTCGAATTTTAGATTGCCACCACAATCCCATAGCTCAAATTTTTACCCCATGCCTTTGCTGTTGTGATAACGTGTGGATTCTCAAACTCCAGGACCCTCACTCCTTGGTTTGGGTTGTATTCGGTGATGTTAAGATTCTGTCAGGAGTTGGTCAAAACGGTTTTTCCACTATGGATTTCCCTATTGCCTCTCAGTTAAATCATCTTGCCAGGACCCCACGAAGAGTATCTTGGCCTTTAGCATCACTGTCTGCCACCAAGAGGCCCTGTGGAGCCCACTTCAGGGTAGTTATAGACAGCGCTGTTGTCAGGGTGTTGCGGAAGCCCTGTCCATAGTTCTTTGATACTCCTTTCTTGTCTATATGAAGCCTAATTGCCTTCCCTTCTAGTGTGGGCTGTATTTAGTGACATGTTTCTAAAGAATAAAATGTGATAGAAGTCATTATGTGTCATTTTCAAGATTAGGTCATAAAAAGACATTGTGTTTTCCTTCTTGATCTCTCTTGTATTGCTCTTTTTTGGGGGTGGCTAGGTGCCATGTCCTTAAGAAACTCAAGTATCTCTAGGGAGAGGTCCCATGACAAGGAAGTGAGGCCCCCAGCTAACAGCAGTGTGAGGGCACCATCTTGGAATCAGATTTTCAAGCTCCAGTCAAGCTTTCACATAACTGCAGTCCTGACCAACATCTTGCCTGCAATCTTATGAGACCCTGAGCCAGAACCATGTAGCTAAGCTGCTTCCAAATTCCTGACCCACAGAAATTGTGAGATGATAAATGTTTGTTGATTTTAGCCATTGTGTTCAGGGTGATCTGTAGCACAGCAATAGATAACTAATATAACACCAAGTCAGAATGATTTCTTTCCTTGACTGTATTTCCCTTTGGACTGAAGGCTCCTGGAAAACAGGAACCCCATTCTGTTTATGTTACCTCTCCAGTGACTAACATAATGCTTCATGTGTTGTGGGCTCAAAAATTTATGTGGAAGGAATGTTTACATGTAAAAACTTTTTGTCTGAGCCAGTACTTTATTTGAGGCAACAAATCTTTCCCTTCTTCACCAGCAAGTATTTGAAGACTTGATATACATGACTATTTGTTTGTTTCCTTGTTTATTTGTTTATTTATGGTGCAAGCAAGAAAGTAGTTTTTGTTGTTGATGATGATGCTTACATTTTATTTTCCCTACAGTAGCCACAGTGATCATTTAAAACTATTCTTCTTTCTGCTCAAAAACTCTCAGTGGTTTCCCATTGCACTTAAGATAAAATTCAACTCTCTTCTTATAGACTACAGAACTCTCCATGACCCAAACCCTGCTTACCTCTCTGACCTTACCATTCTCCAGAGACTCTAGTCTTCCTGTTCCTCAAAGACACCAAGCTACTTTCTCTTTAAAGCCTTTACACTCACTCCTCCCTTTGCCTGAAGTTTTCCACCTCTCCATTTGGCAAGGATAACTTTGTTTTATATAAATCAGGTTTATTGGTTATGCCAATTCTTCAAAAAATTACCCCATCTAAATTTGCCCTTTACCTCAACAGTAACTATTTGCCCAAATACTCTGATGTATTTTCTCCCTCTCTACCAGCAATTATCCTATTTATATGTTCATTTATTTGTTGGCTTTTCTTCCCTCTTCCTTAACCAGAAATGAGCCCAATGAAGGGAGAGACCTTGAGTCCCCCATTCAGCACTGTTTCCCAACAGCCAACACACCTTCTTACACACAACAAGCAATGAATAAATTCCATTAGATGAACAGATAGAGCAAAGGGTAGATGAATGAATAAAGGAGAAATAGTGCATGGAAGAGCCTGAGGGGTGCAAAGGATGTCCAGAACATCTCCCCTGCCAGTGTATCCCCTTCAACTTTATTGGAACCACTATTAAGTGAGAGTTCAGAATTAGAAAAGAAAATTTGTTTTTGAACAAATTTTGTGGGATTTGGCTCCAGCTCCAGCAAAGATGCTTCATGGCCTAGGTGAACAAGTGTGATGAGAGACTGGCAGGGGCGAGGGGAGAGGGAAAAGGGAGTTCATTATCTCATTTACATGGATCTCAGTATGGCACTGCAACTTTTATGAGGGACATTTTGGAAACATCAGAGAGCGCTCCCTTGGAAAGAACTACCAGCTTCCCAAGGATGGGCCCTGCTGATAGAGGCAACAGTCAGTCTTCAGGATGCTTCAAGGGTAGTGGAAATTGATGGGGGGTGAAACATCAGGAAAAGCTGGATAAAGCAGACACATCATGGTGAATCTGGTTGATAAACTACTTTGTGAACACATGTAGGTCAATCATTTGAGGATCCCTAGATCTATTCAGTAAGGGTGAGTGGAGGGCGCCTTCTTACAGAAGGGGCTAGAGGTCTTGTTTTAGGGGAAAAAAACAAACAAACAAACAAAAAAACAGAAACATGTGTCTTGAAGTTTATCCACAGGCTGATAAATTTAAAAACTACTGTTCTAGAGTATTGAATTTGGAGTCAGAAAATCTGAATTTTAATTCTAGCTCTTTCACATTCTAGCTGTGACTTCAGGCAAGCTACATAGTCTTTCCAACTCCTATTTCTTTATCTGAAATACAAGAATAATGATATCTACTAAAGGGTATTGTGAGAATCAAATGAGGTAAAATTTGAAAATATATATGAAAACATTCTTGTAAAATATGAAGTGCTATAAATTATTAATTATCATAATCACATTTGTAATTATCTGCCTATCAATGCCCTTTAACCCTTAAAATGTTCTCTCATTTATATAACTGGATTTCACAAGAGTCATATTTATTCTCCTAGATCCCACCCCCTTGGCCAGAGTTGGCTGGACTAGGAGTGGACATGTGACCTAAGCTTACTCACTAAGATGTTTCTTTTGGAGATTTTAGAATTGGGACTGAAAGACTCTAGTTTAGTCTGAGTTGGTCTTTTGAATGACAAAGGCTTAAACCCATGAGCAGTTAGGTGTCATCATAAATCCACACCTCATTGCAAAGCAATGAAAGGTATCAACAGAGAGAAATGAGGGAGCATATTTGTAGAGAAAAGCTGCCTGGATTCAGGGTGGATTTTCAGCTCATGGATCCAATCTCATTGAAGATCTCTGTGTCTTAATTATAAGTACTTTGTTTCAATTATACATGTCCCTTTCTTAAGTTAAAGTTGGCTCTTGCTCTGTTACAAAGAATCATAATATACTAATATATATATATATATATATATATATATATATATATATATATATATATAATACAGATGGTTAGTTCTAGTTCTGGTTAAAGAAAAACACTGTGTTGCAATCTTGAACACATGGAGCTCATATTACAAGCTTGTGGTGTATTTGCTTTGTAGAGTTGTTGTGATTAACATCTGTATGGTGATTTAAAGTTTGCCAAAAGAAGCATTATATGAAGTAAGTTGATAACTATAATAATACCAATAATAGTAATAACAGTACTTAATAAAAATCAGAAAGGTTTAAAAACTCTACACATGGCAGGTGTGAAATGTTCAGCAGCAGTAGATTATAATTTTGGCCATCATAGCTGATTTGCCTGGCTGTTAGTCATATGATGTAGACAGTACTTTCATATGGTAATATCAGGAGCCATTGCTCTCTCTCTGCACTCCTCTTACCTTTCTTGTTTAAATGAATTCAATCTGTTTGGAAACACTTTTCTTTGCAGAAACTTACAGTATCCATTGTCACTAATCAGACAAAAGAAATCTTCCAGTCAAAGAAAATAATAATGTTTACTCCCATTATTTTGTCCATTCATCTTCCGGAATGTTTGGAAATGTCCATACTGATATTTGGCCTCTATAGAAACTTCAAGCAGGTTGTTGCTTTAATATATCAAAAATCCATTTGCTAATAAATTTCTAGAAACACATTAGCAATGCTGTATATCATGTCCATCTTGCTCCACATAATTTTACTGCACAGTTAATGCCCATACAACTGAATCTTGCTCCCTTGGAATGACAATTATTTCAATAACAATAATTGAAAATTAGTAATATTTTGTAAAACAAAGTGGTATATACAAATGAAACTCCAAATATGGACACCTTTGCTGGCTTGGAGTCTGACAATGGGAAAGAATATAGGAGATCAACACTGTGCTGAAGGATCTGAGGCCTATGGTGGCATAGCATGTATATAAAATTGAACTTTATGATTTGTAGGGTCAGCGTAAATGCCCATGTACACATATGTGTTTATGAGTACAAATAAACCTCTTATAAGGGACCTACAAAGTGTACAATTCATTTATTCCCAAATTATTTTACAGTGATACAGTTACCTTCAAAAACCTAATTTTAATTAAGGCCTTCTTTGATCAAAAATGTTTGCACATCTGAATAGGCTGAGCCTGAATTAAGAAAGCAAGTATGTATTACAACCTCACTATTTTGTAGGGAGACATTTATGCATTAATTTAAATAAGTATGAATTACATAATTTTATATAATAAAATATGGTATTTTATTAAATTAGCATTCTTTTCAAGTTTGTTTCAATTAATTATAAATTTAACTGTTAATAAGCCACATTCATTGCCAATATGAATGTAAAATTTTAAAAAATACTTCCTTTCTGAAATACTTGTTTTACAGAAATGATTATACATATTTTTAAAATGATACTCTTGGTTATATGATACAAAGGCAAATAGTTAGGCTCAGCCCCCATCCTATCTCCCTGCAAAAATAAATGACAGAAAATATCTATTCTGATGTTTCCCATACCACCCTGGGTCTATTTGCATCATTGTACATAACATATTTTATTTGTCAGTTTGTGTGTTATTTTCTTCCAAATAACTACAAACTTCTTGATGTTAGAAATGGGTCTGATTCTTTTACTCACTAGTGCATTGCACAATGCCTTGCATGTAATATCTGCAACAATAATTATTTGTTGAATGAATGAGTAAACTAATGAACAGATAAATGAATGAGTCAGTGTGTTTAGCTTTCACTGACCATTTTCATGGATTTTCTCAATGGAGTAAAGAATTATTATTATGCACTACAAGGCACAGAGGGTTAAGATTCTGCTAGATAATAAAGCCAGATAATGATTTTCAACATGGCCTCTTTAAAATTTTAAGCAATTCGTTTCCTATCAATTCAGATTTGTCAAGGCTAGTCCCAGGAAGAATGCTAAAGAAACTTAATCAGAAACCAAGAAGAAAGGGAAATTTTGGAAGTTGAAGCAAGATCCATAGTCATTCTGTATTCTCAGAATTTCCATTCCAAAGACACCTTACAGCTTTCTCAACCTGAGTTTTCAGAAAGGCTAGGTTTTAACAACATAGTATTTAGTTGGACAACAATATTGCAAAGGATCATTCTTTAGTGAGTCATATGTTGCCTCTCTGTTCTTTAAGGGGTTTGGGGCACATTATAGAATGTACAAAGTTCGTTTTCTATAGTTATTTTTCTAAGAATGGGCTTATTTTCATCCTCAGAACACCTACAATTATTAATATCTTTAAGAGCAACCATTAGTGATTTCCTACAATGACTTTGCACACCTTTTTCCAAGCTTTCTTCCCTATGCCTTCGCCTCCTCCTCCACCCTACCCTGGTGCTCTAAGTATCTGGAATTAGAAAAGATTGGTTCAACGTGAAGGCACCACCAATTTACAGCATTTATTTAATTCCTATGCACCTGTATCCATCCTCAGTTGTGTCTATACAATAACTTCCCATCAGGTTTGGTGACTTTGTGTCACCATCAGCATGAGCAGAGGTCAGTTGGAGCCATTGACTAATTTCAGGGATCCTGTGTATGTGCTCAATTTTGTTCACTGCAATCTCTTGTTCAATTTGCAGCATCCATTTGCTCATAGACCTGATTACATTCCAAATGATTTCATTGCTGTCAATCTCTGTTCCTTAAACTAAGAGTTAGAAAGTTCCAGAGCTTTACCCTGAAACTCCAGGTTTTTAGTTGGCATTTGGAAAAAGTGACCTGTATGCTCAGATTGACTTTCCAGATCACTTTATGTGTTCACAAAACAGCTCCTGAGTTTTAGCTTGAGATCCAAGTTTCTCTATTGTAAATTCCTTGGGGATTTTGCCTTTGTAGCTCTTTGGGAGCACTTACATGTTAGCAGTGAATAAGATAGCAGATTGCAATCCACTCTGACCTTCTAAGGCAGCTAATGAGATCAGAGGTACTCTCTGTTTCTATCCACACTTTTAACATATCACATGAGATAAGAGATCAGGTTTTCCCCCAAAGTAAAGCAAGAGGAAGCACAAAGAAATACGGAAGGCTAAGACAGCTTGGGATGAGATAACTTTTGCCTGTAGCCTACCTGTTAATTAACCAGAGCCACAATCCAATCATACGTCATGAACAAGAGCAGGAAAAATATAAATTTACTCACTTCAAATTAGCTCACTCAACAGGTCAGTAGCAAGTTAGTTCTTAAGCATTTAATTCAGTCAATTGGCTCTCAAACAAGGAGAGGCAGAAACACATGATGTAGTCTTCATAAGGTTGTTAATGTGACCCAAACTCATAAGAGTAAATTAAAATTCCCAGTCTTTTCCCAATTCTTCAGTAATGTATAGATACACATTTTCAAATGGAAGTTTGGTGTCCTACTCTGTAGGCTAATCTCAGGTTCACCACCAGTTACTCGTTTACTTAAAGTTTTTTGCCTCAGTTGCCTTATCTGTAAATGGTGATACTAGTAGAAAGACTTATAAAGATTAAGAAGAAGAATTCATTTAATGCCCTTTTTAAGTGTTCAGTTGATACGAACTATCATTATTATTATTTGTACATATGCACATTTGAGACCCCCAAAAATGGAAAGTTAAAAAATTTTACATCATTCTTTGCAGGGCCTGGTTTTCAATCAGGGATAGGCATTCTGTCCATGTGTATCACGTAGTAATAATTTTCATGAGATTAATTTAACATCAGCATCTAACTATAAGACATTTATTTTCTCTATTACACTAAAATTAGATGTTCATTATAATTTTACATTATTTTTTCCCTTTCTTTTATATAATTGATGCTGGTATTTTACTCTTAGTAAGGGAAAAATGTTGATCCTTGCATTTCTGCACTTTGGTAATTCCTCTGAGAGCTGTGGACCTGATTTCCCTTCTGCGAAGTGCCATCTGTGCTCAGGGGATCTTTTGTCGGCTCCTTCTGTGATTCACTGTGACTCATTATTGCAACTAGGATGGCCTTTTCTCTCTTTCTGTCTTTTTCTTAACAAGGAACAGAACCAATATGACCACGATCACTTTGAACACTGGCATTTGTTCTGAATACAGTTCTAACTAGATTTCTTTTTTTATACTGTGGGTAGAAATGCCAGATAAGAAGAAACAGATGAAGATAGATGAAAGTGTTCCATGGAATGAGGAAGTCACTTATTTGGATTTCCTTTGGTGGACATTTGTTGCAGAAATGATAACAAGCTCTTTAAAAAAATACATTAGAGTTCAGTACCATTAACAATACATAAAGAAAGGAGGCAAGCAGTGCTGTGGAATCCGTCTTACCCCTCACAAATAATGGCACCAGTGACATTTGACCATGTGACAGATGAGTGAGTGGAGAGCCCTGGGACTGTGATAGTGACAGTTTTTTTTTCTACCCTTGTAAATTATTCAGCATTGGCACAGCACTGAGAAAATACAAAACTGAGAAAGGGTAAGGGAGAAAAGGAATTCTATTGCAAATTAGAATGGTTGCTAAGTCCATTAAAAAACAACAACCCAATATTCAAGCTGCATCTGCTGCCTTCCAAATGTCCTTCAAAGGTTTGGTTCACTAACCTCTTTTAAACATATAAGAAGGTGGCAGAGGAGAGAGGAGAGCCTCTGTTATAAGCGTCCCATATTGTTCTCTATTGCTGAGTATGTCTGTGTCATTATGAAATATCAGATTGTATATCTCCTAAGATCACGTGGGTTATTAAAGCCCAATATCCTAGCCACACATTTCCATCCCCATAATTACATTGCACTGACTGTAATGCTCCCTGCTATTTTTGGTTAGTTGTGACTGTCTTCCACCCCTTTCTCTCCACTCTGTAAAAGCTGCCACCCCAGTAGAGGCTGTGTTTCTAAATGTGACTATAAAATTTCACAGACAACTTGTAAAACTGACATGGCAAGAAAGAAAAAAAACACAAAACAAAATAAAACAAGACAAAAATACATGGCATTCTTTTAAAAAATTAGAACATATTATTGTTTTTCAATTAGCTTAATTATTTCTCTTTTCTCTCTTTGAGAAGGAGGCAGGGTAGTCTTCCTATCTAAATATGCCCAGCAGAAAAGGGGACCCAGTGAAATATCTTGAAATGAGGCTGTGAATGAGAATTCTAACACAGAACCAGACCAGTTGCTTTGCCCCAAACTTCACTCCCACCAACATCTGCTGTGCAGCTGGAACACTGAGGAACTGATGTTTTTACATTGCTTGTCCAGCAGGAGGGCTAAAAACTACAATTCCATTCCTATTGGAGGCTATTCCCCTCTGGTATATCCTAACAGAAAAATCACTGGTAACATCTTGTATTTCTATAATAGATTTTATGTGATATTTTGAAAATATTTTGCATTAATGTATGAAGCTTCTCTTGGTAAGGTATAATAAGTGAGCCCTTCATCTCCATTTTCTGGAAGGGTAAAATTATACAACAGCAGGCTCAGTGAGGAATAAATCTACTGCAGTGTCATGTATAGCCCCCAGATGTTCTTTCGTCTGTCCCCTCCTCCCCACAGCTCTAATTTCTTGTCCACAGTTTTCTCTCTACAATAATGGTATGATTATCAGCCCTTTCCTGCCAGGAAATAACACTAGAGGGTAGTGGGAACATCACAGAAATTTGCATGGTTTCATTTATGCAGTCGTGGTGATTAAACAGTGGTCTTTCCACCCTTCCTGAGTGGTCCAAAGCTTATTTTAGATTACTGTGACTCTCTCGAGTCCTACTAGAGCTGAACATCACTAATCTGGTATAGCATGAGTCTGAAATGTCAATCTCCTGAGGTTACAATCTTTTCAATTTCATTCTATGCTACCTACCTCCCACTCCTTCCACCCGCACCCCCACATACTCACAGTCTACAACTTTGCCGCCAAACAGACTAAACAACCACCAGTTAGACTTAAGAAAAAGCTTTATTATTATTATTTCTTTAATACTGTAGCAGATTAAGCAGGCAAGTGTAAAATCTCTTTTCTGATAAGCTAGGCCTACTCCAAAGCAGGCTACTGAAACAAATGATCCAGAAATAGAGGCAGTACAACCTAATATCTCCATCTACATGTCTGTGACTACAATTTGAGTCATTTAAATGAGGTGTTTTCTCTAGGTGTATATAGGAAAATATTTCTGCCCCAGATTATGTCCAGTAAAGCTGACCCTATGATTTCTATCTTCTTAATGGGGATTTCTTTTAGGTTCCTATATCATTCTCATTTGCCAAACTCACTAAGGAGTGAGTTTGGCAAATTATGGTGGTAGGATAATTGTATCTGTTTTTTGTAGCATGCCAGGTAAGACTTAGGAACACCAGTAGCTGATGTGCCTCTAGTCATTGCTTCCTAGAAATTAAAAGCTTTGTTCATTAAATGTTTATGCCTTGGTTGAAAATTAAATGATCACAATGGGAACAAATACTTCATTGCATTTTTCTGAAATTTTTAAGACGTAGCTGCTATCATAGCGTGGGCTTTAAATTGGGTGCAATTTCATAATAGGTCTGGCCTTTACTTTTTAGTGAGTAAATGTAAGAGCATAAAAAGGAAGATTGCTGAGTGAAAAAAGGTTTTATGCTATTTACTAGTCAGAATATGGCCTTCATACCAGTCTTCACTATCTGGGTAACACTGAAAATGCACTGGCTGCTCCAGCGTTTCACAGGAAGAGGCAGATACAGTTCTGACTTATTTCCTTATTCAACAGGAAGTATCTTTTACAATTCCTCTCTTGGTAAAGATGAAGAAAGTTTCATTCTATCTTCTTTCTTTTGCTGCCCACAATTTCTCAGATCACATGAATTTAAGTAAAATTAGAGCCACTTTAACAGTAATAAACACTTACTATTATGGGACCTTGAATCTCTGATTTTCCCCAAATGTTCCCTAGGCTTTCCCTGCAAATAGGTTTCATCAAGTACCTTCTGGAGTGCCTCACTGAGTAGAATATACTCTTAGCAGGTTCTCCATATTTTACTAGACATTCAGTCTTGCTGGTCATTTCAACTATTCAACAAATACTTTCCAAATATTTATTCTGTGTCAAAAACTGTTAAACTTGGAAAATCTGTCAGTGACTATGACACAAGCTTAATCTGGGTGTCTTGTCACACTTTGAAAACCCACCAACTTACTTTAGAGGTGTCTACTATTTAAGAAAATAGGGGATTCTATTTTAATTTATTGGCACACAAGTACTAAACTATGGTGATAGAGGGTAGGTATGTACATAAATAGAAATAATTAGTCTACAATGACAAGTTGTCTGTTCATGCTTACACTTGCCAATTCTATTGTACCAAATTATTGTAGGCGAGGTGATGCATTAGTTTCATTGAGGCCAAAATAATGGAAAGCATTTTTCCAATCAAAAGTGAGAAAAAGAAAGCATTTTAGAGAATATCAATTATATGACTTCTTTATAAAGGGGGACAAAAGGAAAGGTATGACCTCCTCATTTGAAAATTACATAATGACTCTGGCATTTATCTTTTTAATTGGTGAACTGTATTTGAATTTTCACGACTTAGAAGGGCTGAACCAATCAAATTAAAAAAAAAAAAAATGTCTCCAACTCTGCAAGCATGGTTGACTCTTTCCCCAGCTGAATAACAAATCCTTCAAATGGCTGTCAGTCCTGGTGCTTCTGAGAGCCCTCACCTTTATTCTTCCTCCTGAGACTACATTAATCAGAAGGAAGTTGGTTGTTGGGGAGAATGACACAGGTGACTTACTACAAAAAACATTCCTTAGACTAACTTCAGAAAGTACTTTTCCCTGAATTATAAATGGAAGAAAAAAAAGTTTTTATAGCATACAAATCCGAAATGCACTTCATTTTTCATTTTGGATTGTATCTGTATGGGGGAAAATAGTTCTTCAAGGTGATTCATGGCAATAAAACCAAGAGAAATACAGAATAGAAGCCTCATTGAAGTTTCAGAAACTAGCTGCAGGAAGAACTCAGTATATGATCTGGTTAAGCAGGTTCGAGTTTGCTACCAGCTTTACATTTCTATGGGGTTGGATAATGAAGATATTGTTCCTGGGCTGAATGGGTGGCATCTCTCAACAGAGATTGTGTCCAAGAGATAACAGTCAAGATGGCAGTGGAAGTTGTGAGTCTGCTCCTATGGTTGTGTAAGGCAGAGGCTGTTTTAATGTAAATGAGAAAATAATATGTTTAGGGTGTGGTTGGGGAGGATGAGAAAGATATTGAGAAAGAGAAAAAAAATCCTGTGAAAAATATATCGTTAGTCATTTTATCATCATTTTTTTTATTAAAAATATATTTTCTGAATAACTTTACAGAACAATATAATACCCTAATATAACCCAAAGTTATTCATTTTTACTTTAGCTTAAAGATACACCTTAGGTGGTATAGAACACCCAAGATTAACAGAATATCTGGATTTGTACTTGGATCTTTGTGCTGTGTAGAATTTAGGGTTTAACCGAGTCCTCTGTCTACCAGAACTTTGAGGGAGTAATGGGTTCAGCACTTCTCAAAGGTGGCTTAGAGCCTAGGAGGAGGGTGGGTAGTTGAAGGCTAGATGCTGTTCTGAGTTGCCTGAGATGCCAAAAAGCGAGGAGCACTGCAAAGTCTGTTAACAGGAAAAGGTCTTACCTGCTGAGAGCTCCAGGACAGATGGTTGCCTCCACTGACAGGAGGGCAATGTCTAGGAATTATTGTCAAATCAAGTGCCAGCTGCCTCAAGAACAATATTCAGAGGCCACACAAGAAGCTTCTACTTACTAAAGCTTGTATAATATAATAAGTAGGAAATAGGTCTCTGTACTTCTCTGACCCTCCAGTAGGTTACCCTTGACCTCCTGGTACAGACATTTGCTTCTAACTCTGCTCTGATTCAGAAGAAAGAGTGATCATTTTCCCAGAAAAAATTCATAGATTTAGACCCAAACTTATGTGTCTATGTCCCACCAATAACAAAGATCTAGACATCTAATTCCCAGTTGGAACTATAAGGTTAAGAAAAACTGATTCAGAGTTATGTAAGAAATATGTTTTTTGAATTATATTTTTTATTCCAGATGCACATCAAATCAGTCTGTGAGATACAGCTGTCAGCTATGTCATTTGAGCCCATCCAGCATGTTTAGAACTAATCTTGACCTTTTTACCTGGGAGTTCAAAAAGTCTAACTTCACACTTTGATTTTCAACCCCTTCAGGGCCAATACAGTGCTCCTGGTACATTTAAACTGAGTGTTAGTCTCAGCCTCATTGGCGCTCCAGTTCAGTTAAGCTGAATCTCTGAGCGTGCCTCTGGTCTTCCCAGGAATGAGGCCTTCTGTCCTCAATTTACAACTTCTCTTTTGTTCCTAAGTTTGTGTTTCTAAAAGTTTATTATGAATTTTGAGATATTTAACGATTCATAGTTTCTCGTTTTGTGGATTTTGTCCAATTACACAAATACCCCATAAGATTTTCTACTTTTTGGAAATAAAATGAACACAGAAAGCCCATTTTGGCATGCATCTAGTCAAAATTCTTGAAGTTGACAAGTGTCGTATTTTTGGTTTTTTGTTTCTGTGTTTTTGTTTCTTGACTCTCAGCAAACATTTCCCTTTCTTTTTTCGGAATATGGTACTCTAATTTGCCTCTGGGAGGCCATCTCAGTCCAATTGTTCATTCCATGTGTCTTTGGGTGGAATTGCAACCATATCAGCCACCACCCTGGACATGTGACCTAGTGGAATGAACATACCCAGTTTCCTGGACAAATGACTGGTTCAGGTTTGGGAATGTGACCCAATTTAGGCCAGTAAGTCAAAACTTTCATTCAAACTATTGCTGAAGGTGGGAAAAGGGGTGTTACCGGAAAGTAGGCTCTTCTCGGCAGGGTATCCAGGTTCTTGGCATCTCAAGCAAAAAAATTGAATGAGACACAGAAATAAAATGGTGAAAGAGCAGTTTATTAGAAGAGAGAATACACTTCAAAGAAATAGAAGCAGGCCCAAGCAGTAGAGAATGGCTTAAGGGCCATTATTAGAAGAGAAAGTACACTCCAAAGAGTTTGGAGCAGGCTGAGCAAAAGGAGCTCAAAAGGCGCTGACTGGCCAGGAATTGGAGTTTTTATCCTTTTTCCTCTAGAATGTGCTGTTCCACTCTGGGCGTGGGACCACTTGATTGACACCTGTGATTAATTAACATATTATTACCTCACCTTTTTAGACTGTGCAGTTGTGATTGACTGGTTTAATCCAGTTGAGTATTTTGTACCCTTTTGTTTCTTCATAAGGGAAGATAATTACAATGAAAAGGGGAAGTTTTGGGTCGCATTCTGTGGGTTGTGTTGGACATGCAGGAATGCAGAGACCCAATACCTGCCTTTAACTGCCTGCCTTGTTTTCCCCTTGAGAGACATACTCTCTATAAAATCTCTATGGGAAGTTGAGGGGCAAGAGGTTTTTCCTTCTGTATCTGCTTCCTGCTGGGCAGGGGTGTAGAGGCATCCCTGCCTGTTGAGGGATTCACAGAACTCTCATCCGAGCTGATCTCAGATGAGAGGAAGGGATCTTGAGATCCACCTGGAAGACTGTGTTGGCTTCTTTGGTTGCAACTGGCAATCTTGCTGGGGTATCATCTGTATCACCAAGGCCTCTGAATGGGGAAATTAGATTTTAACTAATCCGTTAGCTCTTATGGAGCCTGTGGTCATTCAACCGGCAACTCAGGTGGCCTCAATTGTCCAGGAGCTGGGCCCAGAATGGGTTTGGAAAGAATCATTAGGCTTCAATGATTAAAATGAACAAGTATACTGGCCTGGGGAAATGTTAAAACCTATTTAGTCTCTGGGATGGAATTATCCAAGAGTTTGGTCTGGAATGGCTTGGGGGATGTTGGGAAGTCACAGGCTTTTCTTTTCAAAGTTTACAGCAGAGGACAGTTTATTATAGTAGAAAGTAACAGCTCTAAAAATGAGAGGGGGTCCCGACTGGGATACCCACTAGTTAGGTGAGGAACTGCTCCTGTTATTTATAGGGAGTTCCTGACTGTCTTATGTTATGTTAACCAGCCTGTCTGGAGTTATGTTAATTAACCTGTCTTAATCTCCTACTCTGGAGGTGAAACTTCTGACTCCTTTGTTATAGGATTTGAGAAAAAAACACCATCTTCTCCTCCCCCTCCCAAATTTGTCCTTCTGGTGGGGTCCTATGACTTAAACCCATCAGTCAGCTTTGGGACTCTGCCAGAGTGGCCACGGCTGAGGGTCCCTCAGTTGCCAGCATCCTAACCATGTGTCAGTATCCAGCCTTCTTGCGGAAAGGAAAAGACAGCAGAGTAGCAGAGAGGGGAGGGAGAGGGAGAGCCATTGGCCAGCACCCTTAGCGATGTAGGATATTTCTTGTGCCGGGATCACAGTCTCATGAAGCGGAAGAATGGAGACACGGACCAGAGAGGTAAAGTTTGTAGCAGAGGACAGTTTATTAGAGTAGAAAGTAACAGCTCTCAAAACAAGAGGGGGTCCTGACTGGGTTGCCCACTAGTTAGGGCAAAAGCCTTGGTTTTTATACCTTTTTTATGTCTGGGGAGGGGGTGCTTCTTAGCACTATTATCAGATTTACATTGTTGCCTAGCCCAGAGGAAGTGTTTTCTTGAAACTCTCTCCTTGCCTTAGAATTGATGTCTGTTGATAGGATTATGCTATCTCAAGGCTGGGGCTTTGAAGATATCATTGTTGTTCATTCTATTAGGGAGTTCCTGACTGTCTTATGTTATGTTAACTAACCTGTCTTAATCTCCTACTCTGGAGGTGAAACTTCTGACTTTTTTGTTATAGGCTTTGAAAAATTATTTCATCCTCTCACTCCCAAGTTTGTCCTTCTGGTGTCATTCTGTGACTTAAACCTGTCAGCTAGCTATTAAGATTATATCTCCTGGCTCTGGTATGGTTTTCACCCTGATTCCTTCTACTGTGGCCATATTTCCCTGACTACCTATAATTTTCCTATCTCATTAGGGCTGTTGGGTTGGGAGAAGACCCAGGCAGCCTTCGGAACACATCACAGAGTCGCCGTGACCAGAGTTCCTCAGATGCATCCAAGAGTCGTTCATCCCAACCTCACACTGTCCTCAGGTTTCCTCTTTTCTCTCCTCAGAGAGAAAGCAGTCGGGCTAAGGCCAACATTCCTCTGACTTGGCATCAGAGGGGATTAACCAGAGCCCTTCTGCTAAGTCTGTCCTCCTAGTCTTAAGACTGGCAGCCCTGCTAGTCATTTTTACCTGGTTGTCAGAGGCCCAATGTTTGTGTCACAGGAAAATATTGTTAAAGGCCCCTAAGTTGGCAAGGCAAACAGAAATACACAGATCATATTTACCTCTCTTTTGTCCCGGGCAAGCCCCTAAATGATGTAGGATATTTCTTGTGCTGGGATCGTAATCTCGTGAAGCCGAAGAATGGAGACACGGACCAGAGAGGCAAAGTTTACAGCAGAGGACAGTTTATTAGAGTAGAAAGTAATAGCTCTCAAAATGAGAGGGGGTCCCGACTGGGGTGCCCCAGAAAGTCACAGGCTTTTAAGTAGTTATCTGAAGTAGGGGTAGGAGATTTCTATGATTCAGATTGAAAACAATCTATTTTTTTATGATTAAGAAACTAATTTACAAAACAATCAAGGAGCAGGGGGATAGGAGACTTCTATGATTCAAGCTAGGAGCAATCTTTAGTCTAGGATTCAGAAACTGATTAGAAGAGTAGTCAAAGCCAGGATCTAAGGAACTAAGAAACTAGGGAGAAGGAGACTTAAAATTTCTATAGGAAAGAAAACTTAAGTCTTTTTCAGTGAGGGGCTACTCAGTTGGCCTATAACAGGGGAACTGTTTTTCATTGGACTTAGCACTGGGAGGATGTGAGGTAGGAGCTCTCAGCAGAGACCGCACTTCAGATGACTTGAGAGTGGAGCAAACACAAAAGAACGTAGGAAAAAGATACACAGAATCTGAGTCTTGTTGATATCGTTTGAGTTCCCATATCCCAACCCTGACTGAACTATACTACCTCTGTTCTTTTTAGCTTATTAACTACTTTTGTCCTCTTCAATTTGAGTTCAGTTTTAAGACATCTAAAGACTATTGCTTGTTTCAGGTCTATTTTCCTCAGGACTGGTGATATAGTGAGAGTCTCTTTTTACAGTTGTTATCCTGTGCTTGGACTTACTATTCAGTCACATCCAGCAGAGTGCCTGCTAAAATAAAACTAAGCAGAGAATCTTCTTCCCTTTGGTATTGAGAAACCAGAGCCTCTCTTTATCCTACTTCCACTTCCCATAAATGATATGTCTGGAATAACAGACAGTGAGTGGCAAAAAATATAAGACAAAAGCCTACTTTCGCCATTAGACCATAAAATCTCATTCAGGAAAAGTGCTCTCTATATTCAGTTTACTATTTCATCCCTAGAAACTAGTCTAATACCTACCACAGGGCAAATATCTGACTGAACAAGTAGAAAATGCATAAAATAGAGCTGCTTATAGACATATATTGCTCCATTTTTTATTCTCTCTGTCATCCTGTAGAAAGAGACTTACTACCATCAGAGTTGCCCCAGGACTTGTGTGGCATTTATGTAATATGCTCATCAGTCACACTCACAACCACAAACAAGTTCAGAGGATACAGGATAACAAGAATCCAACAAATTCCAGAATCCACAGAAATGAACTTCCTAAGCCTCTCCTCACAGCATCCTGGAGTGCTGTTGATCTGAGAGGCACTATCTCTCACTGTCAAACACTGATATAATAGACAAATATCAAATGCATGGCCTGAACCTAAATTATGTTTATCTGTTTGTTGTCTATCTGTCAATAGAATGTGGGGGATAAAGGATTCTTTCTTTCAGGATCTTGTAACACTCTCAGATATGGTGCCTATTACAAGCTTAGCAGGCCATCGGGGAGTAGCATAAGGCAGAAGAAATGAGGACTGCTTATATTTTGTGGAGCAAAGAAGCTCAAGGCTTCTACAAGAGCAATTACTGTGCTGGCTCAAGAAGTGTGAGATGAAATGCAGAAACACTGTAGCTGGGACTCAGCCTCCAGGTGGAGCTGGAGCTGACTCCATGGTGATCAAACTTACACAGCAGATCACCGATTAACTTTGTTAAGTCAATCATGATGCTCCGTGGGTTATTCACACTGATAGTGGGGCAGAACTAATTAGACAAACACAATCTCCAACCATCCCCAAAACCACAGACCCTGAAATTTCTTCTTACCCATGCAGCAGCTCTCTTCAGTCAGGATGGTTATATGTATGCAAAGAAGAACAGAAATCAGCACATGTGCAGCTGAGGGATGTGCCAGGACTGGGACTAGACCCAGAACTGCTGGGGCTAGATCCAGGTGTTCAACAAGAAGGCTTTCTTGCTGGGAGGTCAAATGGAATAGAAAAACCAGCTTGAGTTGTTCAGTAAGATGTGCTGGGTCTCTTTGTGATTGGAGGTCAAGAAAGTGAAAGCAAAGTCTTCCCCTTCTATTCTCTCTCCTGCTCCTATGTCCTAGCAATGAGAGCACAACTAAAGAAAACTTCACATTATTAGTAACAACCTAAACAATGATATCCTTCCAAATCATGGTGAACCCCTATGGAATCTTCAAAATATGCATCTTTTCCAGGATTCAAGGAGTTCCTACTGCTGGAAAAAGTGCAATAACCCAACAGCCCTGTTCTCTGTAACTTACAGAAACTTCCCTAAAAAAGGAAGGCTACTGTGATCACAGAATTTTTGCTGAGAACTTGCTTTGCAGATACACCGATGACAAAAAGGGTTTGCTGAGGTCTTCTGGTCAAGAAGGCAGAGTATATAAATTCTGTGTCCACTCCCTCCCATGACCATATCCATATTAAAACTAAATTGTAGAACAACCATCATTGAGAGCCACCTGAAGTCTAGCTGAACAAAATCCCTATAACAAGATATAAAGAAGAAGCCATGTTAAGACTGGTAGGAGGGGTGGAGATGCTGAATGGACAGGTTCCACACCCATAGTGTGGTGATTTAGAATTGAGAGGGATATCTTGGCTGCACAGGTCCTCTCTGAGGAGCAACGGGTCCCACGCTGGGCTCCCCAGACTATGATACTAGTGCCTGGAAGAGGAGTTCCCCTAACATCTGGCCGTGAAAACCAGTGGGGATTGCATCTAAGAAGGACAAGGGGCGGCTAGAAAATGTGGTGAATCTCTTAAGGGGAGCATGCACAGACTCAGTAGTGCACGAACTCACTTGCTCTGAGCTCCATTGCAGAGGCAACAGCTCCAAAAGTATAAGGAGCATATGAGGAGGGATTATACTGACTAACATCAGGGTGAGGGCTGGAGAGGCAGGGGTCAAAGCATCTCTCTCTGGGGATGGAAGCCCTGTCAGGCACCAGTGTTCCTTTGTTGAGCCCTCTGCCCACCCAGCTCACACATGGGTGCCAGATCTGAGCTCTCCATTAACCTCCCTAACATTGTTTGCCTTACCCTATTGATTCCCTGGGATCCTGTCCCACCCAACTCACCCATCTGGCCAGAGACATTTCCAGCATCTTCTCCACACAAGCAGCCTGCCTCAGCTTGTGCTGAGAACGTTCCAAAATTTCTCAAAGGCCTACAAACACTAAACAAGTATCAACCAGCCTCTGAGTGCCTTGTAGCTATTACTAAGCATTCCCAAGTCCAGCACATGCAGCAACAAGTCTCAACTTGCATTATAACTTCCATGTGATGGCCCAAGCTTGGCATCAGCAGCAGCCAGACTGGGCCTGAAATGTAGCTTCAACTAAGTAGCAATAAGCCAGGCATGACATGCCTTAGCTTACAGCATAATGCTCCCCAAAGGGGCCCAAGCCCAACACAATTGACAGCCAGTCTCAGTTGACAGGGTCCCTCTCCCAAATGCCTGCAAACCCAGTGCAAGTGGCAACCACCCACAGATCACTGTGTAGCTCCTACCATGTGGCCCCAAGCAGGGCACAAGTTGCCTGCATTGGCAACCCTTCTAAGAGGCTCCAGAACTAACACATCCAGTGGCCAGCTTAGGACACACCAAAGCACCACCCAAACAGCTTTATAAACGACACACCCAAAAGACAGATAGTTACAGATCACTTCTAAAGACACTCCTGCTCCTAAGGTTAGATACTGTATAACAGTTTATCCACTGTAGTTACAACCAGTCAGTCTGAGAGTCAACCTCACCCACAGATGTCCCCAAAACAATCAAAGCTCAACTACAACAGATGGATACAGAAAACCCACACAAAAGACACCACCATAACACCTGTCTCGAGTGACCAGGGAGACTGTCAGTGGAGCCCACAGGACATGAACTACATAGGGTCACTCTGTCAAGACCAGGACATGTAGGAAACCTATCTAATATATTAAAACAAACACAGGGAGACTGGAAAAATGAAAAGACAAAGAAACAGGTCCCAAATGAAGAAGAGGACAAAATACCATAAAAAGAATTAAAGAAAATGAAAACAAGCAACATGTTACACACAGAGTTTAAAATGGTGGTAATAAGGATAAACAATGAACCTTGGGGAATAATAGATGAACTCAGTGAGAGCTTTAACAAAGAGACAGAAAACATTAAGGAGATAGAACACACACAATCAGTCAGAAATGAAGAAAAAAATAACTGAATTGAAGAATATACTAGAAGGCATCAACAACAGATTATAAGAAACAGACAACTGAATCAGTCATCTGGAAGCCAAAGCAGTAGAAAACGCCAATTAGAAGAGCAAAAATAATTTTAAAAAATGAAGATAATTCACAGGACCTCTGTGACACATCAAGCATCCCAACATCTGCAGCATAGAGGTACCAGAAGAAGAGAGAATAAGCAAAGGATTGAAATTCTATTTGAAGAAGTGATGCTTTGAAAACTTCCCTAACCTGGTGAAGTAAATAGATATACAAGACCAGGAAGTACAGAGAGTCCCAAACAAGATGAACCCAAAGAAGCACACACCAAGACAAATCATACTTAAAATGCCAAAGGTTAAACACAAAGAGAGAATCTTAAAAGCAGCAAGAGAAAAGCAGTTATTTATGTACAAGTGAGCTCCCATAAGATTGTCAGTTGATTTCTCAACAAAAAATTTGCAATCCAGAAGCGTATGGCAATAAATATTCAGAATAATGAAATGCAAGGACATACAACCAATGTTACTCTACCCAGCAAGGATATCATTTAGAGTTGAAGAAAAACTAAACGAGTTTTCCAGACAAGAAAAGCTAAAGGAGTTCATCACCACTAAACCAGCATTACAAGGTATGTTACAGGAACTTTTTTAAGGGGAAAAGAAAAGATCAAAAATATAAATAAGAAAATTTAGGAAAGAAAAATATTCTCACTGACAGTGAGATCAACCAACTATAAAGCTAGTACAAGGTGAAAAGACAAAAGTAGGAAGAGTATGTGTAACTACAACAACAAATTAAGGGATAGACACACACACAAAAGAAGTAAAAAATAATGACAAAAAAGTTAAAGTAGAGGGCATCAGTAAAAATTGTAGTGATTTTAGAATATGTTTGCACTTAAGTGACCATCATCTTAAAATAGAGTGCTATAAACATAGCTTGGTATTTATGAGGCACATGGCAACCATATGCCAAAAATCGAAAAGAAATGAAGAGAATAAAATCCAAACACAATACTACAGAAGGTTATTAACATACAAGAGAAGAGAGCAAGAGAGTAAGAGAATAACAGAGAACTACAAAAAAAAAATCAGAAAACAATTAAAAATGGCAATAACTACATACCAATCAATAATTATTTTAAACATAAATGGACTAAATGCTCCAAGCAAAAACCCACAAGGTGGCTAAATGCATAATAAAAAAGACGTGTGCATGTCCTGTCTACAAGAGACCCTCTTCGGATTGAAAGCAACACACAGACTAAAAACATGCATGAAAAGATATTTTGGGGCCGGCTGAGTGGCGCGTTGGTTAAGAGCTGGCTTGAGAAGCCAGAGGCCCTGGTTCGGGTCCCACATATGAGGGTCCCACTGCCCTCAAAAAAAAAAAAAAAAAAAGATATTTTGTGCAAATGAAAACAAACAAACAAACAAACAAACAAACAAAAAAGCTGTCTTGGTAATACATATATCAGACAAAATAGACTTTAAAACAAAGTCTGTAGCAAAAGACAAAGAAGGGCATTTTATAATGATAAAGGGATCAATCCACTAAGAGGATTTAACTCTTGCAAACATCTACATACCCAATGTAGGAACATTCAAATATGTAAACCAAATACTGATGGATATAAAGGGGAGATTGGCAGGAATACAGTAATAGTTGGGGACTTTAACACCCCATTGATATCAGTGCTTAGAGATTTTCCAGAAAGAAAATCAATAAGGAAACAGTAGCCATAAATGATAAATCAGACCAGATGGACTTAATTGACATTTTAGGATTACCCAAGACAGAAAAAATACACATTATTTTCAAGTGCATGTGGAACACTTTCCTGGATAGAAACATGAAAGGCCACAAAAACTTGTTGAAATCATATCAAGCATCTTCTCCAAACACAATGGTAAGAAACTAGAAATCAATTATAAGAAAGATACTAAAAACACACAAACACGTGGTGGCTAAATAAGATGCTGCCAAACAATGAATGGATTAACAAGATCAAGGAAGAAATCAAAAGATACCTTGAGACAAATGATAATGAAAACACAATGACCAGAATTATATGCTGCCAAAGCAGTTCTAAGAGGGAAATTTATAGCACTATAGTCCTGATCCCAGAAACAAGAACAATCTCCAATAAATAATCTAACCTTCCACTTAAGGAACTAATAAAACAAGAAAGACAAAGCCCAAAGTGAGTAAAAGGAAGGAAATGATAAAGATTAGAGTGGAATTAAGCAAAATAGAATCTAAAAAATAAACAGAAATATCAGGGAAACCAAGCGCTGGTTTTTTGAAAAGATAAATACAATTGATAAACCTTGCACCAGACTCATCAAGAAAAAAAGAAAGAGAGCCCAAATAAATTAGATTAGAAATAAAATAAGAGAAGTGACAACCAACACCACAGAAATACAAAGAATCATAACAAAATACTATGAACAATTATATGCCAATATATTAGATAACCTTGAAGAAATGGATAAATTCCTAGAAACACATTCTTCCAAAACTGAATCAGGAAGAAACAGAAAATCTGAACAGGCTGATAAATAATAACTAAATTTAATAAGTAATCAAAAATGCACAACAAAAAAAGTCCAAGGACAGATGGCTTCACAGGTAAATTTTGCCAAACATTCAAAGATGAGTTAATACCTGTCTTTCTCAAACTATTCCAAAAAATTGAAAAGGAGGAAATGCTCTCGAACTCATTTTCTGAGGCTATCATCACCCTGATAGAAGAACCAGACAAAGACATTACAAAAAAAGAAAAGTATACATCAATATCCCTTATAAACATAAATGCAAACATTCTCAACAAAATATTAGCAAATCAAATTCAGAAATGCAATAAAAAGATTATACATCTTGATTAGGTCAAATTTATCCCCAGAATGCAAGGATATTTCAATAACTGCATATTAAGTAATGTGATACACCACATAAACAAAACAAAGTATAACAATCATATGACCATATCAATACATGTAGAAAAAACATTTGACAAAAATCCAACATCTATTTATGGTGAAAATGCTCAGCAAATTATGAGAGAGGGAACATATCTCAAAATAATAAAGGCCATCTATGATAATCCCACAGCTATCATCATACAATGGTGGAAAGCTGAAAGCTTTTCTTTGATATTAGGAATGAGACAAGGATGTCCACTTTCACCAGTTTTATTCAACATAGTATTGGAAGTCCTAGCCACAGCAATCAAACAAAAAAAGAAATAAAAATGATTACCTCACAGAAATGGCAGTGTGAGGAGTGCTTCTTGAAATCTCCCCTGGAAGATATGACAAATTGAACAGCTACAATTCAACAAAGGATTCCCTGGGGAGCACACAGGGACAGTAAAGAGACCCACAAATCAAATCACCTGAAAGTGGGTAAATTAGGCAAGCAGGGAAGGGGGAAGTGCAGAGATGCGAGCCATGGGCTGCAGGACACAGACTGGAGCTCACTGCAGTCTGGAGCAGTTGCCAGAGAGGGAAAAATCCAGATTGCAAGTGCACCCCCTATGCCCACAATCTTGCCTGAGGGATCAGCATGTAACACCACTGAACCCAGTGCTAATGTGAGAGACCTCATTGCAAAGACTGAATATAGAATGGTGGTTTAAGCCCTCACTGCCAGGCAGAAAACAAACACAGAGCCTGGTTGCCTCCCCCCATGCTCCCAGAGCTTGATTTACCTCCACCCTCCCAGGGTAAGAAGTGAGTTTGAGAAGAAATGTAGCAGTGTCAGATTAAAGAACAAAATATTTACAGCTCTGAGAATTGCAGCTCACAGCCTCAGACTCACAGCACAACTAATCCCGGCAAAAGGGAAAAATCTGTAGGGACAAGATAACTGGATTGCTATTCACCATTACTCAGAGACACCTCTCACAGCCCACCCTGTCCCATCTTTCTGAGTAGATCCCTACAGGGGCAACCAGAGTGCTGAGACAAACAGGCTCTGCATTGGGCCTCAGGGAGAGCATTGGGACTTCAGAAACTCAGATCCCTATTACCCTCAAAATCCCCCCAGGAAGGTGGTACCCTAAGACCCAGGCAACCTGCTCACAGAGGGGAAGACCACTTTCAGGGAACACCCCCATCACATGAGAAGCTGGAACTGCAAGAGAAAAATAAAACACTATGGCATGAAAGAGAATAAAAGGCTGCAGTGGGAGACAAAAATAAAGCATTCCACCAACACCTATTGGAAAGCAAAATAAAGATCTCTTCATATCAACCTGCTGTAGAACCAACTCCTGTGGATGCCCAGGAAGACAAATAATAATTCATGAATTGCCATGAATAACCAAGGTAACAAGGCAGCTCAGAAAGAAAATGAAAACTCTATAGAAAATGAACTTAAAGGCATGGAAATTTGTGACTTAAATGCCAGAGATTTCAAGATTTCAACTCTGAAAAAACTCAATGAGATGCAAGAAAACACAGACAGGCAGTTTAATGAACTCAAAAACACAATCAAAGAACAAAATGAACATTTTACCAAACAGATTGAAATTTTAAAAAAGAACCAAATAGAAAACCTGGAGATTAAGAATGCAATAAAAGATATCAAGAATGAAATAGCCACCTTAAGTAATAGAGCTGACCAGATGGAGAAAAGAATTAGCGATATCAAACACAGAAATTTGGAAATCACATAGATGGAAGAAGAGAGAGACTTGAGAGACAAAAATGAAAGAACTCTACAAGAACTTTCTGACTACATCAGAAAGAGCAGCATAAGAATAATGGATATACCAGAAGGACAAGAATGGAAAAAGGGTACAGAAGAGTATATTTAAACAAATAGTTGATGAGATCTTCTCAAACTTGTGAAAAGAACTGGATCTTTGAATCCAAGAAGCAAATAGAACACCTAATTAGCTCAATTCCAACAGGCCTTCTCCAAGGCACAGTATATAGAAGCTGTCAAAAATTAATGACAAAGAAAGAATCCTCAAGGCAGCCAGGGAAAAGAAGATGGTAACCTACAAAGGAAAGCCCATTAGATTATCATCGGATTTTTCAGCAGAAATGCTATAAGCAAGGAGGAAGTGGAATCAAATATTCAAAACTATTGAAAGAGAGAAATTATGAGCCAAGAATAATATATCCAGCAAAGATATCCTTTAGATATGAAGGAGGAATAAAGACTTTTCCATACATATAGACACTGAGAGAATTTTATAACATATAACCTGCATTATAAGAAATACTAAAGGAGACTATTTGACCTGAAATCAAAAACCCAAAAGAATACAAAACAATAAGTAGTATTACGAACAGACAGACAGAAACAGGAAATGGCAAACCCTACAAAAAATAGGGCACTATACACTTAAGCACAATATACAAGGTAAAGTAAAATAAATAAATAAATAAATAAATAAATAAGAAAAAAATAACTTGCTATTGCAACTCAGTAATCAACTCACAGCATAAACAGGGATAACGTGGTACAACAGAAAAATATCAAAGGGGAGAAAGTAAAGATCTGAACCTACAAAGGGGAATGAAGATAAGAAGCATGGTCAAGAAAAAGAACTACTCTAAATATGAAACTTTGTTTTATAAAAATGTAATGGTAAAGACTCAAAAAAATTCAGAACTGAAATATATTACATTAAAAAGACAAAACAGAGGGAAAGACCATAGAATACCATCAAACTGAAATGACAGCAACAAAAAGGCAAAGAAACAATGGAGACACTGAGCAACCAGAAAACAAAAGATAGAATGATAGAAAATTCTCATTTATCAATAATCACCTTAAATGTAAAGGGACTGAATTCACCAATAAAAAAGCATACAGTAGCAGATTGGATCAAAAAATAAAATTCAACCATATGCTGCCTCCAAGAGGCACAACTCAGCTACAAGGACAAATATAGACTCAATGTGAAAGGGTGGAAATTCATGCTCCAAGCAAATGTTATCCAGAGAAAAACAAGTGTATCTATATGTGTATCAGATGAAACAGACTTCAGGACAAAATAAAGGTAACAAGAGACAAAGATGGACATTTCATAATGCTAAAGGGTACTTTACCATAAGAATACATAACAGTCACCAATATTTATGCCCCAATCCGGGTGCACCAAAATATACAAAGCAACTACTAACAGAACTAAAAGGAGAAATTGACTAGAACACAATTATAGGAGGGGACCAAAATACATCATTGACAGCTATGGATAGATCATAACACATTAAACCAAATGGACATAATTGATATTTATACAGCACTTCCTCCTAGAACATCAGACTATACATTATTTTCTAGTGTACATAGAACATTGTTAAGGACAGACCACATATTGGGACATAAAACTAGCCACAGCAAATTTAAGAAGATTGAAATCATACCAAGCATATTCTCTGATCACAAGGCTTTGAAACTGGATATCAGCTGAAAAAGAAAGCAGGGAAAACCACAAATATGTGGAGATGAAACAACAGGGCTTTTAAAGAATGACTGGGTCAAAGAAAAAATAAGAGGAGAGATCAAAAGATACATGGAAATAAATGAGAATGAAAATATATTCTACTAAAATTACTGGGATGTAGCAAAAGCAGAAATAAGAGGGGAATTTATATCATTACAGGCCTATCTCAAGAAAGAAGAAAAATCCCAGACCAACAACCTCACATCACACCTTAAAGAACTAAAAAAAGAACAAATAAAACCTAAAGTCAGCAGAAGGAAAGAAATAATATGTGAGAGCAGAACTAAATGAAATAGAAAATAAAAAAGACAATAGAAAATATTAATACAACAAAGATCTGGTTCTTTCAATAAGATTAATAAAATTGACAAACCCTTGGTTAGACTCACTAAGATAAAAAGAGAAAAGACAAATAAACAAAATCAGAAATGAAAGAGAAGTTACCATGGATGCCACAGAAATAAAAGGATCATCCAAGAACACTATGAAGGGCTATATACCACCAAATTCAATAACCTACAAGAAATGGCCAAGTTCTTAGAAACATATAGCCTTCCTAGACTGAATCACAAAGAACTGGAAAATCTAAAGAGACTGATTAACAGTAAGGAAATTGAATCAGTCATCCAAAACCTTATCAAAAGCAAAAATCCAACACCAGATGGCTTTACTAGTGAATTCTACCAAACATGAAAAGAGAATTGAACAGAGATCCTCCTCAAACTCTTCCAAAAAATTGAAGAAGAGGCAATACTCCTTAACTCATTTTATGAGGCTGACATTACCCTGATACTAAAACCTGGTAAGGATAACGCACAAAAAGAAAATTACAGACCAATATTTCTGATGAATACAGATGCAAAAATCCTAAACAAAATTTTAGCAAACTGAAAACAACAATGCATTAAAAATATTATACATCACAATCAAGTGGGGTTCATCCCAGGGGCACAAGGATGGGTCAACATAAGCAAATCAATCAATGTGATACACCACATAAACAAAATAAAACACAAAAATCATATGATTATATCAATAGATGCAGAAAACGCATTTGTCAAGACACAACATCTTGATAAAATGGGAATAGAAGGAAAATATCTTCACATAATAAAGGCCCTATATGACAAACACTCAGTCAGCATCATAATTAACAGTGAAAAACTGAAACCTTTACTGTATGATCAGGAACAAGACAGGACCATCCCCTATCACGACTGCTTTTCAACACAGTATTGGAAGTGCTAGGCAGAGCAATCAGGTAAGAGAAAAGAATAGAAACCATCAGAATTGGAAATGAAGAAATTAAATTGTCACTTTTTGCAGATGACATGATGTTTTATATAGAAAACCCTAAAGACTCCACCAAAAAACTGTTAGAAACAATAAATGAATACAGTAAAGTTGTTTAGTACAAAACTAACATACAAAAAATTATTGTATTCCTGTACACTAACAATAAAAACTCAGAAAAAGAAATTAAAAATACAATTCCTTTTGCAATTGTAGCAAAAAGAATAAAATACCTAGGAATAACTTAACCAAGGATGTGAAGGACCTATATATGGAAAAGTATAAGAGGTTTATAAAAGAAATTGAAGAAGACATAAATAGAAAGACATTTTGTGTTCATGATTGGAAGAATCACCATAGTTAAAATGGCCACATTACCCAAAGCAATATACAGATTTAATGCAATCCCCATCAAAATCCCAATGGCATTTTTTAAAGAAATAGAAGAAAAAAAAATCATCAGAATTGTATGGAATCACAGAAGACCCCAAATAGTCAAAGCAATCAAAAAATAATAATGCTGGAGGTATCACATTCCCTGACTTCAGCTTGTACTACAGAGCAACAATAATCAAAATAGGATGGTATTGGCAGAAAAACAGACACTCAGACCAATGGAATAGAATTGAAAACCCAGAACTAAACTCACATAAACATGGACAGATAATTTTTAGCAAAGAGGCAAAAACATACAATGGAGAAAAGACAGCCTCGTCAATAAATGGTGCTGGGAGAATTGGAAAGCCACGTGCAAAAGAATGAAAGTGGACTGCTATCTGTCACTGTGTATGAAAATTAACTCAAAATGAATCAAAGACCTAAACAGAACACCTGAAACAATAAACTGCATAAAAGAAAACATAGGCACTAAACTTATGGACCTTGGGATTAAAGAGCGTTGTATGAATTTGACCTCAAGGCAAGGGTAGTAAAAGCTAAAATAAATGAATGAGACTACATCAAACTAGAAATCTTCTGCACAGCAAAAGAAACTGTCTACAAAATAAAGGTGCAGACAGCTGAATGGGGGAAGATATTTGCAACAATGCCTACGATAAGGGGCTAAAATCTGAAATATAGAAGGAACTCATACAACTCAACAACAGAAAAAACAAAGAATCCAATTTAAAAATGAGCAAGGACCTGAATAGACATTTCTCCAAAAAGGATATACAGATGGCCAACAGACATATGAAAAGCTTCTCAACAACACTAATCATCAGAGAAATGCAAATAAAAACCACAATGACACATCACCTCACAGCAGTTAGAATGGCTATCATCAACAAGACAAATAATAACAGTGTTGGAGAGGCTGTGGAGAAAAAGGAACCCTTATGCACTGCTTGTGGGAATACAGATTGGTGCATCCACTATGGAAGGCAGTGTGGAGGTCCCTCAAAAATTAAGAATACAGTTATCATATGACCCAGCAATCCCTCTTCTGGGTATATATCCCCCAAACCTGAAAACATTTATCCATAAAGATATATGTGCTCCAATGTTCATTGCAGCTTTATTTATGGTGGTGAAGACATGGAAACAACCAAGGTGTCTTTCAATAGATGTTTGGACAAAGAAGATGTAATATATATATATATATATATATATATATATATATATATATATAGTGAATACTATTCTGTCATAAGAAGATGAAATAGTGCCTTTTGTGACAACATGGATGGATCTTGAGATTAGTATGCTAAGCAAAATAAGTCAGACAGAAAAAATTGAGAACCATATGACTTCACTGATATGTGGGATATAAAACTGAAAGCAACAAAAGAACAAGACAAGCAAATAAAGAAACAAAAACTCATAGACAGACAATAGTTCTGTGGTTACCAGAGGTTAAATAGGGAAGAGGAATAGTAGTAAAGGGAAAAGGGGGTCAAATATATGGTGATGGAAGGAGTGACTCTGGGTGGTGAACATACAGTATGATATATAAATAATGTATCACAGAATTGTAGAGTTAAAACCTATGTAATTTTACTATCCATTGTCACCCCAATCAATTTTAATTAAAAATAAGAATAAAAGCCATCCAAATTTGTAAGTTAGAAAGAAAGTTGTCATTATTTGTAGATGACATGAGGCTATATACAGAGAAACATAAAGATTCCACCAAAAAAAAAAATTATTAGAACTAATAAATGAATTCGGTAAAGTAACAGGATACAAAATTAATATTCAGAAGTTAGTTCAGTTTTTATACATCTATAATGAACTATCAGAAAGAGATATTAAGAAAACAATCTCATTGGGCTGGCCGAGTGGCTCAGTTGGTTAAGAGCTCGGTCAAGAGTGCGAGCTGTAAAGACTTTCGGTAAGATGGAGGAATAGACGGACGCTTTCCCAACTGCCTCCCAGGATCACATCAAAATTACAAATAATTTAACCTCGGAAGTCCCCTGAACACTAGATCAACAGAACCTCTAAATGAAAGACCTAAAGAGGAGGCCACGTTAAATCTGGTAGGAGGGGCGCAGATGAGAGAGGGCAAGCCCCGTGAGGGACACCCCAACTGTGAGGAGGCTTCTCCGGTTGGGGGACAGACTCTCCGGCCCCACACCAAGCTCACTAGCCAAGAGTTGCTTTGCTAGGAAGAGGAGTTTTATGATACCAGGCAGTAGAAATTAGTGAGGACTCTCTTTGCTCTGCTCAGTGAGGCTGATGGCGGCTGGAGAACCAGTCAGGCCAGCATGCAGATTCACTGGCCAGTGAGCACTCAACCAGTTCCTGTTGGAGGGAGTAGCTGTGTGAGCTGTCCCAGGAGCCTGCCAGGAAGGACTGAACTGAGCACCTTTGGTGCAAAAGCTGGAGGTTTTGGGACTATTGTTCCACTGGTGTGGAGCTTGCACACGAGTGGTGCAGAGGAGGGCACCATTTTTTTCAGGGTTGGGCCCTCACACAAAAGGTCAGATCCGGGACGCAATGATCTGGTGAAATTGGCGTGGGTATGCATGCGTGCGCATGCGGCCTTGGATTCCCACCTTCCACCCTGCTTGTGCTGTGTTGCCAGGCAAATGCTTAGCGGATGCCCTTCGGCTCCATCAGGCTGTGTACTGAGACACAGGAGTGTGCAGGCCACATTGGGTCCCTACCCTCTGCCCTGCTTGTGCTGCGTAGTCAGGGAAACACAGGGCATGTGCTCTCCAGCTGCATCAATCTGTTCACTGAGACTCAGGAGTGCGCGAGCCACCTTGGGTCCCCACTCTCTACACTGTTTGCGCAGAGTTGCCAGGCTGGGAATTGGCTGTTGGGATACTTAGCCTGATCTGCGGGCAGTTGATTGGGACAGGCTGAGACAGGGAGTTTTTCTGAGAGTGTTGGGCCAGGAGCTTTGCACCTGCGTGATCTGATCGAGGCTTTTCTGGTGAGTTTGTGTGGGCTGGTTGCTGGTGCAGAACGCATGCTGCTCTGACTTGGTGGGGGCCACTGACCACATCAAGTGGTGCCTTGGGGGCCTGCCCCATTCACCTAGAGCTGTGTTGCCAGAGGCACCCTGAGCCCCTGGTGCCTGGCCCAC
Source organism: Aselliscus stoliczkanus (assembly GCA_033961575.1). Taxonomy (NCBI): domain Eukaryota; kingdom Metazoa; phylum Chordata; class Mammalia; order Chiroptera; family Hipposideridae; genus Aselliscus; species Aselliscus stoliczkanus. The sequence goes on from CM066731.1 coordinate 39,122,532, forward strand.
ACCTCCACAGGCCACAGAAGGGATTTTTTGCAGCAGCGGACAACCTGCAATAACCTGTGAAGATTTTTTTGGCAGTGACATGGTTCCAGAGCACACAGCAGCTAATTGCAGAAAGCTCAGTTAAAGCCTGAGAGCGAGGCCAGTGCATAATATGTTAAGTTCTTCCCCTCAATAGCTGGGGCTGAGTCGCCCAGAGACTTTCTATTGCTGAGCAAGAGGTCTACAGATTAAAGAGGATGAAAAGACTCCCCCTATCTCTTTTATTTTTTCTTTTCTTTCCTTTTTTTCTCTCTCTTCTTTCTAGGTGATCTATCTAATACATTGAAGAATTCATAGAACGACAGCCAGAATGAAGAAACAAAGAAACATGTCCCAAGTAAAAGATCAGAAGAAAACTCTAGAAATGGAACTAAACAAAACAGAGGTATCCAAACTTTCAGAGACAGAGTTTAGAACACTGAAGATAAGAATGTTGAAGGAACTTAGCGAGGACATAAAGAAGGATATGGAAACCATAAAATTCAACCAGTTAGAACTAAAGAATACAGTAACTGAAATGAAGAACACACTTGAAGGAATCATAGATGAAGCAGAGTAGCAGATCAGCAAATTAGAAGACAAAATAGCAGAAATCACCCAGTTGGAACAACAAAAAGAAAAAAGGAATAAAAAAGAATGAAAATAGTTTAAGAGATCTGTGGGACAACATGAAGCGCCACAAGACTCGCATCATAGGAAGGAGAAGAGAAGAAGCAAGGGATTGAGAAAGTATTTGTAGAAACAATGACTGAAAACTTCCCTACCATGGTGAAGGAAATCGACATACAAGCACAGGAAATGCAGAGAGTTCCAAACAAGCTGAACCCAAACAGGCCCATACCAAGACACATCATAGTTAAAATGGCAAAGGTTAAAGACAAAGACAGAATCCTAAAAAAAGCAAGAGAAAGACAGCAGATTACATACAAAGGAACTCTATAAGACTAACAGCTGACTTTTCTACAGAAACTCTGCAGGCCAGAAGGGAGTGGCAGGAGATATGCAAAGTGACACAAAATAAAGGTCTACAACGAAGATGGACCTACCCAGCACATCTATCACTTAAAATTTAAGGACAAATAGCTTCTCAGAAAAGAACAATCTTAAGGAGTTCATTACAACCAAGCCAGCATTGCAGGAAATGTTAAAAGGGCTTTTTTAAAACAGAAGAAAGGGGAAAACAAGTAACCCAAGAAGACAAGAAATACAAATAACAAATTGGCAATAAATATGCACCTATCCGTAAACACTTTAAATGTGAATGGTCTAAATGCTCCAATCAAAACACAGAGTGGCTGAGTACATAAGAAAACAGGACCCATGCATATGCTATCTACAAGAGATTAATCTCAGATCAAAAGACACACACAGAGTGAAATTCAAGAGATGGAATAAGATATTTCATGCAATTTTGAAAATGAGAAAAAAGCTGGAGTAGCAATACTTATTTCAGACAAAATAGACTTTAAAATGAAGACTACAATAAAAGACAAAGAAGGGCACTACATAATAATAAAGGGATCGACTCAACAAGAGGACATAACCCTAGTAAACATCTATGCACCTAATATAGGAGCTCCTAAATATATAAAACAGATTTTGACAAATATAAGACAGAAATCAACAGTAACACTATTGTAGTAGGGGAATGTAACACCCCGTTGTCACCAATGGACAGATCCTCCAGACAGAAAATCAACATGGACATAGTGGCTTTAAATTACACTTTAGACCAGCTGGATTTAATTGATATTTTAGAGCATTTCACCACAAAGCTACAGAACATACATTCTTCTCAAGTGCACATGGAACATTTTCCAAGAGAAACCACATGGTAGGCCACAAAACAAATCTCAATAAATTTAAGAAGGCTGAAAGCATTTCAAGTGTCTTCTCTGACCACAATGCTATGAAACTAGAAATCAATTATAAGAAGAAATCTGGAAAGCTTACAAATACATGGAGGCAAAATAACATGCTGCTAAATAGTGACTGGGTCAAAAATGAGATCAAGGAGGAAATAAAAAATACCTCCAGACAAACGAAAATGAAAACACCACGACTCAAATTCTCTGGGATGCAGCGAAAGCAATACTAGAGGGAAGTTCATAGCAGTGCAGGCCTACCTAAAGAAGGAAGAAAAATCTCAAATCAACAGGCTATCTTTACATCTAAGGGAACTTGAAAAAGAACAGCAAAAGAAAACTAAAGGGAGTATAAGGAAGGAAATAAGAAAGACCACGACAGAAGTAAATGAAATAGAGAACAACAACAACAACAAAAAATCCAAAAGATCAATGAAACCAAGAGTTGGTTTTCTGAAAAGATGAACAAAATCAACAAACCCTTAGCCAGAGTCACCAAGAAAAAGAGAGAGAAGACCCAAATTAATAAAATCAGAAATGAAAGAGAAGTGATAACAGATACCATACAAATACAGACAATTTTAAGAAAATACTACAAGCAACTATATGCTAACAAATTCGACAATCTGAAGAAATGGATAAACTTCTAGAAGCATACAATCTACCAAGTCTGAACCAAAACTAAACAGAAATTCTGAATAGACTGATAACTGCCAAAGAAATTGAATCAGAAATCAATAATCTTCCAACAAACAAAAGTTCTGGACCAGATGGCTTCACAGGTCAATTTTACAGAACATTCAGAAAAGAATTACCTATTCTCCTCAAATATTCCAAAAAAATACAGAAGGAGGGAAGGCTCCCAAACTCTTTCTATGAAGCCACTATCACCCTGATTCCTAAGTCAGACAAAGATATTATAAAAAAAAAGGAAAACTACAGGCCAATATCCCTAATGAACAATGATGCAAAAATTCTCAACAAAATACTAGCAAACCGAATTCAGCATCACATTAAAAAGTTCATACACCACAATCAAGTGGGATTCATTCCTGGTATGCAAGGTTGGTTCAATATCCGCAAATCAATTAACATAATACATCACATTAACAAAATGAAAAATAAAAATCATATGATCATATCAATAGATGCAGAAAAAGCATTTGACAAAATCCAGCAGCCATTTAAGATAAAAGCTCTAAGCAAAGTGTGAATAGTGGGATCATATCTCAACATAATAAAGGCTATATATAAGCCCACAGCGAACATCGTACTCAATGGAGAAAGGCTAAAAGCTTTCCCCTTAAGATCAGGAAGAAGACAAGGCTGCCCACTTTCACCACTTCTATTTAAAATAGTTCTGGAAGTCCTTGCCATAGCAATCAGAAAAGAAAATGAAATAAAAGGCATCCAAATTGGAAAAGAGGAAGTAAAATTGTCATTATATGCAGATGACATGATATTATATATAGAGAATCCCGAAGACTCCACCAAAAAATTGCTAGAACTAATAAACGAATTTGGTAAGGTAGTAGGATACAAAATTAATATTCAGAAATAAGTTGCGTTTGTATACACCAATAATAAACTATCAGAAGAAGAAATCAGGAAATCAATCCCTTTTACAATCGCTTCATAAACAATAAAATAACTAGGAATCAATTTAACTAAAGAAGTAAAAGACCTGTGCTCAGAAAACAATGAGACACTGATTAGAAAAATCAAAGAAGATATAAATAAATGGAAATACGTTCCATGTTCATGGATAGGAACAATTAATATAGTCAAAATGTCAATACTACCTAAGGCAATATAGAGATTCAATGCAATTCCAATCAAACTACCAAGGACACTTTTCTCAGAAATAGAACATAGAATCCTAAAATTTATATGGAACCACAAAAGACCCTGAATTGCCACAGCAATCTTGAGAAATAAGAAAAAAGTGGAATCATCACACTACCTGACATCAAAACATAGTAAAAGGCTACAGTAATCAAAACAGTATGGTACTGGCACAAAAACAGACACGTAGACCAATGGAACAGAATAGAGTCCTCAGGAATAAACCCATCCATATACAGTCATTTAATCTATGACGATGGAAGCAAGAATTTACAGTGAAGTAAAGATAGTTTGTTTAATAAATGGTTCTGGGAAAATTAGACTGACATGTGCAAAAAGGTGAAAATGGACCACCTACTTATACCATATATGAGAACAAACTCAAAATGGATTAAAGACTTAAATGTAAGATCTGAAACCATAAAACTCCTCGAAGAAAACATAGGGAGTAAGTTTGCAGACATTGCCCTGAGTAATGATTTTACTGATATATCCCCTCGGGCAAGGGAAATAAAAGAAAAAATGAACATATGGGATTACATCAAACAAAACTTTTTTCACAGCAAAGGAAATCATCAATAAAACAAAAAGGCAGCTTATTGAATAGGAGAAGATATTTGCCAACGATATATCTGATAAGGGATTGATATCCAGAATTTATAAAACACTCATGAAACTCAACACCAAAAAAAACAAACAAACAACCGAATTAAAAAATTGGCAGAGGATATGAAGAGGCATTTCTCTAAAGAGGACATACAGATGGCCAACAGGCATATGAAAAAATGTTCAATCTCACTAATCATCAGAGAAATGCAAATAAAAACCACAATGAGATACCACCTCACTCCAGTCAGAATGTCTATCATCAATAACTCAACAAACAATGAGTGCTGGCGAGGTTGTGGAGAAAGGGAACCCTGGTGCACTGTTAGTGGGACTGCAGATTGGTGCAGCCACTATGGAAATCAGTATGGAGGTATCTCAAAAAACTGGAAATGGAACTGCTGTATGACCCAGCAATTCCACTCTTGGGTATCTACCCAGAAGAATCCAAGATGCTAATTCGAAAAAGTATATGCACCCCTATGTTTATTGCAGCACTATTTATAATAGTCAAGATTGGAAACAACCGAAATGCTCATTGGTAGATGACTGGATTAAGTAACTGTGGTACATTTATACAATGGAGTATTACTCCACTATAAAGATGAAGAAATCATACCATATGCAATGATATGGATGGACCTAAAGACTATTATGTTAAGTGAAATAAGTCAGTTGGAGAAAGACAAATACCATATGATCTCACTTATATGTGGAATATGAAAAAGTGAATGAACAAGCAAAGTAAACAGAAACAATCTCATAGATATAGAGAAAAAACTGATGGTTGCTAATGGGAGGGAGTGGGGATAATGGAGAAGGGGAAGGGATTAGACAACATAAATAGGTAACTACAATACTGCCATAGGGATATGAAAGACAGTTTGGGGAATATAATAACGTTGTAAATATTTTGTGGGGTGTCAGACGGTCACATGTCTTGTTAGGGAAACCACTTAATGGATGGAGTAGAGGCTTGATCACTGCACTGTGTACCTGAAACTGATGTTGTATAATATTGTATGCCAACTGTAATTGAATATATAGATAGTCACGGAATGTGGATTATACTGTGGAAGGGAGTTAAAGGAATTGTATTAGATATGTATGATATGGGGGGGGAGTGGAGTGGCGAATTGGGGGAAGAGTGGAGTGGTGAATTGTGGAAAGGGAGTTGTCACTTTGAGGGGTAAAAAGTACAACTATTGCACTGTGTTGTACACCTGAAACTAATTTTTAAAAAAAATGTTTATTTCAGAATAAAAGAATTTAAAAAAATAAAAAATAAAAAAGAGTTCAAGCTGAGCTCTGAGCAACAGCAGTTCTATGCCCAGCCTGTGCTGAGCAGCTGCTGAGGTGCCAACAGGTAGCAGGATGGCTCAGCTATAAAAAGAAAAATTAACAAAAACAAACACAGAAACAATCTCTTTAAGAAATGCATAAAAATGATACCTAGGAATAAATTTAATCTAGGAGGTAAAAGACTGGTACTCAAAACTATGAGACACTGAAGAGAGAAATTGAATAGAGTAGATACAAATGGAAACATATACTGTGCTCATGCATAGGAAGAGTTAACATCATTCAAATGTCCATGCTATTCAAAGCAAGCTACAGATTCAATGTAATCCCTGCTAAAATAGCAATGGCTTTTTTCACAGAACTAGGACAAATATGTAATTCTAAAATTTATATGGAACCACAAAGACCCCAAATAGCCAAAGCAATACTCAGAAAGAACAAAGTTGGAGGTATCGTAGAACCTGATATCTAACTATACTACAAACCTATATTAATCACAACAGCCTGGTACTGGCATAAAAACAGATACATAGATCAACTAGAAATAAACTCATACCTATATGGTCAATTAATCTATGACAAAGGAGGCAAAAATATATAATAGTTAAAGATAGCCTCTTCAATAAATTGTGTTGGGAAAATTGGACAGATATATGCAAAATAAAAAATGAATCTAGTTCACTTTCTTACACCATTTATAAAAATGAACTCAAAATAGATTAAAGATTGAAATGTAAGACCCCAAACCATAAAACCCTTAGAAGAAAACATAGGCAATAAACTCTTTGATGGTGCTCTTAGAAATATTTTTTTGTATGTGATTTCTTGGTCATGGGAACCAAAAGAAAAAATAAACACATAGGACTCCATCAAACTAAAATGTTTTCGCACAGCTAGGGAAACCATCAACAAATTAAAAAGGCAGCCTACTGAATGGGAGAGGATATCCACCAAAAATACATCTCATAAGGGCTTAATATCTATATCTATCTATGTATGTGTATATATATGTGTGTATATATATATATCTTTCTCTCTCTCTCTCTCTCTCTCTCTCTCTCTCTCTCTCTCTCTGTCTATTTGTCTGTCTGTCTATCTATCTATCTATCTATCTATCTATCTATCTATCTATCTATCTATCTATCTATCTATCTATCTAGAACTCATACATTTTTATACCAAAGAAAAAAATACGATTAAAAAATCGGCAGATGACCTAACTAGACATTTCTCCAAAGAAGACATACAGATGGCCAATAGACTTGAAAAGATGCTCAACATCACTAATCATGAGGGAAATGCAAACAAAACCAAAATGAGATATCATTTCACACTTGTCAAAATGGCTATCATCAAAAAGATAAGAAATAAGTGTTGGTAAGGATGTTGGTAAGTGTTGGAAGAAAAGGGAACCCTTGTGCACTGTTGATGGGACTGCAAACTGGTGCAGCCACTATGGAAGACAATATGGAGATTCCTTAAAAGCTAAAAGTAGATATACCATACAACCCAGCAATTCCATTCTGGGTATTTATCCAAAGAAAAGGAAAACACTAATTTAAAAGGATATATGCAACCCAATGTTCATAGCAGAATTATTTACAATAACCAAGATATAGAAACAACCCAGGTATCAATTGGTAGATAAATGTATAAAAAAGATGTGATATACACACACACACACGCACATGCACACACATACACACTATGGAATATTATGCAGCAATAAATTTTTTTTTTTAAAGAAAAGAATGGATTCTGGTCAGGATGTCGTAGAGACTTTGTTGGCTTTGCTCAGCATAAAGCTGAGATAGGTTCCAAGCCAATCATATAAAATGAATAGTACAGGCAGGCAGGTGTTGCAGTTATCTGCTCTTGGCACCTCAGTTTGCCACCAGGCTACTTGCCATAGGATTTATGACACTCACAAGAAAAAAAACAAAAACAAAAACATAACAATAATATCCAGACAGACTGAAAAATATGAAGAGAGAGAGAGTACTTCTTACTTTAAGAATAGTTCTAGAAACCCCCAATGGCATGGCTGAAATATTTTGAAAATATACTATTTTCTTCACATCAACAACAACAACAAACAAAGTAATGAAAATTATAAAGGTAAGAGGGAAAGAATTAATGGTGACATCACTGACCTTGAACGGCATTTTTCAAACCACCTGGATTCTTTGCAGATATATTATGAGCTATCATTTCAATGGCTACCATGACACATGGCTTTCACTTGCTTCTTTCAATCATCCTTTGTATTCTCATTCTTTTAATTCCTCATCTAGCCCATCACGTTTTACTGCTTGGCTTTTGTTCTTTTCCCAGACTCTTTCCCTTGGTGAACATATCTACTCACTCATATTCAACTAGTTATACTTTGTTAGCTTTATGTCTGATTTTGATCTCATTTTCAAATTACTTTTTATATCTCCTACTGCTCAACAGATATTTCTACCTAAAATTTTACTATTGTCTCAAAACAAACAAGTCTATGATTAATTTATCATCCCCCTCCTCTTCCAAGTCCTGGTTTCTTCTCTGATTTCTATTAATGATTTTATAATATTCTCAGGTTCTCAGCCTCAAAATAAACAAATAAAAACATTGACTTAGTCCTCTCTGTCTCTTATCATCAGTCATTACTTCCTATTTGTTCTTCTTTGTCTTCTGTTTCTTCCTCTTTCTAACTGCCACCCCACAATTCATCTGATAACTGAGTTATTAAATTGAACTATATAAAATTGCCCCTTTTTTGGGTCAACTTGGCCACTAAAGGCAATTTCAAATGGTTCATTCTAATATAGTAGCTATTCAGAGCTGTCTACCTGGATTTATGGGAAATTAATAAGGTTTAGATTCTTGTCCTTTAGAAAACAGCTCAACCTTGTTTTAACTCAATTTTTGAAGCATTTTCTGTTGCTCTGGAATGCATATAATAATCATGGCTTTCCAGTTGTGCCTGTGTAGTTGAAGCATTTCTGTGGCTATATATCCTATCCACTTCCAACGCCCCTACTTCTAGATGTTGGGAAGCAGGCCCTGAGAATATATTTCAATCACACTGCTTCAAATCTTTTCTGCAAGTAGAAGTGGAATACATTTATAATTAGTCAGCTAGGGTTTTAATGCCTGTACTTTGCTTACTTGCTTCTGATAGAAAGAAGAGATTTTACAGGGAGGGCATATGACTGTTTGTTTTACCCTCTGTTCTGACACAGTCGGCTAGCTTTCATGGCACAGCTTAAGGCCCATCTGTTCAATCAAGCTTTTGCCTGATTGACATGGAAGAATCATCCAGGTGAGGGGGTCCCTTAGATTATTATCTTCTCTCCGCAAATGCAACCAGAAACTCCTGGCACTGCAGAATCCTTCAAGTGACCTAAATGAAAGAATGCATAAACAATGTTTTCTGTAGCAATTACATTCGTTCCAAAAACTTCCTTCTCAAATCCTTTGTGAAACAAGTCAGCATATAAATACATACATAAAAATACATTTAAAATATTCCAAATAGTAGCTTTAAAAATACTCTTTGTTTTGAAAGCAAGACATTTTATATTTAAAACAAGCATTTCTATTCTCATTACATTGAAAAGATGAGTATGAAGTATTTTTTTGCCTAAATATTTTTAATGTTTTTATTATTCAAACATATACATTAGTAGAGAGGCTAGTATAATGAACCTCCATGTATCCATCATCTAGCTTCTACAGTTATCAACATTTTGTCAATCATATTTCATCTATCCCACATGTTTTTCTTGGAATATTCTTTTTATTTATTTATTTTTTTTGAGGGCAGTGTCACTGGCCCTCATATGTGGGACCGAACCAGGGCTGCTGGCTTCCCAAGCCAGCGCTTAAGCACTGCGCCACTCGGCCAGCCCTTCTTGGAATATTCTAAAGCACACTAATCTATTTAAGCTGCAAATGTTTTAGTATATGTATCCAGCTGATAAGAAAACATATTAAAAATGTAGCCACAATGCAATTTTCACACTTAAAGTTTAATATTCATTTTGTGGAAATGCCCAGTTAACATTAAAATTTCTCTGATTATCTTAGTTTCACATACTGCAAATAGTACATCTCTAAAGCCCCTTTTATTTGTTAGCAGTGTTCCCCACTCTTTTTTTTTAAAGCCATTGATTCATCATTTATCCAGCAGCACTTCCCACACTCTGAATTTGATTAATGACTTTATATAGTGATGATTACCTTATTATTCCATCACCCATATTTTCTGTAAAGTGGTCTAGATTTTTTTTTTGGACTCAGGTTTAACTTTTTTTTTTAGAGGGCCGTGTCACCAGCCCTCATATGTGGGATCCAAATCGGGGCCGCTGGCGTCCCAAGCCAGCTCTTAACCACTGCGCCATTCGGCTGGCCCAGGTTTAATTTTTTTAAGCACAAATATTTTGTAGGTGATGCTGTGGATTTTCTATTTCCTCTTATGGGGAGGCATAGAAGGCCTGGCAATTAATTTCATAAACTTGCTGCAACAGTGTTGCTAACTTTGTTTTTTATATATCAGAGGGATTATTCATTATGAGTTTGAAGCAACTGGACAAACAGTTAACCAAGTTTACTATTTGGAAATGCTGAAAAGGCTGCGTGAAAAAGTTAGACTAGCTTTTCACCAACAATTCATGGCTCTTGCATCACAGCAATGCACCAGCTCACATGGCACTGCCTGTGAGGGAGTTTTTAGCCAGTAAACAAATAACTATTGGAACACCCTCCCTACTCACCTGATCTGGTCCCCAATGACTTCTTTCTATACCCAAAGATAAAGGAAATACTGAAAGGCAGACATTTTGATGACATTCAGGACATCAAGGGTAATACAACAACAGCTCTGATGGCCATTCCAGAAAAAGATTTCCAAAATTGCTTCGAAGGGTGGACTAGGCACTGGAATCAGTGCATATCTTCCCAAGGGGAGTGCTTCAAAGGTGTCCGTAGTGATTGATAAAAGTGAACTGGCATCTTAAGGGGTTTAACCATAGAGCTGGGAGGACTATGGGTGGAGCTGGGCCCCTTTTTAACTCTCTAGTCCTGACTTCCCCTTAAACTCTGTGGTAACTTCCATGGGAGTTATGCTAATAAACAGAATACTCATTTTGGAATCAGAGTTTTTCTTCTTCACTTGGGTGGCCCTTTGGAGCACTAGTCGGGAGGGTGCATTCACACACTCCTGGGGTGACCTTGTTTTCTTTTTTCTTTTCCCAAATAAATCTTTCCTTTAGTGAGAGTTATTTTTTGCCAGTTGACACGATCTTCAGCAATGAAGCATGCAGCACTTTTTCTAGGATGAGTTTGCGGAGTCAGTTGTCCAACCTTGTATGTATAATACCTGGTTGCTTATTTAGTGTAGCTAAAATTAACCAAAGGAAACATCAAGACCTCCATTTCTTATACTTTGCAAACAAAGTTTGCAGTGCATACATGATGAACTTCACCTCTCCATTCAACAGATATTTCCAGAAAATGAACTTCAGAGCCCTGTGCCTAGCACTCAAGGACAATTGAGAAGTTTTAAGTCCAACATAGTGCATTTGCCTTCTAGAGGTTTTATAACGCCATGAGAGAGGTAGAGAGACAAAGATATACATGAGACTGAACAAGAAATATTGTAAGACTTAGAGAGCAGTACAAACAAGTTACCACATGATTAAGAGGAGACTTTTACAGATGCTATTTGGTGAAGGAATACAAAAATGGGAGAACAAAATGTGGTCAGCCAGTCTTCCCTGATGAAGTGCCTCTGAGCTGGATTTGAAGGATTTGTAGGATTTAACAGCAGAGAGAAGGAAAGAGATGTTGATGAAAACCATTCAGCGTAAGACAAAACTTATAAGATTTTATTTGAACTAAACTGTCTACAATTGCCAGGAAGCAGTATCTCAACAGATTGAGAAAATGCTCCGTGAAATGGTGGTTTGCAGCTTATTTTATACATAAAATCAAAGGAGAAAGGTTACATGAAATCCATTAGTGATAGATTAAAGGGGTGGGAGAAAGCAAAGTGTGGGGTGGGAATCTCTGGGATTGGCCAAAAGTAAATTGGGGAGACAGGTACTTCTTTTACATAGGTGGATGCAGGATAGCTAACAGTTTGCTTTTCACAGCTCATAGAGATGGTAATCAGGAGACAAGCATAATAATGAGGAATTTTGCAGTTTCCAGCTCTGGACTGGAAAAACGGTTAAAGATGTTTTCCTAGGTACAAAAAGACAACAAACAGACCCACCGAAAAGGCACAGATAAACTTAACGAAGGAAGTTAATGTGTGACTTCCCTCCATGGCCCACTTAGTTATGAAATATTTTTATGCTCACGCCATTTTATGTGGTTATTTTCAGTCTCCTGAGCTTGTCATGTTTAAACTGTGACCCCTTTTCTGTCCACAGAGATATGGTACATAAAATGACCTAGCTAAAGACCAGTGGGAGAGAAAACACAGGGGTTCTTGGCGCAGTACTATTTAGTAGTTTGTTCCAGTAATACCACTTTCTCATTAACTCTGTACCTGAATAAGAACCTGTGTAAAAAGGGGCTCAGCAGGTATCTATAATGACTATAGCTGTCTGAGTCAAATGTACTTGGTGTCAGGGTCACATCCTTTGGAGAGTGGGCTCAAGGTGTCTTATTTAGAACATTGGTTTTCAAACTTAGTAAGCTTGTTAAAAGTGTAGACTCCCAACTTTTCATCCAGAGAGTCTGGTGTCTGGGTGGAGTCCAGGAATTAGCACTTTTTACGTGAATGTGATGCAGATAGTTCAAGAACTATATTTTGAGAAACACTACCTAGGAGAATGAATGTCCAGGGTAATAGCAGACAGCCTGCTGTAGGGATCACAGGAATTTTCTGTCCCTGCTTTAATAATGATGATGATATTAGCATTTATATGCAAGGAGCCATGCTAAGCTTTGCACATGCTCTTTCACACTGAATTCCCATAATACCACCCAAAGAAGTAGGCGCTGTTTATATTCCTGTTTTAGAAATGAGGAAACTGAGGCTTAAAGGAGCTAAAATCACATAGCAACAGGGGAAATAAAAATTTAAATCTAGGTGTATTTAATTTCAGAAGTATTAAGATGGAGGATTGTAATGGTAGCACTAAATCTTCTATTTTGATCTCTGGTATAATTTGATTTAACAAGTGTAATTTAGCTTGGGACTTTTTGAAAGCTTTCTTTTCTTTCTTTGCCACTTAATGATTCTGCTTCCTATATGTTTACTATGCATACCAGTTTCAATTTATCTATTTGCTTCATCCAGTGCTGGCCCTGTGACTTAGGAGAGGTTTTGTGTCTATATGGGATCGACTCCTAGCTCCAATTTAAATCTATATAATATATGCAAATGTTGCGATAACTGGCTTAACTGCACCTTCTCCTCACCCCAACAAGCTGAACTCAATAGCAAATTCTGCTTTAGGCCACAGCGATTTAAACCTTGGTTAGAAAATATAGAACTTTTGGCCAAAGTCTGGACACAGTAGTTTCCAGCAGACCCTGCCCAGCCAACCCATCTCTTACTTTAATAAATATTCCTTCTAGGTCTGGCCAAGTGGTGTGGTAGTTAATAGCTGGCTTGGGACGCCAGCAGTCCCGGTTCGGATCCCACATATGAGGGCCAGTGAAACTGCCCTCTAAAAAAAAACTATTCCTTCCATATTTCTACCAGACTCATGAATCCTTGCACAGCCTGTGAGCAAGCAGACACAACAAGAAGGTGGGCTGTTAACTACAATTCTATTTTAATCTTAAAACACACAATCAGTGATAATGTTTCTCCTCTCCAATGGCCACTTATATGCTTCTGGCACCACAGGCTTTGCTGCCACCACTCATGAAGGATCATATTTTAGTTTACTTGTTTGCACATTAAAAAAAGAAGACTCCTTTATATGACAAAAATGTAAATTCTCTGGGCTGGCGGAGTGGTGCGTTGGTTAAGAGCTGGTTTGGGACACCAGCAGCCCCAGTTCGGATCCCACATATGAGGGCCAGTGACACTGCGCTCTACAGCTTACAACAGCTCCACCTGGAGCTGGGCTGTGCAAGCCCTGGCGATGGTGTAGGCTGCAGCCCCTGCTACAGTGGGCTGCCGTAGGCTACAGTGAGTGGGTGGCAGCCAGCATGAGCTGCTGACAGCCAGCATGAGCTGCCAATAGCCTCAGTGAGCGACCATCCAGAGGCCACGATCAATCTACATCATCCGGGAAGAGCACAATGATGATACCAACATGGGCCAGTGAAACAACGTCCTCCACAACTAGACTGAAGAACAAAAGGACAGCAACTTGTCTGTTCCCCTTTCCCAATTCCCCAACGCTGTTCCCCTACCCCAATTCCCCAAAAAAATTAAAAAAAAAAAAGTAAATTCTCAGGTGAAAGGTATAAAAATGAATGAAAGTATGAGCTTGCAGTTTGTTTACAGATGAAGATCTCCCCCAACTGCTCCATTTCCTGCTCATCAGCAGCAGATGTGTGAATCTATTCTCCACTCTACTTGCAACAGGAGAAATGAGGTGATTTCGGTAGGGACTTAGCCAGTAGCCCCAAATAGAATGTTTCCAAAGATGGAACTTGCTTTTCTCACACAGGTACTTAAAGAGATGGAGCTGGGATTGAAAACAGTAACTACTTTAGGAAATGAAATTGATAAAATGAACTGGCATTTGCTGATGCTTGAATATAGAACTGGGAGGACAGTGGGTGGAGCTGGGCCACTTGTTAACTCTGTAATCCTGACTTCCTGTTTAACTTTGTGATAACTTCCGGGGGATGGATGATAGATAGTAAATGGGAATAGCCATCTTGAAAGAGGAGTACTTTTTCTTCACTTTGGTGGCCGGTTGGAGCCCCTTGTTGGAGATATGCATTATCCCACTGTTGTGGTGGTTTTTGTTTCTTGTTCTTTTCCTGAATAAACCTTTTCTTTTGTGGATTACTTGGAGAGTTATTTTTGCCAGTCAACAAAACATAATTTCATATTTTCATGCTGTCTATAAAATACTTTTGGTATCCTAGTGTGTGTGTGTGTGTGTGTGTGTGTGTGTGTGTGTATGTGTATACAGAGGATGCCAAAACAATGTATACATATTTTTTAAAAAGAAAAAACTGTATTAAAATTGTAATACTTAATATATACCAATAACAAAAGACTACAAGTCACGTTTGACTTTTGCAATTCAAGAGGTGCTCAAAGTGGTTATAATCAGTATACTTTTAATAGTTTTTTCCTTTCTTAAAATGTGTATACACTTTTTTGGCACCATCAATACATAATTTTTTAGGTTCTTTTGAAATTTATGCTATACTTTCATTGGCTGCAAGGTACAAAGAAGAGAAGGAATTGTGCACCTTTGCAAATATCTAATTTTCAAATAAGTGTTTAATAAGACTTTCTGTAATGTCAAAATCTGGGAGCTTGTGGTAGGAACTTGAATTACTCATGATAATTACAGCACATAATTGGTTTTGAAATGTACCTCCTATAAATATAGTTAGGGGAAAAGAAATATATAGACTTGCTGGGTTACTTGGCTTCAATGTAAAGCTTATCTGATTTACTTAAAGTAAGTTATCTCTTTCTATATTTACTATTTATTCTTTATATCCAATGAAATGCATAGTAGTTTAGGGGAAGTCATTGATTTTACATGTTAGGGTGGATTTTTCTTTATGTAAAATAGGAACATGCCATTGAACCTCCAGGTTCTGGCATCCACATGCAGAGAAACACACTTTAACTACAAAACAACATGTTCTGAGTGTGTGTTTTCTCATGATGGTAGTAATAGGAACACAGTGTTCATGTAAATTAAACCAGTTCCTTGGATAATAACAAAGTAATTAAAGAAACCACCAAGGAAAAGGAGCCAATTTATTTGAATCCTGTTCATAAAAACTACAGCAAGAGCCTGAAGGTATAAAATAATATGGATAAGATGGCAGATTGATGTTTTTAAAAATTCTGCATGAGATGCATCTTGATGTGGACAGAACAGGGGCCACATATTAAACCTGACAAGCACAAGAGACTGAAAATAGCCACATGAGATGATGTGAGCGTAAAAAAATTTCATAACTAAGTGGGCCATGGCAGGAAGTCATGTCTTTCACCACAGGCTTCCTTCATAAAGTTAATCTGTGCCTTTGAGTGGGCCTGTCTATTGCCTTTTTACACCTAAAATGACATTTTGGGAATGTCAGTAATCCCTTTTTCTAGACCAGAGCAGGTAAGTACAGAATGCCTCTTTATTATTCTTGTCCCTTGATTAACATCTCTATGTGAACTATTAACTATCCTGTAACCCACGTATGTGACAGAAGTACCTGTCTCTTCAATTTACTTTTAGCCAATTCCAGAGATTTCCCTGCTTTGCTTTCTCCCACCCCCTTAATCTATCACTGATGGATTTCATGTAACCGTCCTCCTTTAATTCTATGTATAAAATAAGCTGCAAACTGCCATTTTGCTGAAGCATTTTCTCAATCTGTTGAGATTTTGCTTCTGGGCAATTGTCATCAGTTTGGCTCAAATAAACTTTTATAAGCTTTTTCTTAGGCTGGATATTTTTCGTTCACATTAATATTAATTCAAATGAGTATTCCTTATCTGAGAATAGTACAAGATGCAAAACTTTTCATCTTTCTTAAGAGAAATTAAATTCTATTAAAATGCCCACATAAGAATTGCCATATAGCTTGAAGTCCACTTGACCTCTAGTAATACCTTAGTATCAGAACATTATGATTTAGTCATATTTTTTACATTCCCATTGGAATAGGGGTCCCTTTGTCTTTAATGCTTTCAAGAGTATGAAATTCTTACTGATTTATTCTTGATGGTATTACCTGAATCACAAGGAGATATTTTGGGGCATTGAGTTTCCTATTTTTGTCAGTAACAAAAATCTAAATGGAGTTGTAAATGTGTCACATGTTTCCACATTACCATTAGATACTGAAAGTTATTTTAAAGGAAAAACACATGAGTAAAATACTGCTCACCTTTGTACTCCACCAGTATAACAGCAAGAAATTAAATCTAGGTCCCCAAACAAAATTTCACAATAGTTCTTTGTGCATTTTAGCTAAATGAATGCTCCTTTGTGAAAAGCAGCGCTCTTTGCATGTTCAACTTCTACCCCTGAAATAAGGGGGCCACTTAGATTGCATCTGTCAATGAAAGTAATGAAGAAAAGCAGACACGTTAGAGGATCTATTGGCTGAAAGATGGCAACCCTGTCTTCGAAGAACAACTTACAGAAAAATAATTAATTTATAGAGAGGAAAAAATGTACTGAAAATGTCTAACTTGCTCATTTACAAAATAAAAGGAAAAGAACTTAAAACTTTATTCCATGAACATAAAGCACTAAAAATATACTTCAGCTCCTGTTACAATCAATTAAACAGGAAGAAAGAAGCATACAGAAAAATATTATACATGGAAATAAAGGAGAGAAAGGAAAAATGAAATAAAGGGAATGAATTGGAAAAGCAGAACAAAAGAATAAAGACAATAGGATTCAAATTGTGAGAAAAAATCTATGAGAAAGAGGAGACTATCATGTGCTAGGAAGAATTCAGAGGGCTTTTGCCACCAGTTCCCTGCTCTCTGCAATCCCATCTCTTGATTTTCCTTTGCTATCCTTCCATGCAATTGATTGATCCCCGTTAAGATATGAAACTCTTCATCTTTGAGCCTCTCATGCCTACTGGCTTGCTCCATCTGAACCTGCATCCAGCCCCTTAGGAGGAACTCCTTCAAGAAAAGAAGACTCTTCAGATATTTGACTTAAGCTCTGTGTGTTACCTTTTCACAGAACGTTGGAAAGGAACCTTTTCTTTTCAGCTTGTCACATGGGTTGTTTTGTTCATCTTAAATCAGGAATAGTTAAGACATGTACTTTAAAAAAAATTTTCCCTGATTAACATAAAATTCAACTAAAAGCAGGATCTAGTTTGGTGACCTGCTCTTTCTCTAACACTTTTATACATTTTTGAGGGTTTTGATGTTATAGCTATTTTAATAAAATAAATTTTATGTTAGAGGTCTCTTAATTTTCTATAAATAATGTGTTTACTTATAAATATTCATAAGAAAGAACTTATATTTTAGAGGGCCATTTTTCTAGTCATTTCTGGTTCAATATCCTGAGGCTGCTTTGTTTTTCTGAATCCTGGGACAGTGGCTACATCTATCATGAACCATATTTTTTCCTAGTTTGTTTATTCCTACTTTAAAAACAAATTCAACAACCTGCTATGCTCTAGAAGATTCTGATGAACAACATTAAGCTATGCAGACATGCCAACATTCTCTTGTTGCTAAGAAAGAAAATTGCAGGTTTGTCAACCTTCAAAATATCAGTTGAGAGAATCAGAAAACTGTATTTTCAAGACTAATGGGAAAAAAATCCCACAGCCTTCAAGAGAAGCTCCTGAACAATTAAACAATGTCCATGAGATATCTTTTCTGGATGATATAGCCAATCAATAACAATTTAATCAAATTCTACTATGTTCAATAAACTGCAGTAGATTCTAGGGACTTAAAATTGAATTTAAACATAATCTTTACCATGAAGGATAATATTATCTAGTGAAGGATTAATTGAAAACTCATTCTAATTCTTCTAAACTATTGTTTTTTGTTTGTTTTTAAATGTTGTTATATTCTAACTCACATTTGTGTCCATAACCTAATTTTGTCTACACTGACTATTACTTCAGTAACTGGGCATTCAGCCCTCTACTCAGCCTGAATTAGGACTTTACTAAGCCATTATTGATGTGATAGCTTGTAGCAAACATTCCACAGTGTACAGATAAGATAGAACAATGATTCTTGGCCCTTATTTTTCTGCATGGTTGTAGATGTACCATCTCTGGCATAATCATTAACTACGGGAGTGATTACCATCAGTGAGAAAGTTTCAGAGATGACCGTGGCAGAATAAAGGGAACCTAAACAAGCAATCTACCTGCCATACAAATATATTGTGGTTGATTGAGAACTCCTGATAAAGAACGTTAGCATTTAAAAAATAAAATGTTATTTTTTACCCTCATCTTCCAATCTTATTGCCTGAACTTAGGGTGGATGATTGTCAATTGAATTATTCCTATTGAAAACTAAAGTTAATATTAACCTGTAATAACAAATAAAAAGTATTTATTTGAGCAAAAGGAGCTGCAGCCCGGGGAACACAGATTCAGGTTGCAACCTAAATTGTGTTCCAAATTATAAAAGGTGGAGCCTCCTTTTGTAGCAAAAGCTCCCTCCCAGCTTCTCAATTAGGGATATTTTATGTAAATGGAGCATCCAAATTGTGCAGTTCTGATTGGATGGGGCAGTTCTCAGTCCGTTGGTAGAAAGACAAAACCAGGGTTTCCCTACCGTGGTTGACTCAAACAATGTAAACAAGTAAGGTGTAATGCACCAAGCTGAAGGTTCAGCCTGAGGTTCTTCCCAGTACAGAGTATGTAAGGAGCCCCTATCAGCAAATGGCCCTTACACTCTTATTTATAAACTTTGGTCACTTGGTTGACCATGGGGAGTCCATCACAGCAGATAAATTCCTCCTTGGGGTTCAAAGCAAGTGAATCTTTCTTCTCAGGGGTCCACATTGATGGAAAATTTAGATTTTTATATATGCATTGTATTAGTTTCCTATTGCTACTGCAACAAATAGCACAAACATTATTTTACAGTTTCAGAGGTAAGAAGTCTGAAATGCATCTCACTGGGCTAAAATCAAGGTGTCAGCAGAGCTGTGTTCATTCTGCAGACTTTAGCAAAAAATCGATATTTTTTTGCCTACTCCAGTTTCTTGAGGTTGCCTGCATTTCTTGATTGTGGCCCCCTCTTCTGACTTCAAAGTCAGCAGTGTAGCATCTTCAAATTTTTTCTGACTCTGGCTCTCCCGCCACTGGCTCTCCTTCACTTTTAAGGACACTTGTGATTAATTGGGTAGACCTGGATAATCTGGGAGAATGTCATCTCAAAACCTTAACTTAATCACATTTCCAAAGTCCCTGTTACCATGTAAGGTAACATATTCACGGGTCTCTGGGATTAGGACACAAATATATTTGGGAGACCATTATTCTGCCTACCATACATACAAGAAAATATCTGGAAGAATGTCCATACACACAAAAAAATGAAAATTGTTACAACTATTACTGTTATAATTATTACTAAAAACCCTTTGGGGCCTGGGTCATGAAGTTAGCACCCTCTTCCTGTGCACCTTGGGAAGCTTCTATTCCCCTTCTTGAATTGCCTCCACATAAGCTTGTTTTTGTATGAGCCTCTTATGGGTAAGGTAAGGTGGAGATAGTGATGCTTTACTTTTTCTGTTCAGCTGCTTGCTAGATAGTGAGTCTCTAATAATGCAGTACCTACAGATTTCCAATGACATTCTATTAGTCTAATAAAAGTGTAATTCTACTTGGATACAAAATTAGCAGCAGAATCATATTTTACTTCTAGTCTCTAATTGGCAACAGTCACAGGTTTTTATTAAACTATTCCAATCAGGTCTTCCCAGCATCATACATTCTGCTTATCACTGGACCCACCTGCAGTCAGCTCTCTTTTCTGTCTCTTATCAGCAAAGCCAATTACTTTCTCCTGTGCTTGCTTTGTGGTTTCGCTTATAGACTCCATACCTCCACAACTAAGCCTACAAGGTATTAGGTAAATTCTATTCTTGATTCTCCCTCCTCCCTACATCAGTTACTACCCTGAAGTGGTCTGTGAGTTCTGGTCTGCCTTCCTTTCTACAAAGAAGTGATCACAGCATTACTATTACTCAAATGTTTTCTTGCTGTTTTGGGTGTATCTATTGTTTGACCCTCCTCTTCATTGCTGCTTTTTATCCTTCTCCTTAGACAAGTTTCCAAAGCCTTTTCTAAGCCTCAATTAAGAATGATTTTTTAAAAAAAAGAAAGTAATAAGTCCTTACAAATTCCTGTCCCAAACGATGCCACTTTTTTTATTAATTGATATGTTTTTATGGAAATGTTATTAAGTAATGAGAAAATGCCAGGCATTTTGGCATTGAATAGAATTGGATCCATCATTTGCTAGATGGATAAATATGGTGCTCTTGTTAACCTGCTTTGGTCTGGGTTTCTTCATTTCTCAAGTGGGAAGATTATGATCTACATTTGAGGAATTGAAAATTACCTGAACTCTGAGGTGGGGCCACTGACACTTTTGAGCATTTACTGTGTTAGCTAAGCCCTTCAAGGTTTAGTAAGTTATTTGTCTTATTTTTTCAGCAGTCAAGTAAACATTGGACTAAGAAACTTTGGAGGAATGTAACAATGAATAAAATGACGTGTGACTTGGAGGAGTTTGTAATTGAGTGAATAAGACCAGAAGAAGCAAAGTCAGTACCAGATCTAAGAGAAAAGAGAACCTATGAACCCTGCTCTTACTTGACTTATACCTCCAATATATTATAACAGAAAACAATATTGCATTCCAGTGGTAAAATTGTGTAACTAATTATTTGCCCCTATTTCTCTTCTCTTTACCTGGGATGTACCTCTTAAGAAATATCGGTGGGCCAGTCGAGTATCGCATTGGTTAAGAGCTGGCTTGGGATGCCAGCTCTGAGCAGCAGAGTCCCGGTTCAGATCCCACATATGAGGGCCAGTGACACTGCCCTCTATAGCTAAGATGGTGAACAACAGCTCCACCTAGAGCTGGGCTGCTGCAGTGGGCTGCATAAGCTACAGTGAGTGGCAGGCAGCCAACGTGATGGGCCGGCAGTCAGCATGAGCTGCCATGAGCCACCATGAGCGGCTGTCCAGAGGCTGGCGACTGATCTGCCTCACCTGGGAAGAGCGCAATGATAACACCAACATGGGCCAGTGAAGCAACGTCCTCCACAACTAGACTGAAGAACAAAAGGACAGCAACTTGTCTGTTCCCCTTCCCCAGTTCCCCAATGCTGTTCCCCTCCCCCAATTCTCCAATAAAATGTTTTAAAAAAAGAAATGTCAGTAATATCAACAGTAACATAATTAATATCAGTGAAGAACTCTGAGGCAATAAAGTTTCATAGGAAATCAAAATGGTATCTATGTAATATTCACATTAAATTTAATAACTTTTTAAATATTTATAAATTATCTAGCATTTTATCTTTGCAAAATGCTTCACAACACTTTTTACTAATTATTAGATACCCCTTATCCCTTGGTACTCAAGTTTCCAGATGCAGCAGTGCTGATTTTTTTTTCATTAATTTTAAAGAAATATTTATCTTTATCAAGCATTTTTCTAAGTTCTCATATCTGAAGTAATGGAGCACATGGAAAAAAATCACAGTAGAGATAGACATAATCTTTGCAGCATCTCATATCATCATTTTAGAGCTCAAAAAAGTGAAATCACTCATTCAAGATCACAGAGCTGTCCTATTAATGGCTGGGCATGTAGAAGTCCTGGATTACCTAATCCCTGAGGTTTCATTCCTGAGTATATGGAAACCAGAAAACTATTAATAACTGTGCTAACTGGATTAGTTGGAACTGCAATTTGGTGCCCAAATCTGAATGAAGTGCTTACATTTTCCTAGAGTCACATACTCTGTGTGATTAGAGTAGTACCTAGAACTGCTGAAGTTCAGATTCATATAAAGCCATGAATGTTTTTGTATTAAATTCATTTCCTAATATAGATTGTGATGCCTTAAAATCAGTATCAGTCATGACTTTTCCCGCTACTGCCTGTGATCTCAAATGCCTTTGTTCATGTTCTGTTAGATTATGTATTACATGATAAAAGTCTGTTTCATGCTCCTTTCTGTATTACTGACTTCTGAGCATGATAACAGCAGCCTATACAAGAAGGATATCAAGTCATTTCCAAAGTGACCCCAAAGGAAATATAGTCACAATCTTGGAAGGTTGACCTGCCTTCGCACTTGGTTAATCTAGAAAATATCATAAGTTGAAGTAAGAAGAAAGTCACGAGAAGTTATCAATAAGTGAATAAAATAATAAAAATTAAAAGGCAAGACTAGAATAAGTCTTTAAGGTTTATTGATGCAACAATATCCATGAGCAATTTTTCTTATGGAGACAACCCAAAAGATGACCCAACAATCTGACCAGACTCTCCTATGACTAAAATCACATTTCTCAGTTTATCCTTTTAAAATATTTAGGTCACATCTACTCTCCATCTTGGATGTAAGAAATCAGAGACCCTTGAGTAATTTTCACAGAATCAAATGACATGGTATTTATGGGGTGGAAACCAGGATTACTGACCTTTAATTTGAACTCAAATAACCTTAACTCCCCATGGTAGAAAAGGGAATAAAAAGTCTGGATGGAGACAATTAGTTTCATAAATACATTCTGGTGTTTCTGTGCTGATGTGCTATTGCTGCTAATGATGATGGTGATGAGACAATATTTTAATTTAAAAAAAGTTAAAAAACTATGTATTGCATGCTTTCATAATACTAGCACTTTACTGATTCCTGTTAAGAATGCTGTGAAGTGGATTTTATATCTCCATTTTACAGGAGATTGGTCTATTTAAATTAGACTATTAATATGAAAAAGTTCTGAAATGCTAGGAATAAAGAAACAAACATTCACAGTTCAACTTTCATCTAACTATTGCCCAGGCTAAGGTAGCATTGAAAGTGCTGGCACTGTTGGCAACAAATCCATTAAGTTGCTTCTCAAACTGTGGTCTTTAGACTACTTGCATTAGAATTATCTGGTGGAACTAGGAACAAGCAGATTCTAAAATTCTACTCGATTTACTAAAGCAAAAGCTTTAAGATAACACCTAAGAACCTGCATTTTTTGCAAGTTTCCTGGGTAACTCATATGCAAGCGGAAATTTGAGAATTATTGGCTTGCACAAAAATGGGAATGAAATTGTAAAACGCTGAATAGGTGCTGTACAAGGGGACGGGATTTAATATTACTTCACAAAAAGCATAACTTTTATCGCTGGGGCAATGGAAGAGGGTTGTTTTTAATATTAGGTTCAATCTAAAAGACTTTTTTCCAGTCTGTAGCTTACTCCCATTGCAGCATCAGTGTTCAGGAGAAGAAAGAAATACAGTGACAGAGCTATAGCTATATAGAGAGAATAGAGTTGACGGAGAGAAACCATTTCTATTTGTATAGTTTGAAACTTTCTAAGTGTCATCAGGTGTATTCATTTTTTATGAAGGGAACTGAAATTTAATAGTCTAATGTATAAAGGGGCTTTATTTTCCCCTTGCTATTATAGGACAGTCCTGGATAGAAAGACAACAGATTTTCCAGTAGCTATAACCCAGGAAAAGAAATAGAACATTCCCAGTACCTCAGGAGCCCTCACCCCACACCTAAAGTGGTTCCTCTCAAATCACAGTCTCCTTTCCTCCTCCCCACCACAGGTAACTACAATCCTGCCTGTCATGGTAACTATTTCTTTTCTTTCTTTTCTTTTCTTTTTTTGTCATTTTATTTTAAAAAAATATTTTATTTGTTTATTTTATTAAATTTATTGGGGTGACATGAGTTAGTAAAATTATATAGGTTTCAAGAGTATAATTCTATAATACATCATCTGTGTATTACATTGTGTATTCACCACTCAGTCAATTCTCTTTCCATGATATATTTGACCCCTTTTACCCTCTTCTACCATCCCCCCTTCCCCCTTACCCTCTGGTAACCACTAAACTGTTGTGTGTGTCTATGAGGTTTTGCTTGTTTGTTTGTCTTGCTCATTTGTTGCTTTCAGTTTTCTCTCTACTTATAGCTGAAAGCAGGCACCCTTCTCCCCACACATAAAAGGTTAGTATTTCTGAATTTTTAATTTTGCATAAACAGAATCATAAATATATATTTTGTGTCTGATTTTTTAAACTCAATATTAAGTTTTTGAAATTTATCCATATTGTTTTATGAAGCTATAATTGATTCGTTTTATTATTTTATAGTATTTCATTATTTGAACATACCACAATTTATTTTTCAGTTCTACTCTTGATGGGCATTTTCTTTCTGTACTTTTTCATATGTTTATTTGCTGTTTAGATATCCTCTTTTGTGATGTGCCTAATAAAATTAAAGGAAAAAAAAAAACAAAACACCTCAATTTTCCCCCACACTTTGTCTATAAGATACTTGTGATCCATACTCAGGTGGTTGGCTCCTGTTCCTATTCATCAGGTAGAGGGCTCTGTGTAGTTAGATAGTTTTAGTAATCTAAGATGTCACTTTAAAAATTCCTGCAACTAGGGGGCCGGCTGAGTGGCTCAGTTGGTTAAGAGTTGGCTTGGAATGTAAATAGAAATAGTCTTAGAGACACAAAGAAAAAACTGATGAGGGCCAGATGGGATGGGGATGGGAGAAGGGGAAGGGACGAGGCAACATAAACTGATAACTACAATACTACTGCAGAGACAGAAGAGACAGTTTAGGGAATATAATCAATAAGGTCGTAAATAATTTTTTTTTTTAAGGGAACAGACAGATGCATGTCCTTTTAGGGAGACCACTTCATGGACGGTGTAGTGACTTTACCACTGCACTGTACATCTGAAGCTGCCACCGAACAATATTATATGTCAATTATAATTTAACACATATATAGTCATGGGATGTGGAATATAGTGTAGGGATGGAGTCAATGGAAGTGTAATAGATATGTATGATATCGGGTGTGGGGGGGCAAGGGAGGGGGGAGGGAGGAGTCACTTTGTAAGGGATGAAAAAAATAACTATTGCATTGTTTTGTACATCTGTAACCAAAAATAATAATAATAAAATAAAATTAAAAAAAAAAAGAGTTGGCTTGGAGCACGTGATCTGAGCAGGGGGCCGCTGGTTTGATTCCCACATGGGCCAGTGAACGCTGTACCGTACATAGCTGAGCTGCTGCTGAGCTGCCAACAGGTGGCAGGATAGCTAAGATGGTGTAACAACAAGATTGCCTGTTCAATGGTGGGCTATGCCCACCCGCAACTAAAGATTGAACTAGGCACCTTGAGCTGAGCTGCCCCCTGGATGGCTCAGTGGATAGAGCATGCGCTTTTAACAACAAGGCTGCTGGTTTGACTCCCGCATGGAATGGTGGCTACACCCACCCACAACTAAGACTGAACACAGCACCTTGTATTTAGAGGCTACAAGCTGCTGACAGGAAGCCAGATGGCGACTGGCGCCCTCCACAACGAAGAATGAAGAACAGCAACTTGGCTGGTCCCCTCCCCCAATTCCCCAACACTGTTCCCCTCCCCAAATTCCTCAATAAAATCTTAAAAAAAAAAAAAAAATTCCTGCAACTGGTAGGTGTCTCAAAAAAAAGTTCAATGAAAAAAACATTCCATAGCCAATATCCTTGGGAAACATTATGTAAAATATTCACTCCTTGGATATTCATAATGAGCATTTATAATAATAAAAGTTCTAAAGAGTAATATAGAAAAGGAAAATAGTCAACATTATGTAATCCAACTTTTCTGAAACATATTTAAATTCAGAACATCTGATATCATCTTGTGCTACAAATGTTCTATGACCACATTTTGGAAAATCTGGTTTAAAAGAGTTTCCTTTTGTTGGATTTTAACATCATAGGTCATCAAGCGGAGAATCATGATAAAAAAGCTTTAAAGAGAATATAATTATCTCAGAAGTAAACTAACAAAGGATTGAAAATGGAAAAGTGTTTCATTTAGACTGGTTTTCTGTAGTTTCTTTAAATATTTGAATAATTAAAAACTAATAACTCATACTAAAGAATTAGATATAGAAATAATTATAAAGGTCAGATTCATACATTAGAAAGTGGACAAATACAATTATATTTCCAAAATCTATTAATGGCTCATAGATCAGACAATTAGGTGGTTGTTCATTAATGATAATTTGTGTGTACATGTGTGCATGTGTTGAATGTGTGTGTGTGTGATGGAAAAAAATCACAGCTTTTTAATGTTTGACTTAGGATCAAGTAGAGTTTAGTGTATATTTTGTTTTAACATTTTTTTGTTTTTGTTGATTTTTCAGTTTGGGTATGTACAGTGATTTGACTTCTCCAAATTTCAATAACATTTCCTTAAGTGCAAAAGTTAACATTCGATTCTAAAATCCTTAGCTTTTTCTTTACTCTTAAGAAAAAAGAGTTTAGAAAGATTAATTGCCTAGAAATATTGGATTGTTGAAAAAGTCATGATGTATTTTTTCTGTTTTCCATTGCAAAAATGAGTCATGACTTTTTCAACAACCCAGTATCATTATTAAAGAAAGCTGTCAATAAAACGGAAGCAGAACTTTTCTTTATGATCACTAATTTGTTCTTATTAGGGAGAAATTTACCATTCTATGAATAAAATACTTTTACTGTTAGATTATTTGTTGCTATTTTTTTTTTAATTGGGGAATTGGGGGAGGGAAACACTGTTGTGGAATTGGGGAGGAGACCAGGCACGCTGTTGTTCTTCAATCTTAGTTGTGGAGGGTGCCATTCACCATCTGGCTGCCTGTTGGCAGCTCATGGCCTTTCAGCTCAAGGTGCTGTATTACAATCTTAGTTGTGGGTGGGTGTAGCCACCATCCCACGCGGGAGTTAAACCGGCAGCCTTGTTGTTAAGAGCACATGTTCTATCCACTGAGCCATCGGGTGGCAGCTCAGCTCAAGGTGCCAAGTTCAGTCTTAGTTGTGGGCAGGCATAGCCCAACATCAAACAGACAGTCTTGTTGTCAGAAGCATATGCTATCACCAGCTGAGCCATCCTGCCACCTATTGGCAACTCAGCAGCAGCTCAGCTTGGGCGCAGCATCACTGGACCATGTGGGAATCAAACTGGTGGCCCTGTTGCTCAGAGCTCATGCTCTTAAACTAACTCTTAATCAATTGAGCCACTCAGCCGGCCGCTATTGGTTGCTATAACAAATAGCAAAATTTTTATATAACAGCAAAATAAATGGGGCCACTAAATTTACCATCACCTCATAGCTGCTGTATCCCTAAAATATATTTACTATGCCCCAATAATGCATCTGTGCAAATTACACACTGATTGCCCTCTGATATAGAAAACTATGTGACTGGAGATCACCTTCACTTATCTCTTTTAGTCTCAAGCCTATTAGCTTTCTTTGCTTATTACTTAGGACAATGGTTAGTTATTATTAGAATGCAGCTGTAATTGGGAAAGGAACTAAGTTTGAGGGAAATCAGAACTAGTAAGGAGCCTAGTGAGTCTGGAAAATTGTCCAACCCTGCAATGCTGCACCGAAGTGCAGAAGCAAGTTCAATCTTACCAGATGACATCATACATGACATCAAACCAAATTTATACATAGAGGCTCACTGACAATATTCTTCTTAAGAAATTAATTATAGTAAAACTTTTTTCCCCCAAGTAGTCTAAAAGTTTACATTCATTTTCTATTTAAATTTCTTACTTTTTCACAGAAAATTATAACAAAATAAGTCTGTATTATTATTAAGAGAATAACTTTTGTGATATAAATATTCCACAACCATCTGGACAAACAAATGCAAAATTAGAAAGAAAGTGTAACTAAACTGAATACTGTTAATGATGCTAGTTACTAAAATTGCTGAGCCTGTGCTCTCAGATTGCAAAACTTAAGTGTTTTATTGCTAAAATGGGGATATTTGAAACTTTTGAGGTTAGGATTTATGATTAGGAGTTAATCACAAACTCATCATGAGCACTTTCCTTTCCACTTTCAGAATGTTAATTTATGCAAGATGGTTTTAGGTATTTTATTTCTAGCTATATGGAAAATTAAACTGAGCAATCCTCTACTTCATTTATCAAGGATATTTATTTTTTCCAGACAAAATATTTGAGAAAATTATTTTATAACCAATTATTTATCTCTACAAAATATTTTGCAGGCTGGCCGAGTAGCTCAGTTGGTTAAGAGCACGATCTCTGAGCAACAGGTTTGCCGGTTTGATTCCCACATGGACCAGTGAGCTACGCCTGAGCCGAGCTGTCACTGAGCTGCCAACAGGTGGCAGGATGGCTCAGCTGGTGAGAGCATATGCTTTCAACAAGGTTGAACAACAAGGTTGCCGGTTGGACTCCCACATGTGATGGTGGACTACACCCACCCACAATTAAGAATGAACACAGCACCTTGAGCTGAGCTGCCCTAAGCTGCCAATGGGCAGTCAGATGGCTCAATTAGCAAGAGGTTTCTGGTTCGACTACCACATGGGATGGTGGGCTACATTCACCAGACAGCTTGTGTTCAGCAGCCTGAGGCTGGATGGTGACTGGACTTGGAGCTGAGCTAGCTGCGCCCTCCACAACTAAGACTGAAGAACAACAATTTGGCTGTTCCCCTTCCTCAATTCTCCAACACTGTTCCCCTTCCCCAATTCCCAAATAGAATCTTTAAGTGTGTATATATACACACACACACACATTTACACACACACACACACATAGAATTAGGACTTGCTATGCTTTTGGGAATATGAATCATATGTGTTCTTCCTCCTCCTCCTGAAGCATGGCCTGGTTGGCACCCCCATAGTAGAGACCTTGCCACACATTTCCTTGACCTATAGCTTAACACTAGATCATCCCCCTGTGACTTGAGCTCAGAATGTCCCCTATCCCAGTTTCCTGCTTTAGAAAATTACCCTGAAACTTATGATTAATACCCTTATGCTTATTGATCACAATCTCTATGGTCTAGTATTCATCCCAGACTACTCCCATATTATTCCTGGGTTGCTGACGTCACTGGGGAACCACATTGCCAGAGTGGAGGCTCCATGCAGACCCCCTAACCATTCTGTAGCCTCTGGAGGAATGTCCAGATTTTCCCTTACATACCCTAAACCAGTCAGAGAATGTTAAGGCAGTTTTTAAAACAAAATTATTTTCAGGTGTACAAAACAATGTAGTAGTTAGACATTTACACCCCGCACAAAGTGATAACCCTCCACCCCCAATCTACTACCCCTGTGACATCATATATAGCTATTACAATTCCATTGACTCTATTCCCTAAACTGTACTCCATGTCCTGTGATTGTATATATATTAAATTATAGTTGACATTCAGTATTATTCAGCTTCAGCTTCAGGTGTACACTGCAGTGGTCAGGCATCTAAGCAGTTTTTGAAGGTGTTAATCTGCTGCCCTTTCAGACCACTAGTGCTCTAACAATAAATGCTTATTCTAAATAGCCCAGCTCCTATGTCGGTCTATTGGCTGAGTGGCACAGGTAGCAGGAGCCCTGGGCTTAGTTGTCCTTAGGTTTCACTCCTTCTTCAACCAATTTGCTCCCTTTCTTTCTGTCATATATTTTTATATAATTATTTTCTGTAATCCCCCTCAGGTAATTAATTAGTATTTTTAGCTTTTTATTATTTTCAATATAAGGCCCTATTTTTCCTATGCATTTAGTATTTTTCTTTTCTTCCTCCTTTCATCTTCTTATGATTATGTAGGCATTTCCCTACAGAACCCAGCGCCAACTTCTCTATGCTCTATTGCATTTACACAACTAATTTTAACTTGTCTTGAACTCATTAAACTCCCTGATATTCCTCCTATTTGATCAACCCATCAAAATGTGCTTATTGAATATTAGCAATAAATGTAAAAGTGTTTATAAGAGATAAGACCTGCTGTAACCTTGCTTAGATAAGAAAAATGCACACTAAATAATTAACGAGCATCAATTAATTAAGCACTAAATTATTGTGGAAATTCCCAGAGTCTCAATGTTTGTTCCATCAAAAGAGCTTTTCTAGAAAACTTGTTTAAAAGTGATTTTTTTTTTTTCTCTGCAGTGCATCACACTTTATGTCATGCATTACCTTGGTTACAACTGATTTGGCTAGGTCTCTACTTTAGCCAAAGGCTACAGACTGAAATGAAACACCCATGGAGGGCCAGCAGGTTATGAGGGAGCCTGACATGAACTCCATATTGAACATTCTATATGGAATTTTATATTAAATTGAATCAGCCACATCCTTTAGTGACATTTGGATACAAAATATATAGGGATATTTTGGAAGTAATAACAGTAGGAAAAGAGATACATAATGAAAGGATTAGTTATCCGTGAAGAGAAGCAGAGTTTGCCACCTCAAAATATGCATTTTGGGATATTGATTATTTTAAGCTGGTTATTTTTAAGAAACAAAATATCCAGGAAAAACCTTTGACCCTTCCCCTAACTTCCTAAAAGGAACCTAGATAGAGGACCTGCTCCAGAAAGGGAGATATCATCACAGATAACTATAGCTTTATATAAACTAGTGTGATAGGGAAGAACCTAGCAAGGCACATTTCATAAAAGTCCTCTTTGCGTCCCATAGTTAAAGATGACCCAACAAACATTTGCTTTTCTATGTCCATGTGAACTGCCTTCCTGCCCTTTGAAATCCCTAACCTTGATCTCCTACCCCTTTTCCTTAGCTCCATAATAGCCTACAAAACCTCAACTGCCCAATGCCTCCTTGGGTCTCATATCTTATGGCACCCTCACATTCACATCTATAATAAACTTTGGACATTTTCTCCTATTAATCCTGTCTCATGTTAATTTGATTATTAGCTCAGCTGGAAAAACTGAGAACGTGGGAGGAAATTTATTTTTTGTGTGTGTGCCCCCACACCAAGAAGATAAAATTACTAGAGAAGAGTTTTGGCAGGTGATAATCTGAACACTCCTGATGAAAGCAATTAAAAATGGTAGAAATTGTAAATAAACTTACAAATATCTCTAAACTGAGTGCAAAAAGAATACCTAGGGACTAAGAGGCAAAAAGTAATCTGGAAGCTAGAAAGGAATGGGAATACTGGTGCTGGTATCTGTTTTGGGAATCCAGAGGGTCAGACTTTAATCCTCATAGGAATGGATGGAAAATCAGTCCTTAAGCCCAGACAAGACAGGGAGTTGGAACTGACATCTAGACGTAAAGATTGAGCACTTAAAGGTTTGAGGAAGGAAGAACCAGAAAGAATCAGTGCATAAACACAGAGGTTAAAAAAAATGCCAGTGTTTCTTGGTCTGAGCTCTGGGTAGAAAATTATAGTGTACTTTGAGAATTTTTAAACTTTGGATTTAAAATTTGTATTAGCTATGTGGTTAGATATCTTCCAAACTGATATATCAGCTTAAAACTTGGATCCAGGGCAGTAATAATTCTAGAGCACCTTACAGAAATAAGTGCAATATCTCTGGAGCGATACTCCATGATTCCAAGGAATCAAGTTCACAATCCAAAATATAAAACAAACAAACAAACTCTAGAAATTACCTGCCTTGAGTAAGAAAGAGGCTATACAAAGAACTATAAATATGGAAAATTTGAAAACAAGGTTAAGAGTAAGAAGTTTAATTAAGGAGAAACTAGAGAGAATTGGGAGAAGATATTGGAAGACATAGTGGCCAGAAAATTTTTATAACTTGGAAAAATATGAATCCTCAGATCCAGAAAGCATTCACATCTTAGGTATTGTAAATATTGTCCCCATTTTGTAGGGAAATTTCAGAAACCTAAAATTAAATAAGAGCTTATAAAATAAAAGGGAATGATAACATTTGCACCGCAGGTTTCTTATCACAGTAATATACGCTAGAAGACAATGGAACATCATCCAATCTGGAGAAAAAATTGCTATAACTGATATAGCTTGAATTATACATTTAGAATATTATCATTCTGTAATGAGATATTTTCAGACATGTATAGACTGTTACTATCAATAGATCTTAATAAACGAATCACTAAAGAATGAATTTTAGGTTCAAGAAAATTAAAACAAGAAGTACGTAATGAATTTAAATGATAAGCAAGAGTGTATGAAGACATGCATGTAAATGTGAACATATTTTTATGTTAAACAAATAATATTATCAACAAAAATAATAGTAGATATTAATAACAACATCGAATTTAATGTGTATAAAACTATCCCATAGTCTATGGGATAAAAGATATCAGAATGCACATGAATTCCACTTAAAACTACCTATCCTAGATCATCTCACTCCACACTTCCAGATCTCTCTCAGTCTTTCTGGTCTCAGGATTTATGTTCCTCTTTGCAATCTGGAAAATGGTGCCATTCCAACATGTTATGCCTCATATATATACCTTAACCTGCACTCTCCCTTTAGGTACATTGTTCCCTTGAGTAAAGAGTCTGCATAGTCCCAATGGCCCCTCATGATTCTATGTCTTAAAGTCCCCTTTCTTAAAGAGCAGCTGTCTATCAAATTGGTGCAAACTCAATTGGCATGTTTTAGACAATACAGATCATTCAAGTTCTTTGCTTCAAGTTCGTGAATACTGAAAGGTAAAGATATATTTGTAGATGTTGGTCTATAAACTTTAGATTCCATTTATGGAAATATTCTCGAATTCTTTCATTGACAAGATCAAGGATGGTTTCCTAGAACTTTATGGTAGGAAATAAGAGTATCTGAATGAAACACTGCCATTCTCTGGTGTATAGGTGATTGTTTATCCCTGCCCTTTTCCACCCTCATCCCAGTCACATCTCTAAAATGAGCTTATTGGGAAATAGAGTTTTCAGGTCATTAGAAAAGAATTTTGGAGTACAATTTGGGCTCCTAGTCATATCCCCTACCTGTTTCCTTTCTCTTGGGTCACTTGAGTAAGGCCTTAAAGAAGAAACTCTGGAGATTGCCTATGTCAACATAGTGGATGTATGAGGCAACAAGAACTATAACATTTTAAAATAAATTGCATTAACCTTTTCACTGTGTTAACTGATTTCAAGTTGGTTCTCCAAAATGTCTCAAAACTCCACAGAAAATAATTACAGTATTTATATTTTTAAGTAAATGCAGTTAAAGTGCTACATTTTATTAAAATAAATGATTAAAGTATAAAAATTTCTATTGTTATTCATTCTTGAAAAACACAGAAATATAGAAAAACGTGCATCTACTTTTCTAAACTTCCTTTCTGGAATGCTGAGCTCATGGTGTAAAGTTGAACACTGCTGTCAGCAGCATGGAAATATCATTCGATTATAGAGAAACATTGCAGCAAAAATGTTAAATCAGATAACAAGTGAGGCTTGAAGCAAAAAAAAAATCTTTATTAAAGCAGAAGAAAATTTTGTACATCCTCTAATTTTAACAATTTTGTGTTTAAACAATTTTGTAGTTTTATTATTATAACTGTTACTTGTGTTTGTAATATAAGAGGACACTTATATTACAATGGTTTGGGAAACAGGAATCAGAACAGCAGACTAGATATTCTAAATGGGATATCAATGGAGAAAAAATAAAAATGGAAAGGACAGCGATGACTTTCTACCAGATAGATCTGAGATGCTTTTTGAAGGCATCTGAACTGAAAAATGAAAAATAAGTACAATTATAACCTGAGTTAAGTTAAAAAGATAGATAAACATAGGGCATTTTAATAAAATATAGTATTCCCTGACCTATGAACATTTGAGTTGCAAACTTTCACAGATACGAAAGGTCCTCGCATTACAAACATTCATATATGCGAACAAATTGTGGAAGTAGCTCAAGTGTTTGCAGGACATTGTCACAGCTGTGCTGCTGTGCACAGTTGTACAGTGCTCAATCAGAGCGCAGGGTGTCTGGAAGCAAGAGGAAAAGCAGTGGGGATGTGAAGGGGACTGCTAGGAAGCGCAAAGCAATAACCATGGAAACAAAAGTGAAAATAATTGAGAGATTGGACTGAGGCAAAAAGATGGTAGACATCATTCATCCTTATAACATGAATCGTTCAACAATTGGCTTTACAATGTATATTGGTGTCAAAGGTGTATAAGACTCACTTTGTCAGACTTACAAACGAATCTGGCTTACGAACATTCTCCTGGAATGGAACTAGTTCATAAGTGGGGGACTTACTGTATTTGCCAATTCCTTATGACAATAGGAGTTTAAGGAAATGATTCAAAACTTTGAAGTGTTTAGAGCTTCCTTTGAAGTGCTACTCCCTATGTGCGTCTCATTGTTTGTCCAACCATACAGCAGCAGATAACTTACTGTTATCCCTTTAGGACTCTGGTTTATTACATGTATTTCCAGTATCTTTTTGGTGGGGGTCTTTGATGTCAAGTGGCAGGCATGGACATTGTAATGAAGGCAGTATTACAAAGAACCAGTGCTGATCTATGAGGGAAATATGAAGCAGAGGAGAGGTAATACCAGAATCAGTGTGATAAATAAGTGATCAAGCTATTTACTGCTGGGTATTTTTGATTTTGTGATAACCAATGAAACTGATCTGTAATAGTTCCTATTTTGTTCTTTTTATCAGTTGCTATTTTTTTTACTCACAGTGCAGCTATCGTTGACAATAATTATGCTCAAACTGGGTGCATGAGTCTCAAGTGCAATAAAGTGAAACTGGGAAGAGGATTCAGAGATGCACATTGTCCTAAAATACCTTCTCCTTTTGTTGCTGTAGCGCTTGCTAGTTGTGGTAGGCTGAATAATAGTCCTAATGTCCAGAACTTGTGAATGTTACCTCATATGAGACATTATAGATGTGATTAAGTTAAGAACATTGGTATGAGGTTACCCTAGATTATCTAGGTGGGCCCTAAATGTAATTACACGTGTCCTTATAAGAGTGAGGCAGAGAGAGATTTGACACTGAAGTAAAGTGCTATTAAGGATGATGAACAATGAAATGCAAGGAATACAGGTCTAGAAGGTGTAAAGGCAAGGAGAGGGTTTCTCCCAGAGATTCTGGAAGGAATATAGCCCTATCAACACTTAGATTTTGGCCCAGTGAAATTTACTCCAGACTTCTGAGTTCCAGAATGGTAAGAGAATAAATATGTATTATTTTAAGCCACTAAGTTTATGGTAATTTGTTGCAAACATAGGAAACTAATACTCCTGTCAAGAATTTACTGAATAGCAAATTTGTTCAAAAACTATTTTCACCGTTATAGGAGAACAGGAAGAAACATAAAAACCAGGTTTCTGCTCTTAAGGATTGCCTTTAAAAATTAATTAGTCAACACTAGCAGAATATTACCATTTTAAGCTAGTATGTACATTAAATACTACTAACCATGCTACAAAGTCAAAAAAGAGAAATACTACATGATTGGACATCTGATGTTGCTTCAAGGAGAAAACAGGCTTGTTCTCAGAGGTGGAGGCAGGGTCTAGAGGTGGAATAAATGAGGAACAGTCTGAATACTGGTCTGACCATGGTAGATGTGAGGGAGTAGTGCTAAATGAGATTGATTAGGGAAAATGGAAGAATTACAGTGTTAGAGTCAAGCAAGGAACATGGCACTTGATATAGTGTGTAAAATAGTAATTTGTTGAATGTATCTCCTAAGTAGGCATAATTGCATATAAGCTATTCCACAGCTGCTTGGGATGTAGGTTTAGGATAAAGGGTAGGCTTCTTCTAAAATCCTTCCCAATGATCTTGCTTCCTTGTGTTGACCCCTTGCACACCCCCTTGTATTCACTTCCTCTGACATGTGGGATGGACTTAATGACTTGTTTCTAGTGAACAGAATGTGGTAAAAGTAATAGGAGGTTACTTCTGAGATTAAGTTATAGAAGTTATAAATGACTATGACTTTATCTTGTTTGTGCCTTCTCTCTCTCTTGCTTTCACTTTGATGAAGCCAGCTGTCCTGTTGGGAGCTGCTCTATAAAGATGCTTATGTGACAAGGTCAATAGTCAACACTGAACTGAAGTCCTCAGTTCAACCACCAGCTAGGAGCTGAATTCTGACAGCTACATGTGTGAGACTGGAAGTGATTCATCCCCTAAAGGACTGAAATGAATGCATCAGGATTACACCCTTGTGAGAGACCATGAGCCAGAGACACCCAGATAAGTCATGCTCTGATTCATGATTCACAGACATTGTGAGAAAATAAGTATTTATCATTTTCAGCTATTCGGTTTTAAGGGTACTTCGTTATACAGTAGGATATAACTAACACAGAGTAAATCACTGTTTTAGGAGGTACTACTTTCTCTTCAGCCTTTTCATCATGCCAACTAAGGTTCAGATCTCTTATGTATGATAATCAATGTCTCCACAAGAAAAACTCACCCCTCCACACTGTTATTTGGATGGCAAGGAATAAGGCAGGTAGGGTTGGTAGAAGCATAGTATAGAACTATAACGTGGGACAATAAGTTGAGCAATTTTCCACAGTGGAATAGCTCTAATTATCCCCTCTGTCTTCCTCATATTTGGTTAATATTTACCATCCTGTATGTAGTGGACATTTTGGTTTGTTTGTTTTCTTGTTGTGTTTATTTGTTTTCCTTATTTTCATTTTTGGTTGCCAAAAATAAGAGACATTGACGTATTTCTTTGAGGTGATTAAGATTCTGTATTATCAATACAGACTGAGGTTTTTGAATAATAATAAAATATATCTTTAAAAGAAATAATAAACAAAAATACCCAAACCCTTGGTA
This sequence comes from Aselliscus stoliczkanus, assembly GCA_033961575.1. Lineage (NCBI taxonomy): Eukaryota > Metazoa > Chordata > Mammalia > Chiroptera > Hipposideridae > Aselliscus > Aselliscus stoliczkanus. The sequence continues at coordinate 39,159,709 of CM066731.1, forward strand.
TAATTAAGATCAAGCTTGCTTAAGATAAAGTATAAATCAGATAAAAAATTCTTAACAATTTGTACTTCCTAATCTTTCTACCTTCTCACCCTATACCTCCAACCCCCTTTTCATCTAGCAACCATCAGTTTGTTCCCTGTATCTATGAGTCTCTTTCTGTTTTGTTTCTTCATTTATTCTGTTCTTTAGATTCTATATATAAGTGCGATTATATAATATTTGTTTTTCTCAGTGTGACTTATTTCACTTAGCAGAATATTCTGTAGGTCCATCCATGTTATTGCAAATGGTAATATTCCATTTTTTATGGCCAAGTAATATTCCATTGGATATAGTGGGGGTGCCCCAAAAAATGAATACAAATGGACACTTTGGTTAACATTGCTCAAGCAGCAGTTTGCCGTAATCAAACATTGCCGTAAGCAGCAATTTAACGCTGATGGTAACCACTTTGAGCACCTCTTGTAATTGCAGAAGTGAAATGTGATTTGTATTCATGTTTTGTTATACTAGATATGGAGTATTTCAATTAATAGTTTTTCCTTTCTTAAAATGTGCATACATTTTTTTGGCACCTTCTGAATGTGCCACTTCTTCATCCAATCATATATTGATGGGCACAGGTTGCTTCCATATCTTGACTATTGTAAATAATGCTGCAAAGAACATAGGAGTACAGATATCTTTTTGAATTAATGTTTTGGGTATTTTCAGATAAATACCCAGAAATGGAATTTCTGGGTCATCAGGTAGTTCTATTTTTAATTTTTTTGAGGGAACTCCATACTGTTTTCCATAGTGGCTGCACCAATTTGTAATCCCACCAACAGTGCAAAAGGGTTCCCTTTTCTCTTCATCCTTGCCAACACTTGTTGTTTGTTGATTTACTGATGATGTCCATTCCAACACGTGTGAGGTAATATCTCATTGTGGTTTTAATTTGCATTTCTCTGATGATTACTGATGTTGAGCATCTTTTCATATGTCGATTGGCCAGCTGTATGTCCTCTTTGGAGAAATGTCTCTTCAGGCCCTTGCCCTTTTTTAAATTGTACAAGTTGTGATAAGAAAAACTATGGTGAATATTAAAATTTTAAAAAATATATTACAGTAAATGACACGTTGCCATTAATTCCCCTCAAAATACTCACTCTTGCTTCAAATGCACTTATTCCATCGATCTTGCCACTTTCTGAAGCAGTTCTGGAAGTTTTCTTTCAGGAGTGTCTAGTTGAGCTGTCCTGGCTTCCTCAACGTTCTGAATGAATTCAAAATGTTTACTCTTCATGGTCATTTTGACTTTGGGGAAAAGCCAGAAGTCTCACAGTGCAAGATCTGGTGAATAAGGTGAATGAGGACACACCATAATGCTTTTATTTGACAGAAATTGCTGTACCAGAAGTGATATATGACACAGAGCTTTTCAGTTGTGACCAACAAATACGGTGAATGCTGCTGCTGAGTGCCATCCAGTGGAAAGGTAGGGATCTACAATACAGGAGGTGGCATGTCGAAAAACCTTAGTTAACTGTGTAACAGGTTTCAACTTGTTTGGTGCAGTCAGTCGTGTGTGAGCTATGGTTGAGTGAAGGTGTGTTTTAAAGTGTGCCATAAATCATCCTCCATCATGACAACTTTCTGTGTCACACATCTCTTCTGGTATATGGCAATTTCTGTCGAATAAAAACATTACAGGCATGTCCTCATCCACCTTATTTACTGGATCTGGCACTGTGGGACTGCTGCCTCTTCTCCAAAGTCAACATGTTTCAAAACATCAAGGCAGCCACGACAGTGCAACTAAAGACATCCACAAAAGAGGACTTCCAGAACTGTTTCAAAAAGTGGCAAGAATGATGGGATAAGTATTTGGAAGCAAAGGGGTATTTTGAGGGGGATTAATGGCAATGTGTCTTTTACTGTAATAAATTTTGTTTAATTTAAACATTCATTGTATTGTTGGTCACATTGTTAGTTTTGTTAGTTTTTTTGGTATTAAGTTGTGTGAGTTCTTTTTTTTTTTAATTTAATTTAATTTTATTAGTTTCAGGTGCACAACACAATGCAATAGTTATACTCTTTACCACCCAAAGTGAAAACCCCCCTCCCCCAGTTCGCCACCCCTCTCCCCCCCCCATATCATATATATCCATCACAACTCCCCTGACTCCCCTCCACAGTATACTCCACATCCCGTGACCATCCACATATTCAGTTGCAGTTGGCATACAATACTATACAACATCAGCTTCAGGTGTACAGTACAGTGATCAAGCCTCTACTCCATCCATGAAGTGGTCTCCCTAACAAGACATGTGACTATCTGACATGCCACAAAATTTTTACCACATTATTATATTCCCTGAACTGTGTTTCATATCCCTGTGGCAATATTGTAGTTGTCTATTTATGCTCTCTAATCCCTTCCCCTTCCCCCCATCCCCACCCCCTTCCCAACTAGCAACCCTCAGTTTTTCCTCTACATCTACGAGTCTGTTTACTTTGATCATTCACTCAGCTCTTCAGACTCCACACACAAGTGAGATCACATGGTACCTGTCCTTCTCCGACTGATTTATTTCTCACAACGTAATAGTCTTTTCACAACATTATCAATTACATTCCCAGAACTGCCCCCATATCCCTGCGGCAACATTTTAGGCCCACATACACTGTCCAAAACCTTCCCCCTCTCCCTCTTCCCCACGCCCTCCCAGCCAGCAACCATCAGTTTTTCCTTTATATCTGCTTGATATGACTTCAATCTTCTTAAATTGTCTCTCTGGGTTAGCTTGTTTACCCCTTTCTTTTGTTTAAAAAAGCCCTTTTAACATTTCTTGCAAGGCTGGCTTGGTGGTAATGAATTCCTTAAGCTTATTCTTTTCTGAGAAACTCTTTATTTCTCCTTCAATTTTAAGTGATAGCCGTGCTGGGTAGAGCAATCTTGGTTGTAGGCCTTTATTTTGTGTCACTTTGAGTATCTCCTGCCACTCCCTTCTGGCCTGCAGAGTTTCTGTAGACAAGTCAGCTGTTAGTCTAACAGGAGTTCCTTTGTATGTAACCTGCTGTCTTTCTCTTGCAGCCTCTAGGATTCTGTCTCTGTCTTTAACCTTTGCCATTTTAGCTATGATGTGTCTTGGTGTGGACCTGTTTGGGTTCAGCTTGTTTGGAACCCTCTGCACTTCCTGGGCATGTATGTTGATTTCCTTCACCAGGGTAGGGAAGTTTTCAGTCATTATTTGTTCAAATACATTTTCGACCCCTTGCTTCTTCTCTTCTCCTTCTGGTATCCCTATGATTCGAAGGTGGTTGTGCTTCACCTTGTCCCATAGGGCTCTTAAACTATTTTCATTGTTTTTTATTCTTTGGTCTTTTTGTTGTGCCAACTGGGTGAGTTCTGCTATTTTATCTTCCAAATCGCTAATCAGCTCCTCTGCTTCATCTACTCTACTGGTGATCTTCGAGTGTGTTCTTCCTTTCAGTTATTGTATTCTTTAGTTCTAACAGGTTGTTTTTTATGGTTTTCCTATCCTTCTTTATGTCCTCGCTAAGTTCCTTAAACATTCTTATCATCAGTGTTCTAAACTGTGTCTCTGAAAGGTTGGATCCCTCTGTTTCATTTGGTTCCATTTCTGGAGGTTTCTTCTGATCTTTTACTTGTGACATGTTTCTTTGTTTCCCCATTCTGGCTGTCGCTCTGGGATTGCTTTGATGGATTAGATAGATCACCAGGAGAGCCCTGGCTGGATCACGCAGGCACACAGCTCACGGCCCAACACTCCCAGGAAAACTCCCGGTCTCAGCCTGTCCCAGTCAGCCGCTCTCAGATCAGGCCAAGCAGCCTGACAATCAATCACCAGCCTGGCAACTCTGCAAGTGGAGTGCGGAGAGCAGAGACCCAAGGCAGCTTGCGCACTCCCGTGTCTCAGTGAGCAGCCTGTTGGAGCTGGATCACTCCCTCTAGGTGTTTCCCTGGCAACGCAGCACAAGCCAAGCGGAGGGTGGGGATCCGAGGTGGCTCGCGCACTCCCGGGTCTCAGTGAACAGCCATTGGAGCCGGAGGGCACCTGCCCTGTGTTTCCCTGGCAACGCAGTATAAACTGGGCAGAGGGTGGGGATCCAAGGCTGCAGGCGCATGCGCACACACACGCACTTCTGCGCCAATTCCACCAGACCAATTAGGTCTCGGGCCTGATCCTTCGTGGGACGGACCAAGCTCGACAAAATGTCGCCCTCCCTACACCACTCGCATGCAGGCTCCGCACCACAGGATCAATAGTTCAAAAAAACCTCCAGCCTTTGCACCAAAGGTGCTCAGTTCAGTCCGTCCCCACAGGCTCCCGGGTCACACAGCCACTCCCTCCACCAGGAACCAGGTAAGTGCTCACCGGCCAGCAAGCCCGGGCGCCGGCCCCACTGATTCTCCTGCTGCTCTTAGCCTCACCGAGCTGAGCAAAGAGAGTCCTCACTAATTTACTGCTGGCTATCTTAGAATTTCTCTTCCCGGCAAAGGAGTTCTGGGCTGGTGAGCTTGGGGTGCGGCCGGAGTGTCTCTCCCCCAACTGGAGAAGCCTCTCCACAGCTGGGACCTCCCTCATGGGGTTTGCCCTCTCTCGTCTCCGCCCGTCCTACCAGACCCGATGCGGCTTCCTCTTTAACTTCTTCGTTTAGTGGTACTGTTCCTCCAGTGTTCCGGGGACCTCCAGGGTTGAATGCTGTATAATTTGCTTGTAATTTTGGTGTGATCCTGGGAGGCAGTTAGCACAGCGTCTGTCTATTGTGCCATGTTACTGGAAGTCTCCAAGTTGTGTGAGTTCTTCATAAAATTTTGGATATTAACCTCTTATTAGGTGTATCATTAGCAAATATTTTCTTGCATTCAGTAGGTTCTCTTTTAATTTTACTGAATTTTTTTTTTTTTGCTATGCAAAAACTTTTTAGTTTGAAGTGCTCCCATTTGTTTGTTTTTCTTTTTTGTTTCCTTTTTCCCAAGGAGATGTATCAGAAAAAACTATTGCTAAGCAATGTCAGAGAGTTTACTGCCTATATTTTCTTCTAGGAGTATTATGGTTTGGGGGTCTTCTATCTAAATCTTTAATCTATTTTGAGTTTATTTTTCTATATGGTGTAAGAAGGTGGTCCAGTTTCATTATTTTTGCATATATCTGTCCACTTTTCGAAACAGCATTTATTGAAGAGATGTCTTTTCCCCATTGTATATTCTTTCCTTTTTCAGATCTTTAGTTATCATTTGGTATGGGTTTATTTGTGGGTTCTTGATTTTGTTCCATTAATCTACATGCTTGGGTTTGGTTTTGTTTTGGTTCCATAGTAGTTGGTTTGATTAATATAGGTCTGATATCAGGTATTATGATACCTCCAACATTGGACTTCTTTCTCAAGATTGCTTTGGCTATTTGGGGTCTTTTTTCATTCCATATAAATTTTAAAATTTTTTATTTCTAGTTCTGTGAAAACTGCCATTGGTATTTTGATAGTGATTGCATTGAATCTATGGGTTGTTTTGAGTAGTATGGGCATTTTAATTATGTAATTCTTCCTATCCATGAGCATGGTATTTGTTTCCATTTATTTATATCTTCTTCAATTTCCTTCTTCAATATCTTATAATTTTCCTAGTACAAGTCTTTTAGGGGTGGCCGGAAAGCTCTGTTGGTTGGAGTGTGAGCTCTAAACAAGAGGGTGGCCAGTTTGATTCCCACATGTGTCAGTAAGCTGCGCCTTCTATAGCTAAGATTGTGAACAACGGCTTGACCTGGAGCTGGGCTGCTGTGAGCTGTGGGGAGCTGCCATGGGCTGGCAGTGAGTGGCTGGGCATAAGCGGCTGGCAGCTGGCAAGAGCTGCCGTGAGTGACCGGCCAACAGCCAGCGACTGACTGCCCCAGCCAGGTAGAGCACAATGCTCATAATACTAACATGGGCCAGCGAGCTGCATCCTCCACAACTAGACTGAGAACAACTGCTTGACTCGGTGGGTGGGGGGGGGGGAAACAAAGTTTTTTACCTCTTTGATTAAATTTATTTTATTTTATTGTTTTTGATGCAATCGTTTTCTTAATTTCTTATTCTGATAATTCATTATTGCTGTATAGAAATGCAACAAATTTCTGAGTATTAGTTTTGTATACTACTACTTTACTGAATTCATTTATCAGTTCTTATAGTGTGTGTGTGTGTGTGTGTGTGTGTGTGTGTGTGTGTGTGATAGTTAAGGTCCTCTATAGAATCCTGTCATCTGCAAATAATGACAGTTTTCCTTCTTTCTTCTCAATTTATATGCCTTTTATTTCTTTTTTTATTTTGTGGCTAGGAGTCCAATAATATATTGAATAGGAGTGGTTAAAGTGGACATTCTTGTCTTGTTCCTGATCTTAAGGAGAACATTTTTAGTTTTTCACCGTAGTGTATGTTAGCTGTGGGTTTGTCATATATGGCTTTTATTATGTTGAGTATGTCTCCTTTATTTCCATTTTGCTGAGAGTTTTTATCATAAATGGATTCTTGATTTTTGTCAAATGCTTTTCTGCATATATTGATATGATCATATGATTTTTATCTTTTATTTTATTTATGTGGTGTATCATGTTAATTGATGTGTGGATATTGAACCAATCTTGCACCCCAAGAATAAATAAACCCTACTTGATCATGGTGTATAATCTTTTCAATGTATTGCTGAATTTGGTTTGCCAATATTTTGTTGAGGGTTGTTCACCTATGTTTACCAGAAATATCAGTCTGTAATTTATTTATTTATTTTTGTGATGTCTTTCTCTGGTTCTGGAATCGGGGTAATGCTTACCTTGTAAAATGAGGTTGGGAGCTTTCTATCCTCTTGGATTCTTTGGGATAGCTTGAGAAGGATAGAGGTGAACTTCTCTGAATATTTGGTGAAATTCATCTGTGAAGTCATCAGGTCCAGAACTTTTGTTTGTTGGCAGTTTCTGATTATTGATTTGATTTCATTATTAGTAATCATCGGTTCAGATTTTCTGTTTCTTCTTGATTCAGTCTTGGAAAATTACATGTTTCTAGGAATTATTCAATTTCTTCCAGATGGTTGAATTTGTTGCATATATAATTGTTCATAATATTATCTTATAATCCTTTGTATTTCTGCATTGTTGGTTGTCCCTTCTCTTTTATTTCTGATTTTATTTATTTGGGTCCTCTCTCTTATTTTCTTGATGAGTCTAGTTAAATGTTTATCAATTTTGTTTATCTTTTCAAAGAACCAGCTCTTGGTTTTATTGATCTTTTGTATTGTTTTTTTAGACTCTAATTTGTTTATTCAGTTCTGGTCTTTATTATTTCCTTCCTTCTACTCACTTTGAACTTTGTTGTTTTTTCTCTAGTGCCTTTAGGTAGGTGTAGGGTTAGATTGTTTGTTTAAGATTTTTCATATTTCTTAAAGTAGTCCTGTATTGCTATGAATTTCAGTCTTTTACCTGTAATTGATTTCTAGTTTCATACCATTGTGGGTGGAAAAGAAGCTTGGTATGATCACAATCTTCTTAAATTTATTGAGATTTGATTTGTGGTCTAACATGTAGTCTGTCTTGGAAAAATGTTCCATGAACACTTGAAAAGAATGTATATTTTGCTGCTTTGAGGTGAAATGCTCTAAAAATATCAATTAAATCCACATGGTCTAGTGTGTCATTTAAGGCTGCTATTTCCATGTTGATTTTCTATCTGGATGATATATCAATTGATGGCAATTGGGTACTTAAGTTCCCTACTATTACCATATTACTGTCAATCTCTCCCTTTATGTCAGTTGATATTTCTTTCTTCTATGTATTTAGGTTCTTTTATATTAAGTGCATAAATGTTTACAAGGGTTTTGTTCTCTAGTTGGATTGATCCATTTATCATTATGAAATGTTCTTTTTTGTCTTTCATAATCTTTGTTTTAAAGTCCATTTAGTTTAATATAAATACTTCTACCCCAGCTTTTTTGTTTGTTTCCATTTGCATGAAATATCTTTTTCCCTCCCTTTATTTTCAGTCTATATGTGTCTTTCAATCTGAAGTGTGTGTCTCTTCCAGGCAGCATACGCATGGGTCTTGTTTTCTTATCCATTTAGCTACTACATATCCTTTGATTAGAACATTCAATCCATTTAGATTTAGAGTGATTATTAATAGGTACATAGCTATTGCCATTTTATTATTTATATTTATGTACTCCCCTACCTTCTTCTTCTTAAAGAAATCCTTTTTTGTTGTTGATTTATTTTATTGTTGATTTATTATCTTTTTGTTAGTTTCAGGTGTACAAAACAATGTAATAGTTAGATATTTACACCTCTCACAAAGTGATACTACCCCCCAATCTACTACCTGTCTGTTCATATATAGCTGTTACAATTCCATTGACTCTATGCTGTACTCCACATTCTGTGAATATATATATATATATATATATATATATATATATATATATATTATTGTTGACATTCATTATTATTCAGCTTCAGTTTCAGATATACACTGCAGTGGTCAGGCATCTACACTGCCCATGAAGTGGCTTGAATAAGTCCTTTAACATTTCTTGTAATGCTGGCTTGGTAGCAATGAATTCCTTTAACTTTTTGTTGCCTAGGGAACTCTGTAACTCTCCTTCTATTTTAAATAAAAGCATTTCTGGGTAGAATAATCTTGGTCATAGGTCCATACTTTCCATCATCTTGAATATTTCCTGCCACTCCCTTCTGTCCTGCAAAGTTTCTGTTGAGAAATCAGCTGACAATCTTACCGGAGCTTACTTGTAGATAACTGCTTTTCTCTTGCAAATTTTAAGATTTTCTTTTTATCTTTAACCGTTGCCATTTTAATTATAATGTGTCTTGGTGTGGGCCTCTTTGGATTCATTTTGTTTGGGACTCTGTGCTTCCTGGATTTGTATGACTTTTTCTTCTTTTGCCAGATTAAGGAAGTTTTCAGTCATTTCTTCTTCAAAGAGTTCCTCAATCCCTTGCTTTCTCTCTCCTCCTTCTGGTACCCCTATGAGTGAATGTTGTTAAGCTTGCTATTGTCTCAGAGGTCATTAATTTGGAATTTTTTTTTTCCATTTCAATTGGGTGTTTTCTGCTACCTTGTCTTCTAAATCACTTATTCAATCCTCTGTGCCTTCTAATCAGCTGTTTATTCCCTCTAGTGTATTTTTCTTTTGAGTTATTGTATTTTTCATTTCTGACTTTTTTTTCTTTAATTTTATGTTTTCTATCTGTTGAAGTTCTCACTGAGTTCATTCATTCTTCTCCTAAGTTCATTGAGCATCTTTATTTTGAACTCTGCATTAAGTAGATTGATTGTCTCCATTTTGTTCAGTTCTTTTTACGGTGTTTTGTCCTGTTATTTGATTTGGGACAAGTTTGTTTATCTCCTCATTTTGACAGACTCCCTATAGTTTGTTTCTGTATATTTCACAGATCTGCTACATGTGTTAGTCTTGACAGAGTGACCTTATGTAGAACATGTCCTGTGGGGTCCACTGACATCTGAGCCATGTACTCCAAGTGTTTCCTTTGTGTGTGCTATGTGTCCCCTTCCATTGCAGTTGCACTTTGATTGTTGTCAACAAATTATTGGGTGACAGGCTGTGAGGGCTGGCCATGACATCAGACAAGGTGTTGTGTGAGGCTAACCCCATGGATCAGTATTTGCTATAATGTGGCTCTAGTGCCAGCTGAGTTCACTCTTTGGGTTTGTCATTGGTTGGGTGGTGCTCTGGTGTATTTTGAAGCCAGCCTTTGGTTTTGGATCCTCTTGGGATGGGCTCTGGTGCACACCACAGTTAACCACTGCTTGTTACGGGCATGGGGCCATTTTGTAGGTGCTACCAAGTTATCTGCGGTTGTTTGCCACTTGTGCTGGGCATGAAGAACCTGGGAGAGGCTACACTGTGAACTTTGGTTGGCTGTCATTTGTGCTGGGCTTGTGTCCCTTTTGTGGGCATCACAATGGGAGCTGAGGCCTGCTTCCACTTGTGCCAGGCTTGTTGCTGCTTAGTTGTAGCTATGTTCTAGTCCTACATTGGCTGCTGCATATGTCAGGTTTGGTGCACCTGATGGGAATTACAATACAATTTGAGACCAGTCACCACTTGTGTTGGGCTAGAGACCGCTTAGTAAGAACTACAAGACACCTCAAAGCTGGCCACTATTTGTTTGGCATTTGTGGACCTTTGCAAGATTTTGGGCAAGTGCAAAGCATGAGTTGAGGCAGGCCACTTGTGTGGAGGAGCTTCTGGAAAAGGCTTGGGCTGGAATTCAAACTGGGTGAAGTGGGTGATTCCCTAGGGAATCACCAAGGCAAGGCAAACAGTGTTAGCCAAGTTAATGGAGGGCACATATTTGGCACCTGCCTGTGCAGGGCCAGCTGGAGGGGAAGAGGGCTTTACAAAGGAAAAATGACTCCTGCCATCACTTCTAGCCTAGAGTGAGTTGCCCCCAACCCCTGCTTCTCCAGCCCTTTCCCTGAAATTAGTCAATTTAATTCCTTCCTGTATGTGTGTTGTGCTTGTTAAGCTGCTTTCCCTGTGCAAAAGCTCACAGCAAATGAGTTTATGAGTTAGGAGTTTAGGGCAGCGTTTCTTAACTTCCTATAGCCTTTTGTTCCTCCTAGACACATCCCTGTTGGTTTTCAGAGCTAGATGTTATGGGGTGTCTTCGTTCTCTCTCCTTTTCCCTCCATTTTTATTTTCTTTCTTTCATCTTTCCCCCCTTCCTCTCTTCCTCCTTCTCTGCCTTTTTTTTTTTTTTAAATTTCTTTCTTAAATAAAGCTGGCTTTCTTTCTCTATCCTTGGTTAAACCATAACCCATACTCTATAATATGAGAGCTGAAATTACCAATCATATATTATATATTGGTGCCCCTGGTTGGCGAGCCCAGTGTGGAGCTGGAGCAAAGGGGCTCCATTGTTGAAATATCCCTTCTGAAATTTAATTGCCACATGTGGGTATAGAATCAGCCCGTTTGAAGTCTCCACTCCTCCAACAAGTCTTGACATGGCTTTTTCTCTATATCCTTAGTTATAGAAATTCTGTTCAGCTAGTCTTTAGGTGAAGTAATTTTCAGTAATGGTTATCTATAATTTTGCTATAATTTTGATGTGGTCTTGGGAGCTGGCAAGCATAATGTTTATTTTCTCTGCTATCTTACCAGGAAGTCTCTAGAACATTATTTTGCAAATGCATATTTAAATGTAAAATCTATATATTAATGGCCTGTACCTGATGACCATTTAGATTAACAACTTTCATTGTCTCATAATCCCTGATCTAAAGATTGAGTATATTATTTATTAGGGATAATTCCATGGAACTTTGCAGTTCTTTCTCTCTTCTTTTCCCTCCATTTTTATTTTCTTTCTTTCATCTTTCCCCCTTCCTCTCTTCCTCCTTCTCTGCCTTTTTTTAAAAAAAATTTCTTTCTTAAATAAAGCTGGCTTCCTTTCTCTATCCTTGGTTAAACCATAGCCCACACTCTATAATATGAGAGCTGAAATTACCAATTATATATTAAGAAATGATAAAGTAGTTTAATCCACCGTCCTATTTAATTGCAAAAGTTAAGATCCTCAGAGAATGCCTAAAATTTATTGGTTATTGCTTCTTTCCTTTACTTTATTGCTCCTTTGGTTGATTCTGGAATTTCCTTGAAAAGATGCTGCCATTATCATAGAGACCTCAGAGAAGGGGCCAGGGCAGATAACCATCCCCTCATTGTCTCTTCTCATCTCGTAATTCTCCATTGTATCATTTTTAAAAGACTTTTTAGTTTGAAACAGTTTTCAATTTACAGCAGAGTTGCAAAGATAAGACAAGGAGTTCACATTCTTTACCCAGCTTCCCCTACCTTAACATCTCACATAATGTTGGCATAACTCCATAATTTTTAAACAAGAAAGGTTGCCTACATATGGAGTGAATATTTTCATATGATTAAATAAACAAATAGTTTTTAAAAACCACCATATTAGACTCTGGGTACACGGCAATGGGCAAGATAGAGTTCCTGCCTCATGAAGTTACATGCTCATCACTTCCATCTCCCTATTGCTATAGTTATTGCTGTGCTTATTGAGCTTATTTCATAATCTTTAGGAAGATTATGACAATCTTCCTAAAAGTGTCATAGTTTGAATTTTATTAACATTATTGCTGTAAATTATGCATGTTATTTGGCAATGCATGCCTTATTTCTACAAATTTTTTTTTTGCATATTGCCTTGCTTTTACTTGAATGATTGAAATATACTGAGTCTAGATTATAGAAAGTTTGGAATGACCTTTGATACCTAACTTGCACGACATCATTCATCTACTTATTCCAAATTGAAGTTTATGCTGAGTGACACAGCAAAGGCAGATTTCCAGAGTCAAATTCAGAAATTTCTGCATTATGAATATATATCACTTTTTTTTTTTTTGAGGGCAGAGTCACTGGCCCTCATATGTGGGACCCAAACTGGGGCCACTAGCTTCCCAAGCCAGTGCTTAACCACCGTGCCACTTGGCCGGCCCTATATATCACTTTTTGACTAATATTTGTACTTGTCTCATAAAGTATTACTAATAGAACTACTATGACATAACACCAACTACTGGAGCCCACTGTAAAAATTCTCTCTCAACTGTTTCTGTTTTTGTTTATATATATATAATATCTATATCTATATCTATATCTATATCTATATCTATCTATATATATATATATATATATATCAATTCTTTGGTCAACTTCATTATACCAGTATTAAAATGTGAAGTGTTAAGGAAATTACCTTTTTTTTATGTCTGAGAAAACATACATAATTAAGGTTTAAAAATGAAACTTTCATATTTTAAAGCAGATAATAATTATAACCTCCAACCTCAAAGTTACTTAAATGATTTATTTTTATTAGCATAAAATTTGATTTATTTTTATTAGCATAAAACACATAAAAGAATGTGTTTATCTGTGCATATAAGTTATACTCAAGTTAATCCCTTGGTAATATAGATCTTATTGCTTTGCATTTTAAAAAATTTTCTTGAATGTTTCATATATATATATATGAAACATTCAAGAAAAAATGAAACATTCAAGAAAAAAATGAAACATTCAAAAAAAAATTGAAACATTCAAGAAAAAATGAAACATTCAAGAAAAAAATTTTCTTGAATGTTTCATATATATATATAATAAAAATTTTCTTGAATGTTTCATATATATATATATATATATATATATATATATATATATATAGTCATCTCACTAATTTATAACAATTGTGAACCTGATTTCTTTTAATGGTTTCTGGTAAGAGATAAAATCAGATATAATTAGAAACCTTCTCAAATATTTCCACTGAAATACCCTAACAGCATAGACCAATACATTAAGGGGAGTTAATTACCCCATGAAAGATAGAGTTGGTCTAAATTGACAATACTACCTTGGGTTAGAAAATGTATTATCATTGCTGTCATAGATGAGGAGACATCCTTCCAAACAAGAGTAGTCACAGTAGACTTGGCATAAGACTTTTTTCTAATTTAACAATTTGATTATTATAGTCCCTGCAGTCTTGCCTCAGTTCCTTGCTATCAGAAGGATTACTGCCATCTTTAGATTAGCATCATCTTCCTCTGTGAATCAAAGTACTACAGAGATATCCACATGAGGGAGAGTATACCCACATAAAAAATAAAGAAGAGGAAAATATTCAGTTTTCACATGAGATCAGAAAACAAATGTTCAAAGGTATAAAAATAGAACCATGATATGCAGCAATGGTGATGTTGCATATGGCCCATTATAGAAGATATCTTGTGTTCTTTGGTCCAGCATATGCATTCAGTTCTTGCACATTTTCAAGAAGACAACACTGTGATAGAAAATTGTGTAGGGCAAAGACTTGGCTCATCAGATCAGTCTTAAATCTCTGTGCTGACATTTCCAGTATCTGTGATTCTCTGAATGCATAATTCATTTGTGTAAGTACTCAATAAACTTGTTAGTAGAGATTCAAATTTCCTAAGTTACTGAAATTTTTTTCTTGGCCTATTAGAACCACTTTGTCCTTTTCATAATAATTTCTTAACAAGGAAAGCTTTTCATTATTTTAATGTACGTTCTATTGCATTGGGGCTTACAAGTTAAAGAAGTTGTTGGTGGCATCAGAATTTAACTGTAGACTTGCAGGACATTTTAAACAGTAGTACATTTGATTTTGGGGAAAATAAATGTGTTTTATTTTCTCTAAGGCAGTTATGGAAATGGATTTAGGGTCTTGGCTATATATTTAACAAAAATGAGGTGAAGTAGGGGGTGGGGGTGGGGGTGGGATGAGTGGAAAGTGGAGGTGGATGTAAAGGAGAGAGAGAGGCAGAGACAGAGAGAAAAGAAAGAGTTAGTTTTTTTGTTTGTTTTTAGCATAACACTGAATACAAAATTTAATATACATAACTGAAATTTATCTGTCTTTAAAGTTTATCTGACAAAAAGTGAATGAATTCATTTTTTTTTAAATTTAGCATTGCATGAAACCTCTACTTTTTGGTTATCTATTTAGGCTTACAAATTTCTTAAATTTATGAATATCTCAAAAAGGAACATTAGTTCAGAAGTTCATTCAATGAAGCGATATCTAAATCTGCAGGAAAATCTCATTGCTAAGAAAAGAACTAAATTCAGATTCTGGCTCTTAAGACAGTACAGAGGACACTGTGATCCCACAGCTTCTCACCCCCAGGAACCACCCAAACTGGCACACATGGCCCATGCAGTCCTTCTCTTTACTCACATGTGAGGAGGGTCCCACATATTTAAATAGCCAACATCATCATCTCTGTTTCAGCAAATTTCATAAATACGTGACTTAATTATAATTTCCCTATTATCTAAAAAAACTATTTATGATAAGTGAAATAAGACATTAATTAAAAAGAGAGAGGAAATGAAAATCTTCAGTTCTTATTGCTAAACCACAAATTCAAACAGCAGTGAATTTGTAGACTGAATCTTAAAGACTAAAGAAGGGAAAGATGTACAAATCAAGTAGTGTTCCTAGCTGGCTGCAACATTTCCTTGTGGTGCCAGCATGTTTGAACTAACAATTATTTGGTAAGAGTGCAACTTATAAACAGGAGGAAATCAGCCCTTTTAGGTCTTCCATGATGGACATAATAATAAAAAAATAATTAATGGTGCCCTGAAAAACTTTCATCCATGGATCTCATGATATTTTATCTAATTTTAGTTAATTAAAATTCATGTTACTTCTATATTTGAGGAAGAGAGTTACTATTTTATAGATTGAATAATTGCTTTTCAGAAAGATTGAGCATCTTGACCACACTCAAGTTGTGGTTATAAATTGAAATAACATTGCCTTCTTTCTATTTCTAAATAAGTTTCACTAAACTACGAAACTAAAACATAAAGTGAAATAAGTAGTTGTTTTTTTTTAAATCTAAATGACACAAAATTACTAATGTGGTTTTGGAGAAAGGCTTATTCTTCCTCCTTCACTGGATTTCCTGGATACTTTTGTGATATTTTTACATTACTATAGCATGGATATTTTCCATTTATTTTTAGTCCATTTGAAGGCTGGAAAATACTAAACCAAACCAAACAAACAAACAAACAAACAAACAAAAATTTTTTTTCACAATTCTGGGTTTGTTGCGTGTGTATTCACTGTTTGCTATATCATGATCATTTTATAATTTATTCCTTGCCTGCTCTGAGCCATGATTTTGTTGCTTTATGAAACTGCTAATAGAATAAAAATGCCTCCAAACAGACAAATGCAGTGGCATTGAAAGAAAATAAAATTTAAAAATAAAATCAAACTTAAAACATTAGTTTGTATTTGCTATAATTACTAGAAATTAACATATTTATTAAGAACAATTTATTCAGTGCTTGCTTAGTGAAATCAGTTGTATTATCAATGTTTCCTATCCCTCATAATTTTTTTACATACAAGTAGATTGTACAATTAATTAGTAGTAATAATCATGGTAACATCAATAATGACAATGAGAATAACAGTAAATATAGGTCAATTTTACAATGTTTACTTTATACACAGCTCTGTGCTAATCAGTTTAGAGTTCTCAATCTTCTTATTCTAGTCTCACCTGGGGGTAGGTACTACTGCTAATAGGTAAACTGCTTTTGTTCAAATGCTAATTATACCACTTACTAGGTCTCATACCTGGGATAGGTTACTTAAAGTTCAAATGCCTCCAGTTCCTCATGCACAAAATCAAAGTGATGCAAAGATTATTGTGAGGATTAAATGATTAATATACAGGAGATCCTTAGAAGAGTGTCTCATTCATGGTGCGGGGCTCAACATATTAACTATGATACAAATGAGGGTACTGGCTTTCAGGGGTGTTTCACTTGCCTGCGGCAATTGGGTAGTAAGTAGAAGAGCCACAATTTAAAAATACTCCTTTCCAGTTCCAAATTCTGGGCTGTTAGCTCCTAATATCACATTTATATCCGGTTGTCCATAACCCCTGATAAATGTCAAGTGTCCTAAGAACAGGGAGTGTAACTTAATGTATCTTTGTGTTCCCAGGCCTCAGCCCAGAGCATAGCTCCTATTATGTACTGCTTAAATCAATTTAAAATAGACATTAAGGCTATGTTTATTGTTTCACTGAAAAAGGACATACTTTTTACCGAAAAGCATAGTTTGCACTTTGCACTTCTTGGCTACTATTCCTATTTTCTGTTCTGTCGATAAAAGGCATGGTTACTTACCTAGTGACTACTTCATTAAATGCAAGTAGAGAGCTAGTAAGAGCTAACTCACTTCCATACCATTAGTTGTACACCATGTATCTTAATTTAATACAGAAAATGTTAAACTGTTAATAATTATGTAATTCTTTCAAACAGAGACTCTCAATGTTATTTTCATATGATGAAAATTTCAAAAGATGAAATCTGTTATCTTTTGTATGGGTTATTTGAAAATAACATTGCCTTATTATTTCCTGATAGCAACCTCAACATCTTTCTTCTTTCATCTATAAAGTCTTTTAGTTCTGGGTAAAGAAAACCAAAAAGGCAGGACTTTGTGACAATATTGAAATATCTATTATTCTAATTCCACTTTGAGAGATACCTCAAGAGATCAAACTACCAGAGAAGACTTCATATAAACCATCCTGGAGAGTTGAGTTTGCAATTGATTAATGGATTCATTTCCACAAATGCTATCAGACATTTGGTTCATCTCCAACTTTCAGTAAGTTATTATTTGGGTCTAACCTATAATTTTTATTTTCATGTCCCATGGAAAGCAAATGAACATTTTCTGAGCTCTCTTTTGGATTTGGATATTCATTAAAACAAATCATTAATAGCAATCCATACTTTCTGTCTGTGGGCATTCTATAATATAATTGTTTTAGAACTCCAATTTTTAAAAAATGAGATATCTGTAGTTTTTGAGAGTTAAGAAAGAATCTGGCAAAAAACAATAAATGATGACAACTAACAGTAGTAGATAAATTGAAGAGGAAGGAAGCGTAACAGGTCTATATATTTTTTCCTTTTGAATGTACGAGTAATTCTTTAGTGCAATTCAAATGAGCAAATTATTATTAATGTAAAAGAATATCAGCTAGGAAAAATGCAAGTGGCTGCATTCCCCATAGAGATACCAGTAGTGCTGCTAGAGAACTGTTTCCAAAATTGTGGTAATAATTGTCCTGAATTCACTTCTCTAAGTTATGTGTCTTGAACTGCCATTGCCATTTTGTTATTTCTAGAAATTAAGATTTTGTGATATTTTCCAATCGTAATACTCATTTTAAATGGCTGTTTAAAATTATTTTCTTACAGATATGCATTTATTTTTAGCATGCTTCTTTGCCCTAGCATAGAAATAGGTGGCATATTTAATAGCCAGCTTTAGGTTTCTGAGATTGGATAATACAATGGAAGATTCAGGACATCTGTGTTTTGCCTCTGGGTCTGTCACCAGTTAGTGTTCTCAATATTTCTTTCTTTTCTTTATTATTATAATTTTTGACCTTATTTTTATTCACAAAATCATGGTGTTAGATTAGATTACCTCTTTGGCCCTTTCCAAAATGTTGTATTATGAACAGAGAATAATTCAAACTTGTTCAACATTGTCTACCAAGATAAAACAAAACTCTTTCTCTAACTTCCAGTATGTTACTGTCCTGTTGTTAAGCCACATTACTGCAAATGAATGGTTCTTCATTTCTGAATTTGTCTTCTACTTTACTTCTAAACATCTTTGCTTACACCATGCCCTCAACCTAAAAACTTTTCTCATGTCACTCTGGCATTGATATTTGTTATTCAACCTATTCTAACATCTGATTTTTCTCCACTTAACCGACTATGAATGATCCATTTTGAAATGTTTTTTTTTTTTGGCTGAGCCATCCTGCCACCTTGTTGGCAGCTCAGCAGCAGCTCAGCTCAGGCTGGGCATCAAACTACTGTTGCTCAGAGCTCAGCTCACACTCTTGAGCAAGCTCTTAACCAACTGAGCCACTTGGCCGGCCCTTTGAAATGATTTTTGAGGTATGACTTTGTATTCCCAGCACTTCATATTTTGAGGTATGACTTTGTATTCCCAGGGCTTTATTAGAGACTCAAACCAAGCAGGAAGTAAACACACAACCAAACCCTTTCAAAATCTCACTAAATGAAAGTCAGATTATTTGGGTTCACAACAATTAATTTCTTGGTGCATCACTGTAGCTCCCATAATGGAAGCTTGATTATAGCCCTGGAAAATGATCTACAAACACTGAGAGGATCTGCATTCCTCAACTGTCCGTTTTTTATTCCCCTTTACAATGAATGATGTCATTTGTGAGCAATTCAGTCTTCTTATCTTTGCTTCCATTGGTTTCCTGTTCTTAAGTACTGCTTTGGTCACTTTTTATAGAAGTCATCCTGATTATGCAAACCATCCTTTTCTGGGAGTGAGAGTTTCATGGAGATTCAGAAGCATATCTGCAGTTTGGAGTTGTTGCTAAAACTTGTTTTTGGGTAGAGGGAGTCTGTAAAAAGGAACAAGATTCTTAAAAAATATTATTAATCCATTACTATGATTATTGTCTTGACTTAACAAAAAGACAAAGGAGTGACTAGAGAGCAGCATACAGCTATGTAGGAATAGGGGTGGGGGGCAGTGTTAACTTGTTTCTCCTTATTTTACTTATTTGAAATCATGAATCTCACCAACATTGACCCATGCAAACATTTGAGAGTCTGAAATGTGCAAGGGATCCTTGTAATATATATATATATATATATATATATATATATATATATATATATCTCCAAGTCCTATGTCTCCTATTAAACTCTATACTTAAAAGCAAGGACCATAATGTTCTCTTTGCTGTCCTGCATATGGATGGATCTCAATAAGTACTTGTTAAATAAGTAGATATTGGGCCTTCCCCTGTCAAACTTTAGAAGTTAAAGTGACGGTACTCATGGGCCGGGAGAGTGGCACGTTGGTTAAGACCTGGCTTGGGATGCCAGCTCTGAGCAGCAGGGCCCTGGTTGAGGTCCCACATAGAGGGCCAGTGGCGCTGTGCCATCTACAGTTAAGGTGGTGAACAACAGCTCCACCTGGAGCTGGGCTGCCATGAGTCGCCGGCGACAGCGTAGGCTGCAGCAGGGTTGCAGTGGATTGCCATAAGTTACAGTGAGTGGCTGGCAGCTAGCATGAGTGGCCGGCAGCTGAAGTGAACTGCCAAAAGCCGCCATGAGCAGCTGTCCAGTGGCTGATGACTGATCTGCCTCACCTGGGAAGAGTGCAATGATAATACCAACATGGGCCAGTGAACCAGTGTCCTCCACAAGTAGACTGAAGAACAAAAGGACAGCAACTTGTCTGTTCCCCTTCCCTGGTTCCCCAACATTGTTCCCCTTCCCCAATTCCCCAATAAAATTAAAAAAAAAAAAAGTGAGGGTACATAAATCCTCCACAATTAAATTATTTCTAATAATATGTATTAGAATTACATGAAGAGCTTTAAAAGACACTGATGTCTGGGTCCATCCCAAGGGATTCTCATGTAATTGATCAGATTCTGATTTAGCTCAGGCTGAGCATCATTTTCTGTGTGTTTTTTCAAACATCTTCCCATAGAGCCTAGCGTTCAGCCAAGGTTGAAATCATGATAGAAGAGCTTCAATGGTAAATAATTTCAGAATAAATGAACAGTAGAATTCAATACTATAAACTACTTATGGGCCAAAACCCTGAAGAGAACACAAAGATAAGCAAAGCCTCAAGAAACTTACAATCTGGGAAATGTATTGGTATTATCACCATCATCATCAATACAAAGAATATATTAAGTGTTTATTATTACCATATTAGATCTCCAGTTAAAGAGACAAAAAACTTGGTCATTTTTCATCTTTTAGTGACTATTTAGGGCATTGATTATTGTCCCCTGTACTGTAAAACATACAAAGTTTCTTCAAGGAAATGGAAGTGGGAAAAACCACAGTATTCACTGGAAGCAAAGTACTCCCCTACCAATAAATGTATGTAAAAAGAATCAGAAAGCCACCTCTCAGACCCAAAATGTCAAGCTTGTAAAAATAGTATTCTTGGGAATTATATTTGATCATTTGTTAAATATGGGGATATAAAATGTAGAAATTCATGTGTAATGCTTCAAATCCCTAATCTGGTTTAAAAGGTCATTTGAAGCCTAAAAGGACTTGACATTTTACCTTTAAAAGTCTGACTTTTGGACTTAAGACTTAACAACATTTCAGCCTGAATGATCTGAAGGATAAATACAAAGCTGGTTTCAATTGAACTATTTAGAAAGCAGGGGATCTTCTAATTTGTAAGATAGCATTCAGAGAGCTTTTTCCATTAAGAACTCAATCGACTGAAAAATGATTTCCTTGGGTATTCCACAGTCTTTCAAGGCTTGTGTAAATTTTACTCAGGAGGTGGGCGGTGCAGTGTGTGAGGCTCAAGATATGAAACACCATGGTACAAAGGAAGAAAAACACCGTATGAGCCACAAAAAAACTGGTAAACCTGTAAGCAGTGTGTATTGCCTCTATTTACCAGTTTCTCCATCAAGTGAAACACAATTCATATACCAGATATTCATTATTGTTTCATTTCTTGAAGCAAATTCAATGGCTTTTAAAAATGATCATTACCATCAATTAATATTTATTAAGCACACACTGGGCACATATTTTAGGAGGGCTGGAAGGCTATTATACAACAATGTCTTACTGTAAATTATACTTTATTTACTTTTATGGTTTTTTCATAGGATCAAGTAACTGTCTCCCCCATTTGTATGTTTTATACTAAAATGTCATTCCTGTGAAATTAGTTATAATTCTAGAAATACGTGTATGTGTGCGTAAAGTATAAAACAAAACATAGGTCAAGATTTATTGGGATAATGTTAGTTTTGTTTTATCATTTAAAAATAAAATGAGGTAATAATTGTTACCTCATTAATAAGGTTAGCAAGTATTCTTTTAACAAAAGTAAATGAACCAAATATAATAATCTCACATGTTCAGAAAATAGCCTTTTGTAACATAAAAATAAAGTTCTGTAGAGTTTGAATTTCTCCTACCTACAAAGGCCACTTTACTTTTTAGGCCAGCAAAATGCATTTCATGAACTAGAACAATACTTTAAAAATGTAACAAAGGTAATTATGATGATGATGACAAAAATGAGAATTTCAGAATTATTTATGGATTTCATTTTTAAAGTTTATTTATTTTTATTAGATTATTTAAAATTACAGTTGACATATAATTAGTTTCAGATGTACAACATCGTGATTAGACATTTATATCCCTTACAAAGTGATCACTCCCATAAGTCTAGTACCCATCTGATGGCACACATAGTTATTACAATATTATTGACTATATTCCTGATGCTGTACTTTGCATTCCCATGACTATTTTTACAATTGGCAATTTGTACTACTTAATCCCTTCACCTAAATTGAGGCTTCCATGAGAGTAGTTTCAAGGATTTTTCAAGCACAGATCAGACCTTTAGACATATTGCTGTCTTTTTTTTTTTAAGATTTTTTTTATTGGGGAATTTGGGGAGGGGAACAGCATTGGGGAATCAGGGAAGGGGAACAGACAAGTTGCTGTCCTTTTTTGTTGTTGTTGTTCATCAGTCTAGTTGTAGAGGATGTTGCTTCATTGGCCCATGCTGGTACTATCATTGCTCTCTTCCCGCATGAGGCAGATCGGTTGGCTGGCCTCTGGTCAGCCACTCATGGCAGCTCTTGGCAGCTCACACTGGCTGCCAACTGTTCACGCTGGCTGCCTGCCACTCACTGTAGCTTACAGAAGCCCACTGCAGCAGAGGGTGCAGTCCACACCATTGCAGGCAACTCACAGCAGCCCAGCTCCAGGTGGAGCTGTTGTTCACCACTTTAGCTATAGAGGGCAATGTCACTGGCCCTCATATGTGGTATTTGAACCAGGGCCCCGTTGCTCAGAGCTGGCATCCCGAGCCAGCTTCTAACCAATGTGCCACTCAGCCAGCCCAACATATTGCTGTCTTAATCAGAGATACTCCTAGGCTAGATTCCCAAACTAAGAAAACATTTCTTTTGTGTTACTTAGAATCATGTCCCTACTGCAAGGGGAATCTGAGGTGGTCAAAATCCTAGGTAGCTTGTTCAGCTCTCATGTAAAATAACAACAGGACTTTCATATTTTTGTAAACATGTTTCTTTTAATAACTTTATGATTATTTATTGAAAATATGCTACATACAAGACCCTAGGTACTAATTCTATGATAATACAAAGATAACTTAGATATTTATCCTATCTATAATGTGGTTTCTTAAATTATCATGCTTTATAACTTCCACATTATTTTTGTATTTTTAAACTTTATTAATCTGGCAGCATTTTACATAAAAAAATAAATATTTGTAGACACTTATAATCTTCCAGGTGTGGAAACTACTAAGTATTAATTTGGAGAAAACACAAAGTACAGAGGCTTGAGATGGTCATGTGAGGCTGTGTTGAAATTTTTGTGTTGAAATATTCCATTTTCAGCTGCATAACACCATAATGGTAAAAGTGGAGCTGGAGTATCACACTTTCTCTAGAATCCAGTGAGACAACCATGAATGGTGTTGTGGAACCCAGGATCATTTCCAAGACTTCATTCAGTGGAAATTGAGCTAGGCATCTAAGAACAAAGAAAATGCACATGCCATTGTCCTGCATAGGAAGGATCACTATTCTATTGGGTTGTTGGAAAAGTCAGGATGCATTTTTGCAATGAAAACCATAGAAAAAAATATGTCATGACTTTTTTGACAACCCAGTAGTTCTTTGCTGAGAAACTCTGGAACATGCATAAATGAAGGTTAAAGTTCAGATGCTGGAATATGAGGAAGGGCAACTTATATAGAGAGGTGCTATGTTCTTATTTCATTCCAGGTTTTGAAAATGCATATCACAGTCCTAAAGGGAAGCACAGGTTGGCAAATAAATCCCTAAGGAATGAATTGGAGGACAGTACATCAGATTTTGTTTTTAAAAATAATTACGTCAAAATCAGTTAACTGGTATAACAGAAATAGTCATTTTAATGGAACATTATCACAGGATCAATGTCTTTCACTTTGAAAAAAATCACATTTCCCCTTCACTTCAACACTTATTTTTGATAAATGCTTCACCTTCACCTTGGTATTAATTTCTCAGCCAGATACTATTATGCTATGACAACCTTCTATTCTATTGTCATTGTGTCAGTTCATTGAAAAGAATAATAGGTAGATATATTTGCCTTCGGAATATTAAGAAATAAATGGCACTCTGATTCCTTATTTACCTACAATATTTAATTTCAGACAATTGTTCTAGTGATAATTACTAGATTTTTACATTGGTAGAAAACTGAAGAATATATTAATAATATTAAAAGTTGTGCTTATGAATTGTTTACTTTTACAAATATTGATATTTAGTGATTACCATTAAGATCACTTTGTTTATTGAAATCTGAAAACAACCCATTATCTGTTTGAGTAGTCTGGTCCATTATCTCTCTTTTTTTAAAAAGATTTTATTGGGGAATTGGGGAAGGGGAACAGACAAGTTGCTGTCCTTTTGTTCTTCAGTCTAGTTGTGGAGGACGTTGCTTCACTGGCCCATGTTGGCATTGTGATCATTGCGCTCTTCCCAGCTGAGGCAAATCGGTCGTCTGCCATTGGACGGCCGCTCACGGCAGCTCACATTGGCTGCCGGGTACTCATGATAGCTTTACGGCAACCCACTGCAGCCCCACTGCAGCCTACATCATCACAACTCACAGCAGCCTAGCTCCAGGTTGAGCTGTTATTCACCATCTTAGCTGTAGAGTGAAATCCAATGTGAAATCCAGACTGGCAGCCCTCCTGTTCAGAGCTCGTGCTCCCAAGCCAACACTTAACCAGCGAGCCACTTGGCCGGCCCCTTTATTTCTTAAGTAATATAAAGAGATGTTGGAAGCTTGTCTTACAGCTGTACAGCAAGTAGTCAATTTTTGTTATCTGTGGTCTATAGTTTCCACATAATGGAGATTTCCCATTCTGTTCCTAACAGTTTCAACAAAGACAGTATCAAGCCAGTGTAAAACAACCCTCAAGTTACTGTTTAGTATGCATCTGAATGTTGTTAAAATCAGGTAAAGTGGATAATTGAGAGATGTGACAACTGTTTTGATCCCCAAATAGTTTGAGGGGTAGTGTTCTGTTATGTAGTTGAGAAAAATGAGCAAGATTAGCACTGAGTTATGCTGTCAAGATCCATCCACCATTTGAAACAACAGAAAAAAATTTGTACTCAAACGATTTGCAAAAATTTGAAAGTTTAATAATAATAAATAGTGCTAAAGATGTGAGGAAATATAAACACAGATGTAAGAATGTTTGGAATTTAAATTTGGGAAACAATTTGGAGAGTAATTTGGCAATACATAATATAGTTGAATGTATGCATACTGTTGAATATCTATATAGTTTAAAATAAATTAAGTAGATGTACAAATTTTGACCATTAAAAAATTTTAAAATAATATGTATAAAAACATATTGCAGGGCTGGCTGAGTGGCGCATTGGTTAAGAGCTGGTTTTGGGATGCCAGCGGCCCTGGTTCGGATTCCACATATGAGGGCCAGTGACACTGCCCTCTACAGCTCACAACAGCTCCACCTGGCGACGGTGTTGGCTGCAGCCCCTGCTGCAGTGGGCTGCCATAGGCTACAGTGAGTGGCCCGCAGCCAGCTTGAGTGGCTGGCAGCCAGCATGAGCTGCCAATAGCCATGATGAGCGACCATCCAGAGGCCGGAGACTGAGCTGCCTCATCTGGGAAGAGCGCAATGACGATACCAACATGGGCCAGTGAAGCAACGTCCTCAGCAACTAGACTGAAGAACAAAAGGATAGCAACTTGTCTGTTCCTCTTCCCCGTTCCCCAACGCTGTTCCCCTCCCCCAATTCCCCAATAAAATAAAAAACAAAACAAAACAAAAAAACATTGCAGAAGTTTAATGACAATAGAAATACTATTTAGTTGGCTTTTTAAACCAAACAAAACTGCACTCTATGTTATTGGTGGACACATATTTTTAAAAAGTAGGTTGGAATGATGCATATCTAGAATAAAGCATCCTAACTGTGGAATAATATTTAGTTCTCAGGAAGAAAGAGATAATGTGATTGGTGTGGATAAAAGAATTTCAACATTATTTTAATATTCATTCCTTAAAGAAAAAATTTTCAGAGAAATAAGATAAAGTATTAATATTTGTAATTCTTTGTTGTAGGCAGATGGCTGTTTGTTAAATTAATCTGTTGTTTCCATTATGATTTAAATATTTTTGACACTAAAATGTACCTTTTATGATTTAAGCATTTTGACACTAAAACGTACCTTATTAGTGAAATGTATGTGTTGCATCTTTTTCTATACACTCACCACCAGTATGTTCTCTATGTTAAGTATTTTCATTTGTTCATTCTTTCATTAAACAAACATACACTGAACAATTGCACTTTCCCAGTTTATTATTCTTTTGCATACTTCTATGCCCAAGAGCAATAGCTTCACTTAGTTAGGAAATGCATTATACTTCAAAAGTATTTTCCTTATCTTTGTTTACCTCTGCTAATTTAATTTACTGAAGCAGAGATTTGCTAATGACTAGAAGTTACACATACAAAGTTGGACTCCTTTGTGTCTATAGGGTACATTTAGGATTTTGCAGCTTCAGAACTCTTGAACAGTGGCTCCTAGGCTTCTTTCTGGGTTCATACATCAGAAAATTCTTCAAAGAATGTGAGCTACTTAAAAAAGGACAGTTGGGGCTGGCCGAGTGGCTCAGTTGGTTAAGAGTTGGCTTGAGCTCTGAGCAGCAGGGCCACTGGCTCTGTTCCCACATGGGCCAGTGATGCTATGCCCTCTGCAACTAAGATTGTGAACAACGGCTTGACCCGGAGCTGGGCTGCCGTGAGTGGCCAGTGATGACACAGAATGCAGCCCCTGCTACAGTGGGCTGCCATGAGCTACCTTGAGTGGCCGTCAGCCAGCGTGAGCGGTAGGCAGTTGGCAAAACTGCTTACCTTGTGGAACCAGGAGCCACCCGGAGTGGCCATCCAATGGCTGGTGACTCACTGCCTCACCCGGGAAGAGCGCAATGATCATAATACCAACATGGGCCAGTGAAGCGATGTCTTCCACAACTAGACTGAAGAACAAAAGGACAGCAACTTGTCTGTTCCCCCTCCCTGATTTCCCAACATTGTTCCCCTACCGCAATTCCCTAATAAAATCTTTAAAAAAAAAGAGGACATATATTTTGTTCTAATAATGTTATCACCTACTAACACTGTCATTTCCTAGAAGAAACGACATTTTAATATAAAACTATAACAATATGGTCTTTTAAATGCACTTGACTTTTTGATAAATTTGCAACATTGCCCTTATTTTTTACATTTTACTGTGACCCAGTAAAAGTTTTATCATGGACCAGACTTTGAAAATTGGTGCCCTAAATGATCTCCAGGCTGCTTACCTTGTGGAACCATACCGAATGTGTGAAATATTGGAAAATAGACACATTTTCCAAAAGCTTATAGCTGGTTTGAAAGTGACTTCCTCTCCTAACCACTGGTAAAATTTTCTGTAATGCTTGTATGTGTGCTTATCAGTGAAGGGAGAGAAATTTAAGGTGAACAATTATGTCAAAAAAATATATATGCTTTGCTCAAAAATGCTGATAATAACACTTTGTTTTTAAGACACCTATACGTTATCTCTCTCTAATGCATAATGTTGATAATAAAGCCAAAGAGAAAAGAAGAAGTGGAATTCTCATAGGAGTGAGGTTCCATGTGCCCTACTGTCTGCACTGAGCTATATTCCTGTCCCTGCTTGTCATTTCCTATTATATAGGTAATAAAAACACCCATGGAAAGTTACAGGATGTGTATAACTAATACTCAGAGCAGCAATGCCCATAGACTCTTGTTTATTCTCAAGCTTATCAGGGTTTTGGGTCTATTTAGAAATCTGATGGAAAGTTGTGGAATTTCAGGGGCATTACAGTCATAATCCTAAATGCAAATAACACAAACAACATTAAAAGCAGAAGGGAAAAGCATTCCAAAAATCTTCACCAAAAAAGTGACAGAAAAGTAATATGCAAGATTTTACCCCAAAATATCTTTCTAAAGGGTCTTGCTGTAAAGCAGTCATTCAAGTCTTATCCTTTGTTTATTCTAGATGTGGTAGGTCAGGATGCTGTAAGGCACTTTGTCCAGATGCATTTCATTTTAAAGCACTTACTCTCAAGAACTTTTTGAAGTTGGGCTGGTACTACTTTACTCACTGACTTATATTTAGATTAGAGCAACAAATGATCAAACTGAAACTCATTTTGAAACAAAATTCACCCCCGCCCAATATAGTACATAAACCGAGCTGCAGCCTTTGCATTTTTGCCATCTGGCCCACAGTGTGGGATGATATTAGTAGCATGTCAGGAAATTTTTTCCTCCTCTCCTTTCAAAAAAAATAGGAAAAGAAAGAAAAATAATCCTAATCTATAGTATGAAGAGTATTAAATGAAACATCTGTCTCTGAATGAGTAGATGAACTTTGCAGTCTGCAAGCTGCTGGCGTTTGTCAAGTACATGTTTACATTGCTGACTGCTGTAAATTTTCAAGATGGTGACATGAAATTGACTTACTAAAATATCTTATTCAAATCTCTTAAAACATATGTTTCATTTTATTTTTTTGTCTTTTTTTCTCCTTTAATGTCCTTATTCTTGATGAAAGGCATTGTCGATTGCGATGGTGAGAGGTTGCTGGATTCTAGTCAGGCTGAAGCCACTGAGCAGTTAAAAAAAAAATTACATAATAAAATCTGCCAAAGGCTATCACAAAACTCTTGTTAATGTAGAACTAGAATCTTAGATGCTAAAAAATACAATAAAAAAAGTCACAGAATTTAGGCAAATGCCATGAAAAAAGAGCCAAGATGATGGTTCAAATATTTTGAAGGAAAAGTACTTAAAAAAAAATCTGCTTGATGGATGATTATAAACTCTAGTAAATTCAGTCTTAGTCAGTGAATAAAGATCAAAAGGTGAATGTTTCTCGAAACCTTCCTAAAATATTATCACTGCATAGCCCAATTAGGGATTTGAGCTTCATTGAAGAGAAATCTTAGTATAAATTTCAAGTTCTTTTCTTTTCTTACTCTAAATATATCCATTTTCTCTATCAGTTCTAATTGGGAGTCCATAGGAAGGGAGTTGAGTCTACTACACAAATGGGTCAGAGAAGGCCCTCTAGAAATAAGCAACTTCTAAACAGAGGCCCCAGAGACAAATGAGTTAGCCAGGAAGAAAGCAGAGTGAAAGAGCAAAGATTCCAGGTGGAGGTTTAATTCAAAGGAACAAAATCTAGGAAGAACCTGAATCACTGTGAAACCAGCAAGTAGTTTAGTGCAATTTTAGCATTTAGTGTAATGGAGGAATTGCAAGAGGTGTTTAGAAAGCCACTTACAAGTGGGATAAAAGACCAGACAAGCTCTGCCACCCAGAGTTTAAAGGTTAATCTGGAGGATGACATAATCAAATTTTCACTTTTGAAAGTGCCCTTCATGTCTCTTCCCTGGGGAGAATGTATTAGGAAATAAGCAGCAAAACCTGGAAGTGTTGAGAACATCCCAGATGCTATTATAATAGTTCAAATGGGAAAGAATGTGGACATAAAGTTAGAAGTGGTGTGGGTGAAGAAAGAGTGGACAGATTTGAGCCACCCGAAGGGATAACACTTATAAGAGTAATTAGATTGATACATGAGGAAAAGGCAGGCAACAAAGATTCTGAGACATCCTTGTCTTGTTGCTACTCCCATGTCATTACTACTTGCTTCTCCCTTGAGTATTGAATGGTCTCTTGGAATTACTGGGAGGCACATCAGAAGCAAGATTTTAGTCTACTACAATGAAAACCAAGACTATAGCCAAAATGGCTAGGACTAAAAGACTTCATAAACACCAATCCCTTGTGCCCTTGCCACATTCACTTGCCCTTTAGGTCTAGTTCAAATGGCATCCAGGATTCTGCCATTGAAAGCTGATCACCCTCCCAACCTCATGTATATAATTTTTGGTGTGCACTTTGATTATTTATTTATATTTCATTTGTTGCTGTGGCATGTCTGTGTTTTCTACAAGATTGAGAAGCCACTGAGAGCAGAGACCCTGTCTTTATATTACCTGTCCCTGGCAAGCTCCTAGCACAGAGAGTTGCACATAATAGGTGCTCAGCATATTTGCTGAACTTAATTTTTTAAGTCTCCTCTGACCACATGTTTTTACAGCTGTCTTCAGAAGCAGCTGGCTCTTTGCCTTGTTCTTCCATCCAAGAGGCTAATGAGCAGAGAACTAAAACTCAGGACTGTGACAGATGTGATGTTGCGTAAGAGAATGGCAGGAGCAGAATAAATTGTAAATAAAAAGTATTTCATCCACTCACTTAAGTTTAATTTCGTATATTCTTGAAAAGTAATGCTATTGGCAAACATGAATTTAAGTGAAGCAATAAAATATATGAGGTACAAGTTATTTTCCTTTGATAGAAAGTTGATATTTATGTCTATTATATCTATTTTTTTTAAGATTCATATTTGATATTTATGTTTCTTCTGTTCCAAGAAAGAAGAAAAGGAAGCTGCTATTTCAGATCATGGCTTAGTCTTTTCATATGTGAACATATGCATTATAACACCGTATCCCCTCAACAGAGAAAATCTAAGGGAGGCAAAGTAGCCAACTGGACTGCTTATTCTGTAAATTAACCTGTTGCAGCTCTATTTAAAAAAAAAGAAGAAAAAGAAAGTATGTGTTTCTTTACATAACCAGGAACTTGTAGAGCCAGAAAATACTTTAAAGGTGGTCAAAAACATCCAGTGTTGGCCAGTAGTACTTCATGGTGCCCTTGGGGTTCAAGAAAATTGGCTCAAGGGCCCTCAGGGTAAGGACGAGCTGTAATCCATCGATTGACAGGGAAGACTTTGGGACTTCCACTTCCTCTTCAACCAGAGAATTTTTATCTCATGAGGTTTTTTTGTTGTTGTTGTTTTTCAATGAAGAAATTTGGGGTCAGACCTAAACAGAAACCAACTCTCTACTTTATAGATGAGATACTGAGGTCCAGAAAGATAACACAGCTAAGTATCGCAGTAAATCTTTATAGCAGAAAGACATAAATTTTAATCCCAGCACTACTGCTTGCTAGGCAAGTAACCTTGGAAAAGTTACCTAACTTCTTGGAATTTCAGGTATCTGTAAAAATGGATTTCTGAAAGGAACTGACGAAGGAATTTTAAGAATACATTTATCACAGTGACTGGCAAATGGCAAACGTTCAGGAAATGTAGATATTGGTAGTAGCAGTAGTAATAGCAGCAGAATCTTAGCTAGAATGTAAATCTTTCTATTCTGCACTCAGTGTTTTCTCCTATGTGCCTCAGCAAACAAACAAAATCCTCTGCTTTATTGCTTATCCAAAGGAAAAATAAAGTTAAAAAGTTTATTTCAAGAAAAATGATGTTTTTCCATTTTCTTCTCAGGGTATATTTCTACTTTCAGTTAGGAAACAAGGTGGCTTGGAAGTAGGGATATAAAATATATAACTTAATATTCTAGGGAACAAATGTCTTGAAGTAATGTGCAGTGGCTTGGATGACAGATATAAATGCATTGCTCAGAAAAATACTATTAGTTTATACTACAGAGTAAAACAATGTTAATTTATCTTTTAACAAGAACTTATATTTTCTTATGCAGGAAAACAATTTTTAAACATTGAATAAATAAAACCTTAAAAAATGATTAAGGAAATACAAAGGGCTTTTATTTGTCATTAACTAGCCTTTTGAAGAAATTCCATAAAATCACCATGAAAATAAAGGAAGAAATACACCAACATTTAAAAGTATTCGTTCCTGCATAGTAAGATTCTTGGGGACCTTATATCTTCTTTTTACATTTTTGTATTTTTTAATACTTTTTACAGACAGTGTTTGATTACCAGGAAAAACAAAAATTAAAAAGGAAAAGGAAAAAAAAGTAGAAGGAAGAATAAAAAACAGAAGGAGGATTTTCTTGACTGGCCTGTGCATCTACATTGAAACTTCATCCATTTTATTCTCAAATCAATCAGAGATATGTTAATTATGGGGAAAATAATAAAATTTCTAAGAAAAAGTAACACCCAGCCAAGAGATCACACTTTGAAAAGTAATTAACTGTACAAAGATCATAGCACATTTCCTTGAGTTAATTTTGTGGATTACTCCTGAGAATGTAGTTATACATCATAGAAGAGTCTTTCGGAAGAAGGGTAATAAAGGAAATATCTTTGAAGGATTTTGCTCTGTTTTTCTCATTGTTTAAACTTGAAAATCTTTGAAAAGATATTTAAGCAGCTTCCTTTGTGTTCAAATTATAGAGATCTAGTAAAATCACGCATTTATTAGTGTGTGTGTATGGTGGCTATTGTTGTTGATGGTAATATGATGATTTATTATTGTGATTAAAAAAAAAATCTTACCTGTATTCCCATATTCACCTCAGGACACAGTTAGTACATCTTGGATACTTTGTGGGTCAGTGAGTGTTTGGATTTCCTGACTGACATTTAATTTAAGCAGGTTAGTTAGCTGCATAGCATTTCGAATTGGTTCCTCCTAGGATTTTTAGGCATGGCATAAAATGAAGAACTTTTTGCCTATTCATTTGTTTTCCTTCACCACATAGAAGAGAGCATTTTTTGTTTGTTTGTTTGTTGGTTTGTTTAGGATTAGCCGGGGCCATATAATAACACAGAAGTACTCTGTGCCCAAGAATACATATAACTTTCAACTAAAGTATTGATGACATTTGTGTAAAATTAAAGCTACAATGCAAATATGAATAAATGCAAATTTCAATCTAATATACTAAGGTATTTAAATCAGACTTCTGTTCTAAATAGCTAAAATGTTTTTACAAAAGGTTTCAAGTATTGTTTTAGTACTTATCATAATGTGTTCAACAATATGTGTTCTCATACTATTAAACAATGAAACATTGTTTCTACACTACAGAGTATTTCAGCAAAATGCTTTTTTTTTTTTTTGTATTGTAGAGAATTCAGGATCACTGCTGTCTCATGTGTTTGAGATTTTTAAGACCATACTTATGGTACCTACAATAAAAAAAGATCCTTAGTTATTGTAGAAGTCATTCCATTCCCACTTGGCCTCTGGTTGGAAGTCTCAGATAAGGTCATGGATACTGTTTTGGATGCTATTCATTTAGAAACTCTTGTAACTAGTCTAACTGTTGAGAGTATTCTTATAGCTGCCATAGTTTAGGCAAAATTGGGATTTGAACTCCTGGATCCCTTTCAAGTTAATCAAGGAAAGTTACTGAGGAATTTTCTATTATACTATGTGCATACTTTTTAAATTAAAATTTATTGGAGTGACAATAGTCACCAAAACTATATAGGTTTCAAGTGTACAATTCAATAATACATCATCTATACATTGTATTATGTGTTCACCACCAGTCAGTTCTCCTTCCATCTCCATGAATTTGACCCTCTTTACCCTCTTTTACCATCTCCCCTCCCTTTTTCCCCTCCAGTAACCACTGTTGTCAGTGTCTATGCATTTTTGTTTCTTTACTTGTTTGTCTTGTTCCTTTGTTGACTTCATTTTTTTTTTTTTTTTTTTTTTTTTTTTTTAATTTTATTTTATTTTTAATCAGTTTCAGGTGTACAACACAGTGCAATAGTTATACATTTTACCCCTCAAAGTGACAACCCCCCCACCCCCAATAGTTTCAGGTGTACAACACAGTGCAATAGTTATACATTTTACCCCCCAAAGTGACAAACCCCCCACCCCCAATACACCCCCCCACACCCCCCCATATCATACATATCTATTACTCTTCCTCTGACTCTCTTCCACAGTATAATCCACATCCCGTGACTATCTATATATATTCAATTACAGTAGGTATACCACCTCCACTTTAGTAATACAGTGCAGTGATCAAACCTCTACTCCATCCATGAAATGGTCTCCCTAACAAGACCTATGATCATCTGACATTCCACAGAATATTTACAACATTATTAATTATATTCCCCAAACTGTTTTTTCTATCCCAGTAGCAATATTGTAGTTGCCTATTTTTGCTGTCTAATCCCTTCCCTTCTCCCTCATTCCCATTCCTCTCCAAATTAGCAACCCTGATTTTTCCTCTATATCTATGAGACAGTTTCTGTTTACTTTGCTCATTCATACAGTTTTTCATATTCCACATATAAGTGAGATCATATGGTATTTGTCCTTCTCTGACTGACTTACTTCACTCAACAGTATAGTCTCTAGGTCCATCCATATCATTGCAAATGGCACGAGTTCATTCTTCTTTATAGCGGAGTAATACTACATTGTATAAATATACCACAGTTTCTTAATCCAGTCATCTACTGACGGGCATTTTGGTTGTTTCCCAAGTCTTAGCTATTGTAAATTGTGCTGCTATGAACATCGGGGTGCATAACTTTTTTGAATAAGTGTCTTGGTTTTTTCAGGATAAATACCTAGGAGTGGAATTGCTGGGTCAAAAGGTAGCTCTATTTCCAGTTCTTTGAGATACCTCCATACTGACTTCCATAGTGGCTGCACTAATCTGCAGTCCCACCAACAGTGCAGCAGGGTCCCCTTTTCCCCACAGCCCCGCCAGCACTTGTTGTTTGTTGATTTGTTGATGATAGCCATTCTGACTGGAGTGAGGTGGTATCTCATGGTGGTTTTATTTGCATTTCCCAATGACCAGTGAGGTTGAACTTTTTTCATATGCCTGTTGGCCATCTGTATGTCCTCTTTAGAGAAATGTCTCTTCATATCTTCTGCCCATTTTTTAATTGGGTTGTTTGTTTTTTTGGTGTTGAGTTTCATGAGTGTTTTATAAATTTTGGATATTAACCCCTTATCAGATATATCGTTGGCAAATATATTCTCCCATTCAGTAGGCTTCCTTTTTGTTTTATTAATGGTTTCCTTTGTTGTGAAAACTTTAAGTCTGATATAATCCCATATGTTCATTTTTTTCTTTTACTTCCCTTGCCCGTAGGGATGTATCAGTAAAAATATTGTTCGGTAATGTCTGCAAATGTACTCCCTATATTTTCATTTAGGATTTTTATGGTTTCAGGTCTTACATTTAAGTCTTTAATCCATTTTGAATTTGTTCTTGTATAAGGCGTAAGGAGATGATCCAGTTTCATTTTTTTGCATGTGTCAGTCCAATTTTCCCAGCACCATTTATTGAATAGACTATCTTTACTCCAGTGTAAATTCTTGCTTCCCTTGTCATAGATTAACTGTCCGTAAATGCTTGGATTTATTTCTGGGCTCTCTGTTCTGTTCCACTGATCGATGTGCCTGTTTTTATGCCAATACCAAACTGTTTTGATTACTGTGGCCTTGTAGTAGGTTTTGATGTCTGGTAGCGTGATCCCCCCAACTTTGTTTTTATTCCTCAGAATTGCCGAGGCTATTCTGGGTCTTTTATGATTCCATATAAACTTTAGGATTATATTTTCTATTTCTGTGAAAAATGCCCTTGGTAGTTTGATAGGAATTGCATTGAATCTATATATTGCTTTTGTTGACTTCAGTTTTATATCCCACATATGAGTGAAGTCATACAGTTCTTGACTTTTTCTGACTTATTTCACTTAGTGTAATAATCTCAAAATTCATTCATGTTTTCACAAATGGCAGTATTTTAATTACCATGTGACCCAGCAATCCCTTTCTTGGGTATCTTCCCAAAAAATCTGAAAACATTTACTCATAAGGATATATGTACTCCGATGTTCATTGCAGCTTTATGGCCAAGACATGGAAACAACCAAAGTGTCTTCGATAGATGATTGGATAAAGAAGATGTGGTATATATACACAGTGGAATACTACTCTGCCATAAGAAAACATATTTTTTTAAACTAAGAAATTTGGGCCAAACTTTCCTTTTGCCACCTCCATCCCATTCCCCATCAATTCTTTCTTAGGTCATTCACATTTCTGACTCAACTTTTCTAATTTTCACATGGTTGACAGCAGTAACTTTTAACATTCTTCTGAAGCATTTTTTTCAAGATAAAAGTTTTTGTCTGTTTTATTGACTACTGTAACATCAGTGCTTAGAACAATGAATACCTGGAATATAGTTCTAGCTATTGAACGAATGAATAAAATTTAACATAAACATTGAAATGGGAGATAAATCAATTCTTCACCCCTATCTGTAAAGAATTTCTGATTTCAATAAGGATAGATAGCACAATGTATAAATTATATTTTTGGTTTTTTAGAACATACAAGTAATTTGCTTATGCATAATTTTATAAACATATGACTTTTCAAATATAACATCCTTAGTTAATTCTTATTAGTAACATAATAAAATAGTACTTTTTTTTTTTTTTTGAGGGCAGTGTCACTGGCCCTCATATGTGGGACCCGAACCGGGGCCGCTGGCTTCCCAAGCCAGAACTTAACCACTGCGCCACTCGGCCGGCCCAAAATAGTACATATTTTACAATTAGATATTTTGGAAAATAATCTATACAATGTGACTAAAATCAGAATAAAATACTAACTTTTTAAGGAAAAGTGTTCATTTTTAAAAATCCTTCTGCCAATCATTATTCCCTTCAAATTGCTAGAGTTAGGTAACGCCTCTGATAATTGCTCCCTGCAAACTTAACACTTCTCTAGCAGCTTCTACATATAATATTGGATGGTAAATATAAGGGCATAGTTTTCTTAGCATGCTCCAATCAAGGGGTTTCTGCTTTAATGGTTTATCTAAAAGACACATTATGAGAAACCTCCTCCGGTACAGGAATTTTTCTGTATTGTTTACATAGGTATCACAGAGTGATGTGCTTAATACAAATTGTTTCAGTTGGAAAGAGCTCTGCCAAAGAAAACAGACAGGCAGCTGTTTGTATAGTGCATAAATTTTTTTTAGTTAAATATGGCTGCACCTGTATAAACACAAACTTTATTTCCAAGAAGTACCCCTGCAGCTGCAAAGACTTTCAAACATAACCAGGGCAGCTATTTTTTATTGTACCATGTAATGTATGTAATAGGTTTTGGTCAGTTGTCAGTCTCAAAAATAATATAAGAAGGTTCATTTATTTTAATATAGACATTTTATTGTATTTTTTCCAAAACCTTAATAGGAGGTTGACTTTATTTCCTACTTATGCTTCATATTGACTTATTACAAAAATTAAATTTAATCAAGGAACAATGGTCCAGTCATACAAAGTACATCAGAAAGAACAGTTTTCTTCATTCATTCGTTGACTCATTCATTCTTCATTCACTTGTACTTTTTTTTATTTTCCCCAAAGTATAGTCAAGAATTACAGCAATCTTACAAATGACTTATTGATGCAGACCTTATTACTTAAAAAAAAAAATGTTTACTATTATTGATGGAGGTAACTGTAATTATAAAACAGAATTATAATCATGAGATGCCCCATCAAATGAAAGGACATGCCTTTCCCTACAGCACTGTTGAAGGATTCCTCAGAACTTCCTAAAACTTTTCTCATATGCAATGAGTTGTGCCTCAATGCTAAATGATATTAAAATATTATCAAAAAACTAATTTTTAAGTTCACTATATTTAATTACTAAAACCAGTTTAAATATTATCTTCTAAATGTTTAAGTAGTTTCATTTTTATATACTTTTAAACTTTCCTTAGTCACAATAAAAAACAACAACCTGAAACAATCTTCTGGATCTTTGTTTAAGAAAATCGAGAAAAGGCCATTTTTACACATTTAGAAGAACTTTTGATAAGGAAAGATTTAAAGCCTTTATTTAAGGACTAGACTACAAACATTCTGCAGGAGGTGCTTCCTTTGTCTGAGAGCCCTGGGCAGATACATGGCTCCTGTGGGCATTTAAAGAGATTCCCAACCTGCTTCTTGGGAAATAAATTGCCTCTCCCTCCCTCAGAATAAGGTGTGGATTGATGTTTACATCAATTTCAATGAGACATCAGAAGGTGCCTGTAAATTAATGGTCCTTAAAGTATGGTCCAGGTACCCTTGGGAGGTCTGCAAGATCAAACTACTTTCATAATAATGCAAATATATCATTTGCCTTTTTTATTCATTCTCTTATGAGGCTACAGTGAAGTTTCCTAAAGGCAACATGATGTGTAATTACATTTTAAAATAAAATAAGTTAATATTTAGAAGTTAATGAACTATTAGAAAACATTTTTCAAATTAATAACAGAATGAGTTAAAAAAATCATTCAAAGCTCTAGAAAGACTAAAGAGTTTTAATGTATCAAGGTAGAAAAAAATGCATTGAATCCATTAATAGAGTTTTATATTCCACATTACAATTAACCTTTAATAAGTCACCACTTGTTGAGTTTTTTTTTTTTTGTTTTGTTTTTTGAGGGCAGTGTCACTGGCCCTCATATATGGGACCGAACCGGGGCCGCTGGCTGCCCAGGCCAGCGCTTAACCACTGCGCCACTCGGCCGGCCCTCACTTGTTGAGTTTTAATATAGTACAAAAGAAAAATATCCACAGTTTCCTGAAAGGACTATGTAATACTTCTCCCTTTTTAAAAATCTGTATGAGGCAGGGTTTTCTTCATATGCTTCAACTAAATAACATAGATCAACAATTAGAATGCAGACACAGATATAAGAATCTAGTTGTCTTCTATTGAGTCCGACA
This sequence comes from Aselliscus stoliczkanus, assembly GCA_033961575.1. Classification (NCBI taxonomy): domain Eukaryota; kingdom Metazoa; phylum Chordata; class Mammalia; order Chiroptera; family Hipposideridae; genus Aselliscus; species Aselliscus stoliczkanus. The sequence goes on from CM066731.1 coordinate 39,198,157, forward strand.
TTAAAGAAAATGAAAATAATGTTTAAAATGCCATTCTTCACTAATCTTATTTTGTTTGTTTGTGAAGGAAAATATAGAAATTTTAACACATGCTGAACTTATTATTGTTCTTTTGCAATAAATTAATAGATAAATTTTTAAGTATCAATAGATATATTCACATAGGAAAGATCTCATTGATATCCATAATTTATTTTAAATGTAAAGAATTCTTGAGACTAAAAGAGTTTAAGAATTGCTGCTATGGGTCATGCTTTTCTACTACAAAGAAAGGTGAGATGATTATATGAAAAGATGAGTACTCAGTTGACCTTTTTTTAAAACAAAAAGTAAGTGAGCTCAAGAACACATACTAAAAATTGAATTGTAAACTATGATCTCATTTGCATCCCCATAGCCTTTCCCCAGTCACCATAGGTTTCTCTCTTATGAAATTGTATAAGAACGTGGTCACATGTCCATGACTTTAATTCTCTGTGGACACCTGTGTATTCAGGGAACATATGAAAGTTAAGTTTTATACTATCTCATTTCACGCTGCTTTAGATAGGGCTTGATTATGCAATCATAATAGGTGACTATTGCTACAATACAAACGTGAACATTTCTAATATTGTTGCAGAGTACTCGGACACAGAGATGGACACCAAGGTTCGGGAAGCAACGTTTATTGATGCACGCACCGGCTCAGTGGATTTACATCCAGAGGCTGAGCCCCGACCAGGGTGGGACTCGGGGCAATATACCCTGAGGTTTCCAGGTTAGCAGCTAAGATTTATTATTAGGGCATGTGGCCTTATGCCAATTCCTGACTGGCTCCCGGGTGAGGTAGGAATTCAGAAATGTTAAACGTGGAAGTCTTAGTGGCCATGCGGTCTAGGAATGTCTTTGTCTGAAGCTCCCTGCTACAGCGCGAAATCCTTGGTGACCACATGGTCCGGGAAAGCCTTTGTGTAGGGCCCTCTGCCACAATATTACCAAGAAATAATATAGAATGACAAATTCAAATAAATCCCTGCTTATATTAACAGTTCATTGAGTCCAGCATTCATGGATCCAACCTCTATGTTAAGCCCAGGGACACCACACTGTGAATTATTCATCTGACGTTGGAGAAACATTGCCTTTTACCAACAAAGACAGCTGAGATTCTTTATTATAAAGACTTAGATGATCTTTAGGTATACCTGCCAAAACAATCATGTTTTAGTAGACCAAGAAATGATTACTAAAATTTTAACATATTTTATATATTTACTCATATATTTCTTTGTAAGCAAAAATTAACACCTCATTCTCAGGTGGAGTTCAATAAGCAAACTCCTGAGAGGACATGGTCGTGTATGAATGTTTACCAGGCAAGTGTACTTTTGACTCCTATCGCTGGAAATACCATGGCTAGCTCTGGAGGATGCATGCTCTGTAATTTGTGGGCTTCGCTTGTACACTCGAAATTCAGATTTCCTAATAAAGAAGCTGTCTCAGCTTGTGTAGGGGGGTCAATAAAAACCTTTCTATGATGGGAGCATACTCCATATGTTTAAATGTTATACCCATCATCTTGCCTTGTGATGCTCACATTATTTCCTTTGCTAGTTTTTTCTACATTGATTACAACTTACCAGTTACTCAGACCGGGTTGTTTTTCATGTTTTCATCATCCACTCTGTGATTAGTGCTTCATTTCTAAATGTTCTTTTCTTTCTTCAATTTTTTCTGTTATTTTTCTTTTTTATTAATTTTTATTTCATTCTGGTAGAATAATTTAGGGAATTCCAAAGTAGAGTGATTACGTTTTAGGAGAGTGTACAAAATAATTCATAAGGTAGAGAAAGAAAATACCAGTGCTATTGTTCAGATTTATTTTGACTTCATCTTTTAAAAGCTCATTTTATTATATATATATATATATATTAAAAATTCATTTTATTATATATATAAAATGATCATAATATACTAGTTCAGAAGTACATTTGTGTAATTTATAAACAAATATCCATATATGTGGATGTATGCCAGCATTTATTTTCAATGGTGTATACTATCAAACATGTTTGGATATCACTGATTATATATCCTCTATTTTTCTTAAATTTCTGTCCCATGATTTCTTAGAACACTCACAGAAACTTTATTTTTATTCATCCTACAAATTTGAAATCTAAGTAAACACTATAGACATTCTAATTGTATTCATTTAATACTTTAATCACTTTGATGCATTCCTCATGTTCAAAATAGGTGACACATATTTAGCATTAAAGGTGGTTGGAATTCTAAGATGGATTTCAAAAAATTCAAGTAACAAAATGATAAAAGATGCTTGAAATCTTATAAGTGGTCATTACTTGCACGCCCCTATTGGTAATTTGCTAGTGTTGTTTTTGTATGGCCTTCAATGACTACCCATTCTTTGGCTTTAGCAATTACATAGGAATTTCTCACCACCACTCTCCACCTAAAACATAAATACAATAACTAATGGCACATCTAGTACTATTTTTTCATAGCTCTGATCATCTTTGTAGCATGGACAAGAAATGCCCTAAAATTTGTGCCCTTCTGAGGGGGATAGAAATCTCCATCATCACTGAAACTACAAGAGTGTTTTTTAAAAAACATACTTATAATATGAAAATGCTCATCATAATCCAATCCTGACTTATTATAAATAAAATGGTACAATGAAGTGCAAACTCAAAGATGATCTAATGCCAAATCTTGGTTTTACCAGTAGAGAAAATATGCCTCTAATAGGTAAAAAGACTTGCTGAAGTTAAGTGCTGGCTTGGGAAGCCAGAGGCCCCAGTTCGGGTCCCACATATAAAGGCCAATGACACTGCCCTCAAAAAAAAAACAACAACAAAAAACTTGCTAAAGATTACACAGCTGCTTAATAACCAGACAAGGACTACTCAACACCTCAGTTCCTAATATAGCACACTTCTACTAAACCAGGTCTAAAATTCAGAGCATTTTGAGAATAAATAGTGTTTGACTATTACTTGGAAATATATTTTATTCATAGTTTATTGATCTCTTCTCTGAGTTGCTCAGTTACATGATTTTTATCTTCTTGTTAGAGCCTAGAAGTAATCTCTTTGTTTTACTTTATAACATGTCAATTTAAACCTCCATAATCAAATTAAGGCTCATAATATTTTTGAAGGGATGAGTGAGACATATCATAATCATGAAATTTTTCAACTTTGAAATAAACTCAGGATGTTTGGTATATTTTGGCTGCAAGTGAATTCTTCTGCTGACTACAAGGAAATTGGATAATATTTGAAAATACAGATCTCTTCAAATTCACTGTCATTAGTATAAGAGAAAGTTGGAATGAGACAGAGATATATCTGTTCCTCCCTCCAGAGGCTGTTAACAAACATCCTTAGTCCTGAGAGAATGATGTGGATTGTTATTTATTGAGTATCACATCTACCATAGACATTTTACAATCCTAAACTCTAGAACAGTATTAAGTACTAATAATGGTCTTGTTGTGTAGCCTGCTTGTGGAAAAAAATGGCTTTTAATGGGTTCCCTGTCTTTTTTTTTTTTTTTAATAAATTTGCTGGAAATTCAGTTTACAGTAAATGCTGGGTCATTTTTTTATAGGTTAAAAAAATATTAAGATGTGTCCCCGAACTCACATTTCCGAAGTTTTAAATGACTCTTTGTATCTGATTTTTATTGCACTGTTTCAACATGTAAACTGGAGCCTGTTAAATGCATAAAATCATGTAGCTGAATCTCCAAATGCATTGCCCACCCATGTATGATAATTAACTTTTTATTGAACAAAGCCCCAAAATATTAAGCATTAGTTGAGTACTAGCATCATTTAGTTAAATGATGCTAGATGTCCATGGGCAATTATGATAAAATATTAAAGCAATTTATATCTAGATAAAGATAAAAATATATAGCTACATACTCTTGATTCAGTTACTTCAATTTTTGCACTTTAAAAATGTATTTAAGAGCTGCCAATTCAACTGCAAATATAAAGTTGTTTTAGTTTTGAGTAATTCCAAGATCTTGAAATGCATTTGAGACATGAGGAGTCCCAAAAAGTTGCTGCCACTACTAAACCTCATCTAAGCCAACATAAACTTATGATCTTTCTTTTAATAATAAATTTAGAATCCCTAATTGAAAATATGCCAAAGTGTAGCACTCAGAGATAAACTATATTGCAATAGTCTCTCTTGAAAGAAAGATAAGAATAAGTTGCTTAATAAAGTCTAAATCATTCTTTAGGTTAGCTAATAGAAGCACCCATGGTTATAAAATTAATCAGCCCCTGCTATTACAGCAAATTGGTGAAGATTGTATTGACACATCTTCATCTGCATATCTCATCAGAGGTGCCCGTGCCATTTAGCTACGAAACCCTGGAGGCTTTCCTCCACACGGAATCTTATAACACTTCAATTAAGGGACACCAAGCTGCCAACCAGACAGCGGCACATTTATTTCTTGATGACTCCTTAAGTTGTGCCACAGGCTTATCATTAAGAGAATATTTTTCACAGCAGGTTGCAAAGATCCTCATGCCATTAAAAAGAATTGAAAAAGCATCAATTTGTTGTTTCCACCTAACACAGATATTTTTCATTGCTGGAGCAGCCATTAAAAACAATCTGTTTTATTGCATTCTGAAAAGATCACATGAAGTACACATAATGATTTATTTTAAGGATGACATTAGGATGAAAACCACTGTGAAAATGTAGTATTTGAAATAAATATTTAGGAAAACAAAGTCTCACATATGTTTTTCCTTTTTTAAAGCAAATTATTAGTAGAAATTTACTGATATCTAAAATCGGAGTTGTAAAATGCTCCAAAAAAATGCCTTTTAAAAGATGAGGAAGAATGTCTCTGGAGAGCTATGTCTCAGGAGAATGGCATTCCTTAACATTTTAAGTGTAAATTCTTTGAAAATTTGTAAACTAGAATAGAATGTTTTGAAAACATAATAGATTAAATGCTTCTTTGGGGCAATTGTATGGGAATTTTTTGGGGGGGGTAGGGTGGGGTGCTGCTTAATGTCATTCTTACATTGTATTGACTTAAAATACTATTTTTTTAGTCACCAGAGTGGAAGAAAACACTCAATCCTGGTTATTTATTTACATTATGGCAACTAATGAATATGAGTACCTACCTAAAATTGTAGTTTCACACAGGTAACTTAGTTTACAACTTATTTTCTCAGCACTAGAGTGGTCATTATTTGACAGCTTTCATCAGCAATAACTTAAAATAAGAAAAAAATTTCTGTTAAGGAGGCTTCTTAATGCTACTGCTCAGAAAATTTTAGAAGTTTTTTATAAGTTATTTTTGGCAAATCAAAGAAAAAAAAAGTAAATCATGTAATCCAGCAAGGACTATATAGTATTATGAATTAATCTTCTATAAAACAACAAAACAACCTTATAAAGGAGGACCTTATTTTGTCTTTCTGCTTTAAAGTGTTTATTATATTCTGGTGTTACCAAAGCTGGGGTGCCTTATGTTAAAACTGATCTAATTGAAATCTACCAGGACCACAGCATGATAAATGGGACCAGGTGTAATAAAGAGTCGTAGTGGACACTACAGTATATTGTCAGATCCCCCCTTCAGGACTGAGACTCATTCTTCCTAAAGTCAGGATTTTTGTCTAAGCTGACCAGGTCTCAGTTGAATCCATTATTGGGGGTTGCCCTGAGTAGAAGACATCCTGTATGTCCAGGGTCACTGCTCCTGCCTAAGAACAACTCATATCCTTGAGTGATCTACAGAAGGGTGTAAAGGCCCTGTCACCTTGCTACATAGCCAGACAACTCTGAAGAACCATCTCAACTCTAAAGCACACCCTGTGGGATTTTAGAGGCTTTTGTTGTAAGGGCATGACAGTTCAAATCTTCCCTCTGCCTAACCCTACCTCCCTCACTGCACCACATGTGTGCACATCAGGGGCACACCCCAATCAATGTCATACATAAAATCTCCATCTCAGATTTGGTGCCAAAGAATCAACCTCTAAGACAATAGGACCCCATGTTTAACGTAAGGGTATCAGATTTGATTAGTCTGAATAGATTATGAAACAAGAGCAAAAATAGAGAATTATGGAAAATTATGGGAGCACATATTTAAAAACAAACAATCTTAGATGCACTTGGGATGCCTGAGATATTCAGAGCTCAGTTTTCATAGAATATATCTCTTAAATCTCCTTCTCCATTCTCACTGATACCACCTTCATAATCTCTCCCTGGATTTTCCCCAATTCCAGTTCATTCATTCTCTGGATTTTCCCCAATTCCAGTTCATTCATTCTCTTCATAGCTGACAGGATTATTTTTCAATACTGAGATTTGATGTTATAACTCCCCTCTTTAAAAACTTCTGATACTCTCACATTGTTACAGATTAAAAAGGGGTTTCATCCCTTAAAACCCTTAATCTGGCATGTATATCACTTCACTGCCTGTAACATCCTTCCTTTGATGACTGATCCCAGAGAATTTAGTACAACCTTAATACCTATGTTATAGATTCTTTGAATGTTTCACTATTTCCAGAATATGGCAGGTCTTTCAGTGATTCAGAGTGTGCTTTTGAACCTGTTAATACTTAATATCTTTTCTCTTCCCCTATATCTTGTTAATAAACTTCTACTGATTCTGCAAGACTCCTCAGATATTTGCTATCTGTTTAATTGTTCCCTGATTCTTCCACCAAAATAACAACTCCATACTTTATTTTCCAACTTTAGTTGTGCATTCATCTATCACAAAGCTTATGTATTATTATAATCTATCATATTTACATTTCTTTGTACTCCATCAAACAGTGAATTTTTCAAGGGAAGGGGGATACCTTTTAATTTGTACCTCATATTAAATACCTAAATAAATAAACAAATAAATATGGATGTCTTAATTTAGGTTTCCCCAAAAGCAGAGTCTAAAGCAAAGACTTGGGTGCAAGCAGTTTATTTGAGAAGTGAGTTTAAGTAGCAAGAGTGAGTGAGAAGGAGAAATGAAACACAGAAGGAAGGAAATTCAATAATGGATTGACCAATTATTGAGGTGGTCACCACTGTGGATAGTGGGTCAGGACCTCTGGGAACTTTCTAAGGATAATATGGAAAACATCTCCAAATTTTCGCTATGAAAGACAGGAAGATTGAGGCATTTATCCATTCACTCCATTGCACCCTGGTTATCAGTTGCTCTGGCGATATTAAGTCCCACTGCCTTCCAGACTGTACCTGCACAATGGCTGGTGAAATCTAGGCTTTGAGAAAAGTCTTGAAGGGGGAATCTAAGAGAGGAGATTGATAGTGTGTACAGAAATGTTCACTGCAGCTGCAGCTGCAATCACAAGTAGGATAAACAGATGTGGTCCAGGGCACAAAAGTATATGCTACAGGATATTATTATTTTTTTTTTAATAAAGATTTTATTGGGGAATTCGGGGAGGGGAACAGCATTGGGAAATCTGGAAAGGGGAACAGATAAGGTGCTGTCTTTTTGTTCTTCTGTCTAGTTGTGGAGGACTTTGCTTCACTGGCCCATGTTGGTATTATGATTATTGCGCTCTTCCCAAGTGAAGCAGATTTGTGACTGGCCTCTGGACGGGCGCTCACAACGGCTCTTGGCAGCTCACACAAGCTGTCGGCTGCTCATGCTGGCTGCCACCACTCACTGTGGCTTATGGCAGCCCACTGCAGCAGGGGCTACAGCCTACTCTGCCACAGGGACTCACGGCAGCCCAGCTCCAGGTGGAGATGTTGTTCACCATCTTAGCTGTAGAGGGTAGTGTCACTGGCCCTCATAGGTGGGATCCAAAATGGGGCCCTCCTGCTCAGAGCTGATGTCCCAAGCCAGCTCTTAACCAACGTGCCACTCAGCCGGCACGCTACAGGACAGTATTGAGCTAGATAATTGTTTTGTTTTGTTTTTTAATTAGTTTCAGGTGTACAACACAATGCAATAGTAATACTCTTTACCCCCCAAAGTGAAAACACCCCTCCCCAGTTCGACAGCCCACTCCTCCCCCATATCATACATATCCATCACAACTCCCCTGACTCCCCTCCACAGTATACTCCACATTCCGTGACCATCCACATATTCAGTTGCAGTTAGCATACAATACTATACAACATCAGCTTCAGGTGTACAGTGCAGTGACCAAGCCTCTACTCCATCCATGAAGTGGTCTCCCTAACAAGACATGTGACTATCTGACATGCCACAAAATTTTTACAACATTATTATATTCCCCGAACTGTGTTTCATATCCCTGTGGCAATATTGTAGTTGTCTATTTATGCTGTCTAATCCTTTCCCCTTCCCCCCATCCCCACCCCCTTCCCAACTAGCAACCCTCAGTTTTTCCTCTACATCTACGAGTCTGTTTACTTTGATCATTCACTCAGCTCTTCAGACTCCACACACAAGTGAGATCACATGGTACCTGTCCTTCTCCAACTGACATATTTCTTGCAACATAATAGTCTCTTCACAACATTATCAATTACATTCCCAGAACTGCCCCCATATCCCTGCGGCAACATTGTGGTCCCACATAAACTGTCCAAAACCTTCCCCCTCTCCCTCTTCCCCAATCCCTCCCAGCCAGCAACCATCAGTTTTTCCTTTATATCTGCTTGATACGACTTTAATCTTCTTAAATTGTCTCTCTGGGTTAGCTTGTTTACCCCTTTCTTTTGTTTAAAAAAGCCCTTTTAACATTTCTTGCAAGGCTGGCTTGGTGGTAATGAATTCCTTAAGCTTACTCTTTTCTGAGAAGCTCTTTATTTCTCCTTCAATTTTAAGTGATAGCTGTGCTGGGTAGAGCAATCTTGGTTGTAGGCCTTTATTTTGTGTCACTTTGAATATCTCCTGCCACTCCCTTCTGGTCTGCAGAGTTTCTGTAGACAAGTCAGCTGTTAGTCTAATAGGAGTTCCTCTGCATGTAACCTACTATCTTTCTCTTGCAGCCTCTAGGATTCTGTCTCTGTCTTTAACCTTTGCCATTTTAACTATGATGTGTCTTGGTGTGGACCTGTTTGGGTTCAGCTTGTTTGGAACCCTCTGCACTTCCTGGGCATGTATGTTGATTTCCTTCACCAGGGTAGGGAAGTTTTCAGTCATTATTTTTTCAAATACATTTTCGACCCCTTGCTTCTTCTCTTCTCCTTCTGGTATCCCTATGATTCGAAGGTGGTTGTGCTTCACCTTGTCCCATAGGGCTCTTAAACTATTTTCATTGTTTTTTATTCTTTGGTCTTTTTGCTGTGCCAACTGGGTGAGTTCTGTTATTTTATCTTCCAAATCACTGATTCGCTCCTCTGCTTCATCTACTCTACTGGTGATTCCTTCGAGTGTGTTCTTCATTTCAGTTATTGTATTCTTTAGTTCTAACACGTTGTTTTTTATGGTTTCCCTATCCTTCTTTAAGTCCTCGCTAAGTTTCTTAAACATTCTTATCATCAGTGTTCTAAACTGTGTCTCTGATAGGTTGGATCCCTCTGTTTCATTTGGTTCCATTTCTGGAGGTTTCTTCTGATCTTTTACTTGTGACATGTTTCTTTTTTTCCCCATTCTAGCTGTCGCTCTGGGATTGCTTTGATGTATTAGATAGGAGAGCCGTGGCTGGATCATGCAGGCACACAGCTCACGGCCCAACACTCCCAGGAAAACTCCCGGTCTCAGCCTGTCCCAATCAGCCGCTCGCAGATCAGGCCAAGCAGTCCAAGAAATAATCACCAGCCTGGCAACTCTGCAAGCACAGTGTGGAGAGCGGGGACCGAGGCAGCTTGTGCACTTCCGGGTCTCAGTGAGCAGCCTGTTGGAGCCGGATCACTCCCACTAGGCGTTTCTCTGGCAATGTAGCACAAACCAGGAGGGTGGGGATCCTAGGCGGTCGTGCAGTCCCGGGTCTCGGTGAGCAGCCTGTTGGAGCCGGAGGGCACCTGCCCTGCATTTCCCTGGCAACGCAGTATAAGCTGGGCAGAGGGTGGGGATCCAAGGCCGCAGGCGCGAGCGCACGTACTTCTGCGCCAATTCCACCAGACCAATTAGGTCTCGGATCTGAGCCTTCGTGGGAGGGCCCAAGCCTGACAAAATGGCGCTCTCCCTACACCACACGCGTGCAGGCCCCACACCACGGGAATAACAGTCCAAAAACCTCCAGCATTTGTACCAAAGGTGCTCAGTTCAGTCCGTCCCCGCAGGCTCCCGGCTCACACAGCCACTCCCTCCACCAGGAACCAGGTAAGAGCTCACCGGCGAGCACGCCCGGGCGCCGGCCCCACTGATTCTCCAGCCGCTCTTAGCCTCACCGAGCTGAGCAAAGAGAGTCCTCACTAATTTACTGCCAGCTATCTTAGAACTCCTCTTCCTGGGAAAGGAACTCTGGGCTGGAGAGCTTGGAGTGCGGCTGGAAGGTCTCTCCCCCAACCGGAGAAGCTTCCCACAGCTGGGGCTTCCCTCACGGGGCTCGCCCTCTCTCGTCTCCGCCCGTCCTACCAGACCGGACGCAGCTTCCTCTTTAAGTTCTTCGTTTAGTGGTTCTGTTCCTCCAGTGTTCCGGGGACCTCCAGGGTTGAATGCTGTATAATTTGATTGTAATTTTGGTGTGATCCTGGGAGGCAGTTAACACAGCGTTTGTCTATTGCGCCATTTTACCGGAAGTCTGAGATAATTAGTTTTGAGGCAGCAGTGTTGGATGTAATCGGGCACTCTGATTTAAAGTGGAAAATGTAACTAAATATATTTTCAATGCAACTAAAAATAAGCTGAAGTTTGTATTTATGACATGGATTCTTATTCCTTTCAAAGTAGTTTTCCTTATGTACCTGGCTCTTTTTCTTTGTTATCTTCTTTGTTATCTCTTCTATGTAATGAAGCATGTATTATTAACTTGGCAATTTAAGCTTTCTGAGCCTCAATTTTCTCATGGGTAATGAGATGATAAGAATCTATTCCACAGAATCATTTTCCATTTATCTATCCATTCATTTACTCATAAAAAAATACCTACTGAATATCTACTATATGCCAGTCACCACTGTACTTAGGGCTATGGGTATAATGGAGAGCAAAAACAAAACAAGACAAATATTCAAACTAACAAAAATTATTTATCAGTCTTTTACATAATAAATCTGGTGAAAGAGAGATACTGAACAAATAATCAAACAAATACATAATATAAAAAAATGTGTCAATGCCAGAAAGGGAAAGTGCAATTTACAATTTCCTCAAGAATGTTTATAATAGGAGTATATAATTCAGATTGGTGTTTACTCAATGGCTTCAAACTGTCAAACTAAGACCTGCCTAAGGAATCAGCAGGAGTTTGTGAGATGAGGAGTTGGAGTGGTGAGGAGGGCACTATCAGTGAAAGCTATGAGGCAGAAAGGAAAAGCATGACATATTTTAAGGAAGGTGCAGTTTTTTAGAACAAAGTGAAAGAAGTCGAGAGAGTCATTGCACAGTAGGGCTAGAGAGGTAAGCAAGGACAAGAATATTTGAGAGCATGGAGGCCCAAATAGTCATCATGATTGGGAAGCAATGAGAAGAAGACTTTGAAAGACTTTAAGCTGAAGAGGTATGTGATGTGACATATTTGTGGAAGATTGTTTTATGTATGGATTGAGTTAGTGTTGGAATGCAAGAAGTGTAAGCAGAACCATAGATCCATTGAAAGATTACTGACTTCATAAAGCATCTCATGTGCTGGCCTCATTTAGTACATACATGGAGTTGATAGAATTTAGTTGCATTCTCCTTTTCTTATCTTCTCCCATTTTTCTTTCTTTGTTTTTTCTTCTCTTAACTTTCCATCTATCCTGATAACTTACTCTTAGCATCTCAAAGAGAACTTCATTAAGATAATGAAGTTATGCTATTCACAAGCAATGGCCCATAACACATTTCTTGTCATGCTCCTGGGTGATTTGTGCTGCTAAGAAAGGCAAAGGAGGATACCACGCCATTCTGCTCAGGATTTATGAGGCAAAGAGAAGGAATCATGGTCTTCATGATGTTGTTAGAAGCAAAGGAGCAGAGGTTAGGAATCATTTGGCAGATAAAATTATGTATAAAGTGAGGTCAAGGGTGTTGGGTAAACTAGAAGCAGTGAATTAGAGATGGGCATAAGAGTGAATTATGATGAGGGACTTCTGTATATCCAAGCATCAGGAGAGAAACTGAACATATTCAGTTCATAAGAAGCATAATACCAGCCCACCACAATAAAAAAAAAGGAAAACATGAAGAAATTTAGGTAACAAATATGATGATAATTTTTTGGCATATTAAACTGGAATATCTATATATGTATAAATAATATGGTTTTTAATTCTTATAATTATAATGGTAATAAATTGTAAATATTTTAAAAACCCCCAAACAAAAATTGATAACACTACATTTAGTTTTGAAGAGAAATAGCACAGAATCAAGGAAATTGCCAGGGACATTTGTGTACCTGTACATTTGATTGAAGCATCATTCAGATTCTTCATACATAGAAAAATCAAAGAGCATCCTTCTTTTTGAATATTAAATATAAGCTTATTAATCATGATGATATTACTTTTTATTTTATTTCTTTCAACTTTGTTGAGGCACATTATATAGCACATATCTGAAGTGTGTATTTTGATACTTAGACATATATACATCTGTGGAAACATCACCACGATCAAGGTAGCATACAATTCCATCAGCCTCAAAGTTTACTTGTGCTCTTTTTGTAATACTTTCTTCCCTCCACTCACATCCCCAAGCAAGCACTTACGTGCTTTCTGCCACTACACATTAATTTGCATTTCTTAGAATTTTATATATGTGGAATTATACTGTGTAATGCTGTATTCTTCTACCCAGCATAATTATCTTGAGACTAATCATGTTGTACATATCATTAGTTAATTTTATTTTATTGCTTAGTAGTAGTACAATGTATGAATATACCACAAATCATTCATCAATTTGCCTATTAATGGACATATGGGTTGTTCCCATGTTTTATCTTTTACCAATAAATCTCCTGTGAACATTGGTATATAAGTCTTAACATGAACATATGCTTTATTTCTCTTGAGTAAATATTTAGAAATGTAATAGCCAGGTCATACGGCAGGTGTATATTTAACTTCAAATAAATTTCAAGATGTGTCCCAAAATTATTGTACCATTTTACATTCTTGCTTATAGTTTAACATAAAAATTACATGAGTCAACATTGCCTTACACAAATTTAACAATACCTCTGTAAGTTAAGTATTATTTTCACCATTATACAGATGAAAACCAAAGTTCAGAGATGTCAAATAGACATCACATACTTGTGATCACAAAGCATGTGAATAGAACAGTTAGAATTCAAACTCATATCTGACAGTGCCAGAAAGCTTTTTCATAATGTCTATGGAAAGTGTTTTATAAAACAAGGACTAGCTCTTGCTTTAAATAGACGTGAGTCTCGTCCACAGTTGCTAGCTCCTGCTTGGCTTATATAAATGGATAGAATGGGACATTATTATTTTAGTCCAAATGATGGCCCATTGGCCAGACAAGGTGGAGGTATAGCTTTATTTAGTTGACCGGAATTCAGACTTGTGACCTATCATCAGTTGGAGAAGATAGATATAAAACCCTCTAATAAACTAATAATCGTCTTAATTTGAGAGAAATGCTCCAATTCAAATGAAACACTACTTACTGCATTTTGCTTGTATAATGTGGATTTTTTTGCCCAAATTTGTAAGGGAAAAATAAGGATGTACAGTATGCATGGGGTAGAATTAATTCCATATCTATATAAATGTTTTTCTTTAATTATGCTTATGAGTTAAAAGTGTAGCCCTAGGAATCAATAATGATATCCATATGCAAAATAATACGTTGGAATACGATAATTGGTGTTGTTGAACTTATGACGAACTTGCAAAGCCGAAGAGTTCCTGGCCTTCTATGATGTATAAATATCATACATTTGTTAATGGTACATAAACTTCTTGTACTTTGTATCTGTCCTTGTGTTTTATAATTATTTGTTACATAGAATTTCTTGTACCATAATATGTTAAAAAATAAATGCTAAAATTCCTTTATAGTACAAAAAAAGTACCTAAATGTAAACAAAAATTGAATTAAAAAATTAAAATGAAAGATTTTTGTCCCCTGAAAGTTTGGGCCAAAAACATGGGTATGCATTATACATGGGAAAGCATTATACATGGCAGAATATGGTAAATCAGCAACCATAGACATGCTTTTATTGGCTTAGTGGCTTTTTCTTATTTGTTTTTTTGAGGGCAGTGTCACTGGCCCTCATATGTGGGACTGAACCGGGGCCGTTGGCTTCCCAAGCCAGAGCTTAACCACTGCGCCACTCGGCCGGCCCTTCTTAGTGTCTTTTTCTTTTTACTGTTAATTTTGTTTCAGAGAACAGATAAAGACACAAGAACTGGAAAGCAGAAAAGAAAAAAAAAAAGAAATAAAGAAACAAGAAAGAAAAGAAAGAGAGAGAGAGAGAAAGAAAGAAAGAAAGAAAAGAAAGAAAAGAAAGAAAAGAAAGAAAAGAAAGAAAAGAAAGAAAAGAAAGAAAAGAAAGAAAAAGAAAGAAAAAAAAGAAAGAAAGAAAGAGCTCGGAAACAAAGAGGGGAGGATAGAGCACCTGAAAGAGATTAATGGACAGAAGTACTTTCTGTTTCCATTTTTAATAAGTCAAACCCATTATGTAAAATTTAAAGTGTGAGAACGTACACAGATGTATGAAATGTAGCCTACAAGAGACTTTTGTGGTTTTTGATGCTGCTGTTGGCACTGTTTCTTCTAACTACTGATGGATACTTTATTCTAACTACTGATGGTTACTCTCAATGCAAGCCTATACAGTAACAGGAGAGACAATGATGAGAGAACTGCTTCTGCCTTGGGGACATAACATTTCAGTACTGAGATTAAAACAAACAGAAGACTCTAACTCTTTTCTCTTTAGAGAAGAATCAAGTGTAAGGGTGGTCTGTATTCAGGAGATATACTGATGGTCTAAAAATCAACACTAGAATCACTATTTCTCAACGCCTTTATGCCTCTCCATCTCTACTGTCATCGATTACAACAGCTTCCTAACTAAATTTGGCAAATACAAATACAGAGGGTGCCAAAAAAATGTATACACATTCTAAGAAGGGGGAAAAACTGTATTAAAATTGTAATACTCAGGACCGGCTGAGTGGTTCAGTTGGTTAAGAGCTCACTCAAGGGTGCGAGCTGAGCTCTGAGCAACAGCAGTTCGATGCCCAGCCCGAGCTGAGCTGCCTCTGAGTTGCCAACAGGTGGCAGGATGGCTCAGCTAAAAACAAACAAACAAACAAAAACCACTTACTTGGGTAAAATTGTAATACTCAATATATACCAATTACAAAAGATGAATACAAGTCACATTTGACTTTTGCAATTACAAGAGGTGCTCAAAATGGTTACCATCAGTGTAATTTTAATACAGTTTTCTCCTTTCTTAAAATGTATATACATTTATTGGCACCCTCTATATAGGACTCAAAGTTAAATTTAACTTTCAGATAAAAATAATTTTTTTAGTATAAGAATGCCACATGCAATATCTGGGATATACATATTTTTAAAATTATTCATTGTTTTTCTGAAATTCAAATTTAATTGAGTTCCCTGTATTTTCATCTGGCAATTCTATTGCCAACACACTTCTCCTCCTCTTTCACTCTGACCTCCCTCATTGCAGAGTCAGCAAAATAGAATATCAGAAGTGGAACACCAAATTTAACAGTAGCGATTAAAGATGGAAACACTTTAGTGCATTCTTTCAAACATTCAAAGTCAGCCAATTACAGTGACACGTATTAATACATACATAACATCAATACTTTGATAATTTCAATAAATGCTGAAATTCATTTTGTACAATTCAGCACACTCATTCTTAATAAAGACACTGAAACAATACAAATGAAAGGACAATACTCAACATAAAAAATAACCTACTATTTAATAATTTATATTATTGACCTCTTTCTATGTGTCAACTACAGTAAGAGTATTATCTTATTTAATCTTCACAACAATAAAAAACAAAATCTTATGAAGCAGAAATAATAAATATTATTCTATTCTCATTCTATAGGCAGTGAAACAAGAATAGAGAAACAAAGCCATTTATTTGTCCCAAAGCACACAGCTAGTAATTTATGGAGCCAAGCAGTGCTACTTCAGAGCCCATATTCTAAACCACTATACTATACTACCATTCTTCATATGAACCATAATAAATATGCAATGTTTAGGAATAAATCAAATAAAAGATATTTAAGACTTATACTATTAAAAACAGTTGAATGGCTAAATATATGTTTTGAATGAAAGACAATGTCTACAACTTCTCAATTTTCCCCAAATTAATATGCAGCTAGAATAAAATATTATCAAAACTCAAATCATATTTCTGAGAAAGTTGGCAAATTTATTCTAAACAATCTGAAAGAATGCATTAGAAAAACATATTTAAATAAAGGAGAATAAGTAGAGAGAAGTTTGGTTTACAAAATAGAATAAGAAGAGTAAATATTGTAAAGATATCAATTTTTACCAAATAAAACTTTAAATTTAATGCAATTCCAGTAAATTCCAAATAGGTTTTATGTGCATAATTTTCAAATATAAGCTTATTCTAAAATTACATGACTGAGATTAGTTAATGCAATATTTTTTAATTTCATTCATATTTTGCATGTCTAAAAGATAAGGACTCTCTTTTTTAACATAATTAACCAATATTGTCAAATACCCACTTAGTGTTCAATTTTTCATTTGTTTCATAAATGTAATAATTATTTTACAGTTAATTTTATTGACTCAGGATTCAAATAAGGCCCATGCATTGCAACTGATGAAAAGTCTATATATTTCTCCCCCATCCACTTTTTTATCTTTCTTGAAATTTATTGGTTGAAGAAACCAAATATTTTGTCCAATAGAGTTTTTTAGTCTGGACTTTGCTAATTGAATCCCATGGTATAATTTAACTTCTGTCTTCTGTACTTCCTGTGAATTGCTATGTATATATGCAGAACTAACAAGTTTCAGGTTATTTAATTATTTTATTTTATTATTTTATTTTATTTTATTTGGCAAAATTACTTTCCAGGTGGTATTCTCCCATTCACAAGCACATAATGCCTATCTCTTTGAAAGGTTAGCAGCTCGTTGGTCATCAATGACTAGACCCATTAATACAGAAGAGACTGCAAAATAGTAATATTCTAATGTTATAATAATAAATCTTCTATATTATTAGCTAGAACACTTTATAAAAAGAAAAATTTCTTTATTATTTAATTATGCAGGTTATAGTTTGAATAACAAACATTGGATAAGTATTTGATTACTTTAGCTAATATAAATTTGATAAATAATAACAAGAAAAAGTCACTCTCTTGGATATTAAAATTCATTTTAAAGTTTAGTGAGTAATGTAGTCTGGTATTTGTGCAGATATATAGGGACAAAGCAATGAAAAGACATAAGAAGCCCAAAACAAATATTTATTAAACCTTTGAAATGTTTTATTGAATTAGCTAGCAACTAGATAAAGAATCAGAACATTATTAGAAACCCAGAAACCTCCTTCTTGGTCCCTTTTGGTTACTACTCTTTCCCAAAGGTAACCATTATTCTGATGCCTAAAAATATATATTAATTTTGTTTATATTATACTTTACATAAATGGAATCATATGTTAAGTACATTTTAGTGTTTGGTTTCTTTTATTCAATATTATATTTCTGAAATTCATTCATATTATTACATGTAGTTATAGATCATTTGTTCTTATTTCTGTAAAATATTCTATTTTGATAAGCACTGCTCTAAGTAGTGAAGATAGAGAAGACTGAAAAAAAAGAGACTCCCTGCTTTAATGGAAATTATATTCTAGCGACTATAATATATAAAATATGTACATATAGGGAAGCTCCCTATATGCTAGAGTTGTTGGGGTGTTGAATCAATGGGGCTGGGATAATTTGTTTCTATTTTGAAAACAGATAAAAGTAAAACCCTATTTTATGTCATACACAAAAAATAATTACAAGAAACTTAGAGATCTAAATGTAAAAGGCGAAGCTTTAAAACTTTTAGAAGAAATATTCATTTATCAATTATCAATATTAATATATCATCTACTTGCACCAAACATTCTTCTTACACCAAGTATTAGGAATACATTGGCAAAAATAATATACAAATATCCCTGCTCTTATGATGCACACATTTTATGTGGTGAGATAGACAATAAAAACATTAACAAGTAAATTTTGTAGTATATTAGAAAGTTATGACTACTCTGGAGAAAAAAGTAAAGCCAGTAGGAGTAAGGTGGTAGGAGTAAAGGACTCCTGCAAAGGAGGAGATAGTGTTACAATTTTAGATAGGATATTCAGGGAATATAGGAGAAAATTATTCATGGCCTCAGAGTAGGAAGAATTTCTGAAATAAGACAAAAAACACAAATCATAACGAAAATGCTTGATTAATATCACTACATTAGAACAGAAACTTTCACACATCAAAAGATAACAGAAACAAAATAAAAAGAAAGAAGATCTTTGCAATCCAGATGATCATCCAAGGATTAGTATCTAGAATATACAAAAAAATTATATGACTTAATAGTTACAAACAACTAATAGAAAAAATATAGACAAAGGATATAAACATGAGAGAAAACACAAATTGTGACTAAATCTATAGGGAAAAATGTAACCATCAAACAAAATGTGAATTTAATACACAATGCATTTTAATTTATTATAAATTTATTTATTATTTTAATCAAATTAGGTTTCAAAAAAGAAGAATTTCATTCAGACAAGTACATCCATAAATGGTTGCTGGAATCAGGTAAATAGAACTATTCTGAATTTTCATTTATTTATTTAAAAAATTTTTTTTTCTTTTTTAAAGATTTTATTGGGTAATTGGGGGAGGGGAACAGCGTTGGGGAATTGGGGAAGGGGAACAGACAAGTTGCTGTCTTTTTGTTCGTCACTCTAGTTGCGGGGGACATTGCTTCACTGGCCCATGTTGGTATTATCATTGCTCTCTTCCCGGATCGGTCGCCGGCCTCTGGATGGTCGCTCACCGTGGCTATTGGCAGCTCACTCTGGCTGCCGGCCACTCACTGTAGCCTATGGCAGCCCACTGCAGCAGGGGCTGCAGCCTACACCGTCACCGGGGCTCGCACAGCCCAGCTCCAGGTGGAGCTGTTGTTAGCTGTAGAGGGCGGTGTCACTGGCCCTCATATGTGGGATCCCAACCGGGGCCGCTGGCATCCCAAAACCAGTTCTTAACCAATGCGCCACTCAGCCGGCTGTTTTTATTTTTTATTAGTTTCGGGTGTACAAAGCAACATAATAGTTAGACATTTAAACCCCTCACAAAGTGATGACCCCCAGCCCCCAAGGTACTACCCCTCTGACATCTTATATAACTGTTACAATACCATTGACTATCTTCCTTATGCTACACTCCACTTTCTGTGAGAATGAATATATATATTTATATATATTTATATAAAATTATTGTTGACATACAATATTATTCTACTTCAGCTTCAGTTGTAGCATACATTGGTCATTTATCTACACAGTCTATGAAGTGATCCCCTTGATAAGTCCAATGCCCATCTGGCTCCTCACATAAATAATCTTTACAATATTATTGATTATATTCCCCATGCTCTATTTCATATCTCCATGACTATATTATGTCTACCAATTTGCTCTTTCTAATCCCTTTACCTTCTTGCCCATTCCCTCCCCCGTCTTATCCAGCAACCAACAAGATTTTTTTTGTCCCGTATCTCTGAGTCTATTTCTGTTTTGTTTGCTCATTTATTCTGTTCTTTAGATTCCACATATAAGTGAGATCATATGGTATTTGTCTTCCTCAGTCTGACTTATTTCACTTAGCACAATATTCTCAAGGTCCATTCATGTCATCGCAAATGGTAAGATTTAATACCTTTTTATGGCCAAGTAATATTTCATTGTATAAATGTACCTATTCCGAATTTGACTGACTGCTTTTCTACCTGCATTCAGAATCATGACATGTGCTTTTGCATTACAATGGAAATGAGAAACACAGCTTTAGAGAGCAACTGAATCCTGGTGCTGTCTTGCCCCTCTGAGCATGCATAATACTAACTACAGCTCCCCTAACTTCAATAGTAAATATAAGCCTTTTTCTCGAAGTTTTGAGGTCTTCGAAGATAAAAAAAAAAAAAAAAGGTGGAGAGAATGGTATTGATGGACCAAGGGAGTTTGAAAGTTTACCCAGCCAAGTTGATGACTAATTACTTAAGGAAAAGGAATTCAACTTTTGGATGACCCTGGACTCTTGTTTCTAATTTTCCTTCCTGATGCTCATTTAATGTCCATTTCAATTCAATGCTCATTGAAATCTCATCAGAAATGATATAACTCAAAGTTGTCAAAAATGTTGCTCATTAAAACTGATGTAAAGAGTGAACATCCTGTGCATGATACCAATGTGAGCTTTTTCAAATGCAAATCTGATCACTACACTCCCATATGCACTTGTATTCCAACCTCAGTAAATTAATTGCTCTTCTGAAAACAGGAGAGCTTTTGGAACTAGCACAACCTGTTCCATCTACTTTTTCACTCAAAAAAAATGTATTGGGCACCTATAATGTGCCAGACACATAATGTATTATAAGCACTGGGATTTTACCTATGAATAAAAAATAAACTTTCTATTTTATTTGAGCTTATATTTAAGTGAGACAAAGTAGAAAATACATGAAAAAATAAGTATATAACATGTTAACATGTCTAGTGTTCTGAGAGCAATTAAAAAAAAAGGATAAAGGGACAGAGTATGAAGAAGTGCTATTTTATGCATTTTGGTTGTAAAAGGCTGGTAGGTAAGAAGAAATCTGAGTAAAGACTTGAGGGAAATGAGGGAGCAAGCCATGCATTTATCAAAAAATAAATGCTCTGTATTTGTCAACAATGTAATCAAAATATGTGAGTGTTATGCTAGTTTAAGGTCTAAATTATGAGGGGCAAATTCTAGCATCTGAATAAAAATATTATGTTTTAAATACCCATACTATATCAAATATTTTTCTCTAAAGTAAAGAGAAAACAACATAGCTTTTTGAAATTTTGCACATTCTCCTGTTAGTTGAATTATCAATTCTGCAAGCCTAGTACAACAGAAACATTTAACTTTTGAGATTCAATACAGATACATTTTATTCTTTTTTTTAAAATTTGCTATAGTAGATGAAAGGGTATGGCGTTTGATTTAAGGCACACATATGATTCACCCATTTTTACCTAAGGTAACTCTTTGTATTTGTTATGTATACAGAAATTGGGATTTGCTTTACATACTATCTTTTCCTGTAATTCTTTCTTCAAGTGAAGACCCTGAGGCTAGAAGAGGATTACCAAGAAGCACCTGACACTGCTGCAAAACTCTTTAAAGAGTTTTGCAACTATGAATTGAGTAAGAAAAATGTAGTAAGAGTGTTTGAACTTTCCTGGGGATATTTAAAATACAAGTGGTAATTTGAGGATTTGTTGTCACCATTTTCCAGGTGGCCCAAACAGCCTTTCCAACAACCCTGCTTCCTGAGGGACTCATCATAGGCTGGTCTAAGCTACAAGTCTAAACTCCAAGCACTGACAGCTATCTCTATGCCACTACCCAGACACCTAAACACATAGTTCACTCTTGAACCACTCCATCTTCTGAGTTTCTAAAATATACTGGATGTACTAATGCAAAGCATTATTTATCACACCAGTTCTTTCTTGGTGGGATATGTGGGCAAACGAAAGAAAGAATATCAAAGCAACCATCTCTGGTAATTAGAAAAATATCACTAAAAACAAGGGATAAAAGAAATTTTTAAGGCATCTTGATCACAAATTAAACATGTAAAATAGCCATGGACTACTGGGGAAATAGTATGGCAAATTTGCCATTTGAAGATCATTCATTTTCTTATTCATTCACTCACTCACTGACTCACTCACTCACTCATTCATTCATTCATTGTTCATCCAATAAGTGCTTCTTGAACATTTACCGTACATTGACTTTATGATCGTATTTGGGATTAAACAATTATTTCAAAATATAATCATTGTACCTGAAGAGATAGTAGGCCACATAAACACACAATTATTACAATACAATTTGGTGACTGCTCTGTTAAATGTTTATGCTGTCAATTTAGAATGCGGAGAGGGAGGCACAAAACCCTTTCTGAATTGGGGAGCAGAGAATATCAAAGAAAGCTGCCCAGAAACATTTTTTTTCTTTGAATTTGAATAATAATTCTAGTAATTTAGACTGTCAAAGCCCAAAACATTCCTTTACCATAAATACTGCATAGACTACAATTTCCCATTATTTGCACATGCTTATATGCTTCTCTTTTAACTACCCATATGTCATCAGTTATATCAAGACAATGGGAGTCACAACCTTTTCAGACCATTCCTAGAAATGCTCATCTCCTCCTCTTGTCTCTGGCCTGTGGTTTTTTCAGGAACAAATGATGACATGGTCTCAACTACTGATGAATATATGAAACTAAGGTAACATTCCTGGAAATACAGCATTCAGGCATTGACATATGATCAGAGGCCTGAACAAGCAAGGATTTTACTTGTTCTGCTTGAATCCCAAAAACTTATCTTTGAAAACAGAGACGGTTTGTGGAAGGAACTTGACCAGAGTTTCACAGAGCAAAAATATTTAAACTAGTTTATAGGGTACAGTTGATTTCTGCAGTGATTTCCTCCTAAAGAGTCGATGAGCATTGATAGAAGCTCTTTCGTGCTGAACGTTCAGTAATCAACTGATAAGGAACTTAAATGTAATTTGTTTTACATAATGCAGGCTCATAAAAATGTATCATTTTTCTCACCCAATTCATAGTTGTAAGATTTATCATTAAGAGGTTTAATTCAAGGCTAGAGCCTTTTAAAAAATCTGAACTTTTTTTTTCTCATTCTAGAAAAATCTTCCTGCTAAAGAACTGAAGTGCTTCAAACACCCCAGTAATGGTACAGTAAATTACATTTTCTCATTTGGAACATTGTAATAGATTTCTCTACAGAGTGATTTATCATGCAACAATTAGGAACCCAAGGGAATTAGATGACCATTTTAAATTTTATCAGCTTGTTTCAATAAACTGTTAATGTGACCCTAATGTTTGGGAAGCAGTTTAATATAATCAGATTTTGGTTGTTCAATCTACTGACATTAATGGCTACCTCATTAATCATAGCATTCTTGCTGAGACCTTGGAGGCTGAGCTAAGTTCAGTGGACCAATTCTTCCAATAATAAAAACAAGCAATTTTCAACTGGGAAATATCCTCACTTTAACTATAAAATGCATTTTGTTATTTCTTTGGAATTGATGGGGTAACTGGAAACTCTAAAAGCTTAAATAATAACAATTAATAACGCTTTAGGCTTAATTCTCAAATTGGTCAACTAAATCAAGACTTCCTATAAGCATTACCCATAATGATTTTCTATTTAAAAGTATAGAGCTATACAGCAAGACTTACAGTAGGCCAGATGACAAATACATAATAAATGCCTGTATTCCAAGCCTAGATATCATCTGATGGTTTGCACAAATCTTGCAGTCTTCAACTTTTAAAACCCCATAGTTAATACCTCAGTGGCCTTTCAAGAGGGATATGAAAAAAGGTACTACAGTGTGATTTATAAGATTTCAGGAAATGGTGTATAAATATAGAGGTTGATTTTAGTACTTCCATCTTTTTTTTTTTCCATTGTGATAACAGATACTCTGAAAGAAACAAGAATTTTTTTTTTTTATAAACCACAATATCACTGTAGTTTCCTGTTTGGGTTACTACTATAAAATGCCTTTGTATTGTACATGTATATCATGACTGGAAAAGAGAACATAGTACCATCTGTTTCTAAAGTTATGGTTTTGTTTTATTAATTTTTCTTGTTAAACTTAATATACTATGATCTTATTGGAAACAGTTTATAAAGCCATATAGTTAGCTGGAAACAGAAAAAATCAGATGTTCTTAAGTATGGATAAAATGCCCTGTGATTTAAAATTATTTCATTTTTGGGCTCAAGGAAATCTTATCATGAAGTGTGTGGTTTGTATTCAGGGTTTTATATTATTCTCACAGGTTAAACTGTAGGAAATACAGCCTTTAAAAAAAATCACATTTGAAAATTTAAAAAAACGCAACCAAACATATCTTCCTAAAGCAAAATTTTTTTGGAAATGTTACATGACTGAATCACTATTCATAACTTTTTTAGTTTCCAACTTTTTATTTACTTAAAATATTTTATTTTCAATAAAGCTTCTGAGATAGAAATACTTAAGTTTATTGTATTAAAAGAAGAGTATGAGCCTTTTGAAAAATGTTCTAGTACAACATGCGTTCTCAAAGTGACTGAATTTTATTATATAGAATGGTGTCAGTTCGCCTATTCAGTCACCAAATACTTGTGGAGCACATTCTATTTTGTAGGTGCTGTGTCTCCTAGACTCTGGATGCTGAAATTAATTTTCTGGGTTAAGGGACTATTCTGTGTATAAGAATACTTTAAGATTGGAAAGAAATGGCATCTGCTTTGCCCTATATTCAGTAAGCACTTACTTCATTATTTTATGTTTGTTAAATGGATTAATATATTACTAGTATAACAAATTTTGCAAAATATGAACTATATAATTCTTCATATAGTCAGAAGTCCTTCACTGGCCCTTTTAGGACAGATAATTTATAAGGAGAGATTATGCTGTAAAAGCAAAGGTAAAGGTGAATTGTTTTTCAGATTAATTAAAAGGCATAGGTGAATTTATTGTCTGCCAGGATAGAATTTTTAACAGTTCTTCAAAAACAAAGAGTTTCTCATTTGGAAAATATGGCCAGTAGAAAATACATGGCTCTGATTTCCTGCTGAGGGAGCAGTTGACTGACAGACTCAATGGCTGCCTATAGATTTATATCAGGTGCTTGTCCAGGGCCATGCTTCACCCAGGCTGCTCCCCAGTGTGGTAATGTGCAGGTTTTTGACAGGAAAGAAAACTCCTCTGGAGGGCATCCTTAGCTTGGGGATTACACTGGCCTAGTTGAAACTTTCTTAGGATTGCACCACAGTCTGAGACTCTTTCTATCCAAACCTCCTAACTTCCCCCTCTCATTTCACGTGTGTCAGACTAACCTTGTGGTCCACAGGCTCTCCCTGCCTAGCCTTGCTTCCTCCCCTTTATCCTTCACACAAGTTTCCCTCAGTATTTTGTATGTCAAATCCTACCTTGACCTCTACTTCGCAAAGAACCCAAATATAGAAAATTTGTTCGGTAATAAGCTCATTTAACATATATTATAGGAAACTGGGCACTTATTTTGTTTGAAAGAGCACTAATTGCTTTTGGAAAGTTACAGTCATAATTATTGCTCTCTCTCCAAACATGTGGAATAAAAAGAAAAAAAATCTACCGTTCAACTTATACTTCTTTTTTTTTTTTTTAAGATTTTGTTGGAGAATTAGGGTAGGGGAACAGTGTTGGGGAATTGGGGGGGGAGACTAGCCAAGTTGTTCTTCAATCTTCGTTGTGGAGGGCTCCATCTGGCTTTCCATCGGCAGCTCATGGCCTCTAAGCTCAAGGTGCTGTGTTCAATCTTCGTCGTGGGTGGGTGTAGCCACCATCCCATGCAGGAGTCAAACCAGCAGCCTTGTTGTTAAGAGCTCACGCTCTATCCTCTGAGCCATCCTGGAGGCAGCTCAGCTCAAGGTACTGAGTTCAGTCTTAGTTGCAGGTGGGTGGATGTACCCACCATCCCATGCGGGAGTCGAACCCGGCAGCCTTGTTGTTAAGAGAGCACGGCCTTCTCCACTGAGCCATCCAGCCAGCAGCTCAGCTCAAGGTGCCAAATTCAGTCTTATCAACATACACTTTTATATCCCATTTTTGTTAGTGTGAGGCATTTTTTCACTAGGAGCAATTTGCAATAGCTTGTGTCACATCACAAGTTTTGACTCTGTTGCTTGGTTTCAAGTTATGGATGGATGATACACATAGATGACATGTTGCAAAACCATGCACATGTGTGCAGTCTATGGTGCAGATTATGCCTTAGATTTGTCATCATGAAGAATGCTGTAAATAGATGAAAGTTTATCTCTTTAAATACTGTCTTATAGTCTACTAATGCTTTATGCCATAAAATTTTTATTAGGCAACAGTTTTTCTGATTATTTCTCCAGTTTATTTAGCCCAGTGAATTTCAAACTTTTTTTTCCCTTTAAGCATGGATTTAAAAAAAACAAAACAAAACAAATTTTTATCTATTAAGCAAATAAAAATGTTAGCATTTAAGGTCCGAGAGACTCAACCATTTACCCACTCTTTCCCAGAGACTGCTAGAATTACAACTTGCAGTTTGAAAACCACCATTTAGATTATTCCAATATTTGGAATCACAAAATAAATTTATACAGGATTTAGGAAGTTATCAACAGACCTTGTTCTATATGATGTCTTTTCTTAACTATAACAGAATTTTCTATGAATGACGTGGAAATTACAATACATATCTGAATTGCGTAAAAAAAATGAATCTCAGCTAGCACCAAAATTTTTCTTGGGAGATAATTGTCCTTTTTTAAGGACAATACTTTGATAAGTCTTTTAGAATGGTATCTGAGACTCTCACATCATGAGCTTTGAAGACAAATTTAAAAATAATAACTAAACTGTTTTTGCTGAACAAATATATAGGAAATAGAAGGCTGGAAAAGAATGAAGGAGAAGTATTGGGGGAGAGGAGAGGCAGTGAGTCAGGCAAAACAGTTAGGGACAGAAGCCTGAGTTATATTTGTAAAAGCCAAAATGTATAATATGCCCCATTTTAATTTAAATAATATATTATAATTATATATGGCTCTCATTTCATAGAACATCAGTTGTTGCTACAGATGTCTAGATGCTTCATCTATTGTATTTCTAACTCACGTAACAATCCCATAATGTACAGGATATTCCCATTTTATTGATAAGGATAAGAAGGCCAGGGATCCTCATTTATATATTCATTCCATCAGGCAAATACTATTTTTTTTTTTTTTTTTTTTAGCTGAGCCATCCTGCCACCTGTTGGCAGCTCAATGGTAACTCAGCTCGGGCTGGCCTCGAACAGCTGTTGCTCAGAGCTCAGTTCGCACTCTTGAGCGAGCTCTTAACCAACTGAGCCACTCGGCCGGCCCAGGCAAATACTATTGACAGCTTACTAGTTGATACATACGATGTTGGATTCTGGGGTGTAGCAGAAAACAAGTAGGTCGACATTCCTTGTCTCAGGGAATTTACATTTATGTACTTTATATGGGTGCTGAAAGATTCAATTTTAAGCATATTTTTTCAAAAAAATACACTCTAATAAGTCAAATTCTTTAAACAGGGCCACTCTTTAAGATGTTAACAATCTTGGCTTTTCTACTTCTTTGTGTCTTAGAATAGACCCAAGGTGGGTGGATAACCTATTAAAACTGCACACCTTACCATGTGTTATTGATTACTTCAGGCACCTTTCATAGTTACTCACAGGACTTGGAACAGTACTTTGAATTTAAAATGTCTTCTGTGCTTGATGTGCCTAATTATGTCAGCAACAGCTGGAAAGAGATATTGACAAGAGAGTACAACATGGCTATGTTCCCTACATAATTCAAATTCCATGGCAGGCTTCCACCTCTGTCTCCCCTTCCACCTCCATCAACATAAAGTAGCTTGCTCCATATTTAAATGCACAAAAGAAAGTGAATGCAAAGACAAGTTTTGCTATGCTTTCAATACTTCAGTATCAAAGGTCTCTAATACAAAAATTATCATCAATATTTAAATTACTGCTCTTCAGCCCTTGTCGCCGCCATCCTCTGGGCGACCTACCTCGCTCGGATCTGCCTGGGAGAATCCGCCGCCACCCACCACCCATGGTGAACTTCACAGTAGATCAGATCCGGGCCATCATGGACAAGAAGGCCAACATCCGGAACATGTCTGTCATTGCCCATGTGGACCATGGCAAGCCCACGCTGACGGACTCCCTGGTGTGTAAGGCTGGTATCATTATCTCCACTCGAGCTGGACAGACCGGCTTCACTGACACCCGGAAGGATGAGCAGGAATGTTGCATCACCATCAAGTCAACGGCCATCTCCCTCTTCTACGAGCTCTCGGAGAATGACTTGAATTTCATCAAGCAAAGCAAAGATGGCTCTGGTTTCCTTATCAACCTCATTCACTCCCCTGGGCATGTGGACTTCTCCTCAGAGGTGACTGCTGTCCTCCGTGTCACCGATGGTGCCTTGATGGTAGTGGACTGTGTATCTGGCCTGTGTGTGCAGATGGAGACAGTGCTGAGGCAGGCGATTGCCAAGCATATCAAGCCTATACTAATGATGAACAAGATGGACCGAGCTCTGCTCGAGCTGCAGCTGGAGCCTGAGGAGCTCTATCAGACCTTCCAGCGCATTGTGGAGAACGTCAATGTCATTATCTCTACCTATGGGGAGGGCGAGAGTGGTCCCATGGGCAACATCATGATTGAGCCTGTCCTTGGCACTGTTGGCTTTGGTTCTGGTCTCCACGGTTGGGCCTTCACCCTTAAGCAGTTTGCAGGGATGTACGTGGCCAAGTTTGCTGCCAAGGGCGAGGGCCAGCTGGGTCCTGCTGAGCAGGCCAAAAAAGTAGAGGATATGATGAAGAAGCTGTGGGGCGTCCAGTTAACGGCAAATTCAGCAAGTTGGCCAATAGTTCTGATGGCAAGAGATTTATTTGGATAAATGGCCTCTACTGGATTCCCCCAGAAAGGGAGAGGGAACAAGCACTAGACATTTCTCTTTGGACAGAAGCTAGAAGGCAGGAAATAGTGTGCATTGTCACCATGAGCACCTCCAGCTGTATTAGTGCCATTGGAATAATAGATTTGATTATGGTGGAAAAAAAATTAAATTACTAATAGCCATAGAAAGTGCATACTGTGTCAGGTTTCAAATGATGTTTTAAGTCCTTATTAATTTTTAGTTCTCATGTTAAATTTTGATCAATTTCCCTTACTGGGGTAAAACTATGAAATATCGCATCTGCCTTTATTATCTTTGGAGCATAATGGCCTTACAAGTCTTATAGTGACTTAAGTAGATATTCAGTGGAAGCATTTTATTTCTGCTATAAGCATATAAGTAAATGTATAATTTAAAGTCCTTTAAAAAGTAGTTTTATTTTTTTCTACTTGTGTAATTTAACAAATGTTTATTGAATGACTATTATGTTTCTGATGATGGAGTTATAAGACACAGGATATAAGACACAGAGTCCTTCTCCTCCAGAAGTTTATAAGCTAACAAGAGATACTGACAAGCAGACAAATAAGTTAATTGAATAGATAGAAATTAACAGAATGCTTATGGAAGCACTTGGGAGGACAGCTAGTCTTACAGCGGGTTTTTTGGACTATTTAAAAATTGATATTTAAAAATAAATGTCTATCTACTTTCCATATAGGAAAATAAAAACATCAGCTATTCAAATAGAATAATATGTAGAGAAGAATTTTAAGTAAATAAACAAAAACTCAAACTGTGACTGCCTAATACAACTTGTCAAATACATATTTTGCAAAAGCTGAGAAGACTGATCACTGTTTCTATATAAGTTAAAGCATAATAGATATTTTAGAAAGGACATATCCTTAGACTTCTATAATATGAAAACGTAAATAAAATATTATTTTAAAATAAGACTGTAATAATAATTATAATATTGCTATATGAAATTAGTACAAATGTCTACTGTGTTATATTCAGGTAAATGCTTAAAATATGGACCATTTCGGAAATACACTCAGAGATACCTCCATAGCTTAGACAAACAAATATTTTGCTATAGAATGTAAAAGACTGTCCAGTATTAAAATATTATAAATGTAATTTTTTCATTATTGAACATAGATACATAATAAACTGCATTAGTGTGGTGCATATTTTAAGTCCTAAAGTTAACCATTTTTGTGTTTTGTTTTTTTTTATAGGTTTTTTGTTTGCAAGGAATAGAGATTCATTCAGGTCCCTTCATTCAGAGAATGCTATGAAAATAAGGAAAACAGGAATCTCAGCCAGTCCTCATGGAAAGCCAGAAAAAAAAAAAGCTATTTTAAGCAAGACTAAGAAACACTGAATGTCAGGCCTTGTGGCAAATGGAATCCAGCCTTTGAGAGCCAATGCTGCTATTCAATTACCTCATTGCTTCCTCAGCTGCCTGGGCCCTATGCCTCCTCAGTCAGTATCTATTAGTTTCTACCTGTCTGGGATTCCTTTGATATCTTTTCACTACCAATGAGTTACTTTCTACGTGTCCCAACTCAATTACACCCAGGAGGAAGAGCTGATTAGTTCAGGTATCGGTGCCATTGTGAGGTAAGTCTGCCATGTCATGCTGTCTCAGGAGCCTCTGGATCCCTTGGAGTTGTGTGCCCACCCCAGTGAAATCACTGTGGCCAAGGTGGCAGGGTCAGGTGGTAGGCAACACGACCACTCATGAATAAACTGCTGCCTAGAGTCCTCTCTATAGGCCTTTATGAAATTATTGGTACTTACTTCTAACAATTCCAGTGTGTGACACAGCTGCTTTGTTGAATATTGACACAAGCACTCTTTATGCAATACACTATGGATTATTCTCAAAGGGCTTCAATTTTCTCTAGAAACCTGAGAAGCATATAGACAAAACTGAAACCAGAAGCAAGTTATTATCTTTTGTATCAAACAAAAATTTTTGAAATAGTAGCCAATATCTGGTATTGTATAAAGTAAATGAAATAAAAATAGGACTTAAGACTCTAGGGATTTACCAGATGAAGCTTTATCAACATAAAATAAAACAATTTATTGCCTCACTGAATTAACTAAAATGGGAGGGCAAGAAACATGCATTGAAATCAATATGTCAGTTAGTCAATATTTTCATTGGCACTCATGTGTTTTGGTTTTACTCAGAATAGACATGCCATAGATGGCAGTCATATAACTTGTTAATAATTTTAGATATCAAAAACCCATTTGCTAATATTTATTGACTGCTTATCATGTGTTACATACAAAATAACATGTAAAGTTATTTTGATAAGTTAACTTATTTAATATCTCAGCAAATATTAATTAGCTGTATTTACAGATGAGGAAAATAAGTCATATAGATGTTTAATATTTGCTCAATCAAGGTCAAATCACAGCTGCTAAGTGTTAGGGCCAGGACTTTGTTACAGGCACCCTGAGTCCTGACCCCATTCTTTTCATCATTACTGTTGCATACTGGCTCTTAGAGAGAGAAATGTTTAACGAAACAGGCTATCCTAACTTAGGAGAAAAAGGTTTGCTTCCTTGAGTGATCCTGCTGAGAAAATAAATTTTTCTTTTAAATATCTAGGCCATCAAAAAAGTTCAGGAACAGGAAAGAAGCTTTCCTGTTGCTACAAAAGGCAGGAAACAGGGAAGATGATTCTGAGGATTAATTTTTAGGGAGATTGGATTGTTCTGCCAATATTAAAACTCTTCCTAGTTTTCATACTCTAGATACATACACACATTACACCATCTAAAGTCCTTTCCTCCATTTTTGTTACTACCAAGGGCCCACTTTTAATTATTGTTTAAAAGTCATCTTTTGTACATAGCAATGCCTCTGTCCCATCTGGAATTAGTACTATGGGACCCTCTGTTAGCCAACTTGTGGAGGGTATCTGACTGTTTAGCCTCATGCAAGGTCCATTTTGAGATGGATGTAGGAACTGGGGAAAGCAGGAGTGAGAAAGGCTGCACACGTAAGTATGTATGTGTGCATAAGGCGAGGGAAGTGTCTCTACGTAGTGCTGGGATTGTCTGAAAACTGCCCGCTTAAATACAATGTCAGTGAGACTTGATTCACTCACCCTTACGCTTACTTGAAAGCAAGGATAAAAGAAACTGTAAAAGCCGTACATTTTATGTGACTCATTTTACTCTAAAAACCTGCTTTTCTCTAGGGTAAAAGAACTCTCTTTAATGGCCAGATTATTCTTTCTATCCCTACTGAAATATTGGCTACTAGAAGACATTCTTCAGCAAAACTAAATCATATGAAAACTACAGTCTGGCTACTTTGACAGTATGTTTGTCCCAACACCTGTCTGAAGTCAGATGTTCTGTGGGGTGACATCTTTCTCCACTAATGGTTTCTACAATGAAGTATTTTCCTTAAACATACCCCAAGAAACAAAGCTGGAAGGATGCAGAAATAGCATCATAGTTTGTGCCAACATTTTTCCTTCACCAGATTTCTTTGTTTTTCTTTTCATTTCTGTCCCAAATAATTTTTAACCCAGGAAATGGACTTCAGGTTTATTAAGTTCAGAAGCAGTTGTGGCTTCAATAAATTTTTGTCGTGTGTTCTTAGGATGTAACCCAGTTACAAGGTATTCAAGTGTCTTTGAGATCTGTTCCTAGTCTACCTTTATTGTTAAGATTATGTCTAGCCTCATGCTTTCTATATAGAAATATTCCAAACTTATAGAAAAATAAAGCAAGTATTATCATATTCATGTATCCTTCATCAAAAATAAATAAATGATAACATTCAGTGATGTTTTCTTCAGATCATCTTTTAAGGAAATAGATCTTTATTCATTCAACAAATATTTTTTGAGTACCTACTGTGAGCCAGCCACTCTTTTTCATACTTATGATGCATCTGTGAACAAAACAAACCCCAATAGCTGGTAGTAGGAAGTTTGCATTCTTAGTAAGTTATTTTTAAACCTTTTAGAAGAGAAAAGCTTCCTGTCCATTCCTACCTTTTCCTTCTATGGAAAGTAACACATTAGCACAGCAATGCTGACCTCTCCTGCTTCTTGCTTCTTTTGTGAGAAGGAAACATTTATCTTGTTGGTGAGTCTGGGAGAAGGAACTGGGTCTGGGTGTTCAGCTCTTTTTCTTCAGGCAGTAGAATCATGGGGCTGCTCTCCAGCAACAACACGTTAATTTTACAGGGAGAAGCTCTGATCCTACAGGAATGGTCTGTAAAGTTCAGAGCATAGACAAGTTTGTCTTATATTTACTTTCTATATTAAGAAGCTTATTTTGTTGCATTCCTGCATCACATACCTCAATCTAGACTTGATCAAAATAGAGGCAATAATATTTTGCTCTCTAGTTGCCAGATTTTTTGTTTATTTGTTACTTAGTCCTGAGGTAAGTAAAGGAGATATCATTTATTAGGACTTCTCAAACACCCCTATTCCTATTCCTCCTCCATTTTCCTCAGAGAAATAGCATCTTAATAGTGGTGCATATTCTTCTAGTCTACGGTTTCGTTTTTTGTTTTGTGTTATTTTTAACTACATTTGTATATAACCATAAAAAATTCAGTATTAGTTTATGTATTTTTAAACTTTAAATGTTCCACATAATATATATCATTTATAGCCTGTTTTTTTCACTGAATTTTGTTATTAAGTCTATCTATATTATTCTGTGTATAGCTATTGTGTTCATAATTTATATAATATTACATCATAGAATTTAACATAAATTTTTATCCATTTCCTCCATGATGGAACTTCTTTTGCTAGTCTTACATATTTGCTGACGCTATGCTTCAGTTCTCCTGATGTACAGTGTACTCAGCTCTGGGCCTTTGCACCTGCTGCTTCTTCTGCCAGGAAAAAGTGTCTCTACTCAGCTCATCTTCATTCCCATCCCCAGTGCTCACTGTCTGCCTAACTCCAATTTTTAGGACTCAGCTCAGATATCTCTTTTTTCATGAAGTCTTTCCTAATCGGTATCATGCCTTGCCTTTTCCAGATTGTTGTAAGAATTCATAATTCAACTATAAGATCTGAATTTGAAAGTGTTTTGTAAACTGGATTGAGTGCTATACATAAATGATGTATTTGTGAACTACATTTTGTAAATTCTCCATGTTAGATCTCAGCAAAATTAAAAGTAAAAGTAAACTTTGTTCAGATGTTGGTAGGTCCATTTCTCCAAGATTAGATTAGAAAGCTATTCGGTAATGAAACCAAATATGCATCTCATAGTCTGTTTTCTACACATTGCACTAAAGAATTTCTGATTAGAATAGAAAAATGTCCACTGATTTAAAATCTCTCAGTGATATCAATGATGAAGGACACAGGAAATGCAAGAAATTTGTCTTTTTTGAATTAGCAATTGGGCAACATTCTGTTTTAAATAAGGGACATTGCTTTGCTAAATGTACTTTATTTATTGTGATGGGTATACTCTAATTTAAATTATTTATGATGATACTTTATACTGTATTTCAAAGTTTGAGTAATAGGAGTCTTCACTGATGCTCTTTGCTATTAACTATTTGCTAAGAAGCATCACCATCACTGTTTTCAGTGAGGCTTTCCAGAATTAATAAAAGAATTATTATGCATTTAGCATTCATTATACATATCAAAATCAGTTGTGAGGAATATAAATCTCTATGCATAGCCCAGGGATGTTTCGTTTTATTGTATTATTTTTTATTTGAGATAAAGAAGTTTTTGTTTCTGATGCAAGCTGTTTTGTAAATAAGACTTGTTAGGGTTAATGAAGTAAGATGCAAAAACCTCTCCTGCTTTGTGAGAAGAATAGGCCACATAATGTTTCCAGGAGGAATACTCTGAAACCTTCATAAAACATTTATATCAGCTGGATAGAAAAAAAAGAAAAAAGAAAAAAACCTCCTTTAATAAAACATTTGCCCCGTTACACTATGCCCCCATGAGAATTTTATTTATTTGAGAATCATACAATAAATTTCATGTACATTTTGCAAAGAATGAGTCCATACCAGTGACTTCATGTAAAAAAAACCAAACAGCCTTTGGCACAATGAAAGTGAGGACTTTGGCAGAAACATAAACGTTAGTCTGTTGTCCAAGGTTTATATGTATGCCATTCCGAGTTTGGGTTCTAAGATCTATGTTAAGCAATCGGTCTCAAATTATATGATAAATAAGAGAAAGCTTATCCTTATTTAACTTTCTGAGTGAGGGGTTAGTAAAACTATAAAACTAAAAACTTATAATGGGGAATAATAAATGAACATATTCACAGAATAACCACACAGCAAATTTAATTTGCAGTATTATTTTGATTATATTAAATGCTGTATATAATTTAGCTGGAAGTTTAGCAATATGCTGGAATTTTGGAAAGGAATTTTAAAATAGTATAAAGTACTTTTTGAAAAGTCTCTAAATAAAAAATAAATTTAAAAATCACAGAAGAAAAAACTATATATTACTGCATATATGTGTATATATGCATAATTTCATAAATTCCAACAAAATATTATTTCTGGTCAGCTTTTGGTGGAGCAGTATTCAGTTAAAGTTTATATACCTCGAGTCAAATATCCCATCCTTCTTGAGGAAATGTTAAAATGTTGAACATCTATATTCTCCACAAGTAAATAACACATTATATGGCTGCATTATGACCAGATTATATCTATTAGTTACTGCTGTGCACCATGTAAATCTCTAAATTCTCCTGGGAAATGAGGAAATCATTTCAGACTTCAATAACTAACAATCAGTTATTGCTCTGGGCAATAATAAAACTGAATGCAATTACCTAAAGTGAAGTTAACAGTGTAACAAATGAAATACAGATTATTTTTTTCCTCTCTTAAAATAAATGTAGCATCTCCTCATCCCACACTACCGTGTATTATAATAGGGTCTTCTAAAGAATGTATTGTCTACATAGTCTATTTTGAGATTTGAAATATATGTGATTAAAAGTTATAAAATTATATTTTATGGTATCACTTGGCTAGTCAAAACAGCAACAACAATTACAAAACAAACAAACAAAAAGCAAGATCCATAAAACTGCAGAATGTAAAACATTTATTGTATTTTATTTATTTATTTTTTTGTTTATTTTTTTTAGAGGGCAGTGTCACTGGCCCTCATAGGTGGGATCTGAACCGGTGCCGCTGGCGTCCCAAGCCAGCTCTTAACCACCGTTCCACTCTGCCAGCCCTATTTTATTTTTAAAAGATTTATTTGACAGACATATGTCTATAAAAATATTGTATTTTACCAATGGAATATTAAAACTCTTTTGTAGTCTTTGTTCATATAGCAAAATGACTAAGATGAACAATGATAAAATCTTTTCCAGAGTTAGCTATAATGGGCTTACATATATATCATTAGTCTACATTGTTAAGGTGTTTATAAATGAATATTAAAAAGAGAAAGAAGTAGTCCACAATAATTGCTAATTTACAAATTTTACTTATAATTTCTTTTTTTATAACTTTATTTATTTACCCAAAATTGATTTTAAATTTATTATTTGCATATATTTTCTATTTGTCACAACAAAATGCAATTATACTAAAAGGGGTTTCCCAGTAGGAAGTTAATCCTGCTGTTTCACATTTTGTTGAACTAATTGTAGTCTGTGTTTTGGCATAGACGACTCCTAAAACAGTAGATTTTCTGGCAATTTGGCTGTTAGCACACATTTGATGGTGAATATAGTCTTCCATTAGCTTTGTATTCAAATAGCACTGCCAAAGTATTTTTCATGTTCTTTACTCATTTTTGGTTGTTATAAATCCTTGGAGGCTTGAAATTGACATCTGTTTTCTGAAGTAATCCTTTCTGTTTCCTCTGTATGGGCACATACTGCCTTTTATTGTAGGGTTGTTTATTAGAGTTGGGCTGCTAGCAAATATTATTACTTAAGAAAAATGGATTGTTTTGTGGGGAAAGAACACATAGGAAAACTACATAAATAATGTTACAAAAGGATATGTAAAAATTGGCACCTACAACCACTGACAGCATCTGCTTAATTGCATATTTATATTCTGTAGTTTTATTATATGTTGAATAATTTGAGGGATGCTTCTGTTTCATGGACCACACAGTATTTGAAAATCAAATTCAAATCTTTATTGAATTTACTTGTCTGGAAACCCTATTTTAATTCCTTTATCTCATTCAAGTTGGATTCTCTTTTCCTCCTTCACAATATCTCTTCCTACTGTCATCCTTCCTTCCATTAGCATTTATTGACCACATACTGCATTCTAGGCTCTGTTAGCTGACAAAGGCAGTCCCAAGGTCAGTAAGACATGGTCCCTAAACACAAGAAGATCAACATCTAATAAGGAATAGAGACACATAAACAACAACGACAATTACTTTTTAAGTTGGATGAGAGACAAGCCAAATATTTAAAATGTTCCTGAATAAAAGCTTATTAGGACATTTCCTGGCCCCGCAAAAAGTGGTAATCATTCTAATGCAAAAAGAAAAGTTCAAATAATCTTTGCTCTCTCATCAAAATTCTTGGCTCAAGACTTGTAGGATATGATTAACCCATCTTATTTCAAGAATCCAAAATTAGTTCATATTTCCACCCACCCATTTCTAATTCCTAGCTCATTCCTCTGGCTTTTTCTAAATTTCTTGCCTTAATAGTCATTCAGTAGAGTTTCTTTATACCCTTTCTAGGTACTTTTCTCTAGCTTACAGATATTTCCTCTCTCTCTCTATCCCAGTTCCCCATCATCCATTTCTGTCTTCTGCTCTCAACATTTGCATATATTTGGCTTTTATATATTTGCAGTTACAAGTAGGAGGGTAATGGGAAGAGAATGGGCTTTAGGTTTAGAATAAGTTTGAATCCCATCTCTGCCAAATAGTAGTTGTGTTACTTGAAGCAAGTCTCTTAACCTCATTTGTTCTCAGTTGCTTCATCTATAAAATAGGGTTAATTCCCACTATACAGTTTTGTGGTAATGGTTTAATGATCAAATGTTTGTAAAGTACAGCTCAGTGTTTGACATGTGGTAAGTGCTTAATTGATGGTGTTCCTCTTCCTCTTTCTCTTCTGCCCTCCTCATGAATTGTGTCCCCACCAGACCCACATTGCTAAAATCTCCACTTTCCTGTCCCTTCCACTATCCCTCTGACCAGGGAAGGAAATCTGAAAATGCTCATGTTGTTCTATGACACTACTTTATTAAAAAGAAATAAAATGTTTTTAACCTAAAGTTTATGTTTGAGTTGCTGTTACCACAACCACCATTAGGTTTTCTCATTTGCATCAATTTTACTTAAAGTCTTTTAATTTAAAAATTGATATGTATTTATTATAATTTGTACTTCCTTTTAATTTTAATGACTGAATATTTTAGAAGAAAAATGTCAGTTTTGAACATATATTCAAATAATTTCTAAATTTTACCTACTTTATTTTCTATTTTGATTTCATTTTTTTTTTTTAAATTGGGGAATTGGGGGAGGAGAGCAGTGTTGGGGAATTGGGAAGGGGGACCGGCCAAGTTGTTGTTCCTCAATCTTAGTTGTGGAGGGCACCAGTTGCCATCTGGCTCCCCGTTGGCAGCTCATAGTCTCTACACTCAAGGTGCTGTGTTACAATCTTAATTGTGGGTGGGCGTAGCCACCATCCAATGTAGGAGTTGAACCAGCAGCCTTGTTGTTAAGAGCGCATGCTCTATCCACTGAGCCATCAGGTGGCAGCTCTGCTCAAAGTGCTGAGTTCAGTCTTAGTTGCTGGTGGGCATAGTCCACCATTGAACAGGCAGTCTTGTTAGGAGCACATGCTCTTACCAGCTGAGCCATCCTGCCACTTGTTGGCAGCTCAGTGGCAGCTCAGCTCAGGCGCAGCATCACTGACCTATGTGGGAATTGAACCAGTGGCCCCGTTGCTCAGAGCTCACAGTCTTAAGCTAACTCTTAACCAACTGAGACACTAGGCTGGCCCTGATTTAAATATTTTGAATACATATATATTTTAAAAATTCCTGTAACATTGTCTTGATCATTGAGAATGCGTACAAATGGAAAACATGATAGAAACTGAAAGCATAAAAGTGGAGTTAAGAAAAGAACAAATATGAAAGAAATAGAACACCTGTAGAGAGATTTGATCAAATCTTTAAAAACTGTAAACAATAAAAGAGGGCAGATTTTTACTTGTGTGACCGACATCAAATTCACATATAAGGCATTATATATTTTTTATGTAATGGAAATTTAGTAAATCTCAAAACATTGAAAAGGAAAAAGAAAATTTTCCTTAAATTTACAACTTGATCAGATGAAATCTCTGCAAACCCATATTCTTTATTAAAAGATTTAAACGCTGGTCAACAATGAGAATAAACAATTATTTATGTCAAATTCACCACTCAGAAGCAACAATTCCAATTATGGCCTGCTCATGAGATTAAGAAAGTTATATTAATGAAGTCAATAAATGAGAGCTTTTCTGTTTTTATTTGGTGATAGTTCTGAAACATGGCTATGAAGACTTTCTGACTTCATAAACTGTTTCTAGCAAAATATGATCCACTTCAAAGTATTAATTACAATATTTCTTTGGATAAACATTTACCAAATTCCTTTAGGTGGAGAAAGAAACTGGAGTATATATTTAGAAGACTAGGTATTTTTTAACTTCTGTCATAAGTTTCAGTTCCAATAGTCAAGTCTATCTTTGACCAATAGAACAAAACACATAGGGTTTCAAATTTTAAAAAATTAATAAGGTGTCATTTGCACATAAACACAAACCATCACTAGAACTCTACCAAAGATTTAATAAACAACAATAGCTAGTATTCAACAAAGACAAGTAAACAACACTACAGAGCACTAGCAATGATGGTCTTAATAGAATAATATAATAGATTTGCCTAAATATAGGCATGTACAACAATTCTTCTCAGGACTAACAGCAAAATATTTACTGAAAGAAAAGAAAAAAAGCAGTTTTAGATTTGGTATAAACAATTTCAAAATGTGATGCTAGAAGAGCCAAACACGTAAGACAGATAAAAATAATAAAAAAATTATCACTGTCTAGAATGAAAAATTCAATATTTACTAATTTAAAAGAAAAACAAATCATATATTAAATTTTGAAAGCTAAATATTGTTCAATTTAATTAGAGGGTACCACATACAAAGGTCAAATTTAACAAGCAGCAAATACTATATGTATCATTGAGTTACCAGAAGAAGACAAATAATTCAAAATCAGTGACTATTTCATTAGTTTTACACTTATTACAAACACATTTGTTTTGATTCAAGAGAAGAACTGAGAAAAAAACTTTTTAATTTTAAGCAAAGATTGTTGAACCTATGACATGGTTGATAAAAAAGGAACAATTTAATCAACAATAGAAAATTTGTGTCACATAGGGCATAGAGTTTGAATTTATTACTAGGAAAGATGGCATCAACTATGCTGGTGGTGATGATATTCTTCAGAATAATTCAAGTTATATTTAATAACGTCTGCGTTTGCTACAGATTGAAAATATTTCAAGTTTGACGGTATATCCACTCTTGAATGCTGGAGGGGAATACCTACTAAATGCTGTTAAACTAATTATGTTTTATATTTTTTTATTCAACATTTCAGATGTCCCAGAAGAATGTGATCTGACTCATATCTGTCTCTTCTCTTACTCTCTTACACACACACACACACACACACACACACACACACACACACACACACACACATACAACTCAGAATTTTACTAAGCATTACCAAACTCTTTGTAAATACTAGTCTGTAGCTCTCTGGAGCTGGATACTGGTCTTCACTGTATATTCAGCACCTTGGATGCCTAGATCATAATAGGCACTAAATAAATAATCTTTTGTGCATAGATGAACCATGCTTTCTCATGTCTTTACGATTTTGAATCTCATAGTCCTATAAGTCCATATCCCTGTGCCAAAGACATTTTCCCTTTTCTACCGAGAGATTTGCTAATGGTCTCAAGAGGCATTTTTATAACATTTTCCTTCAACTCTGAGATGTTCTTTCTTCACTACTCCCAGTACCCCTTGGTCTTTACCAATTGAAACATATTTGCCTCTCTTGGGAATGTTGATTTACTTGTCTGACTTTACCACTGAAGCATGAGTACCTTAAAGTTGTCATTTCATCTTTGAACTTCATGCCTAAAATAGTAATGAGGGTAGGACTGCTATAACTATTTTTTGAAATAAATAAAAACTAATGAAATTACTATATTTTTTGCATTTGAGATACCAGTAATTATTTTTACTCAAATGGTATTGTAATTATATACTTACCTACAACTCACTTTATGTTATACATAAAATACTTTTCCTTTTCACAAAATGCAGAAGTTTTGTTTTTATCATGGTAGTTCGCAAATTTCTTGAAAGTGTCTTTGATGAATTATAAAGTACAAAAGTATAAAAACTACTGATGTCGCTTAATATTCTGCCTTTTTACTGTGCTAACACGAACGCTTTAGAAATTTCCCGATCTCTATCAGTAAACTGCTTTATTATCAAACAACCTATCCACTGAATGTAAATCCTCACACTGAAGCTTAACCTCATTTTCCTTTCCGTCTACATTTTTATGTTACTAAAAATTAACGGAAAAATCAATATGGAAAATGAATTAAAATATATCAGTGTTAAGGAGGCTAATTATTTAATATTGATTACATAATATAATCATTATTCATTCACCCTTTATCCCACAAACACTTATTGAGGGATTATTAAGGGCCAAGCACTGGGGACCTCATACAAGATAAAATATGAACAAATTAAAGTTACTGTTTATTGAAATTTTCACAGAAAAAGTTTGGGGGTTGACTGTAATTTATATTTTTTCATTTGCATTGATAATTTCTTGTTTCTCATACTGATCACACACACACTACACACACACTCTGACAATTAAGTTCATGAACTCATCTTAGAAAAAGTGCTACATACCTCATTGCTGAATATCACTATGATCTCCTTCAAAGTACTCCCCTTGGGAAGCTAGGCACCAACACCAGCACCTACTCCACCCTTCAAAGCAATTTTGGAACTGTTTTTCTGGAATGGCCATCAGAACTATAGTTGTATTACATTTGATGTCCTGAATGTCATAAAAATGTCTTTCTTTCAATATTTCCTTTATCTTTGGGTAAAGAAAGAAGTCATTGGGGGCCAGATCAGGTGAGTAGGAAGGGTATTCTAATGCAGTTATTTGTTTACTGGCTAAAAACTCCTTCACAGACAGTGCTGTATGTACTGGTGCCTTATTGTGATGCAAGAGCCACGAATTGTTGATGAAAAAAGTTCAGATGTCTAATTTTTTCATGCAGCCTTTTCAGCACTTCCAAATAGTAAATTGGGTTAACTGTTTGTCCAGTTGGTACAAATTCATAATGAATAATCCCTCTGATATCAAAAATGTTTTGCAACAGGTTTGTAAACTTAATCGTCAGACTGCGTGCGCGTGTGTGTGCCTGATATACACAAATGTTTAGAAAATTAATACTGTAAATAACTAATTTGTCTGCATTAATGAGTGTTATAACATTTCTGAGTCTTACTTTATTTTATTTTTATAAGTGTTGTTTTATTGTTGGAAATTTTAAAATATTCTTTCTTGGTATATTATACCCAGAAAATTGCTCTGAAATCAAATTGAAATTCTTTATACTTATGTTCTGATGATTGCATATATCAAGAAAACCTAAGGAATCAAAATAAAAATTTTAAAAACTACTAGAACTAATGAGCGATTTAGTAGGAGTTGGATTCCTTCTTCTAGGAATTTAAATCTCCACAGTGGTAGATAAAACAGGAATTGAGTCCTTCTGTTAAATGTAACCTAAAAAATAATTCATAGATCAGTGCTCCTGAGATTCTCTAACTGATGTTTCTCAAATCTATGACCCAGCAATAAATTTTTTTATGGCTTAAGTTAATCAAAGTCAGTTTTTGTCACTTGATATCAGTACATTTTACCTGGTGCAATCAGTAAAATTTGATTTATAACCAATAACATAGATGGATCTTTGGCAAACCTGACCAAAAAATACAGAGAAAAGAAAAAGAGAAATCACAGGAAATAAAAGAGGAACATCACAGCAAAAATAGCGTCAATAGTTGTACCACAATTGAATGGAATTCTTAGAGAAGCAAATGTTCTGGTTACTTTAATTTTGTTATTGACAAATACAAAAGAAGTTCCCAACACTTAACAAAATCTTCATGAAATATATTTCTTAATTTTATTTTTTACAAAGCAATGTAAAGAGCGTAATATATGATTTCTTTAGTGATTCTAGTATTGTGTTCTAATCTTATCACATCCTGACCAGTGCTGAATATTATTATACTAATATTGTTTTTTAATCTATGTTTTTATGAATTGCCCTCTTATGATCTAAGTTATTGAAGTATTAGTATTTTTTTAAATCAGGTATTACAAATTCTTTACTAAAGTCATTAATAGTTGTGGCAATCTTACCATTATTTGCGGCTTTGCTTATAAATATCTGATTTTATTTTCTCATAAATGATTTTTTTTTTTAATAGGCAAATGTATCTTTCTTGATGGTATCTTCACTTACTTTTAGGCTTAAATGATTCTGGTTATCCAGATATTCTGCCACGTTTTATTCCAGATTGTCAAAATTTCTTCTATTGTTTAGTTTTAACTTTTGATATACTTGGACTTTATTTTCATTTTGGTGATGAATTGTAAATCTAAATTGATTTTTTAAAATAGAAACACATTTTATAGACTAATTTTTCCATTCTTGACACAAAATGTTATCTTCAGCACAGATTAAATTAAAAGCTTGTGGCTAAAGAGTTTGTGTATGGATTGTCTGTTCGCTTTTACTGATTTGTCCATACATTTTAGATCTTTAGTACATTAATTTATTTAGTTCTTGTTCATAACTTTTCCAAATAAAATTTAGTATAGTTTTTGTATACTCACAGTCAACATTGAATAAATCACTGATGTATGTTGGTTGGAACAGAACTAAAATTACAGATTGCAGAACAGGGGTAGACATCTTACTTATAATCACTTCAAAATGTATTCATCATATAATATTCCATGGTATAAGAATTTGAATGAGATATAATCCCTGATTTTGAGAAATTTATGATAAATAAAATTTACTAAGTGTTCAGAGAGAAGTATCTTTTGTTGTAATGAGAACACAGAGAACTGATACATAGGCCAAACTGTGAGTCTTGGAAAGCTCCTGGAAACAGATGGTGTTTCTCATGACGTATTTATTATTAAATGTTACTCAAGTAAATGTTGGGGATCAACTAGAACAGAGACAATCTGAATAATTTTAAATAACTTAAATCACTGAACAAATTATTACACTTGAAAATAAAATTGACTTTATGTTTTCTAGTATGGAA
Source organism: Aselliscus stoliczkanus (assembly GCA_033961575.1). Taxonomy (NCBI): domain Eukaryota; kingdom Metazoa; phylum Chordata; class Mammalia; order Chiroptera; family Hipposideridae; genus Aselliscus; species Aselliscus stoliczkanus. The sequence goes on from CM066731.1 coordinate 39,242,623, forward strand.
GTAAAACATAAATCTACCTAATTAATATAGTGAATTTTTTTATTTAAATGCAAGGAGAGCTAGTATGAATTTAAACAACTATGTACATATATAAACATACATCCTTTCCCCCCTTTCTCTTTCTTCTTGTGACAATAAAAAGAATAAAGAATAAAAAGAATATAAATTCTCAGTTGGGAGATAATAATTTTAGACAATATAAATAAATATATAGGAAAAATTAAAATCCCACAAATGTTTCATCCAAAGATAATACTGAGAGCCATGTAACATATCTACATCTGTATTTGTGTCTGTATCTATATCAATATTGAGATCACAGTAAATATACTGTTTATTAGCCTTTTTTTTTCACTTGAGAAGTCATCTCTATGTTTTAAATATTCTTCAAAAATAAGATTTAAATAGGCACATAGGATCCCAAAATATGAACACGTGGTGAAGGTCTTTGCATTAAAATTAGGATAGGTAATTTTTCTAATCGTCATTTTCACAAAATTATGATTTTCATTTCTTCTGATGAATCATATATTTACCTGCTATAATTTTGATTATTAACTGTGCCAACCAGTAATTTCTGGTAATAGCTCACCATAAACTAAGCTGCTTCTTCAATTAATTAATTAATTTATTTATTTATTGTAACTCTATACTTTATTATTATTTTTAAAATTTTATGTTCTATATTAGTTTCAGGTGTGCAAAACAACATAATGATTAGACATTTACATCCTCCACAATTCTACTATCCCTCTGACATAATTTATGGTTGTTACAATACCATTGACTATATTCCCTATGCCCTATGGGGTGTAAAAAAAGAATATATATATATATATATATATATATATATATATATATATATATATATACACACACATACATACACACACACACACACACACACACACAATGGTTGACATTCAGTATTGTTCTATTTCAGCTTCAGGTGTACAACACAGTGGTCAGACATCTACACAGTCTATGAAGTGGTCTCCCTAATAAGTCCAGTGCCCATCTAGCACCTTACATAATCTTTACAACATTACGATTATATTCCTCAAACCATAATTCATACCCCCATGACAATATTGTGACTACTAATTTGTGCTTTCTAATCCCTTCCCCCATGCCCCAAATCCTCCTCCCATCTAGCAACCATCAGTTTTTTTCTCTGTATCTCTGAGTCTATTTTTGTTTTGTTTGCTCTTTTATTGTGTTCCTTAGATTGCATATATCAGTGAGCTCATTGGTATTTGTCTCTCTCAGTCTGACTTATTTCACTTAGCATAATATTCTCTAGGGCCATCCATGTTGTTGCAAATGGTAAGATTTCATTCTTTTTAAAATTTATTTTAAAGATTTTTTGGAATTGGGGGAAGGGAACAGTGTTGGGGAATCTGGGAAGGGGAGCTGACAAGTTGCTGTCAGCCCACGTTGGTATTATCATTGTGCTCTTCCTGGGTGAGGCAGTTGCTCGCCGGCCATTGGATGGCCACTCACGGTGGCTCATGGCAGCTCACTCCAGCTGCTTGCCACTCACGCTGGATGCCAGACAATCATGGTAGCTCACAGCAGCCCACTGCAGCAGGGGCTGCAGTCCTATGCTGTTGCTGGCAACTCACGGTAGCCCAGCTCCAGGTTGAGCTGCTGTTCACCATCTTAACTGTAGAGGGTACAGCATCACTGGCCCTCATGTGGGATCTGAACTGGGGCCCTGCTGCTCAGAGCTGGTGTCCCAAGCTAACTCTTAACCAATGTGCCACTTGCCACTGGACTGGCCCAAGATTTCATTCTTTTTATTTAATTAAATTAATTAAATTAATTAATGTGAATGCATCTGGTCCAGGACTTTGTTTCTTTGTAGCTTGTAGCTCGCCTGGTGGCGAGCTCTTAACCAACTGAGCCACCAGGCCGGCCCTTAAGATTTCATTCTTATTGATGACAGAGTAATACTCCATTGCATATAAATGTACCACAGTTTCTTTATCCAATCATCTATCAATGAGCATTTCAGTTGTCTCCATATCTTGGCTATTGTAAATAGTGCTGCCATAAATATAGGGGTGCATATATTTTTTTCGAATTAGCATTTTGGATTTCTTTGGATAGATATCCAGAAGTGTAATTGCTGGGTCATAAAGTGGTTCAATTTTCAATTTTTTGAGGTACCTCTACACTGTTTCCAAAGTGGCTGCGCCAAACTCCAATCCCACCACCACCGTCTTGCCAGCATTTGTTGTTTATTGATTTATTGTTGATAGCTATTCTGACTGGAGTGAGGGGGTATCTCATTGTGGTTTTTATTTGCATTTCTCTAATGATTAGTGACATTGTGCATTTTTTTCATATGACTGTTGGCCATCTGTATATTCTCTTTGGAGCAATGTCTCTTCATGTCCTCTGCCCATTTTTTAATTGGGTTGTTTGTTTTTTTAGTGTTGAGTTGTATAAATTTTCTTATAAATTTTGGATATTAACTCCTTATCAGATGTATCATTGGAAAATATCTTCTATTCAGTAGGATTTTTTTTTATTGATGGTTTCTTTTGCTGTGAAAAAAAACTTTTAGTTTGATGTAATCACACACGTTTATTTTTTTCTTTTGCTTCCCTTGCCCAGGAGAATGTATCACTAGAAATATTACTAAGAATAACGTCTGCAAATTTACTTTCTATATTTTCTTTTAGGAGTTTTATGTTTCAGGATCTTATATTTAAGTCTTTAATCCATTTTGAATTTATTTTTGTGTATGGTGTAAGAAGGTGGTCCACCCTCACTTTGTTGCATGTGTCTGTCCAGTTTCCCCAGTACCATTTATTAAATAGACTGTCTTAACCCCACTGTAAGTTCTTGTTTCCATTGTCAAAGTTTAAATGACTGTATAAGCATGGATTTATTTTCTGGGCTCTCTATTCTTTTCTATTGAGCTATGTGTCTGTTTTTATGCCAATACCATGATGTTTTGATTACTATAGACTTGTAGTATGCTTTGATGTTAGGTAGCGTGATAACTCCCACTTTGTTCTTATTTTTCAAAATTACTGTGACTATTCCAGGTCTTTTATAAACTATAGGATTATATGTTCTAGTTCTATGAAAAATGTCATTGGTGTTTTGATAGGGATTGCATTGAATCTGTATACTTCTTTAGTAGTATGGACATTTTAATTATATTAATTATTCCTATGGATGAGTCTGGTATATGTTTCCATTTATTTGTATTTTCCTTAATTATCTCTTCAATGTCTTATAATTTTCTGATTATAGGTCTTTTAGTTCCTTGGTTAAATTTATTCCTAAGTATTTTTTTTTTTGATGCAACTGTAAATGGGATTATATTCTTAATTTCTCTTTCTGATAGTTTGTTATTAGCGTATACAAATGCAACCAACTTCTGAATATTAATTTTGTATCCTGCTACTCACTAAATTCATTTATCAGTTCTAATAGTTCTTTGGTGGAATCTTTGGGGTTCTCTCTATATAGTATCATGTTACTGGCAAATTATGAGAACTTTATATCCTCCTTTCCAATTTGGATGTCTTTTATTTCTTTTTATTATTGCTGGAGCTGGAACTTCCAGTATTATGGTGAATAAAAGTTGGGAAAGTGAGCATCCTTGTCTTATTCCTGATCTTAAGGGGGAATGCTTTTAGCTTTTCCTCATTGAGTACAATGTTAGCTGTGGGTTTGTTATATATGGCCTTTATTATGTTGACATATGTTCCCTCTATTCCCACTTTGCTGAGAGTTTCTATTATAAACGGATGCTGGATTTTGTCAAGCATTTTTTCTGCATTTATTGATATGATTTTATTTTTCATTTTGTTAATGTCATATATCATGTTACCTGATTTGCAGATATTGAACCAACCTTGCACACTAGGAAGGAATCCCACTTGATTGTAGTGTATGATCTTTTTAATGTATTGCTGAATTCATTTTGCCAATATTTTGTTGAGGATTTTTGCATCTATGTTCATTAGGGATCTCAGTCTATAGTTTCCTTTTTTTGTAGTGTCTTTGTCTGGTTTGGGGATCAGGGTAATGGTGATCTCATAAAATGAACTTCAGAGCCTTCCTTCATTCTGGATTTTTAGCAATAGTTTGAGGACAGTAGGTGTTAATTCTTTTTTGGATGTTTGGTAAAATTCACTTGTGAATGCATCTGGTCCAGGACTTTGTTTCTTTGTAGCTTGTTGATTTTTTATTCAATCTCGCTGTTAGTAATTGGTCTGCTCAGATTTTCTGTTTATCCTTGATTCAGCCTTGGAAGAGTGTATGCCTCTAGAAAATTATCCATTTCTTCCAGATTATTTAATTTGTGTACATATCGTTGCTCATAGTATTTAATTAAATTTTTGTGTATTTCTGTGGTGTCTGTTGTCAATTCTTTTTTTTTTTTTTTTTTTTAGCTGAGCCATCCTGCCACCTGTTGGTAGCTCAACGGCAACTCAGCTCGGGCTGGCATCGAACTGCCATTGCTCAGAGCTCAGCTCACACTCATGAGCGAGCTCTTAACCAACTGAGCCACTCGGCCGGCCCTCAATTCTCTTTCATTTCTGGTTTTATTTATTTGGGTTCTGTCTCATTTTCTTAAAGAGTTTGGTTAAAGACTTGTCAATTTTGCTTATCTTTTCACAAAAACAGCTCTTGGTTTTGTTGATTTTTTTGTATTCTTGCTTTCAGTCTTTATTTCATTTATGGAGCTGTCTGATAAATCATGATGCATGTTTACAACAGATGGCACTAGTTCATTTTTGGAAGTACTAGGGTTATTTGCATCTATGTTATTGCTGTCATTTGACAGCTGTCAGTTCTAGCTCCATTCTAAAAAAAAAAGTTGAGCGATTTGGTTGAGCTTTGGAGATTTTACAAGTGGAAGGTGGAAGACCAAACTGTGCATTTTTGCCATATTTTACTGGTTTACTTCCATAAAGGGAAGAATGCATGTCAAGCTTGTGAAAAGTTGCATAAAGTTTATGGTGACAATGCTCTACAAGAATGTCAGTGCTAATGATGGTTCACAAAATGCTGGTGATTTTCATCTCAACCACGCTCCTCGGTCAGGGAGGCCCACCGAGGTTGAAGACTACAAAATAAAGGCATTGGTCGAGTCAAACCCATGTTACATGACATGAGAGATTGCATAAACATTGAACATCCATCATTCAAGCATTCATGACCACCTGAAGAAGATGAGATATATAAGCAAGCTCAATATTTGGGTTTTGCATGAACTCAAAGAAGTTCATTTGACAGCACATATAAACATCTGCAATATGTTCATGAAACATGAGGAAAATTATCCTTTTTTGAAGTGACTGATAACTGGTGATGAGAAGTGGATTGTTTACAACAATGTGGTGCACAAACGGTCTTGGTCCCGATGTGATGATTTGCCTCAAATTACATCGAAAGCAGACATTCATCAGAGGAAGGTTATGCTATCAGTGTAGTGGGATTTTAAAGGTGTCGTGTTTTTGAGCTCCTACCAAGGAACCAAACAATCAATTTGAATGTGTACTGTTGGCAATTGGATAGTCTGAATGGATCCATCATCCAGAAACGTCCAGAGCATCTTAATTATAAAGGAATTGTGTTCCATCACGACAATGAGAGACCACACATAAGTTTGATCACCCGTCAAAAATTATTGGAGCTTGGATGGGATGTGTTGCCACACTCACCATACCACCATAGTCGCCTGACTTTGCACAATCAGACATCCATTTGTTTCACTCTCTTCAAAACTCCTTGCGTGGTATAACATTCAATTCAGATGAGGTTGTAAATCAGCATCTTGTTCAGTTTTTTGCAAATAAAGACAGGTCCTTCTATGAACAAGGAATTATGAAGCTCACTGAAAGATGGCAAAAGGTAACTGAACAAAATGGGCAATATATCATTGATTGATCTTTGTTCTTTATATAAATAAATGACCTTTGAAAAACAGACAAAATACATCATGGCTTTTTCAACAACCCAATACTTTGGGGCTGATATTTATTATTTCCTTCCTTGTACACACTTTGGGCTTTGTTTGCTCTTCTTTTTCCAGTCTAACAACAGACTGTTGATTTGAGATTATTTTTGTTTCTTTAAGTAGGCCTGCATTGCTATTGCTATGAATTTCCCCCTGAGGACTGCTTTCAACACATCTCATAGATTTTGGGTCAGTCTGTTTTCATTTTTATTTGTCTCAAGGTATCTTTTGATTTCTTTCTTGATCTCATTGTTGACCCATTCATTATTTACTATCATGTTATTCAGTCTCCATGGGTTTGTATGTTTTTCAGGTTTTTTTATTTTTGTTTTTTGTTTTTGGTAATTGATTTCTAGTTTCATAGCACTGTGGTCAAAGAAGGTGCTTGATATGATTTCAATCTTAAATGTATTGAGACTAGTTTTTGGCCTAGCATTTGTGGTCTGTCTTGGAAACTGTTTCATTTGCACTTGAAAAGAATGTATATTCTGCTGTTTTAGAGAGAAATGCTCTAAAAATATCAATTAAATCCATCTAGTCTAATGTGTCATTTAAGGCCACTATTTTTGTATTGATTTTCTGTTTGGTGGATCTGTCCATGGGTGTCAGTGGGGTGTTACTATTATTTTGTTACTGTTGATCTCTGTCTTTAAGTCTGTCAATATTTGTTTTATATATTAAGGAGCTCCTATTTTGTGTGCATAGGTGTTTACTAGGGTTATGTCTTCTCGTTGGATTACTTCAGTTATTATTATGTAATGCCCTTCTTTGTCTTTTATTCTAGTCTTCATTTTAAAGTCTATTTTGTACAATATAAGCATTGCTACTCCAGCATTTTTCTCATTTCCATTTGTGTGAAATATCTTATTCCATCCCTTTACTTTCACTGTGTGTGTCTTTCAGTCTGAGGTGGTTGTCTTGTAGACAGCATATGCATGGGTCTTGCATTCTTATCCACTCAGCTATCCTATGCCTTTTGATTGGAGCATTTAATCCATTTACATTTAAAGTGATTATTGATAGGTATATAGTTATTGCCATTTTATTATTTGAGTTTCTGGTCTTCGTTAGTTAGTTTGTTTTCACCTGTCTTCTCCTTAAAGAAGACCTTTTAATATTTCTTGTAATACTGGCTTGGTGGTAATAAATTCTTTCAGCTCTTTTTTCTCTGGGAAGCTCTTTATCACTCCTTCAATGATAGCCTTGCTGGGTAGAGTATTCTTGGTTGTAAGCCTTTGTTTTTCATCACTTTGAATATTTCTGGTCATCCCTTTTGGACTGTGAAGTTTCTATAGAAAAATAAGCTGATAAGTCTTGTGGGAACACCCTTGTAAGTAACTAGCTGTCTTTCTCTTGCTGCTTTTAGGATTCTTTCCTTGTTTTTAACATTTGCAATTTTAACTGTGATGTGTTTTGGTGTGGGCCTGTTTCGGTTCATCCTTTTGGGGACTGTCTTCATTTCCTGTGCTTGTATGTCAATTTCCTTCACCAGGTTAGGGAATTTTCGGTCATTATTTCTTCAAGTATGTTCTCAATTCCTTGCTCCCTCTCTTCTCCTTCTGGTCCTCCTATGATTCAAATGTTTTGACCTTGGTATTGTCCCACAGGTCTCTTAAACTATCTTCATAGTTTTTTATTCCTTTTGTTGTTCTGATTAGGTGTATTTTACTACCTTGTCTTCTCCATTGCTGGTTCGCTCCTCTGCTTCATTTAATCTGCTGTCGATTCCTTCTAGTGTAGTCTTCATCTCAGTTGTTGTATTCTTTACTCCTGAATGATTCTTTTTCATGGTTTCTATGTCCTTCTTTATGCTTGCTATCTCTTTGTTGAAATTTTTACTAAGTTCCCTAAGCATTCTTATAATCAGTGTTTTAAACTCTGTCTCTGGTAGGTTGCTTGCCTCCATTTCATTTAGTTCCATTTCTAGAAGTTTTTTCTGTTCTTTTATTTGGGATACGTTTCTTTGTTTCCTCATTCTGACTGCTGCTCTGTATTTGCTTGTATGTACTAGGAAGATCTCCTATGTCTCTCAGTCTTTGCTGAGCAGCCTTATGTAGTATGTGTCCTGTGTTGTCAAATTGTGCAGTCTCCCTAATTTCCTCTGTGTGTATTCAGAAGTGTACCTACTGCTTTGTGTGTTCTTTTGTAGTTGAGACTTAATTGTTTTTGGCATGACAGTAGGTGGAATTGACTCCCAGGCTGACTAGCTGTGAGGACTGGCTATGTAGACATTGTATGAGCTTCTGTGTGGGGGCTGAACCCTCAGAAGAGGCTTTGCCCCTGCAGGTTCTTGTGTCTGTTGAGACCCCCCTTTGAGGGTTTCACTTGTGGAGTTAACCATGTAGTGCTCTGGTGTGGTCAGAAGCTGGCCCCTGTCTGTGTTGTTCCTGTGACTTTTGGGCAGGGTTCCCATGCAGGACAATTTTAGCCTTGCCTGTTACCAGACTCCAGCTATCTGTTGGGAGCCTCAAAGCTATATGCGGTTGGCTGCTATATGTGCTGGGGGCATTGGGAACTGAGGCCAGCTGCCACCAATAGTGGGCCTGAGACTGTTTAACAAAAGATCCAGGAACCACTATACCTATTGCCACCACCTGCCAGCTGCCTGTAATGCCCAGCTGTTGAAAAAGATTCCTGAGGAGTGTGTGGTGGCCTGGTTTATTTTGTGTTGAGAGTGCCCTCTGTGATGCAGCACTAGCTGGGTGGGTGGAGGTCAAGCGAGTCATGAGATGTGACTGGTACGTTTTACAATGTTAATGCAGATTCAGTTCTTACACCAGTACCAGCCTGACATCACCTTGCACAGCACCTTGAGAAGATAGCAGCCATCCACCACCCCAGGTTTGTGAATTCCCGACAGCTGCCCCCAAGTGGCTGTGGTGCAGTTTTTGGCTCACTGTCCACCTGCTGTTGCAGATTGTCCACTGCTATAAAAAACCTTCTCTGCAGCTTGTGGGAGCAGAGCCAGCTGCCCAGGCACCCAAAGTGACCCTGGCAATACAGCTCTAGGTGGGTTCCAGGAAGCTATGCGATGTGGTCAGTAGTTTCTGCAAATCCAATGCAGTTTCGTCTTTGGCACCGGTGCTGGACCCACTATTACCCACACCCAAAAAATGCCCTGAGAATACTATAGCCATCTACCAACTGTCTATGCTGTGGCACGTGTCTTGGCTTATCGCCTTCCAGAAAACGTTTCTTGGGCTTTCACGCTTTAATTTGTAGCCTGTGAGGCGGGGCCAGTAGATCAGCAGTTAAGATTTTCCTGTGTGACATAGCTCCAGCTGTGCCATAGGCGGGACCCAGTTGTCACCAAGGCAGTGAGCACATTTGGATTCCACCAGACCATTGTGGTCCCAGACTTGGCCCTTTGGTGGAGGGCTTAACCCTGAAAAGATGGCACAACCCCTTTCCCTCATAAGCCACAAGTGTGCAGGCTTCACACAGGGAAAATAATGGCTCCAATCTCTCCAACTCCTGTACCAACACACTCAGTTGAGTCCTTCCCTGCATGTCCCTGGGCCTCTGGAGCTGCCACCCCCTCTACCAGAGACCAGGTGAGTGCCTGCCAGCGAGTGAGTCTGTGTGTCTGCTCTATAAGAGGGCATCTGGGTTTACAGCTGCCCTTTGCCCCACTGGATAAGGCAGAAAAGAATCTTTGCTGATTTTCACTGCCAGCTGCTGTGGGGACTCCTCTTCCTGGCACAGGACCCCTGGGATCAGTAACCTGTTATGGGGCTGGGACTCCTCCCTCTTCAGGGGACACCTCTGCCACCAACTTTTCCCTCCTGGCATCAACCTCTTTCTGTGGATTTGAGGTCAGCCTGTTTCACATCTCTGTTCCCGCTACCAGTCTTGATGTGGCCTCTTTTTTGTATCCTTAGTTATAGTGGTTCTGTTAAGCTAGTGTTCAGATGAATCTTGAGGTTGATTGTTCTATAATTTATTTGTAATTTTGATGTGATCCTGGGATGCAGTAGGCATAGTATTTACCTAATCCCCCATCTTGAATCTTCTCCCCCTAAGCTGCTTCTTTATACTGCTGGTATTCAAAGACAATAATAGTACCCATTTATTCTGTTTGTGCTAATTATGTAGTAAAAGCCCAAATACTTATCATGTAAAAACCAAAGGATACACACACACATATAAGCCTATACATTATAATTCTTCATAGTGTTCCCATTTGCTGAAGGCTAGCTAATTCTTTTTTTTTTTTTTTTTTTTTTTTTTTGCTAGTTTTAAAGGAACTCAACAAATTCTTTGGAGAATAATTTTTATGATTTTGTGTTTACAGAACCATCCCTTGAAAATATCAGTCATTGTATTACAAAGTAGAAGTAGTCATGAACATTTTGGTACAATGTCACCAAAGTAATTCAGTTGTTGATGCTTTAAGAGGCTTACATGATATTATCTTCCTGATTTTGTGATATTTCATATTTTTGCCACTCAAAAAAAATCACTCTTTTTAGTGTTATAGATTTGATTAGACTCAGAAAGGTTGGTCCATATTGTTTTAAATTGCAACAAGTGGAAAATTCTGAAAGACAATTCACATTTCTAAATTTTGATGAGAAATATAAATTTTGAGCTGACTTTTCCATTCTCTCTTAATAGAAATACATCTGAGGGACAGGTTTACTACTTGAGTAGCTTGTCACAAGTCATGCCCTCATTTGTAATTAACTTGACTTTCAAGGAATAATTTCATTTCCCTTATTTTCAAATTATTGGATAACAACCATCTTAAACCATAATCCTGAGATTCCATCCTGTTATTTTCCTTCATGGATATTAATTTTCTGCATGTCCACACCCAACCTCCAATTTCTACATTTGACAAAGAACCACTATAAAACAAAAGTTTTAGCTTCTGTAGCATGAATACTCATACAAACATCATTACCTAATGATTTATGACAAAGTATCCACTGCAACTCAGTGTGGAAAGAATGGTCATCTACAGGAGAGAATGGAAAAGAAGATAAAAGGAGATAGTAGGATACTATTTTCCTTATCTCCTAAAAAAACTTATTAATAGTTTGCAAAAATACAATAAAACATTTTCTTCTTACTCTTTCCTTCTGCCATGTATAAAATAGAAAAGTAGATAAGTTGGAGATAAAGTCTTGAAAAGTGGGAAAACATTTTGTCTTCACATGTTCTGTGGTTCCAGAATTACTTAAGGAGTTGTAGGACTCACACAGAATGAGTCAGAAAGCTAATGACATCTCCCTTTACTTCATCTTCTAAATCCTTGGCTCATATGTAATGGTCCTGTCTCCTATGATTTCATTATCATAGGATCCTGTCTCCTATGATTTCATTATTATTTTTTACATTATTATTTGAACACTGTCAATACAAGAAAGTGTTAACTGGATATAAATTTCAGCTGTATAAAGCTTGTAAAATTTAAATATACATTTGAAATTTAAACAACATAATTTGCACAGGAATTCTAGTGGACTTGATGAAGATACAGGATGGACTGCCAAATCACTGTTATAATAAATTTTCAGCCATCTTTTCATTAGTAATAATAATGCCTTATGCTTCCTAATTTATAAATACATTTACATGTATTATCTCAATTTAACTTTCCATTTCTGTGATTTAGATAGACATTTTTCATGTAACTGAAACTTGGAGAGGCAGAGTGACTTGAACTTGACAAAGAGCTAGGCATAAGAATCCAAAACTGAATTAAGGTATGCTGAGCTGAACTGATTAGCAAATCATAATCTATTCTTATACTTATTCTTCAGGTTAAGCAATAATTGGATATTTATTTGAAGTCATAAAAAAATAATTAGTAGACTCCCTGACCTTATTCTGACACCTGACCAAATGATATCTGTTGCAGAAACAATGCTATGTGTTTATCAAATTCCATTTTCTTTTACTCCTGAGTACATATATCTCCAAGCCTCCTCTCTCCCAGTAGATGTGACCAGGTAACTAATTTCTGGCTAATGCAATATGAAAACTTTGGTAGTTATATATACAGTTTTTATGTATGGTCCCTAAAAATACATCCATGTGATTCTCCATTCTTACTCTCTTTTATTTCTACTTGGTAGATGCAATATATCCACCCAAAATCTTCAAGGAACAGTGGAACCTGAACAGAAACCTGATTACCTGAATTACTTAATGGAGTAGAGACCTCATTGACTTCTTGTATCAGTTGCAAAGTAAGCAAGAAATAAACCTTCACTATGTTAAACCACTAAAATGTGGCACTTGTTTCTTACAGCAGTTAATCTCCTCTGTGCATATGAACAGTTGCAAAATATTTTGCTTTGACTTGAGCTGAAGTTAAGTTCTCTCAATTCCTTTCTGCCCCTACTTGGGGTCTGCTGTGACATTACTGCCAGTAGAGGAGTCTGAAGCCACTAGTAATGTCCCATCATATGGATAGCAACCCTGCTACTCTCTTTATTCTAACACTTATAAAGTAAATAAAAGTAATTTAGAATAAATTTAAAAACTGTATCATTCATAACATGGTTGGGTCTCATTTAAATGGAACTTTTCAAACATTATCATATATAATTTTTACAGCAGCGCTGTGAACTGAATATTATTATCCTAATTTTATGGATGAGAACTCTAAGGCACAGAAACATTAAATAACTTGCCCAATCTGTCATATATAGTTTGGATAGACCTAGCATTTAAATTCAATTCTAAAAGGCCCCAAAGCTCCTCAAAATGGATGGTAGTGGGGTCCATCTTTCTTTTAATACTTCCTTTAGACACTACCACACCACCCCCAACTAGGAGAAAGAAGAGCCTTAGTATTATATCACAACTTCATCCTATTTCTAGACTTAGAATGTGACCCTCTTCAAGAAGCTTAACAAAAGACAGCTGACTGTATAAAAAAGAGAATATAATAGTTCCCATTGATATTTGGCACATTTGATTCTATAGGTACACTTTAAAACCCAACTGCCGGGCTGGCCGAGTGGCGCGGTGGTTAGCACTGGTTTGGGAAGCCAGCAGCCCCCGTTCGGGTCCCACATATGAGGGCCAGTGACACTGCCCTCAGAAAAATAAAAATGAAAACCAACTGCCGCATCCCACATGACAGAGCATTAGGAGTGGAGATGGCAGGGCAAAAAAGTGAAGAAAGAGAGACACAAAATAAGACTAAAACAGAAAAACGCAGCTGGGGCCAGAGGACTTCAGCCTTGTGGACTGAGAGCCCCGAATTGGGCCTGACTGCTCCTTTTATTATCTTACACATAAGCAAAGATCAATGTAGCTTCTGCATTCTGTGAGTCTCACACCCAAGAATTAATCTCCCAGCCTAATTTCCCATGTCTGCAAACTGTCATTACCTGAAGGAATTATTATGCACCTCCTGAGACAAAACTTCCTTTGCCAAGGCTTACTGATAAGAATGCATGGAGGACAGATACTATCATATCAATAGGTCATTTCACATGCAGGCTGTCAGAACCTGAAGCAAGGGGTTTACGCCCCTTTCTCCTCTCCATGATTCCTCCCGTGGCTCCCACTGGCACCCACATGGCTGTGTCTGGCTTAGGTTGTTCCCCCTTGAGGAATCTTACCCATCATTGACTAACCGGCCATCTTTTGGGGCCAAATAGGGATATATACAGTAAGCATAATATTGAAGTAATGATCTGTCTTTATAGAAAGGTTCATGGGGGCAGACAGGCAGGCTATAATGTGACAACCAACATATCCTTAATCTAGTCAGTTATTTAGAAACAGAAAAATTATTTCTCTCAGATTTTTACATCAGTTCTGGTGTATGTTCCAGCATGATAAAATTGCCTGGAAAGAAGTTAATCATGATCTCTTTCTCATCCTGGACATTTCCAACCACTGAACAACATATGGTTGATCAAGTTACTGTCAGGTTGCTGAAGGAATTTTTTTTTTTTTTTGTCCAGTATCCATGCATTTGGCAGAACACTTTATTGGGTTTGCAGAGTGGAGTAATAGTTTAACATTTCTTAACAAATATATATAAAATCTTGATTCCCATTGAAATTTAGGAAATATACATTGCTAAAATTAACAGTGAACTAATTGTCTATCTTTTCTGTTTTTAAGTTTAATTGAACCTCAAAATTATGTTTTCCACAGAAAAATATCCAGCTAGGGTAATACAGCAAATGATGCAATTGTTAATAAAGCAGATTTCAAATAAAAGGATACCAAATAGAAGCCAAGTTTCTGAAATTAATAGTCTTTTTACTACCTATTGCTAATTTTAAATGTTTCTATTTTGTCATTATGTATTTATTTTTCTAACATTCTAAATCCGTATTTTCTTAATTCTGGATATCTTGAAAATTAAGCTTTATTGTATGATCTGTAATATAAAATGAAAGTTATTATTGTTAGGAAGAATAATGCCCTTGTGAGGTCATTTTAAGCTGGCTACAGAGTTTTAAAATACTATATATATCCTCTTTGAATGTTTCGTAGAATTCACTAGTGAAGCCATCAGGTCCTGGACTTTTGCTTTTGGAAAGGCTTTCGATGACTGATTCTATTTCCTTACTGTTGATGGGTCTATTTAGATTTTCCATTTCTTTGTGATTCAGCCTAGAAAGGCTATATGTTTCTAACAACTCGTCCATTTCTTCTAGCATATTATAGACTTGTACACTTGAAACCTATGTAAGTTTACTAACCACTGTCACCCCCAATAAACTTTAATTAAAAAAAATACTATAATACACTGGGATCAAAATGGCACACTATGTAAATGCTGTATCTTATCTTTCTGTTTCAATTTCTTGGAGTGTACAGTAAAAATGTTTTTTAAACGTCCATGATTACACTGGAAAATAAAAAGGATATCCCTTTTTGGTCTACAAAATTTGGGCAATTTTAAAAGACCCAAAGCAAGCTGCATTCAGTGGAAGTAAGAAAGTTCATTAGAAGCAAAATGACACAAAAATGTTAGGAAAAAAAGTACACAATCTCCTCCCTCCCATACACACAAGCAGATAAGTCAGAAACTTGTTATGAAAAAAATGAATAGTAATAGTAACATTATACCAAATAGAAGTTAAGGTAAACAGTAGTAAGTGAGGGGAGGGATACTGCATACTAATTAAATATAATATAATAATTTCAGCAGTATAGAGCAGTAAAGATTCTGTTTTGTTTTTTTTTAAAGATTTTATTGGGGAATCGGGGAAGGGGAACAGACAAGTTGCTGTCCTTTTGTTCTTCAGTCTAGTTGTGGAGGACATTGCTTCACTGGCCCATGTTGGTATTATCATTGCGCCCTTCCTGGCTGAGGTAGATCGGTTGCCAGCCTCGCCACTCACAGCGGCTCTTGGCAGCTCACTACAGCTGCCGGCCACTCACGCTGGCTGCTGGCCACTCACTGTAGCTTATGACAGCCGACTGTAGCAGGGGCTGCAGCTATGCCCTGGCAGGCGCCTCACAGCAACCCATCTCCAGGTGGAGCTGTTGTTCACCATCTTAGCTATAGAGGGAAGTGTCACTGGCCTTCATATGTGTGATCCCAACCGGGGCCCTGCTGCTCAGAGCTGGCATCCCAAGCCAGCTCTTAACCAAAGTGCCCCGTTGCCGGCCCCAGTAAAGATTCTTTATGTACTAATCAACATAGCTACATAATACATAAAGTGAAACTGATAAATATATTTATAAATTTAATAAATCCAAAATTATATAATACCTACCTTTAGAAACTTTTGATTTGTTGAACTGGAGATATAAAAACAAGTAAGAATATAAAATATTTTTATAACACAATTAACAAACTTGATCTAGTAGATCTACATAGAATTTTATAGAAATTTGTATTTAGTGGAGGATTTAAACACAAATGGGACACTAAAAGAAAAGAAAAAAACAAGTGATCATGTACGAAACCACAAAATAAATGTCAAAAAGCAACCCCAATATTAATATCATAGAAGCCTATTTACTGAAGGTATTGCAAAACATAAGAAATTAACTACAAATAAAAATAGCTCTCCTCCAGACCCTCTTCAAATCTACAAACTCATCAAGTAAAGAAATAATTCTAAATAATTCTTTATTAAGAGAAAAATAAATCTTAATTTAAAACCATTTTTAAAGGCTAAAAAGCACCATTTATGAAAATGTATACTCTGTGTCCATGAGAGAACTCAGAGACAGATTATGGACCCAAATGCATGTTTAGAAAACAATAAAAATTAAAACTAAATTAAAATATAGAACAAAAAACAACAAACAGAAAAAACAAAAAAATCTATAATATTAAAGTATATTAATGAAATAAAAATATAAATAAAAGATTTCTAGGGATGGCCGAGTGGTGTGGTGGTTAAGCGCTGGCTTGGGAAGCCAGTGGCCTGGGTTCGGGTCCCACATATGAGGGCCAGTGACACTGCCCTAAAAAAGAAAATCAGGGCCGGCCGAGTGGTGCATTGGTTAAGCGCTGTTTTTGGGATGCCAGCGGCCCCGGTTCGGATCCCACATGAGGGCCAGTGACACTGCCCTCTACAGCTAACAACAGCTCCACCTGGAGCTGGGCTGTGCGAGCCCCGGTGATGGTGTGGGCTGCAGCCCCTGCTGCAGTGGGCTGCCATAGGCTACAGTGAGTGGCCCGCAGCCAGCGTGAGCGGCTGGCAGCCAAGCGTGAGCTGCCAATAGCCGCGGTGAGCGACATCCAGAGGCCAGCGACCGATCTGCCTCATACGGGAAGAGCGCAATGATACCAACAGTGAAGCAACATCCTCCGCAACTAGACTGAAGAACAAAAGAACAGCAACTTGTCTGTTCCCCTTCCCCAATTCCCCAACGCTGTTCCCCTCTGCCAATTCCCCAATAAAATCTTTAAAAAAAAAACAAAAAAAAACATTTCTAAAGTTGATCAAATATAACAAGATTTTTTCAGTGATAAATATAAATAAAATAATGGAAAGTATGGTCATAAAAAAGGAGAAACACATTAGAACTGAAATTAACAAAGTTGCTAAGTAAAGTTTCAAATAGTATAAGAGAATGTACAATTTTATTCCATAAATTTTAAAACCCATATAAAATGCATATGCTTCTAGGAAAATGTGAATTTCCAAATGTGTTTAAGAGAAAGTAGAATGACTGAAATAACTCTTTAACCATAGAAGAAATTGAATCAGTAGCAAGCCCAGATCATTTTTACCTAGATAGTGAGTTCTGGCAATACTTTCAAAATAAACAATTTCTCATCTTCTGCAAAGATTCTCAGAGCAAAGAAAATAAGGTAAAGCTACTTGACTCATAAGCTAGTAAACTCAGCAATTACCAAAACCGAGCCATGATAGCAAACACACACACACACACACGCACGCACACGCACACACACACACCCTACATTATGCCAATTATATTTATAAAATATTAACAAGTCAAATTAAGCAGCATTTAAAAAAAGGAATGACTAGGTAACATTTATTCAGGAAAAGTATATTCCCATATTAGAATATCTATTAATTTAATAATAGTAAAGTGTTACTTCAATGAGTAATGATAAACATTTAATAGAAATAAGGATTCATTAACAATAAAAATATTTCACAAAACAAGTCTAGAGTAGAACATCCTTAACTTAATAAAGCACATGAGATTTAAGTGAACATCATATTACAATAGTGGAACATTAAAAATATTTCAAATTACAGATAATACCAAGATGAAGATTCCTTCTATTGTTGCTATTCTTCAACATTATTTTGATGGACCTAGCTAATAGAATAATGAAAATAAAATGGTATATACATTGAAAAGGAAGAAACAACTCTATTTATTCATACATGATTACAAATTCCAAGATAGTCTATCATTATTTGTACATGATTCTGAATTTCAAGATACTCAGCAAACAAACTTTTGCAACAGCTATAAAATTAAAGCAAGGTGAATGGCTAGATAAAGAAATCAATATACAAAAATCAATAGCTTTTCCAAAGTAAAACCAGCTAGTAAGCCATTATTACAAACCAGTAGTAAGCAATTAGAAAATACGACAGTATTTAATAAATGCTATTCATCAAACCACAAAACTGTAATATCCCCTCCCCACACACAAAAAAACAAAAAACAAAAAAAACAAACAAAAAAAACTAAAAAGAAATGTGCATGACCTGAATGGGAAAAAAAACTATGAAACTTTAGTTAATAAGCTATAAAAAATACTAATAATATGTATGTTCAAGAATAAGAACACTCAATATTACAAGGCATCTAAAAATCAATAATGAATATCAGTGAAACACCCACGAAAATGCCAATAATATTTTCACGAAACTTGAAAAATTGATTCTAACATATATATGAAAGTTTAGTGATATTATTGAGCTTAAACATCCCAATTGACCTCTGAAATTCTTCATGCTGAAAACAACTAAAAATACTGCAGATATCTATATCTATGTCTATATCTAGACATCTATATCTACATCTAGATAGCCATACAGATAGTAAGATGAAAACATTTTTCTACCACAAATATAAGAGGTGTGACAAATCGTATTTTCCAAAGACAGCTATAACATTTTGGTCCATACCACAGATCTTCTGCAATGTGACCTTCACATGTTGCAAAAAATTCCAGTACACACTGAGTGGCAATGTATAGGTCCTCCTTTCAAGAATACCAGCTGAAGTGGAATCTAGCTTTCAAAGCATCCTAACCCAGGTACCAGATATTTGTGTCAAGGAGCTCAGAGATAATTCCAACTGCCAGCCATTTGAGTCATTCCCAAGCAGTTCAGCTTTCCCAGCTGAGACCCAAGACACGAGAACAGACAAGCACTTCCTGTTGACTCCTGTCCAAATTCCTGACTCGTAAGATTTTTGATTATAATAAAATTAGTTTTGACATCCTTGTAATGGCGGCATGAGGTGAGCCTCTTGAAATCTCCCCTGGAATTTACAACAAATTGAACAATCATAATTCCACAAAGGACTCCCTACACAGCAGACATGCAAGACTAAGAGACACGCAACTGAAATCATCTAAAGGTGGGCATGTTGGGCGAGTGAGGGAGGAGTGAAAGTGGAAGAGCAGAGATGTGGGCTGTGCTGGCTCAGGAGGCAGACCAGAGCTCAGAGCTCAGAGCTCCCTGCATTCCAGAGCTGCTGCAGTCATGGGAGAGGGAAGAATTCAGACTGCTAGCACTCCCCTTATAGACCATAGTCCTACCTGAGGGATTAGCATATAACACCGCTGAACCCCACCCTCATGGCAGAGACCTCAGAGCAAAGACTGAAGGAAGAAGGGTGAAAATAGTGGTTTAAGCCATTACTGCCAAGCAATGGACATAAACCATAGACATGAAGCCTAGCTGCACCCTTTCACCCTCCCAGAGCTTGCTCCACCCCCACTTGCCCAGTGCTAGAAGTGGAACAGTAGCAGTGTCAGGTCAAAAAACAGAATATTTGCAATTCTGAGAACGGC
The DNA here is from genome assembly GCA_033961575.1 of Aselliscus stoliczkanus. NCBI lineage: Eukaryota > Metazoa > Chordata > Mammalia > Chiroptera > Hipposideridae > Aselliscus > Aselliscus stoliczkanus. The sequence goes on from CM066731.1 coordinate 39,262,065, forward strand.
CATAGACTCGCAGCACAAGTAGTTCAGGCGAAGGGGAGACAGCCATGGCCATGTGCAAGATTGGCTGTGTTGGTGGTTGCCACCATTGCTCAAAGCCACCTCTTACAACCCACCCCAACCCTGCCCCCACCTATCTGGGCAAATCCCTGCAGGGGTAAACAGAGCCACTGAAACACACAGGCCCTGAATCTGGTGTCTGCAGAGCTTTGGAACGTCAGAAGATCTCCACACCCCCTAACAGAGGCAGTGCCCTTAAACCCAAGCAAACTGCTCACAGAGGAGAAGTCAACCTTCCAGGAAATCCCCCTATTGTATGAGAAGCTAGAATAGTGCAGAGAAAATATAACACTACAGCATGAGACAGAATAAAAGGCTGCAGTAAAAAAAGAAAATAAAGCATTCCACAAACACCTATTGGAAAGTAAAAGAGAGACCTCTTCCTACCAACCTGTTGTAGAACCTACTTCTGTAGATGCCTAGGAAGAAAAACAGTAATTCATTAATTGCCGTGAATAACCAAGGTAACAAGGCAGCCCAGAAAGAAAATGAAAAGTCTCCAGAAAATGAACTTAAAGACATGGAAATATGTGAATTAAATGACAGATAATTCAAGATTGCAGTTCTGAAAAAACTCAATGGGATGCAAGAAGACACAGACAGGCAGTTTAATGAACTCAGAAACACAATAAAAGAAGAAAATGAATATCTTACCAAAGAGATTGAAATTTTGAAAAAGAACCAAATAGAATTTCTGTAGATTAAGAACTCAATAAAAGAAATGAATAATGAAATAGCCAGCTTAGGCAATCGAGCAGACCAGATGGAGGAAAGAATCAGTGGCATCGAAGATAGAAATCTGAAAATGACACAGGTCGAAGAAGAGAGAGACTTGAGAGTTAAAAAAAAAAAAAGAAAGAATTCTACAAGAACTATGTGACTCCATCAGAAAGAGTAATATAAGAATAATGGACATACCAGAAGGAGAAGAAAGGTGGAAATAAACAGAGAATACATTTAAACATATATAGTTGATGAGAACTCCCCAAACTTGTGGAAAGAACTGGATCTTCAAATACAAGAGCAAATACTACCCCTAATTATCTCAATACAAATAGGCCTTCTTCAAGACACATTGTATCGAAGCTGTCATATATTAACGACAAAGAAAGAATCTTCAAGGCAGCCAGGGAAAAGAAGACAGTGACCTACAAAGGAAAGCCCATTAAATTATTATCAGATTTTTCAGCAGAAACTCTACAAGCCAGAGAGAGTGGACTCAAATATTCAAACTATTGAAAGAAAGAAATTATGAATCAAGAATAATATATCCAGCAAAGATATCCTGTAGATATGAAGGAGAAATAAAGACCTTTCCAGACATACAAAGCTGAGGGACTTTTATAACACATGACCTGTACAACAAGAAATACTGAAGAAGGCTATTCAACCTAAAACAAAAAGCAAAAGAATACAAATCCATGAGTAGAATTATGAACAGACAGACAGAAGCAAGAAATGGCAACCCCTATACCAAATAAGACACTATACAGTTAAACATAACATACAGGGTAAAGAAGAGGAAAAAAACATTTAAAGAAAAAGAGGAAAAAGACAACTTCCTACTGCAGCACAGAAATCAACTCACAACATAAATAAGGATCATTTGAAATAACAAAAACATAAAAGGGGAGAGAGTAAAGGTCTGAACTGGCATAAGGGAATTGAGAAACAAAAGATGCTGTAGAAAATGGAATACTCTAAATATCAAACATTCTTTTACATAAACTATTACGTTTATACAAACTTAAGTAACCAATACAAAAAAAATCCAGACTGAAATATATAACATAAAAAAGAAGAAACAGAGGAAATATCATAGAATACCACCACACTGAAATAACAGACAGCAATAAAAAGGCAAAGAAACAATGGAGACACAGTTCTACCAGAAAATCAAAGATAGAATGATAGGAAACCTCATACATCAATAATCACCCTAAATGTAAATGGACTGAACTCACCAATAAAAAGGCACAGAGTAGCAGATTGGATCAAAAAACGAAACCCAACCATATGGGGCCTTCAAGAGACACATCTTGGGGCTGGCCAAGAGGCTCAGTTGGTTAAGAGCTCGCTCAGGAGTGCGAGCTGAGCTCTGAGCAACAGTAGTTCGATGCCCAGCCCTAGCTGAGCTACCGTTGAGCTGCCAACAGGTGGCAGGATGGCTCAGCTAAATAAAATAAAATAATAAAAAAAGAGAGACACATCTCAGCTTCAAGGACAAATACAGACTCAAAGAGAAGGGTGGAAATTGACACTCCAAGCAAATGGTATTCGGAGAAAAGCCGGTATAGCTATACGGATATCAGATGAAACAGACTTCAGAATTAAAAAAGGTAGCAAAAGACAAAGATGGACATTTCATTATCATAAAGGGGACTGTTCAACAAGAAGACATAATAGTCATCAATACTTATGTTCCCAGTCAGGGAATACTGAAATACACAAAGCAAGAACTAAAGGGAGAAATTGACCAAAACACAATTACAGTAGGGGATCTAAATACATAATTGACAGCTATGGAAAAATCATCCAAACAGAAACTAAATTAAGAAATATCAGCCCTAAATGACACATTAGATGAAATGGACATAATTGACATTTATAGAGCACTTCATCCTAGAACATCATACTACACAGTCTTTTCTAGTATACATGGAACATTCTCAAGGATAGACCATATATTGGGCCATAAAACTAGCTGCAGCAAATTTAAGAGGATTGAAATCATATCAAGCATATTTTCTGATAACAAGGCTTTGAAATTAGATATCAACTGCAAAAAAAAAGCAGGAAAAACCAATAATATGTGGAGGTTAAACAATATACTTTTAAAGAATAACTGTGTTAAAGAACAAATAAGAGAAGAGATTAAAAGATACATAGAAACAAATGAGAATGAAAATACATCCTACCAAATTTTGGGGGATGCAGGGAAAGCAGTTCAAAGAGGGAAATTTCTATCATTACAGGCCTATCTCTAGAAAAAGGAAAAATCCCAGATAAATAACCTCACATTAAACCTTAAAGTACTAGAGAAAGAAGAACAAATGAAACCCAAAGTCAGCAGAAGAATGGAAATAATAAAAATCAGAGCAGAACTATATGACATAGAGAACTAAAGGATAATAGAAAAAACTAATGCAACAAAGAGCTGGTTCTTTGAAAAGATTAATAAAATTGACAAACCCTTGGCTAGACTCACTAAGATAAAAAGAGAAAAAGCACAAATAAACAAAATCAGAAATGAAAGAGGGGAAGTTGCCACGGAGGCCATGGAAATATAAATCATTATCCAAGAATACTATGAAGGGCTATATGACACCAAATGCAATAACCTAGAAGAAATGGACATGTTCTTAGAAACACATAGCCTTCCTAGGCTGAATCATGAATTGGAAAATCTAAATAGACTGATCAACAGCAAGGAAATTGAATCAGTCATCAGAAACCTTCCCCAAAATAAAAGTCCAGGACCAGATGGCTTCACTAGTGAATTCTACCAAACATTCAAAGAGGATCTAATACCTGTTCCACTTAAACTCTTCCAAAAACCTGAATAAGAGAAAATACTCCCTAACCCATTTTATGAGGCCAATGTTACCTTAATACAAAACCTGGTAGGAATAAGACAGAAAAGAAAGTTACAAACCAATATCTCTGATGAATACAGATGCAAAAATCCTAAACAAAATTCTATCAAATAGAATGCAACAATGCATTAAAAAATGTATAAATCACGACCAAGTGGGGTTCATACAAGGGACAAAGAATGGTTCAACATACACAAACCGATTAATGTGACACACATGTAAACAAAATTAAGGACAAAAATCATATGATTATATCAATAGATGCAGAAATGCATTTGACAAGCTACAGCATCCATTTATGATTAAAACACTTAATAAAATGGGTATAGAAGGAAAATATCTTAACATAATACAGGCCATACATGACAAACCCTCAGGTAATATCTTAATTAATGATGAAAAACTGAAACCCTTTGCTCTACGTTCAGGAACATGACAGGGCTGTCCCCTATCACCTCTGCTTTCAACATAGTATTGGAAGTCCTGGCCGGAACAATCAGGCAAGAGAAAGAAATAAAAAGCATCAGAATTGGGAACGAAAAAGTTACATTGTCACTTTTAGCAGATGACATGATGCTATATGTAGAAAACCCTGAAGATTCCACCAAAAAGCTATTAGGAACAATAAACGAATACAGTCAATTTGCTGCCCACAAAATCAACCTAAAAAGTCCATTGCATTCCTGTATGCTAACATTGACTTCAGAAAAAGAAATTTAAAAAAAATTCCTTTTGCAATTGCAACAAGAATGAAATACCTAGAAATAAACTTAACCAAGAATGTGAAAGACGTATACACTGAAAACTATAAGACATTTTTAAAAGAAATTAAAGAAGACACACAAAAAATGGAAAGATATTCCGTGTTCATGAATTAGAAGAATCAACATAGTTAAAATGGCCATATTACCCAAAGCAATATACAGATTTAATGCAATCCCCATCAAAATCCCAATGGCATTTTTTAAACAAATAGAACAAAACATCATTAGATTTGTATGGAACCACAAAAAACCCCGAATAGCCAAAGCATTCCTAAGAAAAAAGAACAATGCTGGAGATTTCACATGTCCTGACTTCAGCTTGTACTACAGGTCAACAATAATCAAAACAGCGTGGTATTGGCAGAGAAACAGACACACAGACGAATGGAATAGAACCAAGAATTCAGAAATAAATCCATATAAATATGGCCAGATTTTTTTTTAACAAAGAACCCAAAAACATACAATGGAGAAAAGACAGCCTCTTCAATAAATGGTGCTGGGAGAACTGTCACCATGTATCAAAATTAACTCAAAATGGATTAAAGATCTAAACATAAAACCTGAAACAATAAGCTGCATAGAAGAAAATGTAGGTACTAAACTTATCGACTTTGGGTTCAAACAGCATTTTATTAATTTGACCTCAAAGGCAACGAAAGTGAAAGCTAAAATAAATGAATGGGACTATATCAAAACTAAAAGCTTCTGCACAGCAAAAGAAACCATAGACATAATAAATAGGCAACCAACTGAATGGGAGAAGATTTTTGCAAACAATGCCTTTGATAAGGGGCTAATACCCAAAATATATAGGGAACTCAGACAACTCAACAACGAAAAAAGAAACAATCCAATTTAAAAATGGGCAGAGGACCTGAATAGACATTTCTCCAAAGAGGACATACAGGTGCCCAATAGACATATGAAAATAATGCTCAGAATCACTAATCATCAGAGAAATGCAAATAAAAACAACAATGAGAGATCACCTCACACCAGTTAGAATGGCTTTCATCAACAAGACAAATAATAAGTGTTGGAGAGGCTGTGGAGAAAAAGGAACCCTCTACTGTTGATGGGAATGCAGATTGGTGCAGCCACTATGGAAGGCAGTGTGGAGAGTCCTCAAAAATTAAAAACAGAATTACCATATGAATCAGCAATCCCTCTCTTGGGTATCTACCCAAAATATTTGAAAACATTTATCTGAAAAGATATATGTGCTACCATGTTCATTGCAGCTTTATTTACGGTGGCCAAGACATGGAAACAACCAAAGTGTCCTTTGATAGATGATTGGATAAAGAAGTTGTGGTATATATACACAATGGAATACTATTCTGCCATAGCAAAAGATGAAACAGTGCCATTTGCAACAGCATGGATCATCTTGAGATTATAATGCTAAGTGAAATAAGTCAGACAGAAAAAGTACAGAACCATATGATTTCACTGATATGTAGGATATAAAACTGAAAACAACAAAATAACAAGAAAAACAAATGAAGAAACAAAACTCATAGACACAGGCAATACTTTAGTGGTTACCAGAGAGTAAGGGGAGAGGGGGTGGTAGATGAGGGTAAAGGGGATCAAATATATGATGATGAGAAAAGAACTGACTCTGAGTGGTGAACACACAATGTGAAATACAGACGATGTATTACAGAATTGTACACCTGAAATCTGTGTAACTTTGCTAACAATTGTCAACCCAATAAACTTTAATAAAATAAAATGAAATAAAAATTTGTTTTATACCACTAGATTTCTGGTGGTATGTTATGCAATAACAGTTAATCAGAACACCTGTATTTCAGCAAGTAGTAGGAATACTGCAAATGCTTTTGCCCTGGAACTTTGTCAAAGCTAGAAATTTCAGTGTTTTTCACAGACTTTAGGAGTCAGGGCCCACCCAAGGTAGGGAATACCAGAAGAAACTTCTTTTTAAAAAAATCAAAATTTATTGGGGGAGACAATTGTTAGTAAAGTTACATAGCTTTCAGGTGTGCAATTCTGTAATACATCATCTATATATCACATTATATGTTCACCACACAGAGTCATTTCTCCTTCCATCTTCATATAGTTCCCTCATCTACCATCCCCCATCTACCATGCCCCGCTCTCTATATCTGGTAACCACTAAACTATTGTCTGTGTCTATGAGTTTTTATGTCTTCATTTGTTTCTTTCTCTGTTGTTGTTTTCAATTTTATATCCCACATATCAGTGAAATCATATGGTTCTCTACTTTTTCTGTCTGACTTATTTCACTTAGCATTATAATCTCAAGATGATCCATGCTATTGCAAATGGCACTATTTCATCTTTTGCTATGGCAGAATAGTATTCCATTGTATATATATATACCACAACTTCTTTATCCAATCATCTATCAAAGGACACTTTGGTTGTTTCCATGTCTTGGCCACCATAAATAAAGCTGCAATGAACATGGTAGCACATATATCTTTTCAGATAAATGTTTTCAGATATTTTGGGTAGATACCCAAGAAAGGGATTGCTGGGTTATATGGTAATTCTAGTCTTAATTTTTTCAGGATTCTCCACACTGCCTTCCATAGTGGCTGCACCAATCTGCATTCCCACTAACAGTGTATACAGATTCCTTTTTCTCCACAGCCTCTCCAACATTTGTTATTATTTGTCTTGCTGATGAAAGTCATTCTAACTGGTGTGAGGTGATCTCTCATTATTGTTTTTATTTGCATTTTTCTGATCATTAGTGATGTTGAGCAGTTTTTCATATGTCTATGGGCCATTTGTATGTCCTCTTTGGAGAACTGTCTATTTAGGTCCTCTGTCCATTTTTTAATTGGATTGTTTGCTTTTTTGTTGTTCAGCTGTATGAATTCCTTATATATTTTTGATATTAGCCCCTTATTGGAGGCATTGTTTGCCAAAATCTTCTCCCATTTGGTTGGTTCCCTATTTATTATGTGGATGGTTTCCTTTGGTTTGCAGAAGTGTTTAAGTTTGATATAATCCATTCGTTTTAGCTTTTACTTCCCTTGCCTTTGAAGTCAAATTCATAAATTCCTCTTTGAACCCAAGGTTTATAAGTTTTGTACCTATCTTTTCTTCTGTGCAGTTTATTGTTTCAGGTCTTATGTTCAGAAGGTGTGCTTCTTCTCTTTGAGCAGGTCGCCTTGGTCTTAGGGCACTATCTTCATGGGGGAATGTGGAGAGAGTCTGAACTCTTGAAGCTCTTCCTGCACCAGATTCAGGGCTTGTGTGTTTCAGCAGCTTTGTTTACCCCTGCAGGGATCCGCTTGGATAGGTGGGGTCAGTGGTAGTATTGGTTGTGAGTGATGGCTCTGAGCAATGGCACCAACCACCAGCACAACCAATCCTGCAACCAAGGCTCTCCCCCCTTCACCGTAACTAGTTGAGCTGAGTCTCTGGCTGCTGGCTGCAGTTCTCAGAACTTCAAACATCTGTTCTTTAATCTGACACTACTACTGTTCTGCTTTTAGCACTGGGTAGGTGGGGTGGAGAGAGCTCTAGGAAGGTAGGCAGGAGTCAACTAGGCTCCGTGCCTATGCCTTATGTCCTCTGCTTGGCAGTGATGGCCTTAATTGCCATTTTCACCCTTCTTCCCTCAGTCTTTGCTCCAAGGTCTTGCCATGAGTGTGGGGTTCATCCAGTTTATACACTGACCCCTCAGACAGTACTGTGGGCCACGAGGGGAGTGCTAGCAGTCCGAATTCTTCCGTCTCCCATGACAGCTGTAGTTCCAGAATGCAGGGAGCTCAGAGCTCTGAGCTCGGTCTGCATCCATCCTGCAGCCCCACAGGGCCCACGTCTCCATACTTACTCCTTCCTTCCTCCCCTGCTCACCCAATTTGCCCACCATTAGATGATTTCAGTTGTGCGTCTCTTAGTCTTGCCTGTCTGCTACTCAAAGTCTTTTGTGGAATTATAGTTGTTGAATTTGTTGTAAATTCAAGGGAAGATTTCAAGAGGCTCACCTCAGTCCACCATTTCTATGATGTCATCCTTTAGGAAGAATCTCTTAAACATTAAATTGGAATCCTCAGTATAAGGAGGAAGCAAAAATAAATATATTCCAAGGACTATGGTTGCCCTAACATTGAACAGAGAAAGGGGAAAAAAATTCCTGAGAAGTTGCACCCACAAACTATAATTTGCATATATTTGCAGTCAAATTTGAGGTTCTTACACTTCAACTACGTTTTAAATGATTCAACATTCTTACTGCCATAACAGGCTTAAGTGGCAATAGAATTCTGCTCTTGAAGGCAGCAACTTCCTCCTATATTCTCCAAAATCTGATAATTAGTTTAAAGAAAAAAAAAATGGAGCAGCTTAAAACTTCAGTTCTCAGCTATGACTAAATAATAGAGATCAGAGATAACTTTCAACCATAAAATTGGACATCTCAAATAGCGGTTTTAAACATTAGACATTAGGGAGAGATTCCTGAGGGAGAGAAAAAAGTGAGGTGAGGGCTACGAATGCCTCAACCCTCAGCTAAGATGATGGAGTTGGGAAGTGCTTACCTTCTTTCATGACCACATCAAAATTACAATGAAACTACAAAACGACCATCATTGAGAATTGCCTGAAATCTTGCTGAATGAAAGCCCTACAACTAAGGACATGCAGAAGAAGCCACCTTGAGACTGGTAGAAGGGGCAGAGACCCTGAATGGGCTGGTCCCACACCCACATGTGATCATTAAAAATTGGGAGGGATGTCTCAGCTTTGGAGGTCCACCTGGAGAAGGGAGAGGTCCCAGCCCCTCCCCAGCCCAGGGTTCCAGTGCCAGGGAGAGAAGTTCCCATAATTTCTGATTGTGAAAACCAGTGGAGATTGTGACTGAGTGAGACTGAGGGCAGCTGGAATCCCAGGCACACCTCTTAAAGGGACTGCACATGGACTTACTCACTGATGGAATCACTGGCTCTGAGCTCCAGCTCTGGGGCAGCAGCTGGAGAGGTGATAAAAACATAAAGATGGAACTGAATTGTTTGGCTTCAGGATGGAACCTTGTGGAGCAGGTTTCTTCTGGACAGAGGAGCTGGCAGAGGCCATTGTTTGTTGAGCTCTCCATTTTCCCAGTGTGCAGACATAGTCCGCCGCCATATCTGAGGTCTTCATCAAACTGGCTAACACCATTTGCCATGCTCTGGTGATTCAAGATCCTGACCCCCCAAAAAACTGGGGCACACCCCAGCCACTTCCAGTGTTTTTTCATATAAAACATCTGCCTAAGACCATGCCGCAGACTTTCCTAGGGTCTCTCAAAGGTTCACAAAAACCAGAAAGCAGTATCTGCCTTGAATTACCTCTGGTTGAGCAGTACTAAGCCCAGCACTAATGCTGGCCAGCCTTGGTTCATGGGTTGGCCTCTTGAGGCACTCTCAAGCATGGCATGGGTGGTGGCTCTCTGTGGATTTTTTTCTGGCTCCTGTCATGGGGCCCTGGGTAGGGCATAAGCTGCAGCTGAACTTGACCTGTAGTGGGTAGCCTACCAGGTGGCACTTGAGCTTCGAAATGATCTGGAGCATCACCCAGTCACTCCAAGGATGAAACAACCAAAGGGAAGATTGGACAGGCACTAGAGCCCTGCTAAGTAAGATCCTGCTCTGTAGGGTCAGCCCCTTCAACCCCAACTCTTCTGTACTCAAGTCCAGTCCTCACAACCAATGAGCCTGATGATCATTCCCTCCTACTGATGTGCAAATAGCAACCAAGGCTCCGTTACGCGAGGAGGGTACACATAACCCACACAAGGGACACACCTGGAGAGCACAGCTCAGGAGACCACACAGATTGCACACCACTGAGTCCCATAGGATATCTACTACATAAGGCCACTGTATTAAGACTGGGAGACATAGCAAACCTACCTAATAATAGAAACAAACACAAGGAGGCAGTCCAAATATGAAGACAAAAAAGCATGTACCAAATAAAAGAACAGACCAAAGGTCCAGAAAAATAACTAAACAAAATGGAGACAAGTAATCTACTAGATGCAGAGTTCCAAACACTGATTATAAGGATGTTCAATGATCTCAGGGAGAACTTCAACAAAGAGAGAGGAAACATAAGAATGGATGTAGAAAACATAATTAAGAATGAATCAGAAATAAAGAATACAATAATGGAAATGAAGAATACATTATAGGGAATCAACAGTAGATTAGATGAAGCAGAAGATCAAATTAGCAATTTAGAAGATAAGGTAGCAAAAAACACCAAACCAGAATAGCCACAAGAAAAAAGAATCTAAAACATTGAGGAGAGTTTAAGGGGACTCTGGGACAACCTTCTTTCTTTACCCAAGATAAAGGAAATATTGAAAGGAAGACATTTTGATGACATTCAGGACATCAAGGGTAATATGAGATCAGCTATGATGGCCATTCCAGAAAAAGTATTTCAAAATTGCTTTGAAGAGTGGACTAGGTGCTGGAATCAGTACTCCCAAAAGAAGTACTTCGAAGGTGATCACAGAGATTATGCGGCAATGAGGCATGCAGCACTTTTTCTAGGATGAGTTCGCGAACTTAATTGTCTGACTTCATATGCTGCTTACAAGAGACTTACTTCAGATGTACAGATGCACAGCCTGAAAATAAAGGGATGCTAAAAGATATTTCATGAAAATGGAAACTAACTAACTATAAATCTGGGGTAGCAATACTTATACCAGACAAACTAGGCTTTAAAACAAAGACTATAACAAGAGACAAAGAAGATCCTAGTAATCCCATTTCTGGGTTTTTATCCAAACAAACCCAAAATGCGACTTAGAGGTGATGTGCTCATCCATATGTTCATTGCAGCATTATTTACATAAGCCAAAATACGAAGGTGACCTGGGTGTCTCTGAATCGACGAATGGATAAAGAAGAGGTGGTACTTATATATAATAGAATATCAGTCAGCCATGAAAAGAACAAAAACTTGCCATGTGTAGCAACATGGATGGACTTAGAGGATGTTGTGTTGAGTGTAATAAGTCAACCAGCAAAAGACAAATGTCATATGATTTCACTTACAAGTGGAATCTAAAGAACAAAATAAACAAATAAACAAAAGAGAAACAAACTTATAGATATATAGAACAATTTGATAGTTGCCAGATGGGAGGGGTGGGGAGTAGATGAAAAGGGGAAAGGATTAAGAGGTACACATTTGTTGTTACACAGTACTCATAGGGATATAGGGTATAGCATGTGAAATATAGTCAATAATATTGTAATAACTATGTATAATGTCAGATGGGTACTAAATCTATTGCGGTAATTAATGAGAGGGGGTGGAGGCAGGGTAAAAAGTTGAAGGGATTAAGAAATACAAGTTGGTAGTTACAAAATAGTCATGGGGATATAAAGTATAGAGAATATAATCAATAATACGGTAGAAACTATGTATAGCATCAGGTAGTACTAGTCAGGGGCATCATTTCCTATACTATATAAATATCTAACCATTATGCCCTACACCTGAAACTAATATAAAATAATATTGAATGTCAACTGTAATTGAAAAATTAAAAAAGAGGGGGAGAGATAAAGAAGAATAAGAGGTTCAAAGTTCCAGATATAAGACAAATAACTCTTGGGGATGTAATATACAGCATGGAAATATAGTCAATAATATTGTGATAGCATGGTAGGGTGTCAGATGGTTGCTGGGCTTATCATAGTGATATTTAGCATAAGGAATATAATCAATAATGTAGTAATAACTCTATAGGGTTAGGTGGGTACTGTTGAATAACTATGATATACATCTGAAAGTAATATATTGTGTGTTAGCTATATTTTAATAAAAATCTTAAAAAAAAAAAAAAGACAATGGAGTTGGGAACTGGCAAGGCCAAGGCAGCTACAGTTCATAGGGACAAATACTAGACAGGAGGGTACTGTAGAGTGAGAGCTGTACATAGATACAGAAATTACATCTTGAATTTCAACTGAATAGTCATCAGTGAATGTGTGTGAGGAAACAACCTGAGTTTGAGAAAATAACTGCATGGAAGAAACACAGAGAACAATCCACAAGGCTAACAGAGGGTCAGGAATAGTTTGTCTTCTCACAAGCCAATGTGGAAAAACATCACAATTCAAAAGGTATTGGTTAGAAAAAATGAAAGTGTATTCAGTCAGTAGTGGGGAGAGAGTAATACACTAAAGGTTGCTCTACTCCTGCCTAAAAAAGCTTAAATAAAACAAGCCTGAAAAGGATTAAATTGTTCCCAAGTAACAACTATGTTCCAGAACAAAGCTAAAAAATATTTTAGGAACACAAAAATATCTAGCAACTAAAAAGATAAAGTTCAAAATATCTGACATCCAATAAAAAAACAAAACAAAAAAAAACACGTAACAGGCATGCAAACAAATAGGAAAGCATGACCCATATAATGAAAAAAAGAGTTCAATCAACAGTTACAAATACAGAAAGTGACACAGGTGATAGAATTATTAGACAAGGATAATAAAAGTTACTATAATTATCTTTCAAATGTTCAAGAAGGTAGAGGAAAGAATGAGTATATTAAGAAAAGGCATGGGTTACATTAAAAAAGTATCAAATTGAACTTCTAGACATAGAAAAATAACTAATATAAAAAATATGTTGGATGGGATTAACAGCAGAAAACATAAATGAACTTGAAATATAAAGTAATGGAGCAATGCAAATTATCCAACATTATGCAGAGAGAGAAAAATATAGAAAAATATGAACAGATCAAGTAGGCTAATGTATTTTTTGGAATCCTTGAAGGAGATGAAAGAATGGGGAATCGAAAAATATTTCAAGCACTAATGACTGAAGTTTTACAAATTTGATAAAAATTATAAACTCATAGTTTTAAGAGGCTTAACAAACTCCAAACACAAGAAACATAAAGAAATCTGTATCATGACATATAATCAAATTATTTCAAGTGACTGATAAAGGGAAAATCTTACAGGCAGACAGAGAAATAAAATGATAGTAGATAGCAGACTTCTTGTTGGAAATAATGTAAGGCAGAATAAAGTGAGGTAATATCTTTAAAATACTGAAATGAAAACTGCCAGCTTGGATTTCTATACCCAACAACAATATTTTCCAAAATAAAGAATTGTTGAGGCATCAAAAAGGTGAAGAATTCATCATTAGTAGGCATATACCATAAGAAATGTTCAAGAAATCCTTTAATCAGAAAGAAAAAAAATACCAGATGGAAATATGCATCTACAAAAAGAAATGAAAAACACTGCAAATGATAGATATATGTATGTGGGTAGATATAAAAGAACTCTTCACATTTTAAAAATATTTCTAAAGAAAACTTGAATTGCTAAGAGAAAAAGATATGTATTGTTGAGTTCATAACATATGTAGAAATAAAATGCATGATAGCAATAGCACAAAGCCTGGAGAAAGAAGTATACTGTTTTAAGGTTCTTTTATTCTGTGTGAAATAATATAATATCACTTATTTTCTAAAGGCAAAAATTGAGAAGGCCATTAAGAGCAGGATACCTGGAGTAATACCTCTTATACCACTATGTATTCTCAGTTGTGGGAGCTTCTTTCATGCTCACTGTTACTAATTGTGGAGCCAGGCTTGCCAGAAATAGCACAGTAGAGGTAGATCAAAAGGAAGATAGAATCCCAAAACCAAAGCTGTTTTTCAGGTCCCACCTCAGCTTCTGTAGGAAAAACCAGTGCCTTCCCTCTCTTCTCGATGAAAATCCAGTTCCTGGCCCTAGAGACAAGGCTCTGAAGAAGACATGGCTTAAACTGTTAAAGTTCCCATGGGTACCATTGCACCTCCACATCAGTTTGCACAGCCTTCTAGGGACCATTGAGTTAGTTGTTATCTTCAGCTTCATTATTACGTGTCAAGTGGATAAATGAGTTAGTGCCTGTGGCCAACATCAAAGGAGGGCTCAGGATGGATTGGGATTGGCCTGAAACTGATGAGAGTGCCATGTGATGAAGCTCCTTGAAGTTTTCTACTTCATAATGCAATTTTGAGATCTATATCTGGATACTCTCAGCCAACTAAGAACCTCTACTGAGAATATCTCCCACAACAATCAAACTGAAGACTCCATATACCATCTAGACAGTAATGGACTTCTTCTCCCAAGGTTGACTGTCAAGATACCTCTCCCTAAACTAAATATAACAAATGGTGATTTTATGTTGGTCTGGCCCTTTTGGAACAGAAAGAACTCAGTTTAAAAATACCTGAGGCTGAAATGCTTGGTCTTAACCTTCTGTTAGATTGGTTTGAAGTAGGAGTTATGGGATGTCAAAGGCCCACTCCAAAATACCTTGCACTAAAGTAAGTGGATGGTATATAGATCCTAGCCCTGCAGCTGACGAATGAGCCCACAGTCCAGGGTATCTAGCAGCTGGTGCATGTAGAAATGCTGTTTGTCACTGAACGTGGCCTTGGGATTGAGGAAATGTTCCTGTTTTAGACTTCCTTGGCCTAAGAGATCCACGAGCTCCTGTGTGGCCTCAGCTAGCTGTAGAAGAGCTGGCAACCACATGGGTTGTTCTGCTGATAGCATGGGGATGCCAGCCTCTACTGGAACTTGGTATTCTGGCACCATGTGGGGCTAATGTGCAGGTCAGAAAGGAGCTGATTATCTGCAGAGGGCAAGTTGGCAACCAGCAGCCCAGGCTACAAGTTTAGCCAGATATGGAGGAAGCAGCTCTTTGGCACCAGAAATATTACAAAGTAAATATAAAAAAGTGGTGTAGTTTGAGACAATGGATTCCAGACATGCACATTGGATGGTGATATGAACTATCGTTCGGGTGAAATACAGAGGGCCATAGGAGACCAGGTTGTACTGTGAGACTCAGACTTGGTACCATCCTCCTCAGCTATGTACTCCACTTCATCTTTCTCCCCTCTTGCATCAAAAGTGTTATCCTCACTGAGTTGTGACTCTGCAGAAGTGTGTGTGGTCATAGGAGCATATCTTATAGACCTTATAGGACTGAAATGGTATCAGGGAGAGCTACATAATTCATGGGGCTTAGGTAAAATGAGAATGGATGGCCCATTATTTAAAAAACAAGAAAAAAAGGCCTATAAATTATAGATATGAAAATATAAAACTTCTTCTGTTTTTTTCACAGTCCCTCTCTCAACTTATCATAGTGTTTCATATTGATTTAATGCCACTTTAAGTAAAAAAAACAAAAATTAGCATAAATGTTACCATTCACCTTATTTATTTATTTATTTATTTATTTTATTTTTTTTACTTAGTTTCAGGTGTACAAAACAATGCAATAGTCATACTTTTCACCCCTCATAAAGAGACGGCCTCCCCTCTCCCAATCCATTGCCCCCCAAACCCTCGATATCACACATACCTATTACAATTCTATTGACTCCACTCCCCACACTGTACTCCACACACCACAACTATATATATATTAAATTATAGTTGACATACAACATTATTCAATGGCAGCTTCAGATGTACAGTGCAGTGATCATAGTATCAGGCCTCTACACCATCCATGAAGTGGTCTCCCTAACAACACATGTGTCCATTTGACACCTTAAAAAATATTTACAACATTATTGATTATACTCCCCAGACTGTCTTTCATATCCCTGTGGCAATACTGAAATTACCAGTTTATGTTGTCTAGTCCCTTCTCCTTCTCTCATCCTCACCCCCCTCCCACCTAGCAACCATCAGTTTTTCCTCTGTCTCTGAGACTATTTCTGTTTACATTACTGATTTATTCAGTTCTTTAGATTCCACATATAAGTGAGATCATATGGTATTTGTCTTTCTCCGACTGACTTATTCACTTAGCATAATGTTCTCTAGGTCCATCCATATTGTTGCAAATGGTAAGATTTCATTCTTCTTTATAGCTGAGTAATACTTCATTGTATAAATGTACCACAGCTTCTTAATCCACCAATGGGCATTTCAGTTTTTTTTGTTTTTGTTTTTGTTTTTTTTATTAGCTGAGCCATCCTGCTACCTGTTGGCAGCTCAGTGGCTGCTCAGCTTGGGCTGGGCATTGAACTGTTGTTACTCAGAGCTCAGCTCGCACTCTTGAGCAAGCTCTTAACCAACTGAGCCACTCGGCCAGCCCCTCAGTTGCTTCCAAGTCTTCACTATTGTAAGTAATGCTGCAGTAAACATAGGGGTGCATATGTTTTTTTCTAATTAGTATCTTGGGTTTTTCAGGATAAATACCTAGGAGTGGAATTGCTGGGTCAAACAGTAGCTCTATTTCCAGTTCTTTGAGATACCTCCATACTGACTTCCATAGTGGCTGCACCAATCTGCAATCCCACCAACAGTGCAGGAGGGTCCCCTTTTCTCCACAGCCTAGCCAGCACTTGTTGTTTGTTGATTTGTTGATGATAGCCATTCTGACCAGAGTGAGGTAGTATCTCATTGTGGTTTTTATTTGCAGTTCTCTAATGATTAGTGAGGTTGAACATTTTTTCATATGCCTGTTTCATATGCCATCTATATGTCCTCTTTAGAGAAATGTCTCTTCATATACAGTGCCCATTTTTTAATTGGGTTGTTTGTTTTTTTCGTGTTGAGTTGCATGAGGGTTTTATAAATTTTGGATATTAACCCCTTATCAGATATATCATTGATAAATATCTTCTCCATTCAGTATGCTTCCTTTTTGTTTTATTGATGGTTTCCTTTGCTGTTGGACCACCTCCTTATGCCACACACAAGAAAAAATTCAAAATGGATTAAAGAGTTAAGTGTAAGACCTAAAACCATAAAACTCCTAGAAGAAAATATAGGCAGTAAATTTGCAGACATTACCCTGAGCAATATTTTTACTGATATATCACCATTCACCTTTATATTGAACAATTCTAGTTTTAAATGAAAATGTAATAGCATTTACCAATATGAAGAATTACTGAAATTACACAATTCATATTTCATAGCTCATGCATATGTATTTTTTTCTTACTAAAACAGTGGAAATACTGTATAAAACTAACTCAACTGTTCTTATTTCAATTCCTTATATATATACATTCTACCAATACACTACTGGTATTGCCAGTGACTACCATAGCACACTTATCCTGTACAATAAAACCTTGGTTTGCGAGCATAATTCGTTCCGGAAACATGCTTGTAATCCAAAACACTTGTATATCAAAGCAAATTTTCCCATCAGTAATAATGGAAACTCAGATGATTCATTCCACAACCCAAAAATATTCATATAAAAATGATTACAATACTGTAATATGATACAAAATAATAAAGAAAATACAAAACATAGAGAAAAATAAACAAATTAACCTGCACTTACCTTTGAAAACCTTTGTGGCTGGTGTGAGGTAGACGAGAGAGAAGGGTTATTGTGTAGGATGACTTTCATTATCACTAGCAGAATCACTGCTTTCTATTGGCTTAATGGAATCTTTTCCTTTTTGTGCAACTTTAAGAAGGAACCTATCCAATGACACTTGCTTTTGCCTCCTTTTGAGGATTTCATGGAAATATGACATTGCATTGTTGTTAAACAGATTCATATCTCGCTCTGCTACAGCCTTATTCAGGCGGTGCTTTTCTACAAAATTTTGCACTGTATCCCACATTTTACACATGTCCCTAATCTCAGTTGAAGTGAGGAATTCCTCCACCTTTTTTTCCGCTTTCTCTGCAGACGATATCTTCTCCATAACCTCTGAGCATGGGAGACAATCACCCACAATCCCACAGTGAGAGAGAGAGAAGAACCATTGAATCAGTTATGATCATGTGATGTTTGGCATCATGTACTACTTGTATTGCCAGACATTGCTTATTTATCAAGTTAAAGTTAATTAGAAATGTTTGCTCATCTTGCAGAACACTAACAGAACGAGTTACTCACAATCCAAGGTTTTACTGTTCTTTGAGTTTTGCTGAATTCTCTCACATCATACCAGAATTCTGTGTTCAGGGGGCATTGTGAATTCTAGATGCAAGTAGGATACAAAGGAATGGTGGCAAACATACATACTACATATATTTCCTCTGCTCATGCACATGCTCCATCAGCTAATTAGACTTCCTTTATAATAGACAAATTCAAAAATAAAATTATTAAGAATTGTATGATGGGCATAGTAGAACATTAACCAAACATGGGTTCCTGCTGAGCATGGGGTCCTGTGTGCCTGCACAGTTCTCATGCCATGATGCTTGTCCTGCAGCTCAGAAAAGATCCAGTGGAAGTTTTGGATTTTGTTAAGGGCTCAGCACTTGTTGGCCTTCCACTTGGTAGGAGCCTTCCACTTGGTAGGATTGGCCTTGTCCATTTTCTCAGTTCTCTTCCCCATCTCCATGGCTCAGATACAGAAGATAGTGTTGTCACCCTCCTGGTTGGGGTAATGCCATGTGGCATGATGTCAAAAGATATAGAAAGCTTCTGGTTCCCAATGATCTCCCACTGAAGCCCTGTGTTCTGGCAGCTGTTCACCTGGGCCAACAGCCAGAGCTTCAACTGCATCTGGTAGGACCATGGTGGAAACCCTGGGGTTAACTTTAGTATTGAAAATTATTAATCTAATGTATCACACCAATAGAAAAGTTGAAAAACATTATGATCATTTCAAAATATGCAAAAATATTTTAAAGAGCCAACATCTACTTATGTTTTGAAAGATATCTTAGAAAAGTAAATACAAAAGGAAAGTTCCTTAACCTAGTAGAGAATATCATCAAAATATTTATAGCTAACAAATACTTCATGATAAAATGTTTAAAGTTTTGCCTTAGAGATTATAGAAAAGATAAGAATGCCTACCATCATCACTTCTATCCAACATTGTAGAATGAAAAAGAAATAATAAATATTGAAAAGGAAAAACAAAGCAGTCATTATTACAGATAACATGATTTTGTAGAAAATAAAATAATGCAGATAATTTAAAAAGAAGTTTAGCAGAACTGCAAGATACAAAATAAAAATTCAAATATCAATGTGATATGTGTTTCATTGCTATGACAGAGTAGTGAGTACCAGACTAGCCCTTCTCCCTCAGCAACTGACAAGATACAACAGACAGTATTTTCAGGCATTGGGCAAGAGTCAGCAGATGACTGTGATCCCTTAAAAAGGGAAACACTTGACACAAGACAACCCCACATTCGCTGAAGTTCTCTGGGCCCATTTCTTGATCACAGTATAAGGAGTTGAAGCATAAGCAAACACATCAGTTCCACTGATCTTAGAGGCAAATTTCAGAGTTTGGGGCTGTTAAGATGGCTGCAATCCACAGGGCAGGATACTATATTAGAAAGAAAAAAGATACACATAAGGAGGGACCCAGAAACCTGTTTGTGGGTTCCCTATGAGTTTTTGGCCAAGGATTAAGGTGGGCATAAACAATGAAAGGTTTTGGGAGGTTTACCAAAAATTAGTTGCTATGATACTGGGAGAAGAAAAAACATACTAGAGGTTGACCAGAGATAGGGGATGAAATTCCAGCCCAAGTAGAGTGAAAAAATCCTCAGGAAAATGTCAGGGACAAAACTGAGACACCAGAAAGACCACAGCTTCGGTGCAAGGTCCACACCCTAGAGTATGGCGTACTGACCTACAGTAACAAAGCTTTAAACCCAACCTGGACAAGAACATAAGGAAAATCAGTTTGGAATTTGAGTATAGCCAATGTAGAAGATCTTGAGAAAAACCTTGGAATTTCCAATAATCTACCTTAACAGAGTATGAACCAAGCCTACACAAATGCAAGGTAATTGGATATAATTGCACCGGCCGCTGGAAAAACAACAGCAACAACAACAACCTCCACCACACCCTGCAAAAAAGAAAAGCAGCCCTTTTCAGAGGGATATAATTCAGAGTCCCTACAGCATATCATCCACAATGTCCGTACACAATAAAAAGTTACTGGATATGTAAAGAAACAGGAAAATATGACCAAAAACAAAAAACAAAACAAACAAAAAAACAAAACAAAAAACTCAGCAGTCAGTAAAAACTGATCTTGAGAAGGCATAAATACACTAATTACCAGGTGAAGTATGTAAAACAACTATTATAAACATGTTCAAGGACTTCAAGGGAAATATGGCCTTAATGAGTGAAGAGGTAAGGAATCTCAGTAGAGAAATAGAAATATAACGAACATTTGAATGGAAATTCTTGAAATTCTAGAGTAACTAAGTTGAAAATTTTACTGAATAAGCTTAAGGGCAGATTAAGGACAGCTGAAGTGGGCATCCAATCTGAAGAACAGAGAGTAAAAGCTTGAAAATAAATAAAGCCTCAGTGATCTGGGTGGCAAAATTAGCATTCATGTACCTCAAATCCCAAAACAAAAGAATTATGGTGTGCAAGAAAAGTTATTTTAAAAACCTAGGGTCGAAACTTCCAAAATTATATAAAGCGTTAGCTTATAAATCCAAGAAGTTTAGTGAAATCAAAGTAGGATAAACACAAAGAGAAGTGTACCTACACAAGTAGACACATGGTAGTCACATTGCTGGAAACCAATTTGAGAGGATACCAAGATGATGCAGTAGGTACACTCTGTGCTTACCTTTTCTCACGGCCACATCAAAATTACAATGAAACTACAAAACAACCATTATTGAGAATGGCCTAAAATCTTGCTGAACCGAAGCTCTACGACTGAAGACATGCAGAAGAAGCCACCTCAAGACTGGTAGGAGGGACAGATATGCCAAACAGGCTGGTTCCCACATCTGCATGTGACCATTAAAAATAGGGAGGGATATTTTGGCTGTGGAGGTCCCCCAAACCCCAAGAGGAATGATAGGTCCCAGTCTCACTGCAGCCCAGGGTTCCAGTGCTGGGAAGAGAAGTCCCAATAATTTCTGGTTATGAAAACCAGTGGAGATTGTGACTGAGTGAGACAGAGGGTGCCTGCACTCTCAGGCACTCCTCTTAAAGGATTCATGCATGGACTTACTCACCAACAAATCACTTACTCTGAGCTCCAGCACTGGGGCAGCAGCTGGAAGGGCAGCAGCTGGAAGGGCAGCAGGGAAATATGGTGGGGAATTGAGTTGTCTGGCTTGGGATAGGGATTGGAGAGGTGGCTTTCTCCTGGATGGAGGAGCTAGCTGGGGCCATTGTTTCTTTGTTGAGCCCTCCCACATCCCAGCATGCAGACACAGATAGCTGCCAAATCTGAGTCTCTGCCATCATTCATCATATCCTGGTGATTTGAGACCCTGCCCCGCCCAACTTTTGGGCATACCCATACCACTTCCAGTGGCTTTTTTGTACAAACTACCTGCCTTAGCTCTAACTGCAGACATTCCTAGAGTCTCTCAAAGACTTGTGGAACCGAGACAAGCAGCATCTGGCTTTAGTGTTTCTTGTATCTCTGGCAGGGCAGCCCTAAGCTCAGTACTAGCAACAGCCAGCTTGGTTCTTGGCTTGGCCTCTCAAGGCACATCCAAGCACAGCACAGGTGGCAGACTTCTGTGGATTTCTTTGTGGCTCCTGCCAGGTGGCCCTGGGTGGGGCATAAGCTGTGGCTGAACTTGACCTACAGCAGATCCCCTCCAAGGTGGGCCTGGGGCTGGTGACCCCAGTGGCCAGCTTCAAAATGCGCTGGAGCATCATCCAGCTACCTCCAAGTATGTTACATTCAAGGGGTGGATTGGGCAGGCACCAGAGTCTTTCACTGTAGTCAAGGTTAGTCCTCACAACCAGTGAACCCAAGGGTCAGTCACTCCCATTGATGTGCAGTCATCAACCAAGGCTCAACTACAAGAGGAGGGCACACACAACCCACACAAGGAACACACCTGGAATGCATGGCTCAGGTGACCAGAAAGATTGTGCCACTGAACCCCACAGCACACCAACTACATAAGGCCATTCTATTAAGACCAGAAGACATAGCTGCCCTACCTAATACATAGAAACAAACACAGGGAGGCAGCCCAAATAGGGACACAAAGAAACATGTCTCAAATAAAAGAACAGAACAAAGCTCCAGAAAAATAACTAAACAAAATGGAGACAAGCAATCTATGAGATGCAGAGTTCAAAATACTGGTTATAAGGATGCTCACTGATCTCAGGGAGAACTTTAACAAACAGAATGAAAACATAAAAATGGACATAGAAAACAGTCAGAAATTTAAAAAAACACAATAATGTAAATGAAGAATATATTACAAGTATTCAACAGTAGATTAGATGAAGCAGAGTATTGAAACCAGCGATGTAGAAGATAGCAGAAAACCCAACCAGAATAGCAAGAAGAAAAAAGAATAAAAAAAACTGCGGAGAGTTTAAGGCGTCTCTGGGACAACATCAAGCAAACATTCACATTATAGGAGTACCAGAGAAGAGAGAGAGAGAGCAAGGAACTGAAAACCTATTTAAAGAAATAACGACAGAAAGCTTCCCTAAGCTGAGGAAGAAAATAGATATACAAGCCCAGGAAGGGCAGAAAGTCCCAAATAAGATGAACCCAGAGGGGCCAACATGAAGACACATCATAATTAAAATGCTAAAGTTTAAAAACAAAGAGAGGATCTAAAAGCAGCAAGACGCTGGCTTGGGAAGCCAGCGGCCCCGGTTCGGTCCCACATAAGAGGGCCAGCGACACCGCCCTAAAAATAAAATAAAATAAAATAAAAATAAAAGCAGCAAGAGAAAAGCAGTTAGTTACCTACAAGAGAGCTCCCACAAAAATATGAGCTGATTTCTCAACAGAAACTTTGCAGGCCAGAAATATTCAAAGTGATGAAAACAAGGACCTACAACCAAGATTACTCTACCCAGCAAAACTATCATTCAGAATTGAAGAACAGATAAAAGCTTCTCAGACAAGAAAAAGCTAAAGAAGTTAATCATCACCAAACCAGTATTACAAGAAATCTTAGAGGGACTTCTTTAAGATGGGAGGGAGTTAGGGATGGGTGAAAAGGGAAAGTGATTAAGAAGTTCAAGTTGTGATTACACAGTAGTCATGGGGATGTAGGGTACAGCATAAGGAATATAGTCAATAATATTGTAATATCTATGTATGGTGCCAGATAGGTGTTAGATCTATCAGGGTGATTGATGGGAATGGGGTTGTGGGCAGGGTGAAAAAGGTGAAGGTATTAAGAAATACAAATCGGTAGTCACAAAATAGTCATGGGGGTGTAAAGTATAGAGAGTATAATCAATAATATGGTAAAAACTATGTATAGTGCCAGATGGTACTAGTTAGGGGGATCACTTCCTAAATTATATAACTATCTAACCACTATGCTGTACACTTGAAACTAATATAAAATAATATTGAATGTCAACTTTAACTGAAAATTTAAAAAAGGGGGAAAAAGATCAGTAATATTGTGATAGTGTGGTACAGTGTCAGGTAGTTGCTGGACTCATCATGGTGGTCACTTCTTTAGCACAGGGAATAAAATCAATAATGTGGTATTTACACTTTATAGAGCTAGATGGGTACTGTTGAATAACTATGATATACGATGTACATCTGAAACTAATATAATATTGTATGTTTGCTGTATTTTAATCTTTAAAAAAAGATAACATCTTGAAAGCAGTCAGGGGTGGGGAAAAAAGATAGATTGCAAACAGAAACAGTAAATAAATAATGGCTAAACTCACATCAGAAACATGGAGGCGAGAAGATAATTAAATGACATATTTAGTGCTCAAATAAAAATGACTTTCAACCCAGAATTCAAAGTAACCTTCAAAAGGGAGAAGAGAGAAAAATTTTCATACAAAAAAAGCTGAGAGAAAATGTCACCAACACATCTATAAAAAATGATAAATCTGTAATATGAAGGGAATTGATAGCAAAAACACCATAAATGGTAAATACATGAGTAAGTATAAAAGTTATTTCTTTTAATTTCATTTAAAAAAGCTGACCATTTAACTAAAAAATAATTAAATTTTAAGCTGAGGTTTTATAATGTGTTTAAAAGAAATGTATATGAGAAAAATAATACAAAAGATGGAGAGGGGTTTACAAACAGAGTTATACTGTTATAAGGTTCTTACATTTGTGAGGTGTGATGTATGAATGTGAAGTGGGGGTACTATGTGCAAAAAGTGAAACTATGGGGACTCATGCTCTGGAATACTTGAGATAGGGAGAAAACTGGGGGTAGTGTGAATGAGCAGCATAGGGAGACCCCTCTTGAATATGTAATATTAAATGGATATAATGTTGATGAATCTTAGCAATAATTTAAGGTCATATATTATTAATTCTAGACTTACAGAACACTACATCTAACATTGCAGAATATACATTCTTTTTAAGTACACTGGGAAAAATCATCGAAGTAAACCAAATGCTGGGGTATACAATAAGTCTCAATAATTTTCAAAAGTTTCAAATCTTACAGAATATGTTTTATAACAACAATGGAATAATTTAAGTCAATAAAAAGAAAATACTTAGAAAACCCTCAAATACCTGGAAACTAAGCAACACAATTCTAAATAAATTACCCAATGATAAAAGAAAAACTGACAGAGAGGGAAATTTAAAAATATTTCTAAATGAATGCTGAATAAAACACAATGTATCAAAACTTATGAGATATCACTAATGCAGCCTCTAGAGATATTTTCTAGCTATAAATGCCTGTATTGTTAAAGAATAAAAGTTTAAATCAATGATTGCAGTTTTTACATTAAGGACATAGAAAAATAAGAAAATTAAATGAGTAGAAAAATAATAAAGATGAAAGGAGAATAAATTAAATAGAAAATGAACATTAGACAAAGTTAACGAAGCCAAACTTTGTTTTTCTGGAAAGATTAATACATTGAAATCTCATAAATACTTCTGTTAGAAGGGCAAAATAATACAACATTTTGGGAAAATAATTTGGTATTTTATTTTCACTTAGAATGTCCACATGTACTACAAATCTGCAATTCTACTCCTAGTTATAAGCCAAAGAGAAATTCTCGCAAATCTATACCAGGAAACTCATATAAGAACGTTTATAACAACCCTGTTTATTATAGACTAAACCTAGAAATAACCCCAAAGCTCCACCACAGAACAATAGATATATGAATTATGGCATATTCATGCAATAGAATTAAAATAAGGAATTAAAACAAATCAATCCCACCTATGCATAGCAACGAATTTAATAAAAAACATCTCTTGAGTGTCCATTAGGTGCTAGGCACTGATCTAGAAACTTGGTATACATCAGTTAATAAAGCTGACAGCATCTCTACCCTCAAGCAAGTTATATTCTTGAGGTGGAAAAAGATAAACAATGCACATAATAAGTAAGTAAAGTATGTATTAAAGTACACTAAAAAATGATGAATGAATATGAATAAAAGAATAACTGAAGCATGATAATGGGGCTCTGGAATGCTTGCTTTGGATAAATTGGGTGGGAGGTGATATAGAGCAGTGGATTACTATCAACAATGTGATATTAAATGGATTTAATATTGATGAATCTGGGCAATAATATTGAAAGGCAAATGTACATCCAGATGCTGTGCCTCAATTCTGCCCTGTAGCAGTGAAAACTCCTATGTAAATCCACAGTTGCCTTTTCCCCCTGATGTGAGGAATGTGGAGACCTTGTTTTGAGAGAGAACCTGCACAAGATCAAAGCAGCCTGGATCACTGAGTCACCACCTGTAGATAAGGAGTCTATCAACTTAAAAAGCCATTCTTATTATGTGTACCACTAAGAAGGGGGAAAATGTGGTCAGTGAATTATTTCTACGCTGCATCCTGATTTCAGAAAGGTTTTAGAATCATTGACATTGGATTAAATTTTCAATAAACTGAAAACAAAGTCAATGTGGACATTTTTAACTGGCTACAAAACATACCTTCAACCTACATGTCATTTGCCAGTTAAAGAAATAGCTGGCAGCTCTATATTTGAAATTATATACTCAATATATTTGTAATATGTGACCTATATTTCTTCATATACATGGAATAATTAATTCTCTATATATTCATCTGAAGACTATTTTGAGATAATTTTTTTCAAGATTTCAGAAGCAATCCTGCATTCAATTATTCAAAAAGCAAACAAACATTGAAATACGAATTTAATAATGTAGTTCCATGGAGTCCATTTTATATATATATATATATATATATATATATATATATATATATATATATAATATATCCTCCATAAATGTAATTTCAAATATTATACAAATCAATGAAAAAGTTTTTAACTTTTATTAATTTTCTGGGTTTTGAAAAAGAAGTTTTTTTTTAAGAAAAGCATACTCATTTTCCAGGTTTTATTAAATGGTTTAAATATAGTACTATAGGTTAGAATCAAGACTTTCAAGCACAGACTTTGGGGATCACAGGGATTTCTTAAATGAACTCACATGAAAAATCATTTCTTTAAATATTTTAAACAAAATTCATCCTAAACACCTCCCTAATGTTCTAAGATGATTGCACAGAAATAGTAATATGTGTATTTGACCTGTTAGGCAACCAAATTCAGCTACTGGGAGAGCTAAGTTGAATAATTTAACTTTTAAAATGAACAAGATTAAGTAATTTGATGTTATATTTCTTATTTTAATGTATTTAATGAATTTCATATATTTTTGACAGAATCATAATTTCTGCAAATGATCCCAATTGGTTCCCTCACCCAAATTTCTGTGTATATATATTTCTAGGTCAAAGAAGTTAGCACATATAATTATTAGGTTCTCGTTTATATTTCAGCTTATTACAAATTTAACTAAATAGCATGTCTGTGATTATATATATATATATTTCATAACATACATCTGGGTATTTTGATTTTAAATTAAACAATTTACTTCTTGTTCATTGTTCTAAAAAAAGTTCTATATTTTATTTCTTATTTGGCAAGTTTGTTCTTCATAATTTCTTTTAATATACATTTGTGTCTATGGGAGAATTTCAAATTGTATATGTTCCAAGTATTGAAGCAGAAGCGAAAATTGAAAAATAAATAATTGAGGCATGGATAATATGAGACTTTCTTACTCCAAAAGTGGAGAGTATTAAAAATTAATTTTAAACATTGTTTTTGGGAGTTAATTATTTTTAAAGATGCTGGAAGATGACTTTGTAACAATCATATTCACATAGGATAAGTTGCCTAGTGCCCATTTATAGATCAGTAAACTGCAGAACAATTTGCTAGGATAAGCTATTTCATAAGGATTTGTTCAAGATAAGAAATTCAGCAACATAGACTCATTATTCATTGTTCTGTTCTTGTTTCTTCATCGTGGATACAGTTTTGAAATGTATTCCTATGCATCTGTAGCACAGTATTTTCTACTGGATCTTTAACTAGATACTAAGGTGTAGAGTTCCAGAAATTTGAATGTATGCTTCAAACATCTGGAGCTATACATATGGGGAATATACAGCTGTGTTTATTTCAATGATTACACATTTACATGTATATAACACATTTATTTAAATGTATAATATCTTATATATGTGAGAATATTTAAAAAATTGCATTGGCTGTACTTATTTGAATATGCAATTAAAATAGGATTCAAATAAACAATTCACCACTTTTATTTAATCTTACAGTATTTATTTATATAATATACTCATTAATATATAATCATAGCTCTTTTGGGTCTAAACCCAAATATTTCTAAAAGATTAAAGAAACAATGGGGATCATGAGTCATACAGATAAAAAGAAAATTGTACAGAGGTATTCATAGTTAGCAAGTTTCCAGAAGAATTTGGAAATTCAGCAGGAAAGAGAATAAAAGCATTTGCAATTGCAATATTTCTTCTATTCCAAAAATTTTATAGCATGGTGGATATTTCAATTAAATTTCAAAACACCTGTCCAGAGGTATTGTTTTTATTTTTCTTTCTTACTTACTACTACTGTATTTGACAAGATAAACACTTTTGGGTATTGGTTTAATATAGAACTAAAAGATTTCACTATTTAAACCCCCACGCCTCAGTCTGGTGAAAAGTATTAAGATAATGTCATTTACCTTTATTTCTGGGAAAGGAACTGGAGATTAGCAAATGATATAGGAAAGAAAATAAAATTTCATCTTGGATTCAATTCCTGGCTTTGATATCTGGGAAGATTTCAGAGAACCTTCTAGTTAGTCTGTTTATACTCAGTTCTTTTATGTTATTTCCTTTCTCACGGGCATTAAAATAACAAAAAAAACAAAAAAGCTATGATGTACTAGCCTGAAGTAGGGGTCGGCAAACTGTGGCTCAAGAGCCACATGCTGCTCTCTGGGTATGCTCTGTTTGAAAAGTTTCTGACTCCTGGATGAGTGAACCCTGTCTTTCAAAACAATTTAAAAATTATTTGAGAGCCATAAATATATTTTTACATAATCACCATTATGTGGATAATATCCTTTAAAAATTTTATAAGTGAAACTGGTAGTTTTATTTTAATTTTCAATTTTCCTTCACAGCCAGTTTCTGAGCCGCAGTTTGCTGACCCCTGGCGGCTCTTCCGTCTCAAACGTTTGCTGACCTCTGACGTAGAGGTACGTGACTTATACTTCATCAAGAGAATAATTAAATGGGAAGTTGCATCACTTTTTGAAATAATTTTAAATTCAATTTATCCCAAGTATAAAAATGACCACAAGCACTTTTTCATTAGTTGAATGATTGAATAAATTTAACCTCTCTGAGTCTCAGTTTCATCATTTGTATGCTTTGGATAATATTTCTCACTGGGTGTTGTGAGGTTTACAGGAATGTAAGATATAAATCATTCAATTGTCAAATGCTTTCGAATCGATAACTAATATTTCTTCCCATTGTGTAGATGTGAAAACTGGGGATCTGGACGTACCTCCAAACCTTGTTGGTCACGCTTCAGCAACCACCTTTCCTATATTGATTAATCTTCTGTTAAAAGCTTGAACTGGCAAACGACTTTCTTTTCTGAGACAGTCTATACTTCCATCAACGGATGTTCCCTGCAGTGGATGGGTACTATGTGTGAGGTGGAAGGAGTTCAATAATCAGAAGAACGGTACCTATGTGTTTTATATTTATAAAACAAGTCGCACTCTTTATTTTTAATTTGCACAGTCATATTTTGAGACAGTAAAGTCTGATACTCACATCCAAACGAATGTAAAGCCACAGGGCCTTCGCATTTCCGTCCAGGACTAGAGCAGAGGCGGGAGAGAGGCGGACCAATCAAAGCGCAGGAGGGCTGGTCCCGCCTCCCTCTGAGTTTCGCCTCTTTCCCGTACCGCTTGCGGGGAGTAGAGTTGTGCTGCTAGTTCGTCCCGCCCCTGCCTCTGAGTGACAGGAACCGTGGACAGCAACATTTCCAGCCGGACCCGAAGTTTGTCGGCCCTTGCCTTGGCTGAGAGGAGGTGTGTGTGTGTGTCCCGCGAGGGAGACTTCTGGGAAGGCGGGGAGGCTCTCCCTGGAAGCTTGAGATCCGGGACTGAAGGTGAACGCGCCTCCTTAGGGTGCACCGCCTCCTCCTCCCCCGTCTCCAAGGCCTTTTGGTCGTGATCTTTCCGATTCTGGGAGCCGCACTTTGGCGGGCTGGGCTGAGGGAGGCTAGAGAAGAGGAGGAACCCGTGACCCGGGAAACCTAGTAGATACGGTAATAACTTAAGGACCCCCTTCTAGCGAGCACGGCGCTCGCGGTGGGGGTGGGGACGATCTGAGCCGGGTTCCGGGAGGGGTGGGCGTGGCCGCCGCAGTGGCTAAAGAACCCGCGGTTCCCTCCCTGCGGGCGCGTCAGGCTTGTGCGATGCGGCCTAGGAAACCTAGCCACACCTATCTCCAGAGGCCTTCCCCTTGTCTAGGGACTGGCTCCTTGGTGCTTTTATGCTGTCAGTTAATTCGCGTCCGTTTATTCCTTTAGCTCTCTAGGGTCTGTAGTTCTGTTTCAGGCCTTCCTCTCCCATTTTACTCCTGTCCACAGTTTTTCCCGCCTCCCTTGTCTGAATGACCAACTTTCTATTAATCCATTTCAGAGAAGAGCTTTAGGGAGCAGGAGGTAACTTTATTGGGGGCGAGGCTGGGTTGGGGGATACGGGGGGGTGGGGGTTTCCTGGAGTTTGATACATCTCTGAACCCACAAGGTGCTGGTTTCCACGTAGATTAGGAAAAGGGGGATAGAAGATACGGTTTCTTCTACCTGGGATTCTTTTTCTTGCTATTGTACGGTTGTTCTCAAGGAGCTGAAGTTGAGGCAATTCATTATTGGACAATATATGATCTCCCTGTCAGTCCTTACTGTGGAGAGGGAAAATAATACTAAGAGTATAAATCCGCTTTTTCTTCATTTGCCCATATTTAATAATTATCTATGAGATGGTAACCACAGATAACCATTTCTAATCTCTGCTCATATCAGCTGGTCCCAAAAGATGCAGCAGAAAAAACATTCTAGAGAGAAAACAAAGGAGCTAAAAGTCAGCTTTTACTTCCTTCTGATAGGTTTGCTATATACATCCCCACCAAGGAAGCTTTTACTGCTTGTTAACACTGGGAGGAACCTTGGCCTACAAGTCAGGAAACTGGCAGGGTTAGGAGATGTTTGTTCTTGGGCAGTAACCTCATAATTGTTATCTGTAAAGTAGTGATACTTCTATGTGCCCTTTGTTCCTAAAAAGTAAGGATGAATAATTGATTGTGAGAGTATGTTTTTTTTTCAAGATTTTATTGGGGAATTGGGGGAGGGGAACAGCATTGGGGAACTGGGGAAGGGGAACAGACAAGTTGCTGTCCTTTTGTTCTTCCGTCTAGTTGTGGAGGACATTGCTTCACTGGCCCATGTTGGTATTGTCATTATGCTCTTCTTGGGTGAGGCAGATTGGTTCCTGGCCTCTGGACGGCCGCTCACAGCGGCTCTTGGCAGTTCACACCAGCTGCCAGCCGCTCACGCAGGCTGCCCGCCACTCACTGTAGCCTATGGCAGCCCGCCCTCATATGTGGGATCTGAACCGGGGCCGCTGGCATCCCGAAACCAGCTCTTAACCAACGCGCCACTCAGCTGGCCCATGAGAATATTTTAAAAGTAATGATCTACATAGATGTAAAGTATTGTCGATTACACTTTCAGTGTATTCTTTTGTCTACATGATAGGAATTTGTAAACACAGATAATTATGATCATTCAGCTTAAAGTATTTTCACACTTCCCTTGTAATTTTTATTTTTTTAATCTTTGGGTTATTTAGAAATGGAGAAGAAACTCACTCTCTCATCATTATTGATTCTGTGTTAGTTCTGGTTAGGTAGCACCTGAAATGTCTTGCATGACATTTTTTCCCCTTTGACATCACTAGGTTTTTTCCAAGAATATACATATATTGAAAGGATTGGGAAACCTTACCTTATAATCCAATGATGAATGACATTTTCTTGTAACTTTGAGAAGCCAAGGAAAGCTATTGATTCTCTCCTTAGAAAAAGATACAGTTTGAAGTGTAAATGGACCCTAGATTAAGAACACAAATTTTCAATCAACTTCTTAAGGAATAAAGAAAGCAACTCTTTATTCTTGCCTAGACCCAAAGAGAGACTGGGTAATTTATGTATATACAAGTTGTATAGCTGGAAGCACAGTTGGGTCTTTTTCCTTTCTTCCACAGTGCATCTTACCATAGTTTAGGGTCTTCAGTCAATCCCCAATCCTTTTTCTTTTCTTTGTTTTTTAAACATTTAACAAACAAGGCCTATCAATGCTCGATAAATTGGTGCTGTCTTTCAAAACCATGTAAGCTCTATTTTATTACAAGTACCCTTTGATCATTCTATTCCTATATTTAAGCAAGTGAAAAAAAATTATCAAATGTTTTGGGAAAATATTAAATTATATTTTTGAAATAAACATTAAATACATAAACTTTCTCTTATCAAACTACACTTTGGACAAAGAAAAGATGATTACATTTAGTATATGCCACTGGAATATCATTACCTGACTTCTAAAACTTTTTACTTCAACTTAAGTGAATGATCTTTTATAACATTTTAATTTCCTGTGGCTAAAAAATATTTTTTTTGGTTCCACTGTGGCTTTTTTCCTGATTTCTATATTTAAATAGAAGTCTATCAGTAGAATTATTTTCTTGAGTTCTTTTATATAGCTTAATGAATAAAAGTGGACATCAGTAGTGGATAGTATCATTAGATAAAGAAAACATTGAAGAGGGAAAAATATATTGCTTTTGTAATCAACATAAGGAAGAGTATATAGGAACACCTATTGTTTCTTTCTTTTTTTTTTTTTTTAAAGATTTTATTGGGGAATTGGGGAAGGGGGAAAAGCCAAATTGTTGTCCTTCAATCTTAGTTGTGGAGGGTGCAAGTCCAGTTGCCATCTGGCTGCCATCAGCAGCTTGGGACCACTCAGCTTAAGGTGCCATGTTCAGTCTTCGTTGCGGGGTGTGGGGGTGTGGGGGTGTGTGAGTTGAACCTACAACCTTGTTATTAGGAGCACATGCTCTCACCAGCTGAGCCACCCTGCCACCTGTTGGCAGCTCACTGGCCCATGTGGGAATTAAACCGGCAACTCTGTTGATCAGAGCCCGCGCTCTTAACCAACTGAGCCACTCGGCCGGCCCTGTTGTTTCTTTAACACTTACAATTTTATTCATACTGTTTTGTATGTTAAAAGATATTAAAACATTCGAGGGTTTATTTGAACAAAAATTGAATTGGGCAGCATCCAGTTTAGCAGATAGAAAGGAGCTATACAAAATGACTTTTATAGGCAGAAGGGGGCGGGCATGAGGAATTTACACTGGCAAAAAAGCAGATAGGTTATTGAGAGGTTACTTTCCCTTAAAAGGTGGCAGGGGCCTATCAGGCAGAAAATATAACTAGTTAGTATTGATCAGGTGATTCCTGATAGACTAGTTAAAGATTCCATTTCTGGGAGACCTGAAATTGTAATTTCGTCTTGGTTTGGTGAAATAGAGCTTAGCATAAGCAACTCCATTTTTGGCCTTTTATCTTGTTTTTAACAAGTATTTGACAATTCCCTTCTTTACACTTCATTTCTGGTGGAGGAACTGCAATAGAGACAGATTAGAGAGAACGTTCTAATGGAATTAGAGGTTTTAGGGGATCAGTAAATAATAGCTCTTTCGTTTTCTTGAGTTTGTAAGCAGACAGGTGGAGTTTGCCCCCAGCTACTTACACATCCTTTCTCAGAACCTAGACTTTAGCCTAGTTGAGAGAAAATTTTGGTGTGCAGAACAGATACACTTATCTAGCATTACTGCTCTGAATAGTCCAGGGCAGAGAGGGAAGTAAAAGAAGGCAAACCTTTAGTGTTTACAGGCTTATAATTGGTTATCTCTACCCATTAAAGTAATATGGACCAATGGGTTTTTGTCACAAATCAGATAATTCTCTTATTGGGAAGCTGTGTATAAGGAGTGGGAGGCCAGGGCTGTTATACCAGTGATCTGTTTTTCCATCCTGGGTGTTACATCTGGACCATTTGAAATAATGAGGTGTGACAGCTAAGTTCATGAACTTGTTGCAACGATGTTGCTAACTTTTTTCAAAAATTTTTAAAAGATTTTATTGGGGAATTGGGGGAGAGCAACAGTGTTGGGGAATTGGGGAAGGGGAACAGATAAGTTGCTGTCCTTTTTTTCTTCAGTCTAGTTGCGGAGGACGTTGCCTCACTGGCCCATGTTGGTATCATCATTGCGGCTCTTCCCAGATGAGGCAGATAGGTTGCCGGCCTCTGGACGGTCACTCACCACAGCTATTGGCAGCTCACGCTGGCTGCCAGACACTCACGCTGGCTGCCGGCCACTCACTGTTGCCTATGGCAGCCCACTGCAGCAGGGGCTGTGGCCTACACCATTGCCGGGGCTCGCAGCCCAGCTCCAGGTGGAGCTGTTGTTAGCTGTAGAGGGCAGTGTCACTGGCCCTCATATGTGGGATCCAAACCAGGGCCGCTGGCGTCCCAAACCAGCTCTTAACCAATGCGCCACTTGGCCAGCCCTGCTAACCTTTTTTGATATTGGAGAAATTATTCATTATGAATTTGTACCAATTGGTCAAACAGTTAACCAAGTTTACTATTTGGAAGTGCTGAAAAAGCTGCATGAAAAAGTTAGAAGGCCTGAACTTTTCGCCAACAATTCATGGCTCTTGTATCATGACAGTGTACCAGCTCACACGGCTTCTTTTTTTTTTTTTTTAAGCTGAGCCATCCTGCCATCTGTTGGCAGCTCAGTGACAGCTCAGCTCAGGCTGGGCATCCAACTGCTGTTGCTCAGAGCTCAGCTTGCACTCTTGAGCGAGCTCTTAACCAACTGAGCCACTCTGCCGGCCCTCCCAATGTCTTTTTTCCTTATCTGAAGATAAAGGAAATTTTGAAAGGGAGACATTTTGATGACATTGAGGGCATCAAGGGTAATAGGACGACAGTTCTGATGGCCATTCCAGAAGAAGAGTTCCAAAGTTGCTTTGAAAGGTGGATTAGGCACTGGCATCAGTGCATAGCTTCCAAGGGGAGTACTTCGAAGCTGACCATAGTGATATTCAGCAATGAGGTGTGTAGTACTTTTTCTAGGATGAATTCATGAACTTAATTGTCAGACCTTGTATCCTTGTATGTGGATGTGATTTTAAATTATTACAATGTCTTTAAAATCTACTGGCTTTGGAACTCTAAAGTTTAGGTATGCGGAATATTGTGTAATATAGAGATCTACCAGCTTGATGAAGAATTTCCTTTCCCCACTTCAATGCCCAAACATCTCCATTGAATAGCATTGTTCCAGTGGAAGTTCCTTCATGTAGAAACATGAAACTGGGCCAGATTTGCTCCTAGCCTTTGTTCCTATGTATACATGTTTTTAATATCAATAGATTTGGCTCTTAAATATGAAGGTTTAATAAAAATACTGCTTAGAACATATATTTTGGTATTCTCCCAGAATGCATAAAATGTTATTAATGGAAAATAGTGATAAATATTTTATCATATTTGAGATTCAGGACATTTCCTACTTAACAGATAAGAATTATGGAGTCTTAGAAGCAAATCTTTTTATATCTATTGCATACATTTAATCCTTTCTTATATGGTAGAAATGTTAAGTATCTTTGCAACAATAAGGTGAAATAGGTATATGTTTTCATGAAAAAGAAAAGGTGATTTCTTTGCTTACCTCTTTGGAAATGTTAAACAACCAATAGAAAGATAATACATTGTACTCAGAGGTTTAACAAACTCTTGTTTTGTTAATTGGAAGGTGGAGGCAGTTCCATAAATGTGAGGATCTTATCAATTTCATGGCTTTTAAGCCACTGAACATAGAGAGTGACCTCATGAATAAAATAGTTCAGTTCTTCTATAGTAGTATAATGTAGTGACGTAATTGAAAAAAATAGCAGACCAATTGGATTGCACAACTTAAAATTTTGGAAAAGACAAAAGGAAGATGGTTTAATTAAAGAACATTTTTTTTTACATACTTTGAATATTAAAGTATTCAAACATTACAGAATGTGGAATAGTAAATTATATGGATACTTGTGGCAAAATCCTAATAATTGTGGATTACAGTTTATAATCAACACCAGGTAGAAGATACACTGGAATGAAAGTTTTAGACTAGGCTACCACAGTAGATATATTATTTGTTGAAGTTTATGTTTCCAGGCATCATGTTCTCTCCTTATCCGTGAATAGAAAGAGTTGAAGATTTGTGATCTGCTACCATTTTTTTCTGATGAATATGCTTGGGTATTATAATCTTATTATTCACAGTGATCCAGTAAACCCTGAATCTCTGTGGGCAGGGAGCATATCAGATACTTTTCAGGATGGGAAGTTATAATTTTAAAAAGAACTTCCCAATTTCTTCTTCTATTTTTGTTTGTTTTCTAGTGGTCCATTGTCTGTCTCTTCTCCTCTTCTCAGCACCCCCCTCCTTATACATACACACATTCAGTAAACACTGGACTATGTAGAAATGATCCATACAGTCCCAATGCTAAAATGTTCTCCATAAATTTAGCATTTGAACTGAATAGAGTAGAATAAAAAGTCCCACAAAACCAAAGGAAAGGAGGGAAATCAGGAGATTCAAAGGCTACCTGTGAAAATCTAAGACGAATTTAAGAAGAACATTTGAGGAAATTTTTTGACATTTAATACATAACCTCTACAGATAGGAGAACTCTAAGAACAGACAATGATTAAATGACAGGAAGATAGTAAGGTAAAACAAAAAGATGAAAAGGAACTAAAAATATGACAACTATATTAGTTTTATATTCCTGTTGTAATAAACTACCATAAGTTTAATGACTGAAACAATACAAATTCATTATCTTACTGTTCTGTAGTTCAGAAGTCCGGAATAGGTCTCATTGGGATGAAATCATGTTATTGGCCCACTCCATTACTTTCTGGAGCCTCTGGGAGATAATCTGTTTCCTTGCCTTTTCTAGCATCTGGAGGCTGCCCACATTCCTTGGTTTATGGCTCCCACCATTCATCTTCAGAGCCAGCAACATTGCCTTTCTCTGACTATTCTTCTGTACTCAATCCCCTTTCTGACCACTGCTAGGAAAAGTTATCTACTTATAAAGACTCACATGGATAATCCAGTATAATCCTTCCACTTCAAGGTTCTTAGTTTAATCATATCTGCAAAGTCCCTCTTGCTATGTGAGGTTACATATTCACAGGTTCTGGGAATTAGGACTTGGTCATCTTTGGGGGTGAGGGGCATTATTCTGCTTACCAATATCATATTAAAACCATATTTGATGCAGTAAAGGGCAGAACTGATATTACTGTAGAAAATTTAATTGGTATGGAGAATAGACTTGAAAAGTTCTGGCTAAAATATTGAATTCATGAAAAGAAGATGATTTATGGAGGAAAACAATGAAGTCCACTATATGAATACTTGCGGTTTCTGAAGAAAAAACTATCATATAGATAATTGTCCCTTAAGAAGAAAACAGAGCATTTGCAAAAAAGTAATAAACAAAGAGATAATATAAAATAAAACTTTCTGAGCTGAGAAAGACCTGTGAATGCAGAAGGGGCTTTCTTATGTAAGACATGACAACTGAAAGAGATCCAATAGCAAAAATTTTTCAAATTATGATGATAAAAAATTGTTTATATATCTAGAAAGAGATAAAAAATATCATAGTACTGTGAGGAAACAAAAATTAGGCTGGTCTCAGATTTCTTTTCTGTAGCATTAAACACCAAAAGGCAACATAACAACATGGATGCCACTACAACAAGGCAACTAAAGCCACTCACAAAAGAGGACTTCCAGAACTCTTCTTCAGAAAGTGGCAAGAATGATGAGATAAGTGTGTTCAAAGTGAGGGGGAGTATTTTGAGGGGGATAATGGCAACGTGTCTTTTACTGTAGTACATTTTTTAAAAATTTCAACATTCACTGTATTGTTTTATCACACCTTGTAAAAATTAATTCAATAACAATAATCGAGATTGAAGTAAACTTTTGTAATCTTCTGATTTATTTATGCCAAAGGTGAAACTTGGTAATTCAAGAGTAAGAACAGATTTTAAAATATATAGCTAAACTACTGATTGGCAGTGACCTATGGCCCACCCAAATGTGACTTCCTACCTGTTTTTATATGACTTATGAACTAAGAATAGTTTTTACATTTTTAAATGGTTGAAAAAAATAGAATTTTGTGATGTGAAAATTGTATGAAATTCAAAGTTTGTTGTTTATAAATAAAGTGTTATTGGAACATAGCTACACTTATTTGTTTACATATTTGTCTTTGCCTGCTTTTGCACTAAAGCAGTTGTGTTGAGTTGCCGCAGTAGAGATGCAAATTTGGTGCTCTCATTGCTTGCATTGCTTCTCAGAGCACTACAAATCGGCAGTGATAGTTATAACTTGATTTTGCCTCTTGACCCAAAAACCTTAAAATATTTATGATTTGGCCCTTTACAGACAATGTTTGCAACTCTTGACTTAAACTATAAACTTTAATGTGTACTACTGAACTTTCCTTTTCAGTTCAAGGGACCCAGTTATTGATATTCAATGTTCTGTTTACCCCAGTATCTCTTTGGTCCTATCGACTAGGGGTAAAACCAACAATGTATTATTCTTTACATTTAATAACCCAGTTTTCTCCCTGTCTGCCTTCAATGAAACAAAATTTATAGAAGATTTTAGAATTTTATTTCCAAAGGCAAAAATCATTTATTACTGCAATATTATAAGAAATAATGAATACTTTACCATTGTATGTCAAAATTCTATGTGCTTATAGAGATAAGAGTGTACAGTGTATAATAAATGAGTTATATGTCAATCAGTTAATCAGCAAAGATTTGTTTGGCAAGTATAGGTGAATTAAAAGAGGAAATGCAGTATCATTGAAATGAGGTCTTGAAGGATACCTGTGAATTCAAAGTAGAGAGTTCTGGATTAAGGTAACATCAAAACAAGGAGAACAAGATTTGTAAAGCCACTAAGCTGGCAATAGTGTCATGTGTTGGGAAATGAAAGAAGTTCAGTGACTGGAACATATTTTGGTGAAAAGTGGCTGGAGTTAGGACAATAAAGACCTGCTAGGCCAGGTCGAGAAGGCTGTTATGTGCCACGCAAAGCAATTTTCACCTTGTAGGCAATGTAGATCCATTTTAGGTTTTTAAACTGTGGAACAACATGATTGATTTGTATTTTAGAATAATGGTTCTTCAATTTTTTTCAAATACAGCACATCCTAAAATTCTTTACTGCTATGACTATCACAGGACAAAATTTTCCTTGGATTATACCCACTTAAATCTTATGTATAACAAAATTTTCCTTGAAGGAGGATATATGAACAATCCCCTACTAACCCTAGAAACTTAGGTGAGAAGGCTGTTAAATAAATTTAAATCATTTTAAATTTTCAAAAAATTAATAAGTTACCTGTAATGTAATAGAGTAATCTGTCTGGTTTATGGGTACATAGAACTGCTTTAATACCAAATATAATGTGTGTGTGTGTTCATACTATACCACTTTTATATGTGGCTTAGTAAAACTTTATGAAAACTTGAGGTGATGGAAGTTATAGACTACTTGAACATATTTTAATTTTCTTGTCTTATTTTTTAAAAACGTTTAATGCTTAGCATTTCTTCTATTAAAATTAATATGTTTGTTTTGAATGCCTGTATAGAATTTGACTAAAACCATATACTATTTTATTTATTTTTTTATTTTTTATTTCTTTTAAAGATTTTATTGGGGAATTGGGGGAGGGGAACAGCATTGGGGAATTGGGGAAGGGGAACAAACAAGTTGCTGTCTTCTTGTTCTTCAGTCCAGTTGTGGAGGATGTTGCTTC
The DNA here is from genome assembly GCA_033961575.1 of Aselliscus stoliczkanus. Taxonomy (NCBI): domain Eukaryota; kingdom Metazoa; phylum Chordata; class Mammalia; order Chiroptera; family Hipposideridae; genus Aselliscus; species Aselliscus stoliczkanus. The sequence continues at coordinate 39,301,871 of CM066731.1, forward strand.
ACTGGCCCTTGTTGGTATCCGTCAGTGCACTCTTTCCAGATGAGGCAGATAGGTCTCCCGCCTCTGGATGGTCGCTCACTACAGCTATTGGCAGCTCACGCTGGCTGCCAGCTGCTCACGCTGTAGCCTATGGCAGCCCACTGCTGGAGGGGCGGCAGCCCCGTTGCTGGGACTCGCACAGCCTAGCTCCAGTTAGAGCTATTGTTAGCTGTAGAGGGCAGTGTCACTGGCCCGCATATGTGGGATCTGAACCAGGGCTGCTGGCTTCCTAAACCAGCTCTTAACCAATGCGCCACTCGGTTGGACCTTATTGAGAGTTTTTGCATCATGGTCATTAGGGATATTGGTGTGTAGTTTTCCTTTTTTGTAGTATCTTTTCTGATTTTGGAATCATGGTGATAGTGCTTCATAGAAAGCTTTTGGGAGCCTTCCCTCCTTCTGTATTTTTTGGAATAGTTTGAGGAGAATAGTTATTAATTCTTTTTTGAATGTTTTGTAAAATTCACCTGTGAAGCCATCTGGTCCAGGACTTTTGTTTGTTGGAAGTTTGTTGATTACTGATTCAATTTCTTTGGTAGTAATCAGTCTGTTCAGAGTTTCTGTTTCTTTTTGGTTCCGACTTGGTAGATTGTATGCTTCTAGAAATTTATCCTTTTTTTTCCAGATTGTCGAATTTGTTGGCATATTGTTGCTCATAGCATTTTCTTAAAATTTTCTGTATTTCTGTGGTATCTGTTGTCACTTCTCTTTCATTTCTGATTTATTAATTGGGGTCTTCTCTCTCTTTTTCTGGGTGAGTCTGACCAAGGTTTTGTCAATTTTGTTTATCTTTTCAAAAAGCCAACTCTTGGTTTCATTGATCTTTTGTATTGTTTTTTTGTTCTCTGTTTCATTTATTTGTGCTCTGGTCTTTATTATTTCCTTCCTTGTACTCTCTTTGGGCTTGTTTTGCTGTTCTTTTTCCAGTTCCCTTAGGTGTAAAGATAGTCTGTTGATTTGAGATTTTTCTTCCTTCTTTAGGTGGGCCTGCACTGCTATGAACTTCCCTCTTAGGACTGCTTTCCCTGCATACCAGAGATTTTGGGTCGTGGTGTTTTCATTTTCATTTGTCTCGAGGTATCTTTTTTTTTTTTTTAGGGCAGTGTCATTGACTCTCACATGCGGGACCCGAACCAGGGCCACTGGCCTCCCAAGCCAGCACCCAACCACCGCTCCACTTGGCTGGCCCTCTCGAGGTATCTTTTGATTTCCTCCTTGATGTCATTTGTGACCCTTTCGCTATTTAGCAACATGTTATTCAGCCTCCATGTATTTGTGTTTTCCAGATTTCTTCTTGTAATTGATTTCTAGTTTCATAGCATTGTGGTCAGAGAAGTCCCTTGATATGATTTCAGTCTTCTTAAATTTGTTGAGACTTGTTTTGCGGTCTAACTTGTGGTGTGTCTTGGAAGATATTCCGTGTGCACTTGAGAAGAATGTACATTCTGTTGCTTTGGGGTGAAATGCTCTAAAAATATCGATTTAATCCAGCTGGTCTAAAGTCTCATTTAAGGCCACTGTGGCTGTGTTGATTTTCTGTCTGGAGGATCTGTGCATTGGTGACAATGGGGTGTTGAAGTCTCCTACTACGATAGTGTTACTGTTGATCTCTGTCTTTATGTTTGTCAAAATCTGTTTTATATATTTAGGAGCTCCTATGTTGGGTGCATAGATGTTTACTAGGGTTATGTCCTCTTGTTGAATTGATCCCTTTATCATCATGTAGTGCCCTTCTTTGTCTTTTATTGTACTCTTCATTTTAAAGTCTATTTTGTCCAAAATAAGTATTGCTACTCCAGCTTTTTTTCTCATTTCCATTTGCATGAAATATCTTATTCCATCCCTTTACTTTTAGTCTGTGTGTGTCTTTTGATCTGAGATGAGTGTCTCTTGTAGACAGCATATGTCCTGTTTTCTTATCCACTCAGCCACTCTATGTCTTTTGATTGGACCATTTAGCCCATTCACATTTAAAGTCATTATTGATAGGTGCATATTTATTGCCATTTTGTTATTTGTATTTCTTTTGTTCCTGGGTTAGCTTGTTTTCCCCTTTCTTCTGTTTAAAAAAGCCCTTTTAACATTTCCTGCAATGCTGGCTTGGTGGTAATGAACTCTTTCAGCTTATTCTTTTCTGAGAAACTCTTTATCTCTCCTTCAATTGTAAGTGATAGCCGTGCTGGGTAGAGCAATCTTGGTTGTAGGCCTTTATTTTGTGTCACTTTGAATATCTCCTGACACTCCTTTCTGACCTGCAGGTTTCTGTAGAAAAGTCAGCTGTTAGTCTTATAGGAGTTCCTTTGTATGTAACCTGCTGTCTTTCTCTTGCTGCTTTTAGGATTCTGTCTTTGTCTTTAAGCTTTGCCATTTTAACTATGATATGTCTTGGTGTGTGCCTGTTTGGATTCAGCCTGTTTAACTCTCTTCACTTCCTGGGCTTGTATGTCGATTTTCTTCACCAGGATAGGGAAGTTTTCAGTCATTATTCCTTCAACTACACTCTCAATCCCTTGCTCCTTCTCTTCTTCTGGTATTCCTATGATGTCAATGTTGTTGCACTTGATGTTGTCCCACAGGTCTCTTAAACTATTTTCATTCTTTTTTACCTTTTTTTCTTTTTGCTGTTCCAACTGGGTGATTTCTGCTATTTTGTCTTCTAAATCCCTGATCTGATCCTGTGCTTCATTCATCTAATATACTGGTGATTCCTTCAAGTGTGCTCTTTATTTCAGTTATTGTATTCTTTAGTTCTAACTGGTTGTTTTTTATGGTTTCCCTATCCTTTTTTATGTCCTCCCTAAGTTCCTTAAACATTCTTATCATCAGTGTTTTAAACTCTGTGTCTGAAAGTTTGGACACCTCTGTTTCATTTAGTTCCATTTCTAGAGGTTTCTTCTGATCTTTTGTTTGGGACATGTTTCTTTGTTTTTTCATTCTGGCTGTCATTCTGTGATTACTTCAATGTATTAGATAGATCACCTAGAAAGAATAGGAAAAAAAAAAAGTAAAAAGAAGAAAAAAGAAAAGAAAAAAAAGAAGAAAGAAAAAAAAGTCGGGGGGAACTCTCCATCCTCTTTAAACTGTAGACCACTTGTTCAGCAATAGAGAGTCTCTGGTCGACTCAGCACCAGCAGTTGGGGGAAGGGCTTAACGTGTTATACGTCAGCCTCCCTCTCAGGCTTGCAGTGAGATTTCCGCAATTAGCTGCATGTGCTCCTGAACCGTGCTCACTACCAAAAATCTTCACAGGTTGTTGTGGGTTGTGGGCTGCTGCAAAAAAACCTTCCATGGCCTGTGGAGGTGGGGCCAGGCACCATGAGTTCAGGTTACTTCTGGCAACACTGCTCTAGGTCGGCCAGGCAGGCCCGCAAGGCACCACTGGATGTGGGCAGTGGCCCCCACCAAGTCAGAGCAGCATGTACTCTACATCAGCAACCAGCCCACACAAACTCGCCAGGGAAGCCTCCACCGGATCACGCAGGCACACAGCTCCCGGCCCAACACTCTCAGGAAAACTCCCAGCCTTAGCCTCACCCAATCAACTGCATGCAGATCAGGCTGAGCAGCCCAACAGTCAATCCCCAGCATGGCAACTCTGCACAAACAGTGCGGAGAAGGGGGACCCAAAGTGGCTCGTGCACTCCTGCTTCTCAGTGAATAGCCTGATGGAGCCAGAACACACCCGCCTGGCATTTCCCTGGTAAGGCTGCACAAGCAGGGCAGAGGGTGGGGATCCAAAGCTGCTGGCGCATTCCCACGTCTCAGTGAGCAGCCTGTGGGAGCCGGAGCGTGCCCGCCCAGCGTTTCCCTGGCAACGCAGCATAAGCAGGGCGGAGGGTGGCAATCCAAGGCCGTATGCGCTGCGCTCACACACACTCACTCCTGTGCCCTCTCTCGTCTATGCCCCTCCTAGCAGACCTGATGTGGCCTCCTCTTTAGGTCTTTCATTTAGAGGTTCTGTTCATCTAGTGTTCAGGGGACTTTCGAGGTTAAATGTATAAATTATTTGTAATTTTGGCGTGATCCTGGGAGGCAGTTGGCACAGCGTTTGTCTATTCCGCCATCTTATGGGAAGTCTCTTTGATCCATTTTGAGTTAATTTTGGTACACGGTGACAGATAGTCTAGTTTCATTCTTTTGCACGTGGCTTTCCAATTCTCGCAGCACCATTTATTGAAGAGGCTGTCTTTTCTCCATTGTATGTTTTTGGCTCCTTTGTTGAAAATTATCTCTCCATACTTATGTGGGTTTATTTCTGGGTATTCAGTTCCATTCCATTGGTCTGTGTGTCTGTTTTTCTGCCAATACCATACTGTTTTGGTTTTTGTTGCTCTGTAATACAAGCTGAAGCTGGGAGCATTATACCACTAGTATTATTTTTTTTTTTTTCCTTAGGATTTCTTTGGCTATTCCTGAATAGCCTTTTGTGGTTCCATACAAATATGATGATTTTTTTGTTCTATTTCATTAAAAATGCCATTGGGATTCTGATTGGAATTGCATTAAGTCTGTATATTGCTTTGGGTAATATGGCCATTTTAACTATGTTGATTCTTCCAATCCATGAACACAGAAAGTCTTTCCATTTCTTTGTGTCTTCAATTTCTTTTCAAAACTCTTTTAGTTTTCAGTGAATAGGTCTTTCACATCCTTGGTTAAGTTTATTTCTTGGTATTTCATTCTTGTTGCAATTGCGAAAGGAATTTTTTTTATTACTTTTTCTGAGATTTCATTGTTAGTATGTATAAATGCAATGGATTTTTGTATGTTGATTTTGTAGCTGGCAAGTTTACTATATTCGTTTATGGTTTCTAATTTTGGTGGAATCTTTAGAGTTTTCTATATATAGCATCATGTTATCTGCAAAAAGTGACAATTTAACTTTTTTATTCCCAATTTGGATGGCTTTTATCCTTTTCTCTTGCCTGATTGATCTGGTTAGGACTTCCAATACTGTGTTGAAAAGGAGAGTGATATGGCACAGCTGTGTCGTGTTCCTGAACGTAGAGTGAAGGTCTTCAGTTTTTCACCATTAATTATGATATTAGTTGAGGGTTTGTCATATATGGCCTTTATTATGTTAAGATATTTCTATACCTTCTATACCCATTCTTTAAAAAAATATTTAATTGTTTTTTATTGGTGAATTGGGGAAGGGGAACAGAGTTGGGGAATTTGGAAAGGGCAACAGCCAAATTGTTGTCCTTCAATGCTTTTTGTTTTTTCTTTAAAGATTTTATTGGGGAATTGGGGGAGGGAACAGTATTGGGGAATTGGGGAAGGGGAATAGACAAGTTGCTGTCCTTCTGTTTTTCAGGCTAGTTGTGGAGGACATCACTTCACTGGCCCATGTTGGTATTGTGATCATTGTGCTCATCCCGCTGAGACAGATCGGTCACCGTCCATTGGACGGCCCCTCATGGTGGCTCATGGCAGCCCTTGCCGGCTGCCGGCCACTCACGCTGGCTGCTGGCCACACATGATAGCTTATGGGAGCCCACTGCAGCTCCATGCAGCCTCCACCATTGCCGGTGACTCACGGTAGCCCAGCCCCAGGTCGAGCTGTTGTTCACCATCTTAGCTGTAAAGGGCAGCATCGCTGGCTCATGTGGTATCTGAACCAGTAGCCCTGCTGCTCAGAGCTCATGCTCCCAAGCCAACTGTTAACCAACGAGCCACTCAAACAGCCCTTTTGTCCTTTAGTCTTATTTGTGGAGGGTGCAGCTAGCTCATCTCCAAGTGCTGTCACTAACCGGCCGGCCATCGGCAGCTCGTGGTCGCTCAGCTCAATGTGCCATGTTCAATCTTAGTTGCAGGTAGACAAAGCCTACCATCCCATGTGGGAATCAAACTAGAAACTTTGTTGCTAAGAGCGCATGCTCTTACCACTTAGACATCCAGCTGCCCTTTGCCAGCTCAGGGCAGCTCAGCTCAAGGTTCCATGTTCAATCTTAGTTGTGGGTGGGTGTAGTTCACCATCCCATTCGGAAGTCGAACTGGCACGTGCTCTCACCAGCTGAGCTATCTTGCTACCTATTGGCAGCTCAGCAGCAGCTCAGCTCGGGTGCAGATCACTGGCCCATGTGGGAATCAAACCAGCGGCCCTGTTGCTCAGAGCACATGCTCTTAACCCACTGAGCCACTGAGCCGGCCCATACACCCATTTTAAAAAAATGTTTTAATCATAAGTGATGTTGTATCTTGTAAATGCTTTTTCTGCATCTATTGATATAATCATATGATTTTTTTCTTTTATTTTGTTTATGTGGTGTATCACATTGATTGATTTGTGAATGTTATCACTCCTTTTTTTTTTTTTTTTTTTTGAGGGCAGTCACTGGCCCTCATATGTGGGACCTGAACCAGGGCCACTGGCTTCCCAAGCCAGCGCTTAACCACCGCGCCACTCGGCCGGCCCTGATTTGTGAATGTTGAACCATCCTTGTGCCCCTGGGATGAACCCCACTTGATCATGATGTATAACTTTTTTAATGGATTGTTGCATTCACTTTGCTAGAATTTTGTTTAGAATTTTTGCATCTGTATTTATCAGAGATATTGGTCTTTAATTTTCTTGTTTGGTGTTATTGTTGTATCAAGGTAATGTTGGCCTCATAAAATGAGTTAGGGAGTATTTTCTCTTATTCAGGTTTTTGGAAAAGTAAATGGAATAGGTATTATATTCTCTCTCTCTCTTTTTTAAATTACTGAAAATAAATGTAATGTCTCTACTTGTTTCTTTCTTTTCTTTTTTTAGCTGAGCATTGGCAGCTTAGCAGCAGCTCAGCTCAGGCTGGGCATCGAACTGCTGTTGCTCAGAGCTCAGCTCACATTCTTGAGTGAGCTCTTAAACAACTGAGCCACTTGGCCGGTCCCTAGATTCTCTTTGAATGTTTGGTAGAATTCACTAGTCATCTGGTTCTGGACTTTTGCTTTTGGGAGGGTTTTGGATGACTGATTCAATTTCCTTACTGTTGATCAGTGTATTTAGATTTTCTAATTCTTAGTGATTCAACCTAGGAAAGTTATATGTTTCTAAGAACATATCCATTTCATCTAGGTTACTGAATTTGGTTGCATATAGTCCTTCACAGTATTCTTGGATGATCCTTTGTAGTTCTGTGGTATCCGTGGTAACCTCCCCCTTTTATTTCTGATTTTACTTGTGTCTTTTCTTTTTATCTTAGTGTAGCCAAGGATTTGTCAATTTTATTAATCTTTTCAAAAACCAGCTCATTGTTGCATTAATTTTTTCTATTGTCTTTTTGTTCTCTATTTCATTTAGTTCTACTCTTATTTTTATTTCCTTCCTTCTGCTGACTTTGGTTTTAGTAGTTCTTTGTTCTCTATTTCTTTAAGATGTAACATGAGGTAGTTTATCTGGGACATTTCTTCATTCTTTAGATATGCCTGTAATGATAGAAATTTCCCTCTTATTACTGCTTTCACTGCATCCCCAAAATTTTGGTAGGATGTATTTTCATTCTCATTTGTTTCTAGGTATCTTCTGATCTCTCCTCTTCATCTTTCACCTAGTCATTGTTTAAAACTATGTTGTTTAATACCCACATATTTGTGTTTTTTCTTGCTTCCTTATTGCAGTTGATATCCAGTTTCAAAGCCTTGTGATCAGAGAATATGCTTGGTATGTTTTCAATTTTCATGTATTAGCTGAGGCTATTTTAAGTCCCAATATATGGTCAATCTTTGAGAATGTTCCATGTACACTAGAAAAGAATGTGTAGTCTGATGTTCTAAGATGAAGTACTTTATAAATGTCAAATATGTTCATTTCATCTAACGTGTCATTTAGGGCTTTATTTATTTTCTGTTTGGATGACTTATCCATAGCTTTCAATTGTGTATTTGGTTCCCCCACTATAATTGTGTTTTGGTCAGTTTCTTCCTTTAGTTCTGTTAGTAGTTGCTTTGTATATTTCGGTGCTCCCTGATTGGGGACATAAATATTGATGACTTTTATGTTTTCTTGTTGTTTTGTCACCTTTATGATTATGAAATGTCCATCTTTGTCTCTTGTTACCTTTTTGATCCTGAAGTCTGTTTCATTTGATATCAGTATGGCTATACCTGCTTTTCTCTTAATACCATTTCCTTGGAGTGTCAATTTCTACCCTTTCATTTTTAGTCTATATTTGTCCTTGTAGCTGAGATATATATCTTGGAGGTAGCATATGGTTGTGTTTTGTTATTTTATTCCATCTGCTACCCTGTCCCTTTTTATTTGTGATGTCAGTCCATTTACATTTAGGGTGATTATTGATATATGAGGATTTCTTATTCTACCTCTGGTTTCTGGTAGGATTGTGTCTCCATTGTTTCTTTGACTTTTTGTTGCTGTCTCTTATTTCAGTGTGGTGGTATTGTGTGATTTTCCCCTCTGTTCTTTTTTTTTTTTTTTAGATTTTTTAAATTGGGGAATTGGGGGAGGGAACAGTGTTGGGGAATTGGGGAAGGGGACCAGCCAAGTTGTTGTTCTTCAATCTTCATTGTAGAGGGTGCCAATCACCATCTGGCTTCCTGTAGGCAGCTCATGGCCTCTAAGCTCAAGGTGCTGTATTCAGTCTTAGTTGCAGTGGGCATAGCCACTCCTCTGTTCTTTTTTTATGGTATATGTTTGAGTTCTGGAATTTTTATGAGTGGTAACCATTAAGTTTATGTAAAAGAATGCTTGATATTTAAACTATTCTGTTTTCTTCAGCATACTTCCTTTCTCTATTCCTCTTTGCCTGTTCAGACCTTTGCTGTCTCCCCTTTTGTTTTTATTGTCACAAATTATCCCTATTTATGATGTGAGTTGATTTCTGCATTGCAGTAGCAAGTTGCCTTTTTCCTCTTTTTTTTTTTTTTTTTTTAATTTTTTTTCTTCTTTACCCTGTATGTTATGTGCAAATGTATACTGCCCTTTTTGGTGTAGTACTTGCCATTTCCTGCTTCTGTCTGTGTGTAGTACTACTCAGGGGGGATGGGGGAGGGTGCTAAACAAAGAAACAATGGTTTCCTTCAGCTCCTCTCTCCAGGAGAAAGCTGCCCCTTCTGCCCTCACCCTGAAGCTAGAATATTCAATTCATCCCTTATGTACCTGGCACTTTTGGAGCTGCTGTCCCAGTGCTGGAGATCAGAGTGAGTGAGTCCATCAGCAACTAAGTCCATTCGTGGCCTCTTTAGGAGGAGCACCTAGGATTGCTGCTGCCCTCTGGCTCACTCAGCCATAGTCTCTGCTGGCTTTCACAGCCAGAAGTTATGAGGACTTCTCTTCCTGGCACTGGATCCCTAGGCTGGGTAACCTGGGGAAGGGCTGAGACCCCCTTGCTCCTGCATGGGGGACCTCTGCAGCTGAGATATCCCTTTGATTTTTAATGGTCACATACAGGTACCAGATCAGTCTGTTTCATGTCTCTGCCCCTCCTACCAGTTTCAAGGTGACTTTTTGATGTCCTTTGTTGAAGGGGTTCAGTTCAGCTGAACTTCAGGCAATTCTCAATGATGGTTGTTCTGTAGTTAATTTTAATTGATTTGGTCCTGGGGAGGTGAGCATAGCATTTACCTACTCTGCCACCTTGACTGGAAATCTCTCATGGTGGTTTGGATTTGAGTTTCCCTAACAACTGATGATGTCATCTTTCATGTATATGTTGGCAATTTGCATTTCTTTGAAGAAATTTCTGTTCAGATCTTTTGCCCATTTGTTTCATTGGGTTATTTGTATTTTACTATTGAGTTGTAAGAGTTCGTCATATACTCTGGATACAAGACCCTTATCAAATATGTGTGATTTGTAAATATTTTGTCCCGTTCTTTGGGTTGTCTTTTCACTTAATTTATTATGTACATTTAGAGCACTAAAGTTTTCTTTCTATTTCAGTTTGATGAAGTTCAATTTATCTATTTTTTAATTTTGTTACTTGAGCTTTGGTTTTGTATCCAAGAAACTACTGCCTAAACCTAAGGTCATGACGTTTCAGTTTTACTCCTATATTTTCTTCTAAGCATTTTAGAGTTTCAGCCTTTTCATTTATGTCTGGTATTTTTGAGTTAATTTTTGTATACAATGTGAAATAGGAGTTCAACGGTTTTTTTTTGTTGTTGTTGTTGCAGCAGTTATTGGAGTCATTAGAGATAAGTTCAGTGGCTGGCACATAATATTCATTCATTAAATATTGAATAAAAATGAATAAATCATACATAATTTGTTTTCCATGTTACTTTTAAATTAACATTTAGTTTAGAAATTAACATGTACTGAAAAGTTTATGGTTGGATAAATATAATTATTTTTGTAGGTCAACTCTCTATAAGTTGCAGTAACAAAATAAATTCATATCAGTATTTTTACATGCATATTTGACTCTAAAGTACAGTGGAAACATCTCTCATACTTTTCAGATATTCGCTATACAATGAACCATTCTTAAAGTGTAATCTGCAAAAATTCCGTTACTATTTATTACAGTGGAAAAGATGTCTTCACTTAAATAAATTTGGGACACACTGGGTCACATAAATATAAATAGGGTTTTCTCTTCTAGAACTTCTTAGAGTCTTTTTATGAAATTCTGCCTTCTGAACAAAGTGGCATAGTATGCAACATTTTCCAAGTACGTTTGGCCATAGAAACTTAATACAATTGAACATAGAACAGGATAGCAAACCAAGAAACACTTTTGGAAAATGCTACCACAGTGATTTTATTTTGTGGACTAGGGAACTGCAGAACATCCATTTAATATTTTGCATTAAATTTTGAATTCCTGTAAGTAAAAGCAACCAAGAGTGTTATTTTTGGTATCTGGAACTGAATTTGCCAGGAATGCGAGCACAGCTTCTTCAGTAAAAATCTTGCCTTTAGAGACATCATACCCATTGGCTGCTTTCCACAGTTCAGACTTGGCAGCATCAAGGACATAGTTCAAGGTGTGTTTACTTGATTTAACATTTGGCAAAAGGTTTTTTAACTTGTGGTTTGTTTTCTTTCACTTTGTTTTCTGGTTTTGGTTTGTTTCTGGCTATGAATTTGGGTTCAAAATGCCATTCTTTCTTATGGAAGGCAGTATAACAATGGGGAAATGATTTTATTTGTATTATTTTGTGGTGTTTGGGCAATACCCAGAAGTAAATGAAGCAATATCCAAAGAGCAATAAATCTTTATCTGATTTATTTATTAAATCATTTAGTATTATTAATTGCCTACTACAATTTGTTGCTACATTAATTATTTGATCTCTCTTGATGTTTGATACACCATGATACTTTTGTACATTGCAATATTTTGGTAATTATAGAGTGGTTATAATTAATGTCCCTGTATAAGAAGTAGTAAACAGATTAAGATCCTCATAAAATATCAGTTATTCAACATTATGGTTAATCTTTCTTGATTAATTGGTACATTTGCATTTCACATGTATTCTGGAGAAAGGAAATATATCATAATATGAAAAAATATGGGCCTCCATTTATCTCTGACCTCATCTTCTAATGTCATCCTCCACCCTCATTCTACTCAGAATTTTTCAATGGCTCCCCATTTCATTCACTCTGGATAACAGCTAAATTCTTAAACTGGCCTATATGTTGCTGCAAGATCTGACCCCTTCTTGTTACCTCCCCAATCTCATCTGTAAGCACTCACTTGCTCAGCTATACTGGCTCTTCTGTTGGTCTTTGGACGTACCAGGCATGTTCCCATTTCAGGGTTTTGGCAGTATTCTCTCTACTGAGATGGTATTCCCATATAGCTGCATAAACAGTTTACGTACTTTATTTTGAGATTTTATTAAAAGGTCTCCTTCTAAAACAGGTCTTACCTGGTCACTATCCAAATATTCTGGCTCTGTGTTTTCTACTTAGCATTTATCACTATCCAATAAATGATAAACTATGTATGTTATACTTTTTTGTCTTGCTTATTGTCATTATTCTTCATAAGAATATTAGTTCCTATGAAGGCAGGATATGTTGTTTGCTCTAGTTGTTGTGTTGTTTTTTTTAAAGATTTTTTATTGGGGAATTGGGGGAGGGGAACAGTGTTGGGGAATCAGGGAAGGGGAACAGACAAGTTGCTGTCCTTTTGTTCTTCAGTCTAGTTGTGGAGGATGTTGCTTCATTGGCCCATGTTGGTATTACATTGCGCTCTTCCCAGGTGAGACAGTCTCTTGCTGGCCATTGGACGGCCTCTCACGAAAGTGCATGCCAGCTGCCAGCCAGGTCCTCTGCAGCTTATGCCATCGTGGGTGACTCACAGCAGCCCAGCTCCAGGTTGAGCTGTTGTTCTCCATCATAGCTGTAGAGGGCGCAGTGTCACGCCTGCATGTAGGATCCAAACTGGGGCCCTGCTGCTCAGAGCTGGCGTCCCAAGCCAACTCTTAACCAAAGCGCCACTCAGCTGGCCCTGTTTGCTCTAGTTTTACTTTATCTCTAGCAACTAAAGTAGTCCCCTTCATGAGTGAATGAATGGATGAACAGTTAATTAAGCTCTTACCATGATTAGGCATTAGGCTAGGGATGGAATACTCAGTTCCTATCCCCAGAAATACAGTTTGAAGAGAGATAGATAATTATAGCAGCCATCTTATTACAGCATTGGGTTATGATAAAAGTATGAACAGAATGCTGTCATTACTTGGAGAAGCAGCATTTGAATCAGACTGTTTAGGGCTCATGAAAGGCTTCCTGAAAAAGGTAATCCTTTGTATCAGTCGGAATAGCCTAGGCTATGCTATAGGAACAAACAGGCCCAAATCTCATGTCTTTTCACACAGACCACATATCCAAAATGGGTTAGTAGGAAATCTCAGTGACTTAAGACATCGAAGTCTTCATCTGGTTGTACTTCCATGATCAATGCAGCAGTGGGAAGAGAGAGTGGTTAACTAGGCACTGGCATTTAGTGTTTCACCGGTCAAAACAAATTGCTTAATTTCAAATGGGGGACTGTGAAGTGCAATATTGCCTTCTACCCAGAGGGAAAGGAAAATTGGAAGATATGTGAGTAGAATTAATGACTGGCATACCTTCCTACTGTTTTAAAGGAGTATAAAATATCCAGGTAAAGAAGCATTTAAAAGCATTTTCAGAGAAAGGAAGAGCATGAGCAAAGGCAGTAAGTTTTCATGTAGTATAATTTTATACCGTATATAATTGAAAGCAGTTGGAGCACAGTATGTGTGGGGGATAAAGACAGGTAAGAGATTGGAGGGAAAGATTATATCAAACTATGGATTTAAACTCTATCCTGAAGGATATAGGGAAACATTGAATAATGTAATACACTTAAGGGGAGTTGTTACTGCAGTAACAGCTTGGTCCTTTTGTCGATGCAGTAAAGAATTACAGATCAGCAAACATGAAGGTATAGAGTAAGGAAAGTTTATTAGGATACCTTCTAAGGGAAGAATGGCCCCAAGTCAAGAGAGACAATGGCCTGGAAGGGTTTGGGGCTTGAGCTTTATATCGTTGGCTCTGGACCAGCTTTAAGTGTGACCTACAGACTTGGGTCTTTTTGATTGACATGTGTAGGCTATATAACCCATTCTCTTCTGTGCATGCCCTTATCCATCATGCACATAGGAAAACCCATGGGGGTGGGGGTGGGTGGGAGGAGTTAAAACCTCAATGCTAATTTATTGTAACTGTATTGTAATGAGGCTAAGGTTAAGCCAAGGGTAAGCTTTAACATTTTGCCAAACCTAGATAATTCTGTTTGGATTTTACTTCCCTCTTATCAGCATGTTCTAACCACAAAATTAGTCCCCAGGGGTTGGACCTGGGTGGTTCAAAGCACTGGTTACATTATTGCCCACCCCTCCAGTCTCTCATGTCTACCTTCTATGAAACAATTTCTTGATTCTGCAGGCAGTGTGGAGTTGGATTTGAGTGCAGGAAAACTGGAGACATAAAGATGGATTGTAATGCAGTAAGGCTGGTGAGACCCCCAGAAGAGGGCAATGACAGAGGAGATGGAAAGGAAGGGAATGAAGCGTAAAAAGATAGGGAAAGTATATATGGCGTGGGCTCCAGTGCAAAGAGGAATCCTTGGCAGGAGTCAGGACGCGTCTTACACTGAGATCAAAGTAGAGGTACTGACATGAACAGCATTTGTGTCTGAGAATATTTGGGTGTGGATTTGTATGTGTTTGGTGTGTATGCAAATGTGTGTGTTGGTGTGTGTGAGTTAGAATAACGGTGCAACATGAGTGATTCTTACATAGTGATCTCTATTCTTGTGACAGGATACAAGCTCTTGTGCCAAGACTAAAATGAAGGTGGGTGGGGGACTTCGGGAGAGCACTGCAAGTTGGAATGACTACTCATGTATGTGCTTGTAAAAAATCAGATTATACATTTTATTGCAAAAATTGCATTTGGAAGCTCATTTGCTTTTTTCTTTAAATTGTTTCTAGAGTTTAGCAATACTTCGAAAATATACAATTTAATAAGAATTTTGTGCTTGCTGTTACCATTAAAAGGCCTCATTAGATGTAATCTAGACCCTGCCCCCAAATTTTGGCTAATGTGATAATAAAGACCCAATTATTTCATAATAGAGGAGAATTTCTTAAAACTAGTGAAATAGTTATCCAGTGCTTTTATAAAATCATTTTTATGATAAGCTTTAAGGTAGTTCAATGTTACAGTCCAGTTTAATTTAAAAAAAAAAAAAGAAAAACAATTGGAATACTTATGATATTTTTCTTTTTTTTTTTTTTTTTGAGGGCAGTGTCACTGGCCCTCATATGTGGGATCCGAACCGGGGCCACTGGCATCCCAAGCCAGCGCTTAACCAATGCACCACTTGGCCGGCCCAATGATATTTTTCTTAAAGATTTATGGAAGACATTCTTGGGAATGTACTATAATTTAAAAGATATGCTAAAATTATGTTTCTTGTTTACTATTGTGTGTTATTTTAAACATTTGGAATGCGAAATTTATTATTGCAAATTAAAGTTTTGAGGCCTCAATGACAGAACCAGTTTTATCTAATTTCAGAGTACTGGTCTAGTAGAAAGAATTGTAGTGACCTGCTCAGTGCATGTGGTGGATATATAAGAGAAGTATAGACTTAGTAGAAACAATAGCAAGAGCCTACAGCTCCGGAGGAGGGAATAACAAAGAATTGGTGGAACTGTTGACCTAACAAGATTTTTTTCTTAGATGGGAGGATAATTTGGGATTTCTTACAAAGATTAGAAATTCAGTTGTCAATTTTAAAAATTGAGACTAGTGTTAAGTTTCTTTTGTTGTTGTTCAGAAGCCTTTCATTTTAGAAAGTAAATATTTTGAATACTGACTATATATAGACATATAGGTATACATATTCCAATGCTTCTGGACAATATGACAGCATATGTAATTTGGCGTCTTAAAAGTTACCCACAGGTACTCTTGTTGAAGCCACTTAGCTGATGATAGAAGACTGTTAGGAGACCAAATGATAGCAGCAACTGTACAATTTATATGTAGTTAAGTTATTGTAAGCTTAGTGTATTATGAGACTATAATTCTTGTACTCTTAAGAACCTAAAATATAAGGGAGTTCATTAACTATCAATAAGTGTGAGGTCATTGATAGGTTGGCCAGTAAAGGAACACACACAGTCAGGTAAGTTAAGAAAATTTAAGAAAGCCTGTTTTATTAAGGGAGAGTCATAGGGCTGAACAAAGATGGCTACAGCCTGGGCTGCATGTCTAAAGGAGACTTGCAGCCCTGAGGGAGTGGGTGAGGAGGGTTATATAGGGTGCGGTGCTGACCAGGTAGCATTGTTTGAACAGAAAATGTTGACTGCCTGCAATCCAGTAGCTGTTTTGGGGCATTTTCTGTTATCGCAAGCTGGGTTCTGTCTGCAGGTGCAGGATAACAGATATTTTGTTGTTTTCTTGCAGACATGGCTCTATCTCTTAAGTCAAGATCTCTAAAACCCAACATTCAGAGACCTAACTTTCAGAGACCTAACAGTCACCAGGTTCAGGTTGTTTTTTGTCCAAAAAAACTATTTGGACTGTGTGTTGCTTCAATAGTAAGTCACTGATTAAACCAGCATGATGTAATGATCCTAATAACATTTATTGAGTACTTACTATGTGGAAATACCATGTTAAGTAGTTTATATGAATTAGCTATTTAATTTAACCTTTAAATTATTATTGTACCCATTTAAAAAATGGTTAAGAGCTTAGCTTGGTCAACTAAAATGTGACAGAACCAGAAAAGAAACAAGTTAAAGTAGGGATGAGTTAACCCATCCTTTATCAGTTTCATAGTCTTATAAAAGATAGATCATAGTGGTATTTTAGAACTCAAAAGTATTTTTAATTGAGTTTATAGTAATTGAGCATAACATGTAGAATTTTTAAGTTAACATAGCTGTCCTCTAGAGAATATTTACTCAAAAATATGTATTGAATGTCTACCATGTGCCACAGTGTTTTAATTGTTTGGATTTTTCGGTGTATGAAAAAAACAACCCTGCTCTTGTGTTATTACATTGTAGTGGAGAGAAGTAAGAATACAAAAAGTAGACTAAATTTAATATGAAAAGTGCCTTTTAATTTTAAATAGTTGATAGGTTTAAGGTAAAATGTTTCTTTTGTAACACTTATAATGTAATTGTTCAATCATTTAGTAAGGACTACATCAAATCATGAAAAAGATGAAATATTGATTGCTGTAAAATGGTTATTTTAAATAATTAATTTGAGATGAAATATTATTAACCATTACTTTAAAGAAATCTCTCCCTGTTCTCCCTCCTTACACACCGAAGTTGCAGCATTCCAAGAAAGCAATTAAATGTCATTTACCATTTGTAAAATAACTTTGTTTTTTATAATTACAGACCTAGGTGGTCCATGCTTGAAACAGAATGAAAGTGCATTAAAAAAAAAAAATCTTAGAAGATATTTGTCCTATGAAGGACTCATTCAAGTACAGTCTTAACCCCTTAAAATAACTGCAAATGTTCATGATTAAAGATTCTTTTTGTTTGTAGTATATAGGTGTGTCTTTGTGTGTATGTATGAGAAAAAGAGGAAGGGAGAGAATAAATATGAGAATGAGTGAGAATGAATTATGCCAGAGCTCCTTAGGTGCCTTTGTTTCAATAGCTTTTCAGAGTCCTACCACTGTAACTGAGGGAATGGACTAATTTACATATATTTTTATAATAAAGGATGTCATTTTTTTCTGTCTTATGTTTCTTCTACTTTCTCTTAAGCTATCTCAGTATTGCTATACTATGTATTCCTTTATGTAGACAGATCTAGTATACTACTCTGAACTACTTGGTAAACCATCTTGCATTAATTCTTTTTTTTTGTTTTGTTTTGTTTTGTTGTTGATTGCTTCAGGCAGTTTATTCATGGAATAAGAGTTGTTTACATTCATGAAATCCATTTTCTGATCTGAGGTAGACAAGGGCAAGTTAAAAGGCAGGGACTCAGAGTCATTCATAGCCTTTTATTATATTCATTTTTAAATGCCTTATTTGAAAGAGAATGTTCTGGTTTATGATTTTCATATTTTTTTCCCTTGTAGAAAGAGACAGATGGCATGAAAACTGGACTCTTATTTAAAGGGAATGTTGGTATTTATAACCCAGCTTATCTCCAGCAAGATTTGTTTTTTGCAGCTGTTCCAGGTTAGGAAAAAATATTATATTAAAGTCCTGACTTGTTTTTCTTTCCCTATTTGGGAGAGGGGGCCATCTTCAGAATGTGAAAAAGTGATGTTTGATTTTAAACAAGAATGCAGTGTAAACTGTAATTTTTTTTTTTTTTTGCTTCTATATGTGAATTTTCTGTTTGTATGCTGTAATGATAGTACTTTTTGTTTTCATGGATCTATTTCCTAGATGTATCACACTTGAGAAACAATTTACTCATCATTTTCATATTATCAATGTGTTTTAGGTATTGTAGCTTTTCATTAAGAGCTAGACTACGTTATCCAATAAACCACTTTCTAATTTTCCATTTTGATATCTTACTTATTTTCACTCTGCCCAGAGCAACTTTTTCACTGGGAAATTCACTTTTTCTGTTCCTCTTTTAAAGTTATACTATTTACTATAAGATATATTTTTTCTTTTTCTTTTTTATTGTTTGCTTCTGTTTTCAATTACAAGTGATGCTGTTTTTCTCTGGGCATATTTTAGACATTTTCTTTTATTATTTAATTGGAAATTAATTGTATTATATGCTCTAAACTTAATACATAAAGCTCTGTCTTTGGGCACATGATGACTCTAGAATGCATGTCTATGCCTGTATACATATAATCTTTGTACATATGTGTTCTTTCTATGCACCCACACATAAGCAATTTTCCATACAATATTTTTATAATAAATATATTGATTTATTTTGAATACATGTGATTATTAAGTTATGTAGAGCTAACTTACACAGCTTGTCAAATTAAAGCAAGCTTGACTATTTATGTAGAGATTACCTTCTTGTATGAAATATGGAAATTCAAAACTTTTATTTAAAAGTTTCTGTTGCCTCTCTATAAACACTCACAGTTAACTTATTTATTTAACACAATGAAGATCAGAATATTGTTTAAACCAATGAAACAAACCATTACTAATAACAAACAATTTAATTATTTCCCGAGTGTTTCTAGCTGTTTCCTGAATGAATTCTTTAAATTTCGACCTTTAATTCATGAAATAATCACTCTCTCTTTAATCACATAGAATGTGAGTGTCTTTGTACATTTTATCAGTTTTGTTTATTTCCCATCTTCTTTTATTCTTTATAATGATATTCACAGTTAAAAAGCTGTTCCCCTTCCCCAATTCCCCAATAAACTCTTTATAAAAAAAAAAAAAAGGAAGTTTTAAGTGGAAAATATGGGAACTCTATTGTATGACCTCTCTCTAACTTCTTATAAGGAATACTTTCCACTCTAGTATAATTTCACAGATTATACATTTGCATAAATGCCATTCTTTGCTTGGATGAGTGTTTGTATAATATGGGTTTAGTAAAAATTTAAATGGAATTCTTAGAATTAAGAAATAAATTGAAGGACTTCCGGTAAAATGGCACAATAGACAGACACTGTGCTAGCTGCCTCCCAGGATCACACCAAAATTACAAACAAATTATACAGCATTCAACCCTGGAGGTTCCCGGAACACTAGATGAACAGAACCACTAAACGAAGAACTTAAAGAGGAGGCCACGTCGGGTTTGGTAGGATGGGCGGAGATGAGAGAGGGCGAGCCCCGTGAGGGAAGCCCCAGCCATGGGAAGATTGGCTGGTTGGGGGAGAGACCCTCCGACTACACTCCAAGCTCACCAGCCCAGAGTTCCTTTGCCGGAAACAGGAGTTCTAATATAGCCAGCAGTAAATTAGTGAGGACTCTCTTTGCTCAGCTCGGTGAGGCTTAGAGGGGCTGGAGAATCTGTGGGGCCGGCGCCCGGGCTTGCTCGCCAGTGAGCACTTACCTGGTTCCTGGTGGAGGGAGTAGCTGTGTGAGCCGGACCCGGGAGCCTGCAGGGACGGACTGAACTGAGCACCTTTGGTGCAAAGGCTGGAGGTTTTTGGACTGTTGTTCCCATGATGTGGAGCCTGCACGCGAGTGGTGTAGGGAGGGTGCCATTTTGTCAGGCTTGGGCCCTCCCACGGAGGATCAGGTCCGAGACCTCATTGGTCTGGTGGAATTGGCGCAGAAGTGCGTGTGTGCGTGTGCGCCTGCGGCCTTGGATCCCCACACTCTGCCTGGCTTATACTGCGTTGCCAGGGAAATGCTGGACGGGTGCCCTCCAGCTGCAACAGGCTGCTCACTGAGACCTGGGAGGGCGCGAGCCGCCTCGGATCCCCACCCTCCACCCAGCTTATACTGTGTTGCTAGGGAAACGCTGGGCAGGTGTCCTCTGGCTCCAACAGGCTGCTCATTGAGACACGGGAGTGCGTGAGCCGCCTCGGATCCCCACCCTCCGCACGGCTTGTGCTGCGTTGCCAGGGAAACGCCTGGTGGGCGTGCTCTGGCTCCAACAGGCTGCTCACTGAGACGAGGGAGTGCGCAAGCCTCCTCCATCCCCGCTCTCCGTACTTCGCTTGCAAGTTGCCAGGCTGGGGATTGGTTGTCGGGCTGCTCGGCCTGATCTGCGAGCGGCAGATTGGGACAGGCTGAGACTGGGAGTTTTCCTGAGAGTGTTGGGCCGTGAGCTGTGTGCCAGCGTGATCCAGCCAGGGCTCTCCTGGTGATCTATCTAATACATCAAAGCAATCCCAGAGCGACAGCCAGAATGGGGAAACAAAGAAACATGTCACAAGTAAAAGATCAGAAGAAACCTCTAGAAATGGAACTAAATGAAACAGAAGTATCCAACCTTTCTGAGACAGAGTTTAGAACACTGATGATAAGAATGTTTAAGGAACTTAGCGAGGACATAAAGAAGGATAGGGAAACCATAAAAAACAACCTGTTAGAACTAAAGAATACAATAACTGAAATGAAGAACACACTCGAAGGATGAGTAGAGTAGATGAAGCAGAGGAGCGGATCAGTGATTTGGAAGATAAAATAGCAGAAATCACCCAGTTGGCACAGCAAAAAGACCAAAGAATAAAAAAGAATGAAAATAGTTTAAGAGCCCTATGGGACAAGGTGAAATGCAACCACCGTTGCATCATTGGAATACCAGAAGGAGAAGAGAAGAAGCAAGGGGTTGAGAATGTATTTGAAAAAATAATGAGTGAAAACTTCCCTACCCTGGTGAAGGAAATCAACATACATGCCCAGGAAGTGCAGAGGGTTCCAAACAAGCTGAACCCAAACAGGTCCACACCAAGACACATAATAGTTAAAATGGTAAAGGTTAAAGACAGACAGAATCCTAGAGGCTGCAAGAGAAAGATAGCAGGTTACATACAAAGGAACTCCTGTTAGACTAACAGCTGACTTGTCTACAGAAACTCTGCAGGCCAGCAGGAGTGGCAGGAGATACTCAAAGTGACATAAAATAAAGGCCTACAACCAAGATTGCTCTACCCAGCACGGCTATCACTTAAGATTGAAGGAGAAATAAAGAGCTTCTCAGAAAAGAATAAGCTTAAGGAATTCATTACCACCAAGCCAGCATTGCAAGAAATGTTAAAAGGGCTTTTTTAAACAAAAGAAAGGGGTAAACAAGCTAACCCAGGGAGACCAGGAATACATATAACAAAATGGCAATACATATGCATCTATCAATAATCATTTTAAATGTGAATGAGCTAAATGCTGCAATCAAAAGACAGTGAGTGGCTGAGTGGATTAAGAAAATAGGACACATGTATATGCTGTTTACAGATGGAATAAATATTTCATGCAAATGGAAATGAGAGAAAAAAAAAGCTGGAGTACCAATACTTATTTTGGACAAAATAGACTTTAAAATGACTACAATAAAAGACAAAGAAGGGCACTATAACCCTAATAAACATCTATGCACCCAGCATAGGAACTCCTAATTACATATAACAGATTTTAACAGACATAGAGACAGAGATCAACAGTAACACTATCACAGTAGGGGACTTCAACACCATTGTCACCAATGGACAGACCCTTTAGACAGAAAATCAACACAGAAAGAGTTAATATAAAGAAAAAACTGATGGTTGTTGGCTGGGAGGGAGTGGGGAAGAGGGAGAGGGGGAAGGTTTTGGACAGTGTAGATGGGACCACAATGTTGCCGCAGGGAGATGGGAGCAGTTCTGGGTATGTAATTGATAATGTTGTGAAGAGACTATTACGTTGTGTGAAATAAGTCAGTTGGAGGACAGGTACCATGTGATCTCACTTGTGTGTGGAGTCTGAAGAGCTGAGTGAACGATCAAAGTAAACAGACTCGTAGATGTAGAGGAAAAACTGAGGGTTGCTAGTGGGGAGAGGGTTGGGGATGGGGGGGCAGGGGAAGGGATTAGACAGCATAAATAGACATCTACAATATTGCCACAGGGATATGAAACACAGTTCGGGGAATATAATAAGGTTGTAAAAATTTTGTGGCGTGTCAGATAGTCACATGTATTGTTAGGGATACCACTTCATGGATTGAGTAGAGGCTTGATCACTGCACTGTACACCTGAAACTGATGTTGTATAATATTGTATGCCAACTGTAACTGAATATGTGGATGGTCACGGGATGTGGCGTATACTGTGGAGGGGAGTCGGGAGTTGTGATAGATATGTATGATATGGGGGGGGAGTGGGGTGGCTAAATGGGGGAGGGGGTTGTCACTTTGGTGGATAAAGAGTATAACTATTGTATTGTGTTGTACACCTGAAACTAATAAAAATAAATAAATTAATTTTAAAAAAACGAAACAAATTGACATGAAACACTTAATGAAAGGTGCTATCATTCTGTTGCCCTGTACTCTTACCATGTAACAAGCTACTGATTTTTTGTTTGTTTGTTGCCATTTTCACACAATATCTTTTCCATCCCTTTACTTTCAGTCTGTGTGTCTTTCAATCTGAAATGAGTCTTTTGCAGGCAGAATATATAAGGGTCTTGTTTTCTGATTCATTCAGCCACCCTGTGTCTTTTGGTTGAAGCATTTAATCCATTTACACTTAAAGTAATTACGGATGATATGTAGTTATTGTCATTTCAGAATTCATATTTTTGATCTTTTGTTTTCTTTTTTTTCAAGAAGTTCCTCTAAGATTCCTTTAATACTGATTTAATGGTGATGAACTCCTTTAGCTTTTTTTTTTTTTTGTCTGGGAAGCTCTTTCTCTGTCCTTCAATTCTAAATGATAGCTTTGCTAGGTAGAGTAATCTTGGTTGTAGGTCCTTGCTTTAGATGATTTCATGTCAATCCCTTTTGGCATGCAAAGTTTCTGTTGAAAAATCAGTTGACAGTCTTATGGCAGCTCTCTTGTAGGTAATTAACTCCTTTCTTTTGCTTCTTTTAAGATTCTTTCTTTGTATTTAACCTTTGGCATTTTAATCATGATGTGTCTTGGTATGGGCCTCTTTGGGTTCATCTTGTTTTGTGTTCTCTGCTTCCTGGACTTGTATGTCTGTTTCCTTTGCCAGGTTAGGAAAACTTTCTGTCATTATTTCTTTAAATAGGATTTCAACTCCTTGCTCTCTCTCCTCCTTCTATTACCACTATGGTGCAAATGTTGGTATGCTTCATGTTATCCCAGAGGCCACTTAAACTATCCTCATTTTTTGGGGTGGATTTTCTTTTTCTTTTTTCTGCTCTGATTGGGTGTTTTCTGCTACTTTGTCTTCCAAATTAATAATTTGAACCTCTGCTTCATCTAATCTACTGTTGATTCCCTCTAATGTATTCTTCATTTCAGGTTTTATATTCTTTAATTCTGACTTTTTTTTTTATGTTTTCTATCTCCATTTGTATGTTCCCTATCTCTTTGTTGAAGTTCTCCATGAGATCGAGCATCCTTACATTAGCGTTTTGAACTCTGCATCTGATAAATTGCTTTTTTCTGTTTTGTTTAGTTGTTTTTCTGGAGTTTGTTCTGTTCTTTTATTTGGGACATGTTTCTTTGTCTCTTCATTTTGGCTGCCTCCCTGTGTATATTTCTATGTATTAGGTAGAACTGCTATGTCTTCTGGTCTTTGTAAAGTGGCCTTAAGTAGTAGGTCCCCTGTGGGGCCCAGTGGTGCAGTCTTCCTGGTCTCAAGATGTGTCCCTTGTGTGGGTTGTGTGTGCCCTCCTGTTGTAGTGAGCCTTGGTTGCTGTTTGCATAGCAATTGAAGGGATCCATCCTGGGGCTGATTGGTTATGAGGACTACAACCTGTGACTACAGTGGAGAAGCTGTTGTGCAGGGGCTGACCCTACAGAGCAGGATTCACTTTAGCAGGATTCTGGTGCCTGCCGATTCTGATCTTGCATCTGTTATCCGCAGAGGCATCCCTGGCTCAGTTGAAGCTGGCCACTGGGTCTGTTGGCACTGTGACTCCCTATGAAGGGCACTACCACTGGCCAAGTTCAGCTACTGCCTGTGTCCTCCCCACGGCCACCTGGAATGAGCTACAGAGGTGCTGGGGAGAGGCCACACCACAAACTGAGGCTGGCTGCCACTCGTGCCAGGCTTAGGGCTGTTTAGCAAGAGGTATGGGGCACACTGAGGTCAGATACTTCTTTTTGGGGTTTTATAAACTTTTTAGAGACTTTAGGAAAGTCTGAAGCATGAGCCAAGATAGTCCATTTGTATAGAAAAGCCACTGAAAGCAGCTTAGGTAGACATACTAGTTGGGTGGGGCAGGGTCGCAGGGAATCACCAGGGCAGGGCAAACTATGTTAGCAAAATTGATGGAGACTCTGATATGGAGTCTGTCTTTATCTGCATGCTGGGTGAGGTGGGGCTTAGCAAAGGGACAATTGCTTCTGCCAGTACCTACCTTTGTCGGGAAGAAAGCTGCCCTTCCAGCCCTCACCCTGAAACCAGACAATTCATTTACTCATTGTATGTCTCTTTCATTTTTCGAGCTGCCCCAGTGCTGTAGCTCAGGGCAAGTCAATCCATCAACTAGTAAGTCTGTGTATGGGCCCTTTAAGACAGACGCCTGGGCCCCCAGCCCGACTCCATCTCACTCAGTCACAATCTCTGCTGCTTTTCACAATCATAAGAAGTGGGAACTTTTCTTCCTGGCACTGGGACCTTGGGCTTGTTAGCCTGGTATGGAGCTGGGATCCTTCACTCCTCAGGGGAGACATCTGCAGCCGAGATATCCAATCCATTTTGTAACTGCCACATTTGAGTGTGGGACTAGCCTGTTCCTCAGCCCTCTCATATTGGTCTCAATGTGGCTTTTTCTGTATGTCCTTATTTATAGGACTTCTGTTCAGCTAGACTTCAGGCAATTCTTAATGATGGTGGTTCTGTAGTTTAGTTGTAATTTTGATGTGGTCGTGAGAGGAGGCTAACATAGTATTTACCTACTCTATTATCTTGATTAAAAAAACTCCATTGCTTTAATATTACCACTCTTATTCCCAAATTTAGGTATACTCATATATCTTTTAGCTCAGTGCCATGGTTTAATCTGCCACCTATAAATTCCAAATGTTTTCCCTTAAAACTACCCTCAAATGTTGGTTTCTGGGACTATAATTGAATTTTGAAAAACTCTTAACTATGAAGAAAATAATAACTATCTAAATTCTGTGGTTGATTGAGTGAATAGACAAACTAAACTCACTTTGCATAAGATTAAGTAAATTTGCATTATCAGTTGACATGAACATATTATTTGTTTTATAATGAAATATTTCATTAAAATGAATTGTAATAAAATAACATTGTAAACATCTATGTCTCACATCCAAGATTTAGAAATAAATTTACAAATTGAAAACTCCCTCTCTGGTCATAATGGAGTAATAAGTGCCAGACTTTTCCTACTGTAAATAGTTCACAGTAACAAACTGGTATATTGCAACAGTTTTTAAACATTCAACAACAGAAAGCATAGAATTAAGATTTCTTAGAAAAGGAAAACAAAGTAAGCACTGTCTTTCTCCCTGGAATTAATTTTCTGATTGTGGGTATAGAGACGAGGATCCCAGGCAGGACACAGCAACCTCATTGAGTTTAGATGATGGAGATTGGAGTTTTGAGAAACTGAGGGGGCTGTATTTTGTGGGGCAGAGTTCTAGAGGGAGTTATACAGCCAAGGTATATCAGAAATCTGCATAGGAATTCCTTTGAGTGTTTGTTGGGTACTAAGCCATGCATTTATTATGTAAAACTCCATATGGCAGTGTATATCATGGTAAGGGAGGTTTCAATTGAACAATTATGAGAGCTTACACATGATAGGGAGATATTTGAACTTTGGCCAGTGAGAATGGTGTGATGTCATGATCAGCTAGGGCATTTAGTGGGGACTCTAGAATGGATAATTCCTTAGAAGTAAGGCTGACTTATCTCTGAAATGAAGTCTGTGCCAGACCTAACCTAGAAAAACTTAAATAAACCATGATCAAACTGATCTACAAGTAATTTAGCTGCCTCACCTTCCTTCCAACAAAAACCCAAAATGTTTCAAAGGAAGTAAACAATAACCAGACACTCAAAAATGTAATATTTATAATGTCCACCATCCAATTAGACATGCTAGGGAGCAGGAAAGTTCGATCTGTAACCAGGAGAAAAACCAGTCAATAGAAACAGTCTTTGTAAATGATAGATTTGGTAGACCTACCAGCAAGAAAACTAATCAGTCATTATAAATACTTTTAAATTTTTAAGGGAAACATGTACATAGAAGAGAAATGGAAGGTACTAATCAAAGAAACTTCTAGTGATTAACAATACAGTTTCTGAATTAGAAATTTCACTGGATTATATTAATAGCAGATTAGACATTGCAGAAGACAAAGTCTGTGAACTTGAAGGTATTATAAAAAAATCAGTTCAAAATGAAAGATGAGCCTCAGTGACTTATGAGATACAATGAAGTTGATATATATATATATAAAGAGGGAGGGAGGGAGGGAGAGAGAGAGAGAGAGAGAAAGGGGAAGCAGAAAAAAATATTTGAAGAAATCATGGCAGAAATTTTTCCAAATTTGATGAAAACATTAAACTCACAGATCTAAGAATTCAAGGAACCCTAGGCAGGATAAAAATAAACAGACACAAAAACAAATCAAAATTAAATTAGTGAAAGCAGTGATTTTGAAAATTTAAAGGGCCATTTTGATGGTTGCCAGATGGGAGGGGGGGTAAAGGGGGTGAATGAAGAAGAGGAAGGGGGTAAGAAATTCAGATTGGTTGTTACAAAGTAGTCATAGGGATGTAGGGTATAGCATAAGGAATATAGTTAATAATATGGTAATAGCTATGTATAGTGCTAGGTGGATACTAAAATAGTGAGGGAGATCGCTTCGTAATTTATTAAATGTCTAACCACTGTGCTGTACACTAAAGTTAGTATAAAATAATATTAAATTCAATAAATAATAAATAAGTTTGGTTTCATATCCCACATATCAGTGAAAGCAACAAAGGAACAAGACAAAGAAATGAAAACTCATAGACACAAACAATAGTTTAGTGATTACCAGAGGGTAAGGGGGGAAGGGGATTGAGGATGAGTGTAAATGGTGTCTAATATATGGTGATAGAAGAACTGACTTTGGGTGGTGAACACACAATGTGACATACAGATGATGTATTATAGAATTGTACACTTGAAGCCTATGTAGTTTTACTAACCATTGTCACCCCAATAAATTTTAATTAAAAAAAAATTGGGGGGTAATACTCAACCTTACTCTGCCCTGCCCTGCCCCCTACCCCCCCCCCCCGCAAAAAAAAAAAAAAAAAAGAAAAAGAAAAAAATCTAAATTAGCCAGAGCAGGAAAAGAATGTGAAGTAAAGAAAAAAGATAAATTTGAAGTGTTCATCAAAACTATGCCAGTCAGAAGACAAATGAGTGACATCTTTTAAGTACTGAAAGAAAATAGTTGTGATCGTAGAATTCTCTACCCAGCATAATGTTCTTTGAAAATGAAAGACAAAAAGCTGAGAGAATTTGTTGCCCAAAGACTGGCACTAAAGGATGTTAAAGGAAGTTCTTTAGGAAAAAAGAAAACAAAAATTTAACCTATGCAAGAAATAAAAAATACTAGCAATAGTATATATGTTGGTAAATATAAAAGACGTTTTTCTCATTTAAAAACATTTATAAAGATATTTGTTTAAAGAAAACTTGTAAGCTATGGCTTATAATATGCAGATGTTAGACAGTAGCCCAAAGGATAGGGGAGGGGAATGGAAGTTTACTGTTGCAAGACCTTCTGTAATATGAAAAGTAGTAGCCTATTATTTGAAGATAGACTGTGCTAAGTTATATATGTATATTATAAATTCTATAGTAACCACTAAGAATGCAAACTGGAGAGGAATAACTAATACATTAAAAGTGAAGATAGAGGGCCGGCCGAGTGGAGCGGTGGTTAAGCCCTGGCTTGGGAAGCCAGCGGCCGGGATTCGGTCCCACATATGAGGACCAGTGACATTGCCCTAAAAAAAAAAGAAAGTGAAGATAGAATAGATACTAAATGTGTTCAAATAATCCCAAAGACGTAGGTAAAGTAAAACAAGGAAAAGAACAAATGTGACAAATAGAAAATAAATTTAATGGTAGTGGATATAAACACAGACATATCATAACACCATTAAAAAGATCCTAACATTTCATTTAAAACAGATACTTCCAGACTGGGTGAAAAAGCAAGATGCAGCTATATCCTGTGAACAGATCCAATTAAATACTTCTATACACGCTATCTAAATTGTATCTTCCTTCTTTGTTCCCAAAAGATAACCAAAGAATTTGGCGTTTTGGTATTTATTATTGGGAAGCAATAAATGAATAGATAAATATATATATTATATTTAATATATATACATACCATATATATATTTATTTATTTATCAAGCATGCCCAAAAAATGTGTACACTTGTTAGGAGATGTTACCTATGCTCAAGCAATAGTTCTCCATCCGAAGTGTCTGGACGCTGATAGTAACCACTTTGAGCATGTGTTGTAATTGCAGAAGTCAAACCTGAACTTGTATTCACCTTTTGTTGTTGGCATACTAGACCAGAATGTGTAGTCTGATGTTCTAGGGTGAAGAGCTCTATAAATGTCAATTATGTGCTTTTCATCTAATATATTTTTTAGGGCTGATATTTCTTTATTTATTTTCAGTTAGAATGATCTATCTGTAGTTGTCAATGATGTATTAAGTTGTCGGAAAAGTCATGACGTATTTTTTCCATGTTTTTCGTTGCAAAAATGTGTCATGACTTTTCCGACAACCCAGTATTTAGGTCCCCTACTATAATTGTGTTCTGGTGAATTTCTTCCTTTAGTTCTGTTAGTGGTTGCTTTGTGTATTTCAATGCTCCCTGATTGGGGGCATAAATATTATGACTCTTATGTCTTCTTGTTGTACAGTCCCCTTTATCATTATGAAATGTCCATCTTTGTGTCTTGTTATCTTTTTTATTCTAAAGTGTGTTTCATCTGATATCACAATGGCTACACCTGCTTTTCTCTGAATACTGTTTGCTTGGAGTTTCAAATTCTACCCTTTCACTTTGAATCTATATTTGTCTTTGTAGCTGAGATGTGTCCCTTAGAGGCAACATATGGTTGGGTTTTGTTTTTGATCCAGTCTGCTACTCTGTGCCTTTTTATTGGTGAGTTCAGTCCATTTACATTTAGTCAGTTATTCATGTATGTGGTTTCCTATCATTCTACCTTTGGCTATCTGGTAGGACAGTGTCTCCATTGTTTCTTTGCCTTTTTGTTGCTGTCTGTTATTTCAGTGTGGTGGTATTCTATGATTTTTCCCTCTGTTTCTTCTTTTTTTATGTTATGCATTTCAGTTCTGGATTTTTTTTGAGTGTTTAATATTAAGTTTATTTCAAAGAAAGTTTCATAATTAAGAGTATCCATTTTCTTCAGCATGCTTACTTCCTTCATTCCCTTGTGCCATTTCTGACCTTTACTCTCTCCCCTTACGGTTTTCGTTATCACAAATTATCCCTGATAATGCTGTGAGTTGATTTCTGCGCTGCAATAGCAAGTTGTCTTTTCCGTCTTTTGTTTTTTAAGTGTTTTTTTTTTCTTCTGTAGCCCATATGTTATGTTCAAATGTGTAGTGCCATTTTGGTGTAGGGGTTGCCAGTTCCTGCTTCTGTCTGTCTGTTCATAATACTACTCATGGTTTTGTATTCTTTTGCTTTTTTGTCTCAGGTCAAATAGCCTACTTCAGTATTTCTTGTAGTGCATGTCATGTGTTAGAAAATTCCCTCAGCCTCTCTCTGTCTGGAAAGGTCGTTATTCCTCCTTTATATCTAAAGGATATCATTACTGGATATCACTCTTGGTTCATAAATTCTCTTTCAATAGTTAGAATATTTGAGTCCACTTCCTCCTGGTTTGTAGAGTTTCTGTTGAAAAATCTGATGATAATCTAATGGGCTTTCCTTTGTCGGTTACCGTCTTCTTTTCCCTGGCTGCCTTGAGGATTCTTTCTTTGTTGTTAATTTTTTTTTTGTTTGTTTGTTTGTTTTTTTAGCTGAGCCATCCTGCCACCTGTTGGCAGCTCAACGTCGACTCAGCTTGGACTGGCATCAAACCGCCGTTGCTCAGAGCTCAGCTCGCACTCTTGAGCGAGCTCTTAACCAACTGAGCCACTCGGCCGGCCCCAGTTGTTAATTTTTGACAGCTTCAATACAATGTGCCTTGGTGAAGGCCTGTTGGGATTGAGGTATTTAGGTGTTCTATTGCTTCTTGTATTTGAGGACCCAGTTCTTTCCATAACTTTGGGAAGCTCTCATTGACTATTTGTTTGAATATACTCTCTGTTCCCTTCTCCCTTTCTTCTCCTCCTAGTATGCCAATTATTCCTATATTGCTCTTTTTGATGGAGTCAGAAAGTTATGTAGAATTGTATCATTTCTTTTAACTCTCAAGTCTCTTCTTCCATATGTGTACTTTGCAGATTTCTATCTTCAATGTCACTGATTCTTTCTTCCATCTGGTCAGCTCTATTACTTCGGCTGACTATTTCATTGTTTTTTTTGTTAAGGCTGCCAAAAAGAGTTTATTAGAAGAAAAAATACATTTCAAAGAAACAGAAGCAGGCTTGAGCAGTGGAGAAAGTCTCAAGGGCCATTATTAGACGACAAAGTACACTCCAACGAGTTTGGAGCCTGCCCAGCAAAGGAGGAAGCTAAAAAGGCCCGTTCTTCATTTCTTTTGTTGAGTTTTTAATCTCCAGAAATTCTATGTGGTTCTTTTTTAAGATATCAATCTCTTTGATAAAATGTTTATTATTTGTAATTCTGAGTTCATTGAACTGTTTTGTTGCATCTCTTTGAGTTTTTTGTGAACTGTAATCTTGAATTCTCTTGTCATTTAAGTCATATATTTTCATGTCTTTGAGTTCCTTTACTGGAGACTTTTCATTTTCTTTCTGGGCTGCTTTGTTACCTTGGTTATTCATGGCAATTAACGAATTATTATTTCTCTTCTTTGCATCTATAGGAGTTCTGCCACAGGTTGGTAGGAAGAGGTCTTTATTTTGCTTTCCAGTAATTGTTGGTGGAATGTTTTATTTTCTCTCCTGCTGCAGCCTTTTATTCTCTCTCATGTTGTAGCATTATATTTTTTCTCTTATATTGTTCTGGCTTTGCACACGATGCAGGGGTTCCCTGGAAGATGGGCTCCTCTGTGAGCAGGTTGCCTGGGTCTCAGGCACCGCTTCCTTGGGGGATGTGGAGAGCTTCCGAAGTTCCAGAGCTCTTCCTGCACCAGATTCA
Source organism: Aselliscus stoliczkanus (assembly GCA_033961575.1). Taxonomy (NCBI): domain Eukaryota; kingdom Metazoa; phylum Chordata; class Mammalia; order Chiroptera; family Hipposideridae; genus Aselliscus; species Aselliscus stoliczkanus. The sequence goes on from CM066731.1 coordinate 39,333,265, forward strand.
GGGCCTGTATGTTTCAGTGGCTCTGTTTACCACTGCAGGGATCTTCCCAGATAAGTAGGTATAGGGGCGGGGTCGCTTGTGAGTGGTGGCTCTGAGCAATGGCGGTAACCACTAGCACAGCCAGTCTTGCACCCAGGCCTCCCTTCCCTTCACTGGAACTAGTTGAGCTGTGAGTTTGTGGCTGTGGGCCGCAGTTTTCAGGACTGCAAATCTTCGGTTCTGTTGTTCCGCTTCTAGCACTCAGATGGTGGGGTTGGGGCGAGTTTTGGGAGGGTGGGGTGTGGTCGGCTAGGCTCCATGCTTCTTATGCCTTCCATCCTCAGCTTGGCAGTGAGGGCTTAAATTGCTGCTTTCACCTTTCTTCCTTCAGTCTTTGCTCAGAGGTTTCTGCCATGAGGGTGGGGTTCATCGTGTTATGTGGCTGATCCCTAAGGCAAGACTGTGGGCCACAAGGGGAATGCTAGCAGTTCAAATACTTCCTTCTCCAGCGACTGCTGTAGCTTCAGAATGCTGGGAGCTTCAGAGCTCGGTCTCCGGTCTCCGTCTATCTTGTGGCGCTGCAAGCCCAGCCACTCCTCCCTTCCTCCTCCCTCCTACCCTGCTTGCCCAATTTGCCCACCATTAGATGATATCAGTTGCACGTCTCTTAGTCTTGCCTGTCTGCTGTGCAGGGAGTCCTTTGTGGAATTATAGTTGTTCAATTTGTCGTAAATTCCAGGGGAGATTTCAAGAGGCTCATCTCACGCCGCCAGTTCTATGATGTCCATGTCTTTTATTTTTATTTATTTATTTGTTTGTTTGTTTTTTGGAGGGCAGTGTCACTGGCCCTCATATGTGGGATCCGAACCAGGGCCACTGGCTTCCCAAGCCAGTGCTTAACCACCGCGCCGCTCGGCCGGCCCCCCTTGTCTTTTATTTTTAAGGGTAGGTTTAAAAATACTGATTGGATTTCTTTAATAATTATGGTTCTGTTCAATTGTACTCTACCTTTACCTCTGAAGCTATTTTATATTTTATCTTGATTTTCAAATTTATTGACAAAGAGTTTTTCATGGTATCCTGTTGTTATATACTATTAATGTCTGCTATGTTCCCTTTTTTTATTTATAATGTTGGGGTTTTCTTGTAACTTTTTTCATATTTTATCATGACAACATTTCCATGTTATCATTTTTCAAAGGATCTGCTTTTTGTCAATTTTGATCATCTCTTTTGCATATTTGTTTTATATTTCATTTTCTATTGCTCTTAGCTTATTGTATCACTCCTTATAATTTGTGGAACTTTTCATTTTCTAGTGCTTTTTTTAAGTTTTTTTTCAATCTTTTATCTATTTTCTTTTCTAAGCATTGTGTTAGCTGAAACCTATATTTCATTGAAGTATAATACATATAGCAGCATGCATATAAAACAAGAGTATATATGGTGAATTTTAACAAAATGAACACTCAGCCAGAACCTGATAATTTCTAGATATTTTACAGTTGAAGTATTTTAATCTCTGTACTCCCTAACACTGATGGAATTTGAAGATTTTTATTGCTTTTTGATTATTTCAAATATACATTTACTGTGTTTCCATTTGATAACTTTTCTTTAATTATTTCTTTTCTGGGAAACTCAATGCTCTTAAAAAGGCCAGCTATCAGCAGTACTTTAGCATCTTTTTGAATGAAATGCCTTATAAAAGGCATTACACATTTGATATAATAGGAATTAGGGAATAGGAGATGAGAGAGATTACCTGCTACAAAGTAGAATTTATGGTTTTTTCGTTTGTTTTGGTTCATATCTGGGATATCCTTTTATCTCCTTTGTTTTTGAAACATTTAAATATACTTTTTAGATTTATACTTCCTTCTCTATTTTTATTTATTTGTTTCTACACTGTAGAGTTATATTAATTAATAACCTGGTGCTTTGTCACATAACTGTTTCCCACATTATTTTCTCATTTTTAAACTCAATACTCTCAATTGTATTTCTCTGATAGTATAATTTGGTGGTTTTATAAATGTGTAATTTGCATTATTGTTTGTAAATATAAGTTTTAATAACACAATCTGTTTGAAAACTGCCAATCTGAAAAATTCTTATATTAGTAAAGTGGTAATGATATAATTACATGGGACTTCAAATAATGAATGCATTTTATGCTACTTCTCTGAAATTGGATGTATACTAGTTTTTATACTTTTGCATCTGTTTACTAATAAAGCTATTTTTTTAGTAAGTCATACATAGAAATGAAATAACCATAAAGGGCATTCTGATGATTGCCTTGAACTGTTTGTTTTACCTTATATACTCAGAGTTAGCTTACCTCAATGTATATATCTTTCATTGGTTTTAAAAAATATGTTCAAAAAGCATGTATGTATTATTGATCCTATCCTAATATACAAGGATGTGTTTCTAGGCATAGAAATAATTTTCCTTTACCTGAAATGTATGCTTATGTATACTCAGTTTTTAAATTTGAAGGAAATTTAAGAATCATTTAAGAAGGGAAATAGCTTGACTTTATCAAGGTCATCTAGTCTTATTGAAAAAACATGGCTAAATTAAGGTTTTAGGTCTTCTGGTCTGTGTGTTTCCCCACTATGCTTGTATTTGGTCAAAGGGAAAATATTGAATGTTTTTTGGAAACCCTCTATTTGGCAAACTAGAACTTTCTTTTTTCATATTCCTGAGGTAGTTAGCCAAAGAAAGAGAGAGAGAGGGAGGGAGGGAGAAAGAGAGAGAGACAGACAGACACAGAGAGAAACAGAGAGAAAGAGAAAGAAAGACTAATCTAGGTTTTTTTGCCCTTTCTAAATGGACTTAAGTGACTTTTGCCAGGATATTTTTGTTGAATTTGGAAACCTAATTACTTGAAATAGATTATACACATTGAAATAAGTAATAATTAATGTAAGTAATGCTTGCCATTAAACTATATCAATCAAGAAGTTCAGTGAGTTATCTGTATATTTTATAGTCAGAAAGTATGAGAATCATTTGTTTTTAATAGATCTTGAATGTTAGCAGGTCATACATGCAATCTGTTTTTTATGTATGAGACTGCATATATAGTATGGCTACATATTGAAATGACACTTGTTTGTTTAGAATCTCCTGTTTATCCCTTATATTTGAACAACCTTGATTTTATTCTGTTATCTACCCCTCCCACATATAGCCATATGCTTAGAGAAAACAAGATCCCCAGTGAGCATTAGGGATAGGCCTAGTTGGGTTAAGAGCAGTCTCATTCTCCTTACAATACAATGGAGCAGATATTTGTCTGTAAGGTGTAAAATAATGTCATTGGCAGCTGTGGGGTATTTAATATTTGATATCACTATTCTCATCTTGGTATACATCAGCATAAGTTAGGTATTTGGTAGATTTAATTCGAATGGACTATTGTCCATTGTTTCATAGGTAATCCACAAGTTAAGAAATTTTAGATATTAACTTTTAATTATGAAATATTATGCAAAAAGTTAAATATGACTAATTTACATTGATAATAATGTCAGGTTACTCACTGCCAGAGAAGGTAGTTACAAATATAAATATGGAAAGGGCAAAACTACAATAAATTGAGTGGTGTTGGATTGGAAATTGGAAGTGTTGAGTTCGCACCAATACATATATTACCTAGCTCTGTTCCCTGAGAAGGCTTGGAAACAATAGCACTCTGTTAGCAATGAACATATCTTGTCCCCAAATCTTGAGTTCTAAATAGTTTTCTCCCTGAAAGGGAGCTGGGCTTCTGATAGAAATGGCTGATTGCAGGGCAGGAGCAGGGAAGATATAAGATGAACCTCAAGTATTTTATTGTGCCAGAAAATAAGAAGATTCTTAAAAAATGATAGTAACTTGGCAAAAGGACACAAATCACTTGAAGGATCTTTCACTGGCTGAATCCAGGACAATTTGTGCATCAAAATAAACAAATAATGTAAACAAATTCTAACCCATTGACTAAAACAGTAATTCATGAGTATATTTTTCTATAAACACAAAAATGAGTAAGTACTTGGGAAGAAAAACATTTTTTCATACAGTGGAATACCATCTAATAAATATAAAAGAAATGATGAATATAGAAAATCATTATTTGGCAACCATCTGAGTATAATTAATTCATTACAAACATCAGTAAATGCTAAACTAGTAGTTGCAAATTTGATGAACAGGATATTGATATAGTTTTAAAGTACCTCTACACCAACTATTTATTAATTACAAAGGGGAAAAAAACTAAATTCACAGTGTAGAAGTCAGCAGGTATCATTTTAATTAAGTGATCAAAGTTAACACCACCAGTTGAGAAAAATATCAATGAAAAGAAAACAATATTGATTCTGTGATATTCCTGTGAGTTTTGTTACAAAATACGAGGTGTGATCAAACAATACAGTGAATGTTTAAACAAAGAACTAACGACACTAATGAAGGAAGACTTCCAGAATTGCGTCAGAAAGTGATAAGAACGATGGCATGTGTGTGCTTAAAGCAAAAGGGAGTATTTTGAGGGGGATTAATGGCAAAGTGTTTTTTACTGTAATAATTTTTTTTTTAATTTTAACATACATTGTAGTTTTAAATTTTATTTTAATTTTTTATTAAAGTTTATCGAGGTGACTGATTAGTAAAGTTACATTTACAGTAAGGTTTCAGGTGTACAATTCTGAAATACATCACACCTCATAAATGAGGTAGAAAAGAGGAAAAAACAAGCTAGTCATAGAGAGAAATGAGAAATTCAGGTTTGTCATGCTCAGAATGATGCTAAATGTATGATGAAAGTCAGGGTTAAAGAGGTTGTGTGTGTGTGTGTGTGTGTGTGTGTGTGTGTGTGTATCATTTGTTTATTCAAGGGAAGAGGGACTCGAAGAGAAAATATATAAAATGGATGAACTATGTTGTGGGAGCACCAAAGTTTAACAGGCAGATTGAAGAAGAATGCTTATGAAGGCAGTCAAGAAGAAATCAAGACGCAGGAGGAGAATCAGGAGAGTGCTGGCTTAGAAACCAGTGGTTTAGAGTTTCAAGATGAAGTACTCTGTAGTGCCTCCTGTCATAGAGAGATTTCATAAATACGGACAGTTTGTCCCATAGTACAATGTGATATTGTGGTGGTCTCGTATCTGCAGCAAGTATTGTCTAAAATAATCATCTGTTTCCTGAAATGTGACTATTCCACAAGAAGACTTGCTATTCTTTCCTTGTAATGCAACATCTTATGAATGATAAAACTACTGTGTTTCCCTAAAATAAGACCTAACCAGAAAATAAGACCTAACCAGAAAATAAGCAAGAACATGATTTTTCAGGATGCTCGTAATATAAGCCCTACCCCAAACATAAGCCCTAGTTAAGATTGTCAACCAGACATGACTGAATAAATGTAGATTTTTGTACATGAATAAGTGAATAAATGTAGATTGTTGCAATGTAGAAGCAAAAATTAATATATGACCTGGTCTTATTTGGGGGGAAACACGGTGGTGAACTACAGTGTGTTGTGAAAGTCCTTGTATGCTTTATAGTAGGGCAAAGGAATATCTCCATTGGCCCAGGAAAGTTCTGGTTTATACTTATTGTCCTGGTGTCATAGGATCTCTGTTCATCCTCAGAAGGGCCCTGATTTGGATGGTAAATTATATGGTCACCGTATCTAGGTCTCTGTTGACAGAATATTACTTTCATATTTGAACCAGGGGAGCTTATTTATAAGCAAGCACGTCTCCTAGCCAGTTCTTGATATCGCTTGTTCATTAACCAGATAGTTGTTCCCTTTCTTTTTAATCCTTAGAAGCCAGCTTTGTAATAATCCCTCTATTTCACCATGAAACAAAGGCTTCATGGGATAATAATGTACAAATATAGAAAAGTTAGACAAGTAACATTGTAAATATGCCATATTCAAGTTCTCCCTTTGAGATTGACAAGGTATATATGGAGACTCCAACAAGCTTTTCAGTGGACTTCCCAAACTTATTAATGCATTGTCCTAAAACTACTCTTTTGGGAGCTTGGTTGATATTTGCTTCAATGCAAAATACATGTAAATTAAGGGCCGGCCGAGTTGGCACCAGCGGTCCCGGTTCGGATCCCACATGTGAGGGCCAATGACACTGCCCTCTAAAAAAAAAAAAAAAAAAATACCAAAATACATATAAATTAAGAAAAAAAATTTAAAAATTACTTTAAATAAGCCAAGGTTGGTTATAAATACTGGTTTTGATAGGTTCATAGTGTGTCAGAGTATTTCATCTATACTGAACACAGATATATTATTTAGAAGTTCCCAAAATGCATTGAACATTGGGCTAAACATTAAAAATATATTTTTTGCTAGTAAATCTTTGTCTCAGGTAACTTATTGAAAGCTCTGAATCAGAAGAATTTGCTAATATTTCTTTAGAACCCAGACGAGGGAGATAATATCGAGAAATTATGATATATACCCATATATATTTACTTAGGAATTACAGAGATAAGAATAGATGCCATCTGAGATGGTTGCATCTAGAGCTTATTGGGTTCCCTCATCATTTAGCCACCAGTTTTTGGTACCATATGGATGGAATAGTTTTTTTATTATCAATATGATAATTGAAGCAACCTTAGGTTTCCTACAATTCTGTTAAAATAACAGTGTAAAGTGATTATAAGTATTGAAAAATCAAGGTTTGTGATCTTTAGATCTATAACCCTATTTTCAATTACTCTGTCTCTTCAGAAAAAACAGTCTGAAGGTGTATTAGTTAATGATCAAAGTAGATATGAATCTGCCCTTTCTTTACCTCAGTATTCCTGAAGCCATACATATACTTGCTTCTCATTCATCTTAACTTGTTAAGCTTTTAGCCTGCAGTAATACAAGATGCCTGCCTTACTGATTTTATACTAGAATTGTAGATGTTTTTGCTCCTCTTACATGGTTGGATATGTGTGTCGTATCAGCACTTTGTAATAATAGAAACAGGGTCTGCAGCTTTATTTTTTTGGTACCATATTATTGTAACCTTTAGAAACTTTTTTTGAAAGTACAGCTTACATAAAAAATAACCTTTCTTTGAAAGGTAGTGTAATTTATGTCATTAATAATGACTTTTTAAATTGACTATTAAAAGTTATATCATAGGCTAATCCTAGCTTCACTAACCTATCTCCTTTTACAAAAATAATACAAGAAATTAACTGCAGTACTTTTCTCATTTTTCTGAACTTAAACCCTGGTAAACAGTAAGCTAATTTTTCTGCTTAGGAAAATGGTCACTTACTTGATAGAAATTTTCCCCTTCCCAGTTTTGAAATGCCTATTCCTTTGATATTGATGTAAAGTTCAGAATTAAAAAAAATATTTCCATGGATTCAAGCTGAAGCAAAAAACCGCCACCTCAAATGATGGGCATTATTGACAGTACATGCAAGGCAGCTTTTTGTCTATTCTGGGCAGTAAAAATTTGATGTGTTGTTTTCAAGTATATCCTATGTCCAGATGCCACAACAATCTGTGCATTAAAAAGTCATTAAAATAAAAACAAGTAAAATATTTGTGGGTATGTTTTTGTGAGGGCCTGGGAATTTGTTATACAGTTATATTTGGATCAACTAATTCTGTTAGGTTGCAGGAAAAACAAGTGCATTGTTTTCTTATAAGAATTATAAACATTTTATAATATCAATTTACAATATAATACTCCTCCATTCTCATCACCTAACCCATACCTGCTTCTCTCTCTGTTATTTATTTCTGTTAATAAATAACAGAAATATTATTTACATTATTATTTACTATTAGACATTAGTATCTGTCGAACTCAATATTTTGCCAAGTACGTTCTATGAAACAGCTGAGTATGAAAACCATGGCAGGGTGTTTATTTATTTATTTTTTTTAAAGATTTTGTTGGGGAATTGGAGGAGGGGAACAGCTTTGGGGAATCGGGGAAGGGGAACTGACAAGTTGATGTCTTTTTGTTCTTCAGTCTAGTTGTAGAGGATGTTGCTTCACTGGCCCATGTTGGTATCGTCATTGCGCTCTTCCCGGATGAGGCAGATCGGTCGCTGGCCTCTGGATGGTCACTCACCACGGCTATTGGCAGTTCTGCTGGCTGCCAGCCGCTCACGCTGGCTTCCGACCACTCACTGTAGCCTATGGCAGCCCACTGCAGTAGGGGCTGCAGCCTACACCGTTGCTGGGGCTCCCACAGCCCAGCTCCAGGTGGAGCTATTGTTAGCTGTAGAGGGCAGTGTCACTGGCCCTCATATGTGGGATCCGAACTGGGGCCGCTGGCATCCCAAAACCAGCTCTTAACGAATGCGCCACTCGGCTGGCCCTGGCAGTGTGCTTATTTAAAATGCAGCTTCCTTGGTCCCTCTCCAATCTTACTGACGGGGTATGTCTGAAGAGTGAGTCCTGGGAATTTGTATTTTAATTATCATTCAATTTTAAAGCAGTTATCTTCAGTTTTTCTTCTGCCTCATAGCCCCTATCCGGGCTATTCCCAAATTCTAAAAAGTCAAATACCAAATATCACTTCCTTTCTACTTGCTGCATTGCTGCCTTAGTAGATTGCCTTGGAACATAACTAGATATTTTTTCCAGGCTTCTTAATTGTCTTTAACTCACCTCCGCCTCCAATTTTTCTAATCTTATAAGAGGTGCCTGATTTGGTTACCTAACTGCAAACACCCTTTTATGGTTTCCTGTTGAGTTCAGAAAAAGTCTAAAGTTTCAATCACTGCAAGCTTCCACAGTTGAATCATACTGCCCCATTCAGCATCCACCAGTGGATCTAACAGTCCCTGCTCAGGCCTCAAATCTACTTCTAGCAGTGTTTTTCAAATGCTGGCACACAGAATAATTACCTGAGTGTTGTTAAAAAAATGTAGTGGTTCTCAAACATTAAAGGCCCCCCCAAAAAATCCAAATCTGAGAAACACAAACTGGAGATTTATGGACCTTAGCCCTTGAGATTCTGATTCAGAAAGACTATGATGGGCCCCAGACAAGTGCATTTTAAAGAGCATCCCAGACAACTCTGAGGCTGGTGATGGATAAATCACATTTTGACAAATGTGATCTGGTGCTCCTGGTGAATTGGTGTGCGTAACTAGAATCTTGAGACCTGAGTTTTTCCTCTGTGATGCTGGGTTCCAGCCAGCCGACCCTTTCTAGAGGGACTGGGATTTCCCCATTTTATCCAGGCCACAGCCGACTCCTGATGGGCCTGAGTACTCAATGCAGTCAGTACTCAGTACCCAATACTTTTCATATAAGCTATTTAAATATACAATACATTCCTGTTAGCTGTTTAGATGACCCATTTGGCCATTTACCTTCCCCTGAACCCTTGTGCCCATATTATTATTTGTTTCATTTGTTTGTTTGATTGATTGATTAATTGATTTATGGACCAATCTCTTGATATTTTCTTCCTTCCCTATATTTTTCTTTATATCTCTCTTGACTCCCATCAATTCTCAAGAACTTGAGTTATTATTACTTTTACTTCTTAACATTAATTGAAATCTAATTCTCTGAGACACCATTTCCTTAAGCCGTCTTAAGTGGAAGCTTCTTTTACTCTCCACATACCTCTGGATCAAGAGGCTGGTGGTTATTAATCTTTTTTTTTTTATTTTTAAGATTTTATTGGAGAAATTGTTGTCCTTCAGTCTTAGTTGTGGAGGGTGCAGCTAGCTCAGCTCCAAGTTCAGTCACCATCCAGCCCCTCGTCTGCTGCTTGCGGTCACTAGGTTCAGGGTGCTGTGTTCAATCTTGCGGGGGGAGGGGGGATGAAAAAGTACACGTGTAGCCCACCATCCCATGTGGGAATCGAACTGGCAACCCTGTTGCTCAGAGCTTGTGCTCTTAACCAACTGAGCCACTCGGCTGAGCCACTTTTTAATCTTTTTTTTTTTTTAATTTCCTTATTGCCACTTTCAGATCATTTATTTTTCCATACATATAAAAACAAATACAGACAAATGAATCAAAAAAACCCCACCTCCTTTGTGGTTCATTCCATTTGACAGTAGTGCCCTCTACCTCATTTTACTGTTATTTGTGGACATTCAGGTCACTCTTCAGTCTTCCTAAATTAGCCTTTCTTTTTACCCTAGCCCTAATCCTGCCACCATCCTGGGTACCTTTGTTATTCACATATTTGATGTATGTATTATCCTGATCTCTCATTTTCTTAACCTATCTGCCATAAGGTTTTCTTATCACTTTGGTCACCTTGGATCATAACCTGCTCCACCTCAATAATAACATCAATTACCTCACATTTTCTATTAAAAACCTTTGTTCTTCTCTAGTAAAAGAAGTTCTTTTACTCCCAATACTTTGATTATTTGACCTTATCCAAATCTTTAAATCCAAAAATTGATCTACTTTCTGCTTAACTGTAAATCCCCTGTTCACTTCCTTCTATAGCTTTAGACTCTGTCGTATATCATTTCACTCACTTTTTATAGTATCCTAAACTTCTTTGCTCTACTGCCCTTCTGTCATGCTGGTCTGGGAAAACCTAAACTTTGCTTAATCCAGCTGTCTACCTTTTCCCTATGCCAGCAGTGATCAGCAGAGCACTCAGAAAGAAATTCATTATCTGCAATCATATATTGGGTCTTTAGAAAAGTCATGACGTATTTTGTCTGTTTTTCAAAGGTCATTTATATATATAAAAAACAAACATCTATCAATGATATATCACCCATTTTGTTCGATAACCTTTTGCCATCTTTCAGTGAGCTTCATAATTCCTCGTTCGTAGAAGAATCTGTCTTTATTTGTGAAAAACTGAACAACGTTCTGATTTGCAGCCTCATCTGAATTGAACGTTATACCACGCAAGGAGTTTTGAAGAGAGTGAAACAAGTGGAAGCCTGACAGCACAAGATCAGGTGAGTATGGTGGGTGTGGCAACACATCCTATCCAAGCTCCAATAATTTTTGATAAGTGATCAAACTTGTGTGTGGTCTCTCGTTGTCACAATGGAACACAACTCCTTTACAACTAACAAGCTCTGGACATTTCTGGATGATGGATTCATTCACACTGTCCAATTGCCAACAGTACACATTCAGATTGATTGTTTGGTTCCTTGGTAGGAGCTCGAAAAACATGACACCTTTAAAATCCAACCACACTGAGAGCATAACCTTTCTCTGATGAATGTCTTCTTTTAATGTCATTTGAGGTGAATCATCACGTCGGGATCAAGACCGTTTGCGCACCACATTGTTGTAAACGATCCACTTCTCATCACCAGTTATCAGTCGCTTCCAAAAAGGATCGTTTTCCTCACGTTTAATGAGCATATTGCAGATGTTTATACATACCATCAAATGAACTTCTTTGAGTTCATGCGGAACACAAATTCCGAGTTTGCTTATGTATCCCAGCTTCTTCAGGTGGTTGTGAATGCTTGAATGATGGATATTCAATATTTCTGCAATCTCTTGTGTCATGTAAGATGGGTTTGACTCTATCAATGCCTTTATTTTGTCGTCATCAACCTTGGTGGGTCTCCCTGACTGAGGAGCATTGTTGAGATCAAAATCACTAGCACGGAATTGTGTGAACCATCATTGGCACTGACGTTCTTGCAGAGCATTGTCACTGTAAACTTGATGCAACTTTGCACAAGCTTGACGCGCGTTCTTCGCTTTATGGAAGTAAAACAGTAGAATATGGCAAAAATGCAGTTTGGTCTTCCATATTCAACTTGTTGTAAAATCTCCAAAACTCAACGAAATTGCTCAATTTTTTTCTAGAATGAAGCTAGAACTGTCAGCTGTCAAATGACATAGCAATAGCATAGATGCTAATGACTGCAGTACTTCCAAAAACGAACTAATGCCATCTGTTGCAAACATGCGTCATGATTTTCCGAAGACCCAACAGTTTACTGCTACCATGGATTCGTGGTTACCAAATTAATTTGGTTCCTTAAATGTTTCTCATTAATCCTGTTTTCCCTCGACAACTCTTTCCATTCCTCCACAGTATAAATTATAGTCTCTATACTCCAAAATCTCCAAACTTTCCACCTTCCATTTCCCTCTTAGGAGATAATCTTGCCTTCTACTTGACAGTGAAGTTAGAACTACCAGATAGAGCTCCTTTTGCTTTGGACAACCAAACTTCAAACCTTACCTATATTTTTACCTGTCCATTTTTCCTCTTTTCTGTTACAGTGAAAGAGGTAGTCTGCTATGGTTATTTAAAGTGTGCCCTGAATTCTATCCCTTCCCATCTACTTGGAAACCTCAATTAGATTTTATTTTTTTTCCTGTATCTTCACCCCTCACTTTCTATGGGCTTCTTCCACTTATTTTGACCAACTCAAATTTACCTCTGTATTCAAAAACAAATAAGCCCTCAAGAGTAAAACAAAACAAAGCATAAAAGAAAATCACCCTCAACCTCAGTTCTTCCCTACATACTATCCTGTCTCCCTCATTCCTTTTATTTATTTTTATTTCATCTCTACTTTCTCATCTCTTACTTATTGCTTAACCATAGGGAGTAAGTGTTTCAATGTATGTGTCCGGGTAGGAGCAGGGAGCACCATTGTTAAATGATGTTACAAGGACCTGTAAACCTGATGAATGCTCATTCAATTTAGGTCTAAATGAACCATTGCTTCTTTTACTTAGCAGAGTATTTTTTGAGATTTACCTCCATTGTTAAATATTATCCATTTCTTTCCTGGGTAGTATACATAGTACACTGTACAGTTCATCAGTTCTCCTATTAATCAGTATTTGGCTATTTCCAGTTTGGGGCTGTTATGAATAAAGATGCTATGAACATCCTTGTACAATGCTATTTTTTGAGGGCATATATATTTATCTCATTTCATTACATACCTAGGAGTAGAATTGATGTTAACTGTAAGAAATTGCCAGAAAATTTTTCCAATGTGGTTGTATGATTTCACATTCCCATCAGCAATGTATGAGAATTTTGTTGCTCCATATCCTCCCAATATTTTATATAGTAAGTCTTTATTTTAAACATTCCAGTAAGTGTGTAGTGACATCTCAATTCTAATTTTAATTTTAATTTTGCTGATTACTAATGGTGCTGAGAACTTCTATATGAGCTTATATGTCATTTGTATATCTTCTTTGGTAGTTTTTTACAAACATTTTACTCAATTTTTATTGGTTTGTGTATCTTATATTATTGAGTAATTCTTTGTACATTCTGGATGCAAATTCTTTTGTCAGATACAGGTGTTATGAATATTTACTTCCTGTCTACAATTCAACTATTTTTTTTATTACTGGTATTTTTTTGATGAGCAGAAACTAATTTTGATAAGTCCAATACATCTTTTTTTTTTCTTTTATGGTCTATACTATCTGTGTTCTCACTAAGAAATATTTGCCTAACCATGATCTCTTTTTTTTCCTCGTAGCTTTATTATTTTAGCCTTTTTTGTTTTGTTTTGTTTTGTTTTTTAGGTCTATGATCTATCTTCAATTGATTTTTGTGTGTGGCATGAGACGGGTCCAGGTTTTCTGATTTGTTTGTTTGTTCCGTAAGTGTATATAGTTGTTCCAGCACTATTTGTTGATATTGTATTCATTTTAGTTTCATAACATGGCTGAAGGTTGAGTCTGAATGACTAAGATTCCTTTTCTGGAATAGAAGTGTTTGGAATTACACAAATAACTGTTCTGTGGTTACTTTCCTTATTTTTTTTTTTTTTTTTTGAGGGCAGTATCACTGGCCCTCATATGTGGGACCGAACCGCGGCCCCACCGCGCCACTCAGCCGGCCCTTGTATTTTTATATCAGTGTTAGCAAGTGATCAGATTTTAGAAATCACCTTTTCACGTATTCAAGTTTTTACATATTCTTTCTGTAGCTATAAAGGAAATTAATTTGATGAGGTAAAGATCCCTGAAAACATTAGGAAGACCACTGTTTCACTCTCCAGTTTTATACAATAGGAATTTGTTCATCCTTGTAATGATTTATCTCAATATTATATTTATGTCAAGGTATACATTGTCTACTTGGATGCTGTACCACACTTTGGTAGTCTTTCAAATTAATTATTTTCTTCATTTCTATAAGTATGGAGAATTGTCTCTGGAGATCTAAATTATGTATCCTTTCTTGAAATATTAAAATATATATATTTCACAAGTGGGGGAATATTGAAGTGACATGTTAAGTAAATTCAAGATTATAAGTAAATTCATGGAAATGTGAAGGAGCTTGTTAAAACCATAGAACTAAAAGTTGAAACTAAAAGCTGGATTTGATAGTGCATTGAACATGAGCAGGGAACAAATGACAAACTTGAATCATTAATGGTTCTTTGTACTTAGGATTTTTGCCTTATTTAGGAAATAGGCCATCATTTGGATGACATAAGTATGCCAACTACATGATCAGTTTTGAATTTTAAAACAGTACTCTGAAAATGATGAATTTACCATAAGATCAGGGTCAAGTGTCTTCTTTATTCACTACTTATTCATCCCAGCATCTAACATGAGATTATATTTTCATGATTGGTTCTCAATTGTGATCTAGCCATAATCAAACATCTTTTCTGCCTACTTATAACTTCATACTTAAGTAAGAGTTCTTAAGTAAGCGTTTATCTTTTAGATTTAAAAACTGAGGTGATTATTTTTTGGGGGGTCATGGGTTGGATTTTTTTTTTTTTTTTTAAATAACCTATGTTTTAATGTCTGTATTTTAATGTCACAGTCTGGATTGAATGCTTTATCTGCAAGCAGGGATGTGTGCTTTTAGAAGGCTTTCAGTTTGTTATTTCTTTATTTTGTTATTTCTAGATTTCATAAAAAAAAGTATAAATGAACAGTAAAATAACTTGGTCGAAATGTGATTGAATATGACACTACCTTTGTTAATAAAGGTCACATATTATGCTTAAAAATACATGTGGCAGATTGCTACAAAAAATCAATTTAAGAAAGGATATTAAAAACAAAACACTCTTTAAGCTTGAAAGTCCTAAAAAAGTGTAACATTTTAATTAAAAAAATTGTTATTTTAATATGCAATTCATAATGAAATTAGCATTTTCTTCCTTATATATGTGTTACCAAGTTTCAAGAATGTTAAAAATTTCTGTGATGATTTATTCTGAAATTTTTCCTACAGCACAATTCATAAATAATAAATATTACCTTATTAGTCCATATTTTAATTTAGCTAAGTCTCAGAGAAAGTTAATTCCTCAGGGGATGTAGTGTTCTTTGTAAAAGAAGGTGATGAGATGTACTCTCCGAGGAATCAAATCATGAAAACAATCTTGGTATTGTACATGCTAATATAAACCTGTTACTCCCTTTCCACATCTATCACAACACATTTTAAATTGTGGCTGATCGTGTATGCAAATAGCTGTCTTATTAGAAATTGCAGCTGTAAGTGCTAATGTCTCCCTGGATTTCTGGGGAGTTTGTTATCTAACCATCAAAGCAATAGAAATGAATGGTGGTTACCGCAAGGCTTTGAAGAACAAAGAAAAGTCAGAACATTTTAGAGGTTCTAGATGTCTGAGGCATCGACAGTTTACACCATACACATGAATGAATATCTCTTTAGATTATTTAAAATAACCTCAATATTTTTATTAGGAAAGTAAAATATTTTCTGCCTTCTTGTGTTTGTTGCAGCTGATAAAATGTGAATCATTTGTGCGTGTGTACTTGTATTCTCTAGGCATTTTTGTTTCAATGTTGGTAGAATGTCATTTTGCTTAAAGAGTAGGATATAATAATTTCAAAGACAAGAATAAAGTTTAAATTTTTGACTTTTTTTTTTTTTTAAGATTTTTATTGGGGAAGGGGAATAGACAAGTTGCTTTCCTTTTGTTCTTCAGTCTAGTTGTGGAGGACATCTCTTCACTGGCCCATATCACTGTGCTCTTCCCGGGTGAGTCAGTTGCTCACCAGCCTTTCGACGGCTGGTCATGGCAGCTCATGACAGCTCACAAAAGCTCACTCCAGCTGCAGGCCAGCCCCACTGTAGACTACGCCATTGCTGGCAACTCAGGCAGCCCAGCTCCAAGTTGGGCTGTTGTTCACCATTTTAGCTGTAGAGGGCACAGCGTCACTGGCCCTCATGTGTGATCTGAACCAGTGGTCCTGCTGCTAAGAGCAGGCATCCCAAGCCAACTTTTAACCAATGCTCCACTCAGTTGGCCCAAATTTTGACATTTTAATTAGGGATTACCAATCACTAAAAAAATAGGAACAAAATTTTAAAACTTGTCTCTCTTTAATGTATTTCCTAAGTTAGAATTCTTTTAAAGTTTTTATATTCACAGGTTATTATACATACAAAATTTGTCTGTTCATAGAGTAATGGCCCTTATAAAATTTAGGTTCCTTAGTTTTTTTGGGGGTATAATTTTATTTGAAGTACATTTAAAAATAAATAAAATCAATTTACTTTGGTGAAAAAATAGTATCTATGGATCCCTTAATTTTTTACTAATTATAGATAATGAATGAATAAAATGCTGCTCTCTAAAGTGTTCTCTGTTGAGATTTGGTTTAAGTGACCAGGAAGGAATTGGGGAAGCATAGTGAGTGAGTGTTTTGGCAGATAGCCTTAGTAATTTGCTTTTTAAAAATTTAGGTTGTTCCATAAAGGCAAAAAAGAAAATTGAATTGAAGGGAGAATAATGTGTTTATTTATTTAGATTAACTTCTCTTCTAAAATGGAGCAATACATTTTCAAGCCCCACACAATCAAGATTAAAATAACTTGATTCCTTTTTATAACTAATAAATCAAAATACTATGCAAATAGTTTCTATATGAATAAATCATTTTTTTATTTTAATTTTTTTTAGCTGAGCCATCCTGCCACCTGTTGGCAGCTTGACAGCAACTCAGCTCAGGCTGGCATCAAACTGCTGTTGCTCAGAGCTCAGCTCGCACCCTTGAGTGAGCTCTTAACCCACTGAGCCACTCGGCCGGCCCTGAATAAATTACTTTTGACATTTTTTATGGTACTCATGGTAACAGAATTATTTTTGATGTTATGAATTTAAAAAAGTGAGAACATAGGATTAGGTGATGTCCTGGTTTCATTTCTCAAAGTTTAAGAATGTGTTATCTTAGATGTAATAACTACATAGTTTATGAGGGGTGAAGACTTACTTTATTTGACTTTTTGTCTTAGTTTGTACATTCTTAAATATTATAATATTAAATCTGAAGATTATTAAATAGAAAAGTAGATTTTTATATGAATTGTAATTTTCTTATACATAAGTAGAAATTATTAATTTATTAAATTATTAATTTGGGGAGGTCTTTTATTGACTGTGTTAGGATCATTGTGAGCATTGCTCTGTGTTACTATATACATAAAAACAATACAGTTTGATCTGAACAGATTTCAAATTCACATTTGAGAACTTTAATATTGCTTGTTAGGAAAATTACAGTTTGATAACTGCATCAGTTTATATGAAGATATCTAAACATTTCTTTTAGTTAGGGTGATACTACCTACTGTAACTAATAAATACAATATGTATAGAGTCTCAAATGCTACAAATTTACTTTTTATTCTTACTGCAGTATGAAAGAGGAAAACAAGTTGGTTGAGTAGCTCTTTTCTATGCAATCATTTAGGATCCAGGATGTCATATTATTTCTTTTTTTTCTTTTTTTTTTTTTTATTAGTTTCAGGTGTACAACACAATGCAATAGTTATACTCTTTAGCTCCAAAAGTGACAACTCCCCTTCCCCAGTTCGCCACGCCACACCCCCCCCATATCATACATATCTACTACAATTCCTTTGAGTCCCTTCCACAGTATACTCCACATCCCGTGACTATCTATATATTCAGTTACAGTTGGCATACAATATTATACAATATCAGCTTCAGGTGTACAGTGCAGTGATCTAGCCTCTACTCCATCCAAAATTGTTACAACATTATTATATTCCCCGAACTGTGTTTCATATCCCTGTGGAAATACTGTAGTTGTCTATATATGCTGTCTAAGTCTTTCCCCTTCCCACTTATCCCCACCCCCCTCCCAAATAGCAACCCTCAGTTTTTCCTCTTTATCTATGAGTCTTTACTTTGATCGTTCATTCAGTTTTTCACATTCCACATATAAGTGAGATCATATGGTACTTGTTTTTCTCCGACTGACTTATTTCACTTAACATAATAGTTTCTTCACAACATTATCAGTTACATTCCCAGAACTGCCTCCATATCCCTACGGCAACATTGTAGTCACCCACCTATGCTGTCCAAAACCTTCCCGACCTCTCCCTCTTCCCCACTCCCTCCCAGCCAGCAACCATCAGTTTTTCCTTTATATCTGCTTGATATGACTTCAATCTTCTTACATTTACTGAGACTTGTTTTGTGGTCTATCTTGGAAAATGTCCCATGTGTACCTGAGAAGAATGTATATTCTGTTTTTACAGGGTGAAATGCTCTAAAAATATCAACGAAGGCCAGCTGGTCTAAAGTGTCATTTAAGGCCCTTCTTTCTGTGTTGATTTTCTGTCTAAAGGGTCTGTCCATTGGTGACAGTGGGGTGTTGGAAGTCCCCTACTATGATAGTGTTACTTTTGATCTGTCTTTATGTCTGTCAAAATCTGTTATATGTAATTAGGAGTTCCTATGTTGGGTGCATAGATGGTTATTAGGGTTATAGTGCCCTTCTTTGTCTTTTATTGTAGTCATTTTAAAGTCTATTTTGTCCAAAATAAGTATTGGTACTCCAGCTTTTTTTTTTTTCTTCTCATTTCCATTTGGATGAAATATCTTATTCCATCTGTAAACAGCGTATACATTTGTCCTATTTTCTTATCCACTCAGCCACTCACTGTCTTTTGTTTGGAGCATTTAGCCCATTCACATTTAAAATGATTATTGATAGGTGCATATGTATTGCCATTTTGTTTTTTGTATTCCTGGTCTTCCTGGGTTAGATTGTTTACCCCTTTCTTTTGTTTGAAAAAGCCCTTTTAACATTTCTTAGCAATTCTGGCTTGGTGGTAATGAATTCCTTAAGCTTATTCTTTTCTGAGAAGCTCTTTATTTCTCCTTCAATTTTAAGTGATAGCCGTGCTGGGTAGAGCAATCTTGGTTGTAGGCCTTTATTTTGTGTCGCTTTGAATATCTCCTGCCACTCCCTTCTGGCCTGCAGAGTTTCTATAGACAAGTCAGCTGTTAGTCTAATAGGAGTTCCTTTGTATGTAACCTGCTCTTTCTCTTGCTGCTTTTAGGATTCTGTCTCTGTCTTGAACCTTTGCCATTTTAACTATGATGTGTCTTGGTGTGGACCTGTTTGGGTTCAGCTTGTTTGGAACCCTCTGCACTTCCTGGGCATGTATATTGATTTTCTTCAGCAGGGTAGGGAAGTTTTCAGTTATTATTTTTTCAAATACATTCTCAACCCCTTGCTTCTTCTCTTCTCCTTGTAGTATTCCTGAGTTGAGAGTTGTTGTGTTTCATCTTGTCCCATAGGGCTCTTAAACTGTTTTCATTGTTTTTTATTCTTTGGTCTTTTTGTTTTGACAACTGTGTGATTTCTGCTATTTTGTCTTCCAAATCGCTGATCCATTCCTCTGCTTCGTCTACTCTACTGGTGATTCCTTCAAATGTGTTCTTCATTTCAGCTATTGTATTCCTGAGTTCTAACTGGTTGTTTTTTTATTTCTCTATCCTTCCTTATGTCCTCACTAAGTTTGTTAAACATTCTTTTCATCAGTGTTCTAAACTCTGTCTCTGAAAGGTTGGATCCCTCTGTTTCATTTAGTTCCATTTCTGGAGGTTTCTTCTGATCTTTTACTTGTGACATGTTTCTTTGTTTCTCCATTCTGGCTGTCGCTCTGAGATTGCTTTGATGTATTAGATAGATCACCAGGAGAGCCCTGGCTGGATCACTCAGGCACACAGCTCACGGCCCAACACTCCCAGGAAAACTCCCAGTCTCAGCCTGTCCCAATCAGCCGCTCGCAGATCAGGCCGAGCAGCCTGACAATCACCAGCCTGGCAACTCTGCAAGCGCAGTTTGGAGAGCTGGGACCCGAGGCGGGTTGCGTACTCCTACATCTCAGTGTGCAGCCTGTTGGAGTTGGAGCACGCTCACCAGGCGTTCCCCTGGCAATGCAGCACATGCCGTGTGGAGGGTGGGGATCTGAGTCAGCTGGTGCACTCCTGGGTCTCAGTGAGCAGCCTGTTGGAGCCAGAGGGCACCTGCCCAGCGTTTCCCTGGCAATGCAGTATAAGCTGGGCGGAGGGTGGGGATCCCAGGCTGCATGCGCACACAGGCACACACGCACTTCTGCGCCAATTCCACCAGGCCATTGAGGTTCCGGACCTGGTCCTCTGTGGGAGGGCCCAACCCCGACAAAATGGCGCCCTCCTTACACCATTCACGTGCAGGCTCCACACTAGGGGAACTATAGTCCAAAAACTTCCAGCCCTTGCACCAAAGGTGCCCAGTTCAGTCCATCCCCGCAGGCTCCCGGTCCGGCTCACACAGCTACTCCCTTCACCAGGAACCAGGTAAGTGCTCACCGGCGAGCAAGCCCGGGCGCCGGCCCCACTAATTCTCTAGCCACTCTTAGCCTCACCAAGCTGAGCAAAGAGAGACCTCACTAATTTACTGCCAGCTATCTTAGAACTTCTCTTCCCGGCAAAGGAGCTCTGGGCTGGTGAGCTTGATGTGCCGCCGGAGGGTCTCTCCCCCAACCAGAGAAGCCTCCCCACACAGCTGGGGCTTCCCTCACGGGGTTCGCCCTCTCTCGTCTCCACCCCTCCTACCAGACCCGATGTGGCCTCCTCTTTAAGTTCTTTGTTTAGTGGTTCTGTTCATCTAGTGTTCCGGGGACTTCCAGGGTTGAATGCTGTATAATTTGTTAGTAATTTTGGTGTGATCCTGGCAGGTAGTTAGCACAGAATCTGTCTATTCCACCATTTTACCGGAAGTCCCATATTATTTCTTCACATTATTTCCAGCATCCCTCTGGAGATCATCTCCATTTCAACCAGATGGATGAATTTATTTGGAAAATTTATATAGGTTAGTTCTAGAAGTAGCAAACATTAATGTCCTCGTATTCCATTGCCTGAAACTCAGTCACAAGCCCAGAACTAGCATCAGAGGAAGCTGGAAAATGTAGTTCAGTGTTCTCAGAAAAAAAAAAAGGGAAACATGTATTTTAGTGACTAGCCAACAGTTTTTCTTATGGTCCCCCTATCCAGTTATAAAATAGCCATGCACATTATTTTTTCTGCCTCCTGGGTAAGGATATCTTAAAGTTCCCCATTTACTGCGTCCAGCACAAAGTCAGTGATCCTAAGCCAATGCACAGTCCTCCCTCTCAAGTTGGAATGTAGTTCCTTGAAGTTTACAGACTATGAAATTTACCTACACTTCCCCAACCTCACCAATACCCTAATAAACAATGGTGAAGCAGAGGATAACTGTTTCATATCTCCAATAATTACTCCCATTTAGAAAACGAAGAATAGAAAACAAACAGGAGCCATGGATCCATTGTGATGATAAAACCTGCTATGCAGGAGACCACTAAGAAGGTCTATTGTACTGATAGTAAATTTCTTGCTTATGTTACCAAATGGAGTCTGTCCACCTACACTAGCAGAGCCAAACATTAAGCATCGAGAATTGCAGTGGAGAAATTAGAATTGTTTTATTTACAGAGCACTAATCAAGCACAATGGGAAAGTTATGGCTCAAAAGCTCAAACTCCCCAATCCAGTGTTCAGGGTGGGTTTTTAAGGTGTGTGGGGCAATAGGTATGTGGAAGCACTGGCAGGGTAAGTTTTAATTGGAGGACCTTGGAACTTGGCTGTTTATGGTAAAGGGGCGTGAGCACTGGATCTTCCTGGACAACAGGACCCTTTTCTTATGAAAGGGTTCTGGTGGTCAAGTTCTGGTTATGTCCCAGTCCTTTGGTTTTGTGATGGGGGAAGATGTGAGGGTGAGAGTTTGGTTCCACAAGCAGCTAGAGGTCAAGTTTCTGCCCTCTGTGCATTCTTTGGCTGCATGACTTGCGGTTTTGGTCTGATGTCTCAGAAAAGCTACTTAGTGTCTTGTTAAATTGGGTACAACCATTTTGAGCTGGGTCTGCAGTTACACTTAGACACAAATTATGGTATTTTCAGAGAAATTCCCTTCTCCATGACTCTGCCTTCTGAATGGTTCTCCTTCTTGGTCACATATGAAGTGGATGTTACAAATCTACCAAGTTTTCCTTCCCTGAGGGCTGCACTTGGGTGCTTTAAGTTTAGAGGCCCAAGGATTGGTTTTTATTCAAAGACATTTTTAGACAGAGTTTCTAGTTTCCTTGTAAATATAGTTCCCTCAGATTTTAATAGCCTTCTTACCATTTCTAGTTAGTTCCATGTGCCAGTAATCACACTGCAATTTCTTTCCTAGACATAGTTCTTACGTCTACTTTCTTTCTGTACTTCAGAACTCTTTTGCTTTTCTCTTTCACACAGTAGTGGCTGCCTCCAGGTGATCTGAAAAAACAGCATCAGGTGAAAGAGTAACATCCTTAATCTGCTCTTTAACCTAAGAAGTCTTAATCGACCTTTTTTTCTTCAACACCTTTCTCACTTTGATTTCCTGCTATTTGGCTTTTCAAAGTTGATTTTCTAACCTTGTTTGTCTCCAAATTATTGAGCTCTGTATTCCCTTATATTTTTGCTTAAACACTGGTCAGTTCTTGCCTTACCTCATCTTTATCTTGTAGCTTCCTTACCAAAAGCAGTGAGGAACAACTTCCAGGCACCACTCTGGGAAACAGGTCTGTAATAAATATTTAGACCCCCACAAGTGTATAATGATTCAATCATAGTAGTTAATTCTTTTTTTAGAAGAGTACTATTATGGTAAATAAGTTAGAGCACCCTCCTTCAACTCAGGCTGACCAAGGTTCTGTGTTCCTACAAATGTACCCTTAGGATTTTTCTAAGGATCATTTCCATTCTAGCCAATTAGAAGGGAAAAGAGAATACGGGATTCAACAATGGAGATTTTTAATGTTTGGGTCTGCAAGTGGCACACATCACTTTCATTCATACTTTATTGACAAGAAATCAATTATGTGTTTTAACTGAAGGTAGGAAATACAGTCTAACTCTGTGCCAGGGAGAAAAAAAGAATATGGATTTTAGTAAGTAGGTTGTCTCTGCCACAATATTTAAATTCAATAAAAAAAAAGGATTTAAAAGATGGGTTGTAGATTAAATCAAACAGTGCATATAATATAATAACCATGAGAATATTAGTAAATGTAGTTTATACTGTTTATAGAAAAAGAGGCAGAAGTAGAACACAGATTCCTGTACTTTTGTTACCTGTCATGTTTATTAAAACAAAATTCATACCTAAGAATCAAACTTTAGCCTTTTTTTATAGCATAGTAGGTAATTGGAAAGAAGCATACTGTTAAGAGCATGCCTATAGCTTCAAACCATCTGAATAAATAGTGCATGATTTTCACATTTACAAATAATGCTTTCTAAAAGTGTGATTTAATTGAGTATTGATAGTACTTGATAAAATGAATGTTACCAAGAACAAATGATTGGGAAATTTAATTACCAGGAATTGTATCCTTGATAATTTATTTGAATTTTGTGTTCTTTACTGATAGCTAATAGGAATGTAAAAGGCATTTTTACTCACTGCTTTAAAAATGAATTTTATGGACTAGATTATTCCTGAAGTTTGTAGATAGTCCTTTTGATTTTTTTAGGACTTCATCATAATTTTCTTTCTTTGCAGCAGACATTTTGGAGATCAAAGATGGGTAGAAAAGATGCCTCCACTATAAAACTTCCTGTTGATCAGTACAGAAAGCAAATTGGTAAGCAGTGAATTCTCTTTGACATGTCCCTACGAATTAATAAAGGAAAAGCAATTATATGTGATATTAAGAATGTAACTTTTCTGGGGCTGGCTGAGTGGCTCGCTGGTTAAGAGTTGACTTAGGAGTGCCAGCTCTGAGCAGCAGGGCCACTGGTTCGGATTCCACATGGTCCAGTGATACTGCCCTTTACAGCTAAGATGGTAAACAACAGCTCGACCTGGAGATGGGCTGCGGTGAATCACTGGCAATGGCGGAGGCTGCAGTGGGCTGCCCTAAGCTACCATGAGTGGCCAGCAGCCAGCGTGAGTTGCCGGCATCCAGCAGGAGCTGCATGAGCCGCAGTGAGTGACCATCCAATGGCCGGGGACCGATCTGTCTCAGCCGTGAAGAGCTCTATGATCACAATATCAACATGGGCCAGTGAAGCAATGTCCTCCACAACTAGACTGAAGAACAAAAAGGACAGCAACTTGTCTGTTCCCCTTTCCCGATTCCCCAACGCTGTTCCCTCCCCCAATTCCCCAATAAAATCTTAAAAAAAAAAAAAGAATGTAACTTTTCCTTAATACACATAATATGCCGAATATGAATAATCAAAGACTGTATAGAGTTTTTAAGGAGCAAAAAATAAGTGTAGCCCTTCCTACCAATGGAGAAATACATTTTTGTGTACTTTTGATTTTTCAAAGCTCTTATAATTTTTATTTAATAAGAGCAAAAATTTTAATTTGTAAGGATAGATGCTTTATATAGTCAATATTTTAATATTAAAATCTATTAAATCTTTTTATCCATGTAAAAACTTTTAATTATATTGTCTATTAATGATAATAATTTGATAACCTCAGAATTCTCCATTAAAATTTTACTTTAGTAAAATGGTGAACTCGAGGAAAGTCC
The DNA here is from genome assembly GCA_033961575.1 of Aselliscus stoliczkanus. Classification (NCBI taxonomy): domain Eukaryota; kingdom Metazoa; phylum Chordata; class Mammalia; order Chiroptera; family Hipposideridae; genus Aselliscus; species Aselliscus stoliczkanus. The sequence goes on from CM066731.1 coordinate 39,358,077, forward strand.
ACTCATTAGCATAGAAGATAACAGGAAGCTTATGTGTCTAGATGCAGGATTTTCTACCCATTGTTTTCAATGATGCATGGAGTATTTATAAACAATTGTCCACGTACTAGTCACACACCAAGTCCCCCAATTTTAAAGAATCAATATCCTACAACCACAACTTTGAACGAAGTGTGGTAAAATAGAAATCAGAAGCAAAAAAAGATAATGTCTTTTTCCTCAACATCCACCCTCTTGTTTTTACATGTTGCTTCCGATTCCCACCTGTTTCCACTCTTTTGGGGGGAAAAATAAGTAATAAAAAAATTCTAAATAACTGAAGAATAAACAAATTATTTGCAATAGAAGTCAGAAAATAAGTAGAAATAATTGATACCAAAAGAATACATAACTAGGGCCGGCCGAGTGGCGCGGTGGTTAAGCACTGGTTTGGGAAGCCAGCGGCCCCGGTTTGGGTCCCACATATGAGGGCCAGTGACACTGCCCTCAAAAAAAATAAATAAAAATAACTATTTCGTAATATGATACAGAAAGTACACTTGATGAAGTAAAAGATATTCCTTCAAAACGAGATGCAAGGTGAAAAAATATATAGAATGCATACAACCAATTAAAATTTATATGTAGAAAAATAAAGTCCTATAAATATATAAAATAATCTAGAAACCCAATAGTAAAATGGGCAAAAAATACAAAGAGACAGTTCATAAAAGGGGAAATCTAAATAGACAAATAAATAAAAATAAAGCAATAATTACAATAAAAATGAAATTAAAGGGTCTTAGGTAAGAACTCTAACTCATCTAACTGGTAGTCAGATAAATGCAAATTAAAAAACTATTTCTAACTGGATTAATATCTCTAGGGAGGGTTTATGATGTTTGATTTCTTTTGTATGCCCTTTCTTCATTTATTGGATGGCTTATGAATAAACAGTGTGAGTTTTTTTGCTATTCTTATGTTTAAACAGAAGGCATGACTTGCCAGCTTGAAGCATCTGTTCAATTGTGATGTGCTAAGCACATAAATGAAGAATAACCATACTGTGGATCAATCCACAACCCAAGTCTTAAATATACAATTCTTAGAATTTTGACAAGTGTATCTACCTGTGTAACCACTTCTGCCAATCAAAATATAGAACATTTCCATCTTCTCAGATAGTTCCATGTATCTGCTTCAACTAAATCCCTACTCACCCCCCGATAGGCAACAATTACTGTTCTGATTTCTATTACCATAGAAGAATTTTTCCTCCTATAAGTAAAAATACTGCTCTGATTTTTGTTGAAATTTAATTTTATTTAATAACCAATTTTGAGATTAAACATATTAAAACTCCTTTTATTAAGTTCTATTTTATATATTAGTGCCAAGGAAGAATAAGACAGAGAATCAATATAACTGTGAATGAAGCCTCATTCATCTTGTTGTACTTAATTGTTCTGAGGGTGCTGTGATATACATTATGTTCCCAAACAAGTTCTCTTTCTGTTTTACTTCCTCTTGAATATATAACTAGGCACACATTGTACCTGTCTCAGGGTTCTTGTGAAATCCATGAGAAGTGTTAGAGCAGTTTATAAACTAGAGTGTTGCATGGATATGAGTTATCCTGTGTGTATCCTGTGTGCAAATGCAGTACTCATATATCAAAAAAATATGTTAAAAGTAATCGAGGGTAAACTTGCGTTTACTCTTTTTAAGGATAATGCACTTCAGCCCTAAGATTCTCATGTATATACTGTAGAATACTATTATATATACATTATATAAACCATATATATATATATATATATATATATATGTTTTTTGTAAAGGTAGAGAAAGAAATGAAATAGAAAAGCTATTAATTAATTAAATTAATTAGCTAAGATAGTAACTAATCCAAGGATATTCTCAAGGAAGGATTTTCTGTGTCAAGCGTTTGAAGGTACCACAAACCTGAACTTATACTAATGATAGATCTTCTATCACTGATACCATCTATTTTAAGTGGAGTCCAATGCGGATGTTTCCCAGATATGATCTAAAACGTGAGGAAGGAATAAAAGCAGCTAGAATCATCTTGGGGAAACATTTCAGCATTGGTGTTAAAAAAGAAGTGCTGATAGCAAATGGACTGAGTATCATAGTGTTTTGTGAATATTAAAGTTATTAATAAGCTAATTTAGATTGTTAATAAACTTTCATAAAGAATAGTGGCATTATATGTGTCGCCTTGTTATTAAATCTCAATTATGTAAATTTTGTATGGTCAGTCAATAATTGTATTTGGCACAGCCAGTGCCAGTTTTTGAATGATTATTTTAATATCATTTTAATATTTATCTTCTGCTAAAAGTTTTGCTTTTTAATTATGTACTAAATGACAGTGATTAATGGCTTTCATAAAAACTTTTTTTTGCAATATTCTTTGCTCAGATAAGAATCAAATAAGGTGACACTGTGACTGGAAACAGAATCTTTATGTTTTTACAGAATCTTTATGGTTTTAATTATTGTAACATGACCTTGAAATGTATAGTAAACTGAGATGAAAACCTCACTTTCAAGGAAATAAAGTTAAAAAAAAATTCTGAAATATTGCTGACTACCAGGGGAAATAAATTGGTTTGGGCCTTCTCACTTCTTCAGAAATAACTTTTTAAAAAATGGATGGTATCATGTTGACTGATATTACATGTATTATTCTAGAGATAAATTATTTCAAAATTGAAAAATAAGAGAATTTTAAAAATTGTTTTAACATAATTAAGGTATTTTATAAATAGATGTTAGTAAATACATCAGGCCAAATCATATATATATATATATATATATATATATATATATATATATATATATATATATATATTTCTAGGTGAATTATATAAAACTGCAACTAATTTGCTAAAGCTCTATTTTTTTTTTATATATAGAAGTAGCTAACTATTATTAGGCATCTTGTCCTGGACACATCTTATTTAATCCTCACAGCATTCCTATAATATAGGAAATATTATTATCTTCATTATTACAAACCAGGAAAACTTGGCACAGATGGGTTAAAGAATTTTCCCAAGACTCTACAATCAGAAAGAGTTAGAGCCAGGATTCCATTCAAGAAATTAACCACAAAAACCCTTCACTGGGCCAAAAACTATATATCAGGTACCAGCAAATGCAAAGAGAGTTAAGTCACAAGATCTGAGTTAATGAAATTGACAGTATAATAGCACAATAGCTATCATGAGAGTCTCATGTACCTCTGCTTTTAATTTAGAAATACAAAGGCCAAAATATGATTCTTGTATTTCTTAATTCTCTCTATATTTATCGAACTCCTTAGACATTATTATAGTTTATTCAGTCAAAATTAATATACAATTGTATACGTATTTACTACTTCCTATGCTGCTAATTCTCTTATACATCCCAGACCTTCTGTGATCCTTGAAATCATTTTCTTGATGCCCAGTGGACATTTTTTCAGAAATTCCTAGCATGTGTGCCTGCTTATGACAAATTCTCAGTTTCTTTTATGATATTGACATACCATTATTTTTGAAATACGTTTTCTCTGGTTATAGAATTCTCATTTGGCAGGTTTTATTTTTATTTCATCATGTGTTCTTTTAACACATGAAAATAACACTGCACTTCACTATTATTATTTGCTGAGAAGTCAATCTAAGTGTTGCTTCTTTGAAAATTATCTTTTTTAAAATTAAATTTATTGGAGTGACAATGGTTAGTAAAATTATATGGTGTCAAGTGTATATTTCTATAATATATCACCATGTACCCCCTTTTCCCTCTTCTACCACCTTCTCTCCCTTCCCCTCTGCTAACTACTAAACTGTTGTCTGTGTCTTTGAGTTTTTGTTTTTTTATTTGTTTGTTCCTTTCTTGCTTGCAGTTTTATTTCCCACATATGAATGAACCATATGGTTCTTTTTCTGTCTGATTTATTTCATTTAGCACGATAATCTCAAGATCCATCCATGTTGTCACAAACGGCAGTATTTTATCTTTTCTTATGGCAGAGTATTATTCATTTTACAAGGTGTACCACATCTTCTTTATCCAATCATCTATCAAAGAACACTTTGGTTGTTTCCATGTCTTGGCCACCATGAATAATGCTGCAGTGAACATCAGAGTATATATATATCTTTACAAATAAATGTTTTCGGACTTTGGGGTAGATACCCAGAAGAGGGATTGCTGAGTCATATGGTAATTTTATTCTTAATTTTTTTGCAGAATCTCCATATGTTTTCCACAGTAGTTGTACCAATTTACATTTCCACCAACAATGTATGAGGGTTCCTTTTCCTTCACACCCTCTCCGACAGTTGTTATTATTTGTCTTGTTGATGATAGCCATTTTTCTAAGTGTTGTGAGGTGATATCTCACTGTGGTTTTCATTTGCATTTCCCTAATAGCCAGTGAAGTTAAGCGTTTTTTTTCATACATCTGTTGGCCATTTGTTTAACTCCTTGGGAGAAGTGTCTGTTCAGGGACTCTGCCCATTTTTTGATTGTATAGTTTTTTGTTGAGTTGTATGAGTTTTTTATATATTTTGGATATTAGCCGCTTAACAGAGGGGTTTGCAAATATCTACTTCCATTTGGTTGTTTGCCTCTTTCTCTTGTTGATGGTTTCTTTTGCTCTGCAGAAGGTTTTTAGTTTGTTATATTCCCATTCATTTATTTTTGCTTTAACTTCCCTTGTTTTTTAGGTCAAATTCATAAAATCATCTTCAAACCCAAGGTCCATAATTTTAGTACCTATGCTTTCTTCTATGCAATTATTGTTTCAGGACTATATTTAGGCCTTTGATCCATTTTGAGTTAATTTTGGTATATGGTGACAGAAAGCAGTCTAATTTCATCCTTTTGCATTTGACTTTCCAATTTCCCCAGCACCATTTATTGAAGAGGCCGTCTTTTCTCCATTGTATATTTTTGGTTGTTGAAAATTATCTGTCCATATGCATGTGTATTTATTTCTGGGTTTTCAATTCCATTCCGTTGGCCCATGTGTCTGGTTCTTTCTTTGTTTTTTTTTTGTTTTTTTTTTTCCAATACCATGCTATTTTGATTATTGTTGCTTTGTAGTACAGGCTGAAGTCAGGGAGTGTGATACCTGCAGCCTCATTCTTTTTCTCAAGATTGCTGTGGCTATTTGGGGTCTTTTGTGATTCCGTATGAATCTGATGATTTTTTTGTTCTGTTTCTTGAAAAAATGCCACTGGGGTTATGATGTGGACTGCATTAAATCCATATATTGCTTTGAGTAATATGGCCATTAACTATGTAGATTCTCGCAATCCATAAACACAGATTTCTTTCCATTTCTTTGTGTCTTCTTCAGTTTCTTTTAACAATGTCTTCTAGTTTTTGGTGTATAGATCCTTCACATATTTTGTTAAGTTTATTCCTAGGTATTTTATTCTTTTTGTTGTAATTGCGAAAATAATTTTTTCAATTCTTTTTCTGAAATTTTATAGTTAGTATATAGCAGGGGTTGGCAAACTGTGGCTCACGAGCTACATGGGGCTCTTTGGATACGTTCCATCTCAAAGTTTGCCAACACCTGGAAGAGCCAATCCTGTCCCTCACAACAATTTAAAAATTATTCAAGAGCCATAAATATATTTTTACATAGTCACCATTACGTGAATAATATCCTTTAAAAATTTTATAAATGAAACTATGATAGTTTTATTTTCATTTTCAATTTTACTTCAGAGCCATAAGTATGTACCCAAAGAGCTGGATGTGGCTCTTGAGCTGCAATTTGCTGATCCCTGACGGCTCTTCCATTTCAACCGTTTGCCGATCCCTGGTATATAGAATTGCAAAGAATTTTTGTATATTGATTTGTTATCCAGCAACTTCACTGTATCCATTTATTGTTTCTAATAGGTTTTTGATGTAATTTTTAGGATTTTTGTATATAAAGATCCATGTGATCTACAAATAGTGACAATTTAACTCCTTCATTCCTAAATCAGATGCCTTTTATTTCTTTCTCTTGCCTGATTGCTCTGGCTAGGACTTCCAATATTATGTTGAATAACAGTGGTGATAGGAGGCATCCCTGTATTGTTCCTGATTTTAGAGGAAAAACTTTTAGTTTTTCACCATAAAGTATGATACTAGCTGAAGGTTTGTCATATCTGGTTTTTATTATGTTGAGATACTTTTAAACTCATTTCATTAAGTGATTTAATCATAAATGGATGTTGTATCCTATTAAATGCTTTCTTTAAATCTATTGATATAATCATATGATTTTTACCTTTTGTATCTTTGTCAATGTATTAATATCACACTGATCCATTTGCATGTGTTGAACCATGCTTGCCCTCCTGGAATGAACCCCACTTGATTGTGATGTATAATCTTTTTAGTGTATTGTGGTATTTGATTTGCTAGAATTCTGTTTGAGATTTTTGCATCAGTCCTTATCAGAGATATTGATCTGTACTTTTCTTTTTCTGTGCTATCCTTACTAGGTTTTAGTATCAGAGTAATGTTGACCTCATAATGAAGTATTTCCACTTCAATTTTTTTGGAAGAGTTTGAGGAGGACAGGTATTAAATCCTCTTTGGATATTGAGTAGAATTCACTAGTGAAGCCATTTGGACCTGGACTTGTGTTTTTGGGAAGGATTCAGATGACTGATTCAATTTCCTTAATGTTGATCCATCTATTTAGATTTTCCAGTTCTTCGTGATTCAGTCTAGGAAGGATATATATTTCTAACAACTTGTCCGTTTGTTCTAGGTTATTGAATTTGGTGGCATATAGTCCTCATGTATTCTTGTCTGATCCTTTGTATTTCTGTGGTATCCATGGTAACTTTCCTCTTTCATTTCTGATTTTGTTTATTTGTGTCTTTCCTCTTTTTACCTTAGTAAGTGTAGCCTAGGGTTTGTCAATTTTATTAACCGTTTTGAAGAACTAGCTCTGTATTGCATTGATTTTTTTTCCATTGCCTTTTTGTTCTCTATATCACTTAGTTCTGCTCTAATTTTTATTATTTCCTTTCTTCTGCTAACTTTGGGGTTCATTTGTTCATCTTTTTCCAGTTCTTTAAGATGTATCATTAGGTTGCTTATTTGGGATTTTTCTTATTTCTTGAGATAGATCTGCAATGATATAAATTTTCCTCATAATATTGCTTTTGCTGCATCCCAGTAATTTTAATACGATGTATTTTCATTCTCACTTGTTTCTATGTATCTGTTGATCTCTCCCTTTATTTATTCTCTGACCCGGTTGTCTTTAAAATCTCATTATTTAATCTCCACATATTTGTTGTTTTTCCTGCTTTCTTTTTGCAATTGATATCCAGTTTCAAAGCCTTGTGGTCATAGAACATGCTTGGTATGATTTCAGTCTTAAACTTGCTAAGGCCAGTTTTGTGTCTTAACATGTGGCCTATCCTTGAGATTGTTCCATGTACACTAAAAAAGATTGTATAGTCTGGTGTTCTAAGATGAAGTGCTCTATAAATGTCAATTATGTCTATTTGGTCTAATGTGTCATTTAAGGCTGGTATTTCCTTGCTGATTTTCTGTTTGGGTGATTTATCCATAGCTGTCAATGGCATATTTTATTCCCCTACTATAATTGTGTTTTCTGTAGTTTTTCTCTTTAGTTTTGTTAGTAATTGCTTTGTATATTTTGATGCTTCCTGATTGGGGGCATATATATTGATAATTGTTATGTTTTTTTTATTGTATTGTCCCCTTTATTATCGTGAAATGTCCATCTCTGTCTCTTGTTACCTTTTTTATCCTGAAGTCCATTTCATCAGGTATAAGTATGATACACCTGCTTTTCTCTGTATTCCAATTTGCTAGGGTTATCGTTTTCCACCCTTTCACTTTGAGTCTGTATTTGTCCTTGTATAACTGAGATGTGTCTATTGGAGGCAGCATATGGTTCTGTTTTGTTTTTTATCCAGTCTGCTACTCTGTCCCTTTTTATTCATGCATTCAGTCCATTTATATTTAGGGTGATTATTGATGATTATTTTCTATAGCCTCTTGTTTTTTTGTTACCTTTGTGTCTACATTGTTTCTTTGCTTATTTGTTTCTGTTTGTTATTTTTGTTTGGTGGTATCCTGTGATTTTCCCCTCTTTTTTCTTGTCATGTATCTCAGTGTTGGATATTTTGAGTGGTTACCATTAAGTTTATGTAAAAAAAATTTTCATATATACAGTAGTCCTTTTCTTCAGCATGCTTCTTATCTCCATTCCCCTTTGGAAATTCAGGCCTTTATTCTTTCCCCTTCTTTGCTTTTGTTGTCACAAATTACCCCTATTTATGCTGTGAGTTGATTTCTGCATTACAGTAGCAAGTTGTCTTCTTCTCTTTTTCTTTTTTTATGTTTTTATCTTCCTTACCCTTTATGTCATATTTAAGTATATAGTGCCCTATTCCATGTAATGGTTGCCATGGGTTTATACTCATGGGTTTATATTCTTTTCACTTTTTGTTTCAGGTTGCATAGCCTCTTTCAGTATTTCCTGTAATCCAGTCCTTGTGTTGGAAATTCCCTGAGCTTCTCTATCTTCAATAGATCTTTATTCCTCCTTCATATCTAAAGGATAACTTTGCTATATTCATGGCTGGTAATCTCTCTCTTTCAATAGTTTGAATATTTTCTTCCAGTCCCTCCTGGCTTGCAGAATTTCTGTGGAAATTCCTGATGATAGTCTAGTGAGCTTTCCTTTGTAAGTTACTATCTTCTTTTCTCTGGCTGCCTTGAGAATTCTTTCTATGTCATTAATTTTTGACAGCTTCAATACACTGTGCCTGGAAGAAGGCCTGTTTGGATTGGAGTAATTAGATATTCTGTTTGCGTCTTGGATTCGAGGATCCAGTTCTTTCCATAGGTTTGGGAAGTTCTCATCGACTATTTGAATACACTGTGCCTTTCTCCCTTTCTTTTCCTTTTGGTATACCCATTATTATTATGTTTTTCTTTCTGAGAGGGAGTCAGACAGAAATTTCATTTCTTTAATTCTCAAGTCTCTCTTCTTCCATCTATGTCATTTCCAGATTTCTGTCTTTGATATCACTAATTCTTTCTTCCTTTTGGACAGTTCTATTTCCTAAGCTAGCTAGTTCATTCTTCATCTCTTTTATTGAGTTCTTCAGCTCCAGAATTTCTATTTGGTTCTTTTTTAAAATTTCAATCTCTTTGGTAAAATATTCATTTTATTTGTTGATTTTATTTCTGAGTTTTCTTGTATCTTGCTGAGGTTTTTTTAGAACTGCAATTTGAACTCTGTCATTTAAGTCATGTATATCCATGTCTAAGTTCATTTTCTGGAGAGTTTTCATTTTCTTTCTGAGCTGTCCTGTTACCTTAGTTATTTGTGGTGATTAAAGAATTATTATTTCTCTTCCTGGGCATCTACAAGAGTGAATTCTGCCGCAGATTGATATGAAGAGGTCTTTCTTTTGCTTTCCAGTAGGTGTCGCTGGAGTATTTTATTTTTTCCCACATTGCAGCATTTTATTTTCTCTTGCACTGTACCAGCTTCTCCCACAATAGGAGGTTTTCTGCGACATGAGCTTCTCCTTTGTGGTCAGGTCACCTGGGTCTCAGGGCACTGCCCCCGTGGGAGGATGTGGTGGGCGATGGGGTTCTGAGACTCTAAAACCTCAAGCCATCCCTGCAGCCTGATACAGAGCTTGTGTGTCCCAGAATCTCTGGTTGCTCCCCCAGGTATCAGCCTGGAAAGGTGGGGACGGGGTGGCCTGGTAGAGGCAGCAGGTATATCTGTGGCTCTGAGTAATGGCAGTTTCCAGCCCACAGCTGTCTTGCCCCTACAGCTCCTTCCTTGTCGCCAGAATTAGCTGCAATGTGTGTCTGCCCTCCTGGGACTGTCTGTCTTTTCAGTTCTCGGGGCTGTAGATATTCTGTTCCTTAATGTGATACTGTTATGGTATTTTCTTCTGGGGTCTGCTTCTAACACTGGGAGAGTGGAATGGGAGGTGGCCCGACTTCTAGCCTTGGTTTTCCCTTGGCAGAGAGGTCTTAAACTGCAGTTCTCACCCTTCTGTATTTGGTCTTTGCCCTGAGGTCTCTGTCCAATGGATCATTGGGTTCAGCTGTATTATATGCTGATCCCTCAGGCAGGAATGCTCAGGGCCACAGAGAAGTCACTTGCAGTCTTGACTTTCCCCTCTCCCAAGAGTGCAGTGACCTCTGGGCTGTGTCCTGCAGCCTATGTCCTGAGGCCCATGTCACTGCACTTCCCCTTTCCCTCCTCCTTTGTTTACCCATATTCGCTCACCTTTAGATGTTTCATGAGAAGATCTCACAGACCTGCTTGTGTGTTGCATAGGGCATCCTTTTTTGAATTATAGCTGTCCAATTTGTTGTAACTTCCAAGGGAAATTTCAAGGAGCACCCCTCATGCCGCCATGTTTCTGAGATCACCCAAAAACAATCAATATTTTAAAAATATCCACTGTAATTTCTATTTTTAATTTCTATTAATTTTAATATATATTCTTTTTCTTCATTAATATTGAGACTTGCTTTTGTTACTCTAGATTCCATTGTTTTATTCTATAATTCTTCTCTTATCTTTATGATTTCCTTCATTATAATTCTTTTTTTTTCTTTAATTGGGAAATTGGGGAAGGGGAACCATGTTGGGGAATTGGTAAAGGGGAACAATCAAGTTGTTGTCCTTCAGTCCTAGTTGTGGAGGGCGCAGTTAGCTCAACTCCCAAGTCCTGTTGCCATCCAGCTGCCCGTTGGCAGCTCAGGGCAGCTCAGCTCAAGGTACCCGTGTTCAATCTTAGTTGCGGGCAGGCGTAGCCCACCATCCCATGCGGGAGTCGAACCTGCAACCTTGTTTTTAAGCATACATGCTCTCACCAGCTGAGCCATCTTGCCACTTGTTGGCAGCTCAGCAGTAGCTCAGCTTGGGCGCAGCTCACTGGCCCATGTGGGAATGGAACTGGCAACCCTGTTGCTTAGAGTTCGCTCTCTTAACCAACCGAGCCACTCTGCCGGCCCTATAATTCTTTAACTTCTCTTTTTTGTAATTATTTAAGTTGAATGCTTTGCTATTTATTTTTCAAACTTTTTTTTTAATTTACCAATTATTTAATGGATCTGTTTTCTTCATTACATTATTGACATCATTATATTTAGAGCTTTCTTGAATTACTGAATTATATATATTATATATAATTATACAATTATATGTAATTCAATATATATAGAATTATATATAATATACGAGTATATGTATTTCAAATTGATTTTTAACTTGATTGTTTTTGTTCAGAAAATGTTTTCAGTATGATGTCAGTTTTTGATATTGAGCCTTCCTCTATTGCTTAGTAAGTGGTCAGTTTTGTTAGTTTCTGTCTGTGCTTGAAAGGAGTAGGTTCTCTAATATTGGGATGCATTACTGCATGTGTTAATTGTGGTGTTCAAATTTGTTTTGAACTTTATATGAATGTTTGAACTGTCATTGTGTGAGAAAGGAGAATTAAAATATCCTTATTAATACTATGGAGACGATGGAGGTGTCAATTGTATTTTTTCGGGTTTTGTTTGTATATTTTTGAAGTTATGTTTTTGTTACATAGCATTCTTACATTGTTATATATTTTTGATAATTGCCCCTTTTCCATTAAATAATGGCTTCCTTATTTATAAGATGCTATTAAGTTTTTTCTTACAGTCCTATTTGTCTTACATTGATATTGGTAAATACCTTTGTTTAGTGTTCTGATATTTTTTCCCTATTCCTTCACTTTCATCTTAACACTGTCCTTAACACTATTTTATTTTTTTGATACAGTATAAGATTCTTTGTTTTTGAGCAAGAAAATTTAATCCTATATCATTTATTATAAATAATGTAGCTATCTTTCCATAATATTACTGTTTTATTTGTGGTGCTTTTTCCTTGTTAATCTCTACACTAACCTTCTTTTCTGGAAAAAAACTTTTTTTATTAGTTTCAGGTGTACAAAACCCCTCACAATGTGATAACCCCCATCCCCCAATCTATTGCCCCTCTGACATCATGTATATCTATTACAATTCCATTGACTCTGTTCCCTATGCTGTACTCTGTATCCTGTGACTATATGCCCGTCAGTAAACAACTGGATTAAGAAACTGTGGTATAGGGGCCGGCCGAGTGGCTCAGTTGGTTAAGAGCTCACTCAAGAGTGCGAGCAGAGCTCTGAGCAACAGCAGTTCAATGCCCAGCCTGAGCTGAGCTGCCGCTGAGCTGCCGACAGGTCGCAGGATGGCTCAGCTAAAAAAAAAAGAAAGAAAAAGAAAAAGAAACTGGTACATTTATTCAATGGAGCTCAGCCATAAAGAAGAATGAAATCTTACCATTTGCAACGATATGGATGGACCTAGAGAACATTATGCTAAGTGAAATAAGTGAATCGGAGAAAGAGAAACACCATATGACCTCACTTATATGTGGAATCTAGAGAACTGAATAAATGAGCAAAATAAACAAAAGTAGTCTCAGAGATATAGAGGAAAAATGATGGTTGCTAGATGGGAGGGAGGAGGGGATTAGGGAAAAGGGGAAGGGATTCGATAGCACAAAGTGGTAACTACAGTATTGCTATGGGGATATGAAAGACAGCTGGGGAATATAATCAATTATGTTGTAAAGATTTTGTAAGTTGCCAGATGGACACATGTCTTTTTTTATGAAAATTTTTGAAGTTTTACATTCAATTTCTGTCTCTCTCCCTTTTCATTTCCTCAGATTTTATCTGGCATATTTGACTTAATGAAATCTAAAGTGTATCAATATCTGTATTTATCATAAACAATATAAAGATTTTGAACACTTATATCTGTTTACTTATTACTCTTTTCATGTTGTTTGTATTCATATATCTCTTGTTTTTAACAGCACAAACTCAGTTATTATCAGCACAAACTCAGTTATTATAATTATTATTTTTAAGTTTTTAATCACCAATAATTATTTAAATCTAACTTTATGTTTGCTATCTGTACTAACCAATACCTTTTGTATTTCACATCTTCTGGTACACTTTCCATGTTCCTTTTGCCTTCATGCAAGTATCCATTAGTGGCAAAATTTCTCACTGTCTGCTTCTTTTACATTGTGTTCATACTTGAATTATATTTTAGCTGGGTATATAATTTAGTTGATATTTGTATGTGCTCAGAATTTGAAAATACTGTTCTTTTCATTTTCTGATCTGGTGTTTCTGATGAGTGTTCCATACTTGTCATTTCTTTTAGTTATATTTTAATCTAAATTAAAATTATTCACATACAATATCCATATCTCTTAAAATCACTTTTATATGTTTTTTTTCTTATATGTCTGTCCTAGTCTGGGTTTATAATTTCTCAGATCTATCTTCTCTGATTAGAGTTCACCAATTCTCTCTCCCTCTCTCTCTCCCTCTCTCACTCCTGCCTCCTTTCTTCCCTCCCTCTCTCTCATTTATATACTACTATTTCTAACTTGCACGCATGGATATATAATATCAATGACCTTATTATATCATGTGTAAAAGGCCTATTTGGTCATTTAAAAATAATTTTTGGGGCCGGCCCAGTGGCGCAGTGGTTAAGTGCTGGCTTGGGAAGCCAGCGGCCCTGGTTCGGGTCCCACATATGAGGGCCAGTGCCACTGCTCTCAAAAAAATATATATATATAAATAAATAATTTTTGTTTTATTTCTTTGTTTTTTTCTTCCATAATTATTTTAAACACTGATTTTATGTATTTTTTCAAATTCTTCCACTATTCCTTCTTCTTATGTTGCCAACTTTTCCATTTGTTGTATTGGTTTATTCTACCTAATTCTATTTTCTTCTTCTTTTCTTTTCCAATCCCTTTGTGCTTTATGGTTCTGAGTGTGTGTGTGTGTGTGTGTGTGTGTGTGTGTGTGTATTCAACTATAATAGAGATTTGTTTATTTTTGTTTTACAGAGTTGTATACCTTAAATCTATGTAACTTTGCTAACAATTGTCACCCCATAAACTTGAATTAAAAAAAAAAGTCAGGAGTATGTAAAGTACAGTGTAGGGAATATAGTCAATAATATTATAACTATGTACAGTGTCAGATGGGTGATAGACTTATTGGGGTGATCATTTTGTGAGGTATATAAATATCTGATCACTATGTTGTTTTGTACACCTGAAATTAATTTTAAAAAATTAAATTAAAAAAAAATAGATTCCTTTTTGTCGTTTCGGTTTTCTCCCTTTGTGAGAGTTCTAGCGGTGTGAATTGTGAAATATTCTTACAGAGCAATGTTCTATTTACTTATTGACAGTAGGGATTTTATAGATTTTGGACCATTATTCTATTTTTTTTTTTTTTTTTTTTTGAGAGCAGTGTCACTGGCCCTCATAAGTGGGACCCGAACCGGGGCTGCTGTCTTCCCAAGCCAGCGCTTAACCGTGGCGCCACTCAGCCGGCCCATGGACCATTATTCTAGTTTTATTGCTCTGCCTAATATCCCTGCAATTTGTACATCACGCCTTTTTTTGGGCCTAAAAGGCTTAAGATTTGTGTTTCTCACAGAAGGCACATCTGTTCTCCACACCAAGAGCTTAGACAAAGAAAGGGTCATTGCTATTTCTCCAAACAAGTTCAGATAATTATTCTGTTCTCTTTGTGTGGCTTGGTCAGTCCTCTGAAGACCTCAACTTTATCCATCTCTCTTCAGTTTCAGTTCCTTTCTCACAGTAGCACTGTACATGCCTGGGCCTTAAAAAGTGAATATGCAATTCTCTTGACATCTAAATCCAGGCACTAATACTCTACCCATCATCTCCACATGTAGGGATACCAGAATATCAGCTGGAACTAGCTGTCTTGCTTTGAGATTATTTTGTTGTTCTTGTTTGTTTGTTTCTAGCATTTGAAAATTTCTTTTATTTTCTTTTATCATAAATGCATGTATATATGTGTGTCTTTGTAAATAGAACAGATCTAACAATTAAGTTTGTGAATTTCTTGCAGCGATGTTGGTAACTGTTTTTTGATATTAGAGGGATTATTCACTATGAATTTGTACCAACTGGACAAAGTTAACCAAGTTTACTATTTGGAAGTGCTGAAAAGGCTGCATGAAAAAGTTAAATGATCTGAACTTTTTGCCAAAAATTCATGGCTGTTGCATCATGACAATGCACCAGCTCACGTGGCCCTATCTGTGAGGGAGTTTTTAGCCAGTAAACAAATAACTGTATTGGAACATACTCTCTACTCACCTGATCTGTCCCCACATGACTTCTTTCTTTACCTGAAGATAAAGGAAATATTGAAAGGAAGACATTTTGATGACATTCGGGATATCAAGGGTAATACAATGACAGTTCTGATGGCCATTCCAGAAAGGAGTTCCAAAATTGCTTTGAAGGGTGGACTAGGCGCTGACATTGGTGCATAGCTTCCCAAGGGGAGTACTTTGAAAGTGACCATAGTGATATTCAGCAGTGAGGTATGGAGTAGCATTTTTTCTAGGATTAGTTCATGAACTTAATTGTCAGACCTCATATACCCTTTGTCTAAATCACTCTGTTAATATTAGTCTTAAATGTTCAATCATTTCTCTTAAAATAATAAGCAATATCTTTAACTGACTTGAAAACTTATTGAAATTTGCTGTTGTTTAATTTTCCTGAAGTTTGTACTTTATCCTCCCTGTGATACTTTTGTTGTTTACCTTTGGTTTACCTCTGTACCTCCAAGAGTACATTGCACATAGCAGCAACTTCAATATATATATATAATATATAGCAGCAACTACAACATATATATATTATATATTTGTTGAATTTTTTTATGACTAAGTGTAAACTAAGCATTGATATACTTCCTAATATCTTCTACTTAACTACATTTCCCTGCATACATAAATTGTTGCTTGGTTAACATTTTTAATATAATTTTCTGGGAAATTAATTTATATCTTGTGAGCAACTTGTTGGTTTTTCTTTGTAGCAATCTATAGCGTGGTTCCTGTTTCTTAGTAGTTAATGTGGTGTTAAACGATTGTGTATCCTTTGCAATGTGTAATTAATGCCAAGCTGTTTTGTCCAAGCATTGAAAAAGTATCACTGGTTGGAGTTGCCTCTATAACATAGTTTTAAATAGTTTGCATGAGATTTTCATTTCAAGGATTAATTTACCAGCTTCCTCTCATCTGCCCACATATTTCTAAATAATTTTGAGAAAAATACTTTTTGTAAATTTTACTTCTATAGATAACACTGTTTTTTAAAGGAAATATGTGGCATCATTTTGCATGTCTGGCTAAATATAAAGATGTACTATGCTGGTCATAAGCCACTGGATTTATATTTTCTGTTGTGTTTCTTATTCTGTAATAATCTTGTTTTTATCAACTTGATTAACGTTTTCACATTTTTTGCCTGTGACCATGACATTTGTGATTTTATTCATCTTGTAGCTATCAAAACACAGACCATTTATTTACTGACATAGCTACTGAGTTTGCTATTGGGTTCTATAAGAAAGACCATTGAAGCGCCGGCCGAATGGCTCAGTTGGTTAAGAGCTCGCTCAAGAGTGCAAGCTGAGCTCTGAGCAACAGTGGTTCGAGGCCAGCCCGAGCTGAGTTGCTGTTGAGCTGCCAACAGGTGGCTGGATGGCTCAGCTAAAAAAAAAAAAAAAGAAAGACCATTGACTCTTGCTTTTGTAATGAGTTTTCTACAGTTACTTATAGTTTTTAATGGAGTAACTAAAAATCGTGTTCATATGGCAGTTGGAAAACTACTTGATATGCCAAATTGTATTGTCCTTTTATATATAATGTTGGTAGCATGAGAAAAATAAGATTTCAAATATTGTTTTGTTTTTTGAGGAAGGGAGGAGGGATTTGGAGCACTTAATGAGAAATTCTAAAAATGTTGAAGGATATATAAAAATATAAAAATCTCTAGTATTGATTAGAGAATTTCAATTTTGTCCGTATTTTTGGCATGCTGTAAATAATTCATCTTCCAATAATTCCTTTGAACAATTAAATTTAGATTGCAAATTTTTCTTTTCAAATATTTTGACTCTTATCTCTTTGCTTTTCTATTGTATCTTAATTGGTGTGGTTTATATAAATGGACAATAAATTACATATCTTTGTTATAGAGATCAGACAGTGAATAGAACTTGGTACTCATCCCAGACCGAATTAAGATCGAGTGTATCTGCAAGATTAAAGCACTGAATTTACTTTTTTTCTAATTAAAGGCAATTAAAGATTTCCAGTCATAAATAAAAGACAATGAATTGAGGAATAAGTGTGGGAGCAAGTCCATTTGCAGGTGAAAGATATGTCTTTGAAGCATAACCAGCTGTATTTTCATTGAAAGAATAATAGTTTAGGAAGCTTTTCTACATGTGTTTGCTTGATAGTATAATGTATTCATAAGCAGCTTATGCAGTATTCAGAAAACAACAGTGCATTAGTTTTTAAAGCAGCAAAGGCAGAAGGAGAGCAGTACTGCCACATGATGATAATGAGTGTGGCTAGTATAAAGTCCACTGTTGAGAACGAAAAAGAACAATGAGCTTCTGAAAGATGAACATTTATAAAACAATACCCAGATATTCACATGATAGTGAGCTTAGGCATTAATAGTAATATTAATGAAGGACAAAGATACAGTCTTGTTTCTGGGCAAAGATAAAGAATCAAAAAGCAAAAGCCAAAAGCAGTTAAGTAATCTATTATTTTATTAAACTAAAGAAACTCTCACTAAAACTATAGCATAGTTAAAACTGATTATTGCAGTAAATATGAAATAATTCATGACATAAACATAAGGTTTTATGTTGTATTAAATAGAGCATATAAATGATCCTTTCCTAAATTAATGTGATATGAGGAATAGTAAATGATAATATTAAGGTACTAAAATATTTATGATCTTTATTAAATATGTTTTATAGCTACTGTTCTTTACAGAAACAATACCCATGCTAAAGTTAAATATATTAATTATACTAAATAAGAAAGGAAATTTTAATATAGATAATATCTGTTTATTAGAAATTATAACAGAAAATGGCTTTTAAAAGTATTCTGTTTAAAAAGCAGATACTACACAGATTGCAGAGTATGTATAAATAACAATTATGAATATGTGTGTTGTCATCTTTGCTATCAAAAATCCGAGCATAATTTGAACATTCTCTTGTATCAGTGTTTTCATTTTAGTTTTGATTTTTGGGGGGGTGGGGGAGGGGAACAACATTGGGGAATTGGGAAAGGGGAACAGAGAAGTTGCTGTCTTTCTGTTCTTCAATCTAGTTGCAGAGGACGTTGCCTCACTGGCCCATGTTGGTATCGTCATTGTGCTCTTCCCGGATGAGACAGATTGGTCTCTGTCCTCTGGATGGTGACTCACTGCGGCTATTGGCAGCTCACGCTGGCTGCCAGCCACTCACTGTAGCCTATGGCAGCCCACTGCAGCAGGGGCTGCAGCCTACACCGTCACCGGGGCTCGCACAGCCCAGCTCCAGGTGGAGCTGTTGTTAGCTGTAGAGGGCAGTGTCACTGGCCCTCATATGTGGGATCCGAACTGGGGCTGCTGGCATCCCAAAACCAGCTCTTAACCAATGCGCCACTTGGGCCAGCCCTAGTTTTGATTTTGCTTTTAGTTGATACTCATAATCCCAGTTTAAGACTTGAAGCAGGAAATTCTGTTGATCAGGTACCAATTTTTAAGTATATATTTTTAATCTATGTTTCACAGGAAAAATCAGAGACAGATTAGTTTGATTTGTTAAAGTTGCTTGAATTGCAAACTAGACACATTATTAGGTGATTCTTAGTAGTCTTCTCCAATTGGAAGAAACGTAATGATCTCTTTGGGCATAAGAATACTTAATATGAACCCAAGGAAAGTTTCCATTACATTTTACTCTTAGTTTTATAAGAATGTGAGCCAGAGCTGTTAATAAGCATGATTCCAGAGTGAAATAAGCAATAGAAGCTAGTAGTGGTAAGAGAAAGCGCTGCATTGTCAAGACTTGAGTTCATGTCACTTGCAGCTAAACTCTTATTCTTCTCTTATCTCCTGGAATTGATCAATAATCAGTTAGTCTTTCCCTTTTATCCTCTTCTTTTTCCTCCTGTCTCCCTCATTTTCATGCTCTTTCAATGTGAATTTCTGTCCTTTACCATGAAAATAAACCTGAAGGATATCTAAGAAGATCCTCAACAACTACCTAGGTGTTTTCCAACCAAGCCTGAGACTGGTGTTCTCTTAAGTCTAATACCTCAAGTGATACTTCCCTTCCTTCTTTCCTTCCTTCCTTCCCTTCTTCCCTCCTTCCTTTCTCTGCTCCCCTCCCTTCCCTTTCTCTTCCCATTTTCCTTTCCCTTCCCTTCCTTTTTTCCCTTTCTCTTCCCTTTCCCTTTCCTATTGTGTTCTAACCTAAAGGAAGAAGAAGATATACTTCCAAAATTTTGATAATATTGATTTTAAAGACAAGTTTGTTGTGTAGTAAAATAGTCATTACACTCTAGGAACAAGCAAAGAAATATAGGTTAAGATTATC
Source organism: Aselliscus stoliczkanus (assembly GCA_033961575.1). Classification (NCBI taxonomy): domain Eukaryota; kingdom Metazoa; phylum Chordata; class Mammalia; order Chiroptera; family Hipposideridae; genus Aselliscus; species Aselliscus stoliczkanus. The sequence goes on from CM066731.1 coordinate 39,377,675, forward strand.
ATTGTCAATTCTCTAGTGGGCCTTAGTAATTATAATTTATGACCTGCGCCCTCCAATATTTGTTTTAGATCTTGTCTTAATCAAGCATCTTGGTTTTTGATAAGCCTTTTTTGCCTTTAGTGAGTAACCCAAATCTTTATTCTTGAAGGTCCAAGGGGATTCTTCTAGTTATAAATTTACGTAGAAATTTTATTAACTTTTACTATTGGTCATTGTAATACATGGGATTACTCCAGGAAGTTTCCTGACATCTTTCTGTGTTCCTTTTGGCCTTCACTATGTCTTAGCAAGCCATTTTATCCTCCATAACCGGCAATTATCCCAGTCAACACTATTATTCCCCTTTATGCCTGTTTACTGATAGGCATGAAGAATCCAAACTGACTAGGTGGCAGGCTCAGCTTTTGATTCAGGAAAACTAATAGTGTCTCTTTTTTAGGTTACCTCTCTTTCCAGGTAAAGTGCACAACAAAATGTACTGCTCAAACTTTGACTACAGAAAGATTTCCCTTATAGATTGTGTTTTGGGGTCATCTTTAAGAATAGCAGTTTAATTCCAGTTGCTTTCAAGCATTTTATAAAAAGCTATCTACAAACAATATTTTAAATTACTAAAATGGTACATCTAATTTTATGCTTAGTTGTATTAGATAACCCTAATTATGTGTGGTAGCTCAGGCCAGATGGTCTCTGAGTTTCATAACCAGGTAGTTAGTCTCCCATCAGCTTGGTAGCAACCAGAAGTTGTTTCCTGGCAGCTGCTACCTACTGAAGGATGTATGGCAGTGTTCCAAAACCCTAGAGACTGCCACTCCTTTTTTATTGGGACCTGCTAAAGGCTTGTTTCTATGTCTCAGTTAGCTAAAAGCACTTCAGACCCCATTACTCTGCCATGTCATCAGCTGTAAGAGATAGGAAATTGCATAGAAATCTACTAGAGAAGCTTTTTTATTGTCCCTTGCCCTACTCAACACTAGAAGCTTTTCAGGTTCTCTACATATATAAAATATGTATGTAGATTTTTAAAAAATAATATGAGCAACTATGTAACTATCATCCAGGTTAAATATTGGGTGTATACTAGTACATTAGAAGCCTCTTTATGACTCTACCCAATATGATACTCGTGAGAGAAAACCACTATCTTGATTTTTTTTATTAATACTATGTATTAATTTTCTACCTAGATATGTGTTGAGCAATATAGTATTTAGTTTTAAAAATATATAAATGAAATCATGCTGTATACATTAGGTAACCTGCTCCTATTGAACTTCATGTTTTAGAGTTTTACTCTTATACTATGCTTTATAACATTTTATTTTATGTATAATATATACTGATAGTTCTCTATTTATTCTTCTGATTTTGACAATTGGCTCATTCTTGGTTCTTATTTTCTATGAATGCTATTATGAGCATTCTATGAACATTTTTAGACATATCTGTTCTTTGATGGACATGTACAAGAGTTTATCATATATACCTAGTAGAAGAATGTTGGATCTTATGTATGGATATGTTTAATTATCAAGTAATGCCAGTTGATTTTTTTAAAGATTTTATTGGGGAGTTGGGGGAGGGGAACAGCATTGGGGAATCAGGGAAGAGGAACAGACAAGTTGCTGTTCTTTTGTTCTTCAGTCTAGTTGCAGAGGACTTTGCTTCATTGGCCCATGTTGGTATCCTCATTGTGCTCTTCGCAGATGAGGCAGATTGGTCACCGGCCTCTGGGTGGTTGCTCACCATGGTTATTAACAGCTGATGCTGGCTGCCGGCCGCTCACACTGGCTGCCCGCCACTCACTGTGGTCTATGGCAGCCCACTGCAGCAGGGGCTGCAGCCTACACCATCACCGGGGCTCGCACAGCCCAGCTCCAGGTGGAGCTGTTGTTAGCTGTAGAGGGCAGTGTCACTGGCCCTCATATGTGGGATCCAAACCCGGGCTGCTGGCGTCCCAAGCCAGCTCTTAACCAATGCGCCACTTGGCAGGCCCAAGTAATACCAGTTTTTAAAGAAGTTGTACCTATGCCACTTTCTTAATGATATATAGAATGTAAAGTATAGGAAGTTGACTTTTCATTTTTGGACACAATCCTGACCTGCTCTAAATCATTCAACTTTCATGAATCAGATTTAGATGCAAGACTCTGTATTTTAACAGTGTTCTTTCATCTCCCTTCTATGCGTATATCTGAATGAGGCATCTCAGGCAGTTTTCATGTCTTCTCTAAGGCTTATATCATTTCATGGTCATTGTGATATATTATGAAGTGGAGAGGTAATTAAAGTCTTTCAGGATCAGATTGTAGCACTGAAATTGAAAGCTTATCTAGTTCTCAAGCAGGGCTGTAAGTAACCTGCTGTTCCTTCCAGTAAAAGAAGATAGTCTCTTGTGGTATCTGAGATCAGAACTTAGAAAAATGCATTGACTGAATTAATTAGCTAGTTGTAACCATGTGCAGAAGACTTTCATATTCTAGTACAGTATCATCAGTAAGAAAATTCTACCATATCTTTCAACTTATTAGTACTCAATTGGTCTCCAAGATCAACTAGCCGCAATGAAAAAAATAAATACGTCTGTGAAAATAATCAGTGTAACCGTGTATTTAGTATTTGATGATGTAATCAATCTCTGAAACCTCCAGGAATGTGCATTCTCAGGAGAAACATTACTACTTCATTTTTATTTTCAAAATAGCTCCTATATCACATATCAGGAAACCAAGCTGAAGACCCTGCCTATTCCCAAGGTTATCATTTGAGCCCATATACTCAGAAATTGACAAGTGAATGTAAGGTCTGTTCTGGACTACTGAGCCTGCTATCAGGAATTGAACTTTTTTAAATCTTATTTTATTACCTATTAAGCTCTCTTTCTGACTTGAGAGACTTCAGTGACATTTTGGCCCTCCAGGAGTTAGTGTTTTCCAAGTCTTTGAACTTTGATATTCCCAGTAATTGGAATTGGTCCCGTCAGATATCCACATGATGTCCTCCCTAATTTATTCAACTCTCTGGCTAAGTGACATCATGATAATGTCAAGTGACATTATCAAGCAGGCCTTTTCTGACCACTCTATCTGAAACAACGCATATCTCCCCTTTATTTGTGCCCTGTACCAACTGTATTTTTCTTTTTAGTGCTTTTCATCACCTAGCAAGTTGAATTTTGTTGTTGTTGTTTATTACTTATCTTTTTGCAAGTTTCAAAATAACAGGCAGTTAGTTGGTCTGTTTTGTTCACACCACTGTATTTTCAGTACCTTGAACACTGTTACATAGTAAGCACTCAAATAATTTTAATGAACAAATAAAAGTTATTTAATAAAATAGGATATAAAAATTCTTATGATCATAAGTGAACATTTTCATAAGTGAACATTTTCAATTATGCACAAGTTTAACTAAGAAAACTTATAATCCGTGACATGTCTAATATTACAGTATTTATAATACTGTTCTTAAAGATTCTATCAACTCTGCTAACCATGAAAAATAATGACTCATGAAATTGAGAGCTTGGATGCTGGTGTAAATAGTAAACTATTAGATATATTAGTTTATAAACTAATATATATTTTTTCTTATTTTCCATTGGAGAATAATTAATATTTTGCTACTTGCTACCAAAATAATCTTACTTCAGAGATCTCACATTCTACTTAACAACTATGTGCATATACTTATAGCAGTTTGGTACTCAATTGCTGATATTAGTTCAAACAGCAATTTTATGATATAAATTTCCTGTGTGAAAATGGAAGTTCTAATATTTTTAAATTTTGAAATGCCCAGCTTTCAGCATTAGATCCATTCATTTTTTAAAAACTTGCCAAATTCTATTATGCGATAAATAACAAAGTTCACACATCCTAAGTATATTTTTCCCCTTATATAAGTTTTTATAAATCCAGGCATTCAAATAAAAGTAAATGTTTTATTGTTCCAATTGTTCTCAAGAACGATCTTGAGTTTAATTGTAAAAGGGGAAGACTTACAATGAGTAATTCACATTGACAGAAACACACTATTTATTAAGAATCTCAGGTTGATTTGAAGGAATTTTAACTCTAATGTCATGATTTTCAGAGAAATAGCCCTCATATGTGGGACCCGAACCGGGGCCACTGGCTTCCCAAACCAGCGCTTAACCACCGCACCACTCGGTCGGTCCTCTATTGCATTTTTATTATTAAGAACGATACATGTTGGATAATAGAATTTATATTCTTACTAGATCACAAAAGCGGTTTCCTATATTATGGAATTTTCTACCAAATATTTTGCAACTTCATCTTAAACATACAAAAATAGCAGTTTATTTTAAATGTATCTCATAAGTCTAAATTATAATTTGTAGTTATTTTAGAGAAAAATCAGAGAATGCTATGGCTGTTTGATGGAGGTAATTGAGATTGGGGATTAAGTATTACATTTGCCATAATTTATCATTTGTTTCTGTACTTTGTTTTCATTTCACAGTATATAAAAATTCTATTAATACAAACACATACCTAAAAATAATAATGTAACTTTTTAATAGTACAGATATATCAATTTCAGAATAATCAGAACTGAATACAAAACTGGAAAGAATAGTAGTAAATTTTATTCCAGAAATAAGCCATAGGTATTATCTAAAGACAACTTGAAGTTTTATCATGAATATAAAATATCAGTAACCAAAGTATAATCCTTTGAACTATGCATGTACCTTTCATTTTTTATTACAAAACTATTAATCTATAATAAGAACATGCATAAAACAAAGACCCATTGCCATTAATCCCTCTCAAAATACTAACCCTCACTTTAAACACACTCATCCCCTCATTCTTGCCACTTTCTGAAGCAGATCTGTAAGTCTGCTTTTGTCAGCATCTTTAGCTGTGCTGTTGTGGCTGCCTTGATGTCCTGAATCAATTTAAAACATTTACCTTTCATGGTCATTTTGACTTTGGGAAAGAGCCAGACGTCACATGGTGCCAGATCAAGTGAAAAAGGTCGATGAGGACACACCAGAAATTGCCATACTAGAAGCAATGTGTGACATGAGCTTTTACATTGTGATCACAAAATACGCTGCTGAATGCCATCCAACCGAAAGGCAAGGAAGCTGTGCGTTGAACCTTAGTAACGGCATGTGACAAGTTTCAACTTGTTACGTGCAGTTAGTTGATCATGAGCTACGGTTGAGAGATGTGTTTTAAAGTGTGCCATAAATCTTCCTCCATCATAACAATGCTCTGGGTCACACAAAAATTGTCAAAATGAACTTTTTCAGATATCTGGAAGTTAATAAAAGCCTTATAACCGTTCAGAGAATGTTTATTGAAGAAAGAGAGCTGAATTTCAATAAGAACACAAGCTTTGTTTTGTTTAACTTGCCTTAATCCCAACTTCCTCGCCTCAGCCTTATAACTATAGTAGTAGTGAAAAACAATAGCATCTTGCAGCCACTGAAGAAGGCAGAATGGGTTTGGAACTACCCCAACCCCATCCTCAAAGAACTATCACTATTTGACTTATCTGACAGCCTACTGAAAAGCCCCATTCTCAGAACTTGTCTTTATTTGACCCAATTTAGAGCTCACTGTGGTTGAAAAATCCTTTCCGCATGGCATTTGACAAAAACAACCAGTGGCAAGTGTTTAGCATCACCGCTACCTGCCTGAGTCAGCATTACTAGCTGGGGCTAGCATAAGGCTGACCTAAAAACTTTTAAAAACTGGACTATTAGATGTTTATAATGTCTTTGGAAATCGCTGACATAGATTTCTGAGAATCATAGAAAGTCATGAGCCTGTGCAGAGCTATGCCCTGCCCAATAAAGACCTGAAAAGGCTATAACTTTTTGCTGACCTTTGAGGAACCTAGCAGGAAGAGAAGGCTAAGGCAGAACTATAAACTCCTATCAGAGCATAGATAATGTATCAAACACACACACACATAGCCCCTTAGTGAAGCCAGAAGACTTACTGGTTCAAGGCATTTATGAAAATTCCTGTCTAGTCATTAGATGAAAATTAAGCTAAGTGTCTGTGTATATCAAAGAATACAGACTTTACAGAATTAGACCACAAAAATCATTAAACAAATAAATAAACAGTAACACCACCAACAAAAAATGAACAGAGGGCCAGCCAAGTGGCTCAGTTGGTTAAGAGATCACTCAAGAATGCGAGCAGAGCTCTGAGCAACAGCAGTTCAATGCCCAGACTGAGCTGAGCTGCCACTGAGCTGCCAACAGGTGGCAGGATGGCTCAGCTAAAAATAACAAAAGAATAAACAGCTACAAAATATCCAAAGGATATCTGATTTGCATTTCATTATTTTCATATGTCCAATTTTATACAAAAATTATTAAACACCTAATGAATCAGTAAAGTATGGTTCATACAGAAAAAAAGAAATGAAAGTGTCTCTAAGGAAGCTCAGACATTGGAGTTACTGGGTAAAGACTTTAAATCAGTCATTTAAAATATGTGCAAAAACTAAAGAAAACCATGTCTAAAGAATTGAGGTATGAGAATGATGCCTCACCAAATAGAGAACATTATTGTAACAATGTAAATTATATATATATATATATATATATACACACATATACATATATATATACATATACATATATATATATATACACACACACAAATAGAAATTCTGGAGTTGAAAGATATAATAACCAATATAAAAATTTCACTAGAGGGACTCCAGAGCAGATTCGAACTGGCAGAAGAATCAGGGAACATGAAGAGAGGTTAATTGAGATTATCCAGTCTGAGGAATATGAAGAAAAAAGAATGAATGAAGAATGACAAAAAATGAACACAGAGAACAACAGAAAGGCCTATAGAACATTATCCAGCCCACCAGTCTATGCACAATAATAGTTCCAGGTGATAGGAAAGGGAGAAAAGGTTAGAAAGACTATTCCTAATTCGATGACAAACTTAAATTTGTATATCCAAGAAACTCAACAAATTTCAAGTAAGATAAACTAAAAGAAATCCACACCTGGTCACATCATAGTCAAATTGTTGAAAGTCAAACATAAAGAAAAAATAAAAGCAGCAAGAGGAAAGTAACTCATTGCATGTGCTGATAACAAAAGACTATCAACCAAGAATCCCATATCCAGCATAACTATCCTTCAGAAAAAGGAGAGATTAAGACATTCTTGGATTAAAAACCTGATAATTTGTCAATAGCACACCTGCCCTACAAGCAACACTAAAGGAAGTCCTGCAGGTGAAATAAAAGTACACAAGACAATAATTTGAATCCACAAACTGACAAAATGAATTAACTCTAGTAAAACTAATTGCATAGGTATATATAAAAGAAGTGTAAGTGTATTTTTGTGTATAATTTTTTTCTTCTCCTTGCTGACTTATGAGATGCTACAAAACAATACTTAGATGGAAATTTATACTTGTTAGTGACAAAACAATAACCTAATCTTCCACCTAAGCAAATTAGAAAAACAAGAGCAAATTGAACCCAAAAAAGATGATGGAAGAAAATAATAAAGTTAATGTAGAAATAAATAAAATAGAGAAGAGAAAAAAAACAACATCAAAAGCTTGTTATTTAGAAAGATCAACAAATTTTAGTAACTTTTAATTAGACTATCTTGAGAAAACTCTTAAATTACTAATATCATTAATGAAATGGTACATTACTATTAGCCTTACATAGATAAAATGGATTATAAAGAAATAAATACTATGAATATTGTATTCTAAAAATTAGATAATCTTTTGGGTTGTTGGAAAAGTGATGACATATTTTTGCAACAAAAAACAGAAAAATACGTCATGACTTTTCTGACAACCCAATAGATAAAACAATATCAAATGCTAGTGATGATGCAAATCTACCAGAACTCCCATTCTTTGCTGGTGGGAATGAAAACTGATATAGTACCTCTGGAGAATGCTTTGGCAGTTTTTTACAAAATTAAATATATACTTGCCATATGATTTAGCAGTCTTATCCTAGGTAAATGAAAACTTGTGTTCACATAAAAACATGTACACCTGTGTTTATAGTAGCTTGTGTCATACTTGCCAAACACTGGACATCACCCAAATGCACTTCATTGAGTGAATAGAAAAACAACCTTCTACCTTCATATAATGGAATATTAATCAACAATAGAAAACAATGAACTGCTTATACATACAACTTGGGTGAAACTTAAAGGCCTTATGCTGATTTAAAAAAATCCATTGTCACATTATTGTTACCTTATTGAAAAGACAAAGCTATAGAAATGAACAATAGATCAGTGATTGCCAGGAATTAAGGGTGGGAAGAGGTGGGTATAGAAGGATAGCACAAGGGAGTTTTTTGTAATGATAGAGCTATTCTGCATCCTGATTATGATGGTAGTTACATGAATCTTTACATGAATGATAAAATTCTTATAACACTATACCAAAAGAAAAAGAATCAATTTCACTGTTCAATAATTTAAAAATAAAATATGACTCTGCACGGTGTCAGATGTATACTAGATTTATCATGGTGATCACTTTATAATGTAGATAAATGCCTAATCACTCTGCTGTACACTGAAACTAATACAATATTGCATATCAACTGTAACTGAAAAATAAATTTTAAAAAATTAAAATAATGTAATAAAATAGTATTATAGGATTATGTTGGAGGAAGGAAGCACAAATCATCAATCAGGAAGCATGAAGATAATGGGGGGGATGTTATAGTTACCTAAATTATGTCATGAGAAATTACATGAATGCTGTCATTGCGAATAAACTAGATGACAGAGGCCTCAGATTTGCTTCATAGGCTTGAACTGTCCATATTTTCTCTCTAAAAAATATAATGAGCAGTTGCTAAAGAGCTACTTAGATTATGCATTATTGATATAACTAAAATCAGACCCAATTGTATTCAAGAAACCATGTATGGGGCCGGCTGAGTGGCGCATTGTTTGGGAGCTGGCTTGGGACACCAGCTCTGAGTGGCAGGGCCTCGGTTGAGATCCCCCATATGAGGGCCAGTGACACTGCCCTCTACAGCTAAGATGGTGAGCATCACTTTGGCCTGGAGCTGGGCTGCCGTGAGTCACCGGCGATGGTGTATGCTGCAGTGTCTGCTGCAGTGGGTTACCTTAAGTTACAGTGAGTGACCTGCAGCCAGTGTGAGCAGCCGGCAGCTAGTGTGAGCTGCCAAGAGTTGCTTTAAGCAGCCGTTCAGAAGCCAGCGACCTATCTGCCTCACTGGGAAGAGCGCAATGATAATACTAACATGGGCCAGTGAAGCAATGTCTTCCACAACTAGACTGAAGAACAAAAGGACAGCAACTTGTCTGTTCCCCTTCCCCGATTCCCCAACGTGTTCCCCTCCCCCAATTCCCCAATAAAATCTTTGAGAAAAAAAAAAAGAAACCATCTACATGTAATATGTAGATTACATGAATGTATGTTTTTTAGGTCTAAGCACTCGGAAGGGGTTTCTGCATTTAATATATTTTTTTACAATCGTGAACATAGGTATCTTTTTTGAAGCATACACACACATACACACACACACACACACACACACACACAAAACACATATACATTCTCTTTGGATATAATGGAAAGATCTGGTTTTAGTTACAAAGAACTTAATAGATGCGCCTGTAAACATTTTCACTGAGTAGACTGAATGAAACCCTGTTTTTCAATACTTTTGGATATCATAGTCACCAAGGAGAATGCTAAATTAATGACATATTCATTATTTGGAGAATTATTAGGTGTACAGTAATTTCTAAACCCATCTACTTAATATAAATACAGTTTCAAATGTTCATAACAACTTTAATATAAATTCAGAATATTATTCTCTAACATTATAGGAGGTGAATTGAAATAGAACACCAATGATTATATGGCAAGTAAAACAGTAATAAATTCTCACTTTTAACATTGACTTTTTGAGGTATATTACAGTTTGTTTTATGGTAGACACATCATTCAGAATATTGCATATGTGTATGAAAAACATATAGTTTAAGATAATCTTTTACCATTTTTTAATTTTTCCCCATTGCACCCAGAGATTATTTTATAGGGCAATAAGAAAACATGAATGACTTCTTGGTCTCAAATCTATAATCTTTAAATTTATTTGTAGATTCTCATGAGAAACTTGCTTTGTAACCCTGAGTGGAAGCATTTGATATGTCACCATGTTCATTGCTCTGAACTGTTTATATCTCAGCAGGAATAATGACATGAATGGTCTGACTATTGAGATGTGAAATCAGAGTGAATACTTGTCAAGGTTTTTTCAGCAAAATTAAATGTTGCTAATTTAAAATGGGTCAGAATAATATTTTTCTGTATTTTTCTCATTTCAAAATTTAAATTTAGATCATTGGATATACATTTTTTACAATTGGTTCATTTCTGGATCATTAGATCTCCATCATCAAATTACATTTATTAAGCTTCTGCATGCTCATACATCCAAAATGATTGCTCTTTAATAGAGTTTAAGAAAATAGCATATACTTTTAAAAAATTGCTTCTTCAGCTAAACACTTTTATGTGTCTAATGAACAGAACTATAGCTTTTCTTCATTACTCCCATCCATTTGACACTTCTCTCTGCCATTTCTAATTTTTAAAATCTATATGGAATTTTAAACATACTTTTGAATCATTAGCAGACGTATATTATAAGAAATATATTACACATTGAATTTTTTTTTTTTAAAGATTTTATTAGGGAATTGGGAGAGGGGAACAGCATTGGGGAATCATGGAAGGGGAACAGACAAGTTGCTGTCTTTTTGTTCTTCAGTCTAGTTGTGGAGGACATTGCTTCACTGGCCCATGTTGGTATCGTCATTGCGTTCTTCCCGGATGAGGCAGATCGGTCACCGGCCTCTGGATGGTCGCTCACTGTGGCTATTGGCAGCTCACGCTGGCTGCCAGCTGCTCCCACTGGCTGCCGGCCACTCACTGTAGCCTATGGCAGCCCACTACAGCAGGGGCTGCAGCTTACACCGTCACCAGGGCTCGCACAGCCCAGCTCCAGGTGGAGCTGTTGTTAGCTGTAGAGGGCAGTGTCACTGGACCTCATATGTGGGATCCGAACCGGGGCCGCTGGCATCCCAAAACCAGCCCTTAACCAATGCGCCACTGGGCCGGCCCTACACATTGAATTTTGATGGTATATTTTAGTTTAGATCAACTACTTTCAGATTTATTTCAGTGTGAGGCAGACATGAAAATTAAAGTTAGAAGTTATGTTAATTACATAAGGGAAATAAAGGAATACATTTTGGGAAGGAACTGATCACTAAAAGGAAAGGGAGTAAGATGAAAACAACAAGGCCGCATAACAAAATATAAAATAGCTGAAGAGGTTTTATGGTCAAATGTTAACTCCCACTTAGAATGGCATATTATACTGTTATATTTGAGACTCATTTGACCCAATTCTTATTTAAGAGTGTGTCTAACAAAAAGGTATATTATTCTGGTCAATGCTTTTGTTGTTGTTAAATCTATTTTCTCCACAGGCAGTGTAATAGCTCTTTTATTACTCATTAATGAAGTCAGGACTTGGTACACAAAAAAGGAAATTTGATGACACTAGCTCAGTTTTGTTCATTTTTGACTGTGAAATGTGGTAGAAAAGATTGAAATTAATATCTAACTCTAGCTATCCTATATCATTTATCTAGCCATATTTATTCCACCCTCTCTTAAGAGCAAACAAAAGTTAAATACATATTTTCTCTAATGAATTCAGTGACTAAAAGTTAATTATTTACACATCCTGCTTTAGTTTCTTACTTGGAGGAAATTTGAGGATATTTCTCAAATTGATTATTTGAATACTTAATATATCCATAATAAAATAAATTTAGAATGAGCTTTTTGTTCAATTATGAAGACAAAGTTAACCTTACCTTTAATGGGATCTTATATATACTCATTTCTTTACACATTTGTTTCTAAATGCTTTCAAAAGGTTTACTCTCTGTACTTTAAACATCTTATTCTCTAAAGTAATTTTTATCTTTTTTGATATTCACTGCACAGCATTTCAAAGATGTCTGTCAAATCTTCCTGAAAAAGTAAGAAAGGAGGAAAAGTTGACATTAGGGTGACAAGTTTATGGTTTCCATATCAACATTGTGTCCTAGTTTTACTCTATTTAAACATTCTTTGACATTTCAGATACCTGTTAAACATGAATTATATATACGCATAGCTCATTGTCTAAAATTATTTCTTTCTAGGAAAACAGGATTATAAAAAAACCAAACCTATTTTACGAGCAACCAAATTAAAAGCAGAAGCAAAGAAAACAGCAATAGGCATAAAGGTACCTATATGTGATAACTTTAAATTTTGATAAATGCATGCCATTTTATTTTCTAAAACTGTTGATTTCTAATGTTGAATTCTAAATGTTTTATGACATTTCAAAATCTAAATGGAATGCCAGAGTCGAAGGTTTTTATAAAGAATTTACTTAATGAGAAACATTGTCCTGTCCTGAGATTTTACTAGGTCTTAAAATAAAACACAATGTTACTTGTAAGAACCAGTTATATTTAAAGTTGCAATTTATTTTTTCTCTAGCTACCATATATACTTTTCTGTGATTTATGTGGCTTGAATCAAAAACTCTCCTTGTCAATAAATTTTATTTTATGATTGTTTAAATTTTGTGATTATATATACTTAGATCATTAATATATGTAAATTTACTCTTTGTATTATTATTGTTATTGGTACTCTCTGAGATGAAATTCTAGTGATGTTCTCAGATTTGTTCTTTTAGAAAATCAGTGTTTTAACTACATAAATGCAACTGAGAATGAGGTTAGCCGATGTTAATCCAATGAAATTCAACTAAATTACATTTACATTACTACCCATGTCAAATCTTTGCCAAGAATTTAGAGTCAAATAAAACAATAAATAGCAAAATTAATTTGGTGGCTCTACTGTCTGTCATATGTATAAAATTCAAGTGACTGGTACTTATATTTTATTTAAATATTAAAATGTTTAAAGAGGATTTTGATTTTTATCTGGCAGATGAAAAATCAATTTTTCTAAGCTATAGCTTATAGCAAATGCCAAGGTATTACTCCCAAGCTGTAACAGCTGTTGAACTGCCAGATGATATATTTGGTTGTCTTCCAGAATTTGCTCTTATGATCATGAAACACTGCCTTGTTTATAGTCCTGATTGCTGATTTTGATCAAGCATTGCCCTGTGATTCAGTATGTTTTCACAACACAATCTCCTTAGTTAGTGCTGTGTATCATTTTTTAATGAAAAAAGTTAAATTACCTTTTTGTTTAAAAGAGAGATGATTAATCTTTTGAAGTTTTCATCTAATTTCTGTGAAATTTCATTCATCTTTAAAATTATTTCCATGACATGACCTTTCTAAAAGCAGTGCTTAGTTTTTTATTTTTCAGTTACATGATTATTGTTTCTTGTAACATGAGCATTGTTTGTCATTTTCCACCAAGGCATATGACCCATACTTTTATCTTTCACAACGTGGTGTTTTTATTTTGGATTTTTTTAGAAAAATATTGGGATAGCAAACTCCACTTGTGGCACAAAATAATGAACAGCTATAAATTAGAATTTGAGAACTAGTATAGCCATTCAGCTATAAATATATACCACTTTCTTATACACATGCTCTTTTTTATATGCTTTTATAATTTTTGTTATTATTTTGATGAGAGGAAAACTATGTTCCCAGCATGAGATAAGTCTACCTTATTGTGCAATTATCTGTCTTTAAAAAAAATGTAGAATTTGTTGATCTTTTTATGAGAAAACATTTTTTATCTTAGATTTCATTTACAATTTAAAGTATATACAGAAGAGTTTCTGACTGACATCCGAATACAACTCCTTTTCAATAAGTTAGCTATCATTTTGATTTGCAAACCTATGGGAGAAAGCCTTAACTTTAAGCATTGTTTATTTTTGCTTGAAAATTTGCATGAAGAGCCAATTAAAATGATATGAAACTTTTTAGAATCAGAATCATGGAGGTGTTTTTCATTTCAAATCTGGCATACTAATTAGTTTGCCTTGTCAAATTTTGATTGCATTGTCATTTTATTTATTTTATTTATTTTTTATTATTAGTTTTAGGTGTACAAAACAATGCACTAGTTATGCTTTTCACCTTTTCACCCCTTACAAAGTGACAACCCTTCTTCCCCAATTCACCACCCCCAATATCATACATATCTATTACAATTCCATTAACTCCACTCCCCACACTGTACTCCACATCCTGTGACTATATATAGATATAGATATAGATATAGATATATATTAAACTATAGTTGCAAAATAATATTATTCAATGGCAGCTTCAGATGTACAGTGCAGTGGTCAGGCCTCTACACCGTCCATGAAGTGGTCTCCCTAAGAAAACATGAGTCCATCTGGCCTCCTAAAAAATATTTAGGGCCGGCCGAGTGGTGCGGTGGTTAAGAGCTGGCTTGGGACGCCAGTGGCCCCAGTTAGGATCCCACATATGAGGGCCAGTGACACTGCCCTCAAAAAAAAAAAATATTTACAACATTATTGATTATATTCCCCAAACAGTCTTTCCTATCCCTGTGGCTATATTGAAGTTATCCATTTATGTTGTCTCGTCCCTTCCCCTTCTCCCTCATGCCCACTGCTGTCCCATCTATGCATTGTCATTTTAGCGTAAGATTTTAAATAACAAAGTTTCTTTTAGCAAATGCCATTTAATTTACCAATGAATGATTTTATCCATATTGATAATGTCAGGGAAGCAACTAGGGACTAATGAATATCAAACATGTTTCATTCTTATCTAGTTGGTACAGGAGGACCATATTATTATATTTTATCACTTCACTACTTATTCTTTAGAATGAATCATAATTATGCTCTTAAAATAATTTCAATCTACAAAAATATGAACAACTTCATGGAATAGAAAAATCACAGCAACGACAGCACTGAACACAAAATAAAGAGGCCTAGGATCAAATCCCTCTAGCTGCTTATTCTTACCATGATCTACCTGAGTCCAAGCTGGCACATTTGTAAAATGGAGATTATGTTAGTTACCTCATAGTGTTGTCAGGGAGGTTAAGTAATACAGTGAAAACACTTCACATTGAACCTAGCACAAAGAAATCATTTATAATTTTTCGCTGATTGAGAAAATATTCCTTTGAATTAGTTATTGCTGGTTTGTGTAAATGTGACTATCTTTGGTTGTTTGTCATTGAGCTAAAGATCCCCTTACTTCAAATAAGTCTGCATTGTGTCACTGTGTTATATATTACAAAATGTTCTGTTTTGTCGTGGGGATAGTACTATGGGTATTACTGTTGTAAAATTTTCAGAGCTTCACATAATTTTAATATGCCTTGTATACAAATCTTACTCAATACTTCATTATTAATTTAGAAATTACTCTAAGTACTAAATGTTATAGAACTTGTGGGAACAAAAATGAATAAGACATCATTGTCTTTGGAGGAACTTATAAAAGAAGTCATTTCCAGATTTCATTACCATGTACTGTGTGTATTCATTGAGAAACCATACACTGGAGATACAAAGAATTATATAATAGGGTCTTTCACCTCAAAGGCTTCTCGCACTTCTTTCTAAATGTATGTTTAGAAATAAAAATATTTTGAGGGAATAGTAAAGATTTAAAATAAGATGTGAATATGACTGTCAAAATCTAGAATTAATTTCTATTGAGAAGTTATTTTTGTTTCCTGTCCTTAACAATGTAAATAAAATATCATAATTTATAATCCAGTAATGAAATGAGTGCCACCTAAAACATAGCTGCACAACTAATATTTGCTATTTGGTTGCTGTTCAATTAGATTATTTTTCAAGAATTACAAAAACACTAAAAATGTTTTTAGGATGAAAATACCCATATTTCATTGTATTTAGAAAGAAAAAGATAATCTGCATTTGTTAATTATTTTGTTTAAAAGGTTTAGCTGAAAGATATAATCATAATAAAACAATGAGGATCAAAAACTTAATTTCTGTGTTACATAAATAAGATATTCAAGTGTCAACCACATCCTGCTAACCCTGTGGCATGAGCCAGCTAGAAACATTATTTTTGTTCTTTTTTGTTATTTCTGATCTAAAACTAAAATTGACCAGTGGGCAGGAGGAGTCATAAATGCCTACAGTTATGGTTTGTGTCACCAGCATCCTGAAAGTAGTATTTTCAAATTTTACCATTGTATAATCTTCCAAAAGAATAGGGGACATCTTGAAAAAAATGTTTTGCTATACCTCCCCATCCAGTATTTTTTAAGCCCCCATACCATATATTGAATAGACTTAATTGAATTAATGAATCCTTTGAAGTTGTATTCTATGTTCTCTGCTTCCTACACTTAAAATCCTTTTTCATGCCTCTGGATATTCTGAAGATCTACACTGAAGATGATACACAGTTGTTTGAAAGGATAAGAAGAGGTTGAAAAGCACCAGTTAGAGATAATTATCAATGAAATGAGAATCATGGTCTC
Organism: Aselliscus stoliczkanus; assembly: GCA_033961575.1. Taxonomy (NCBI): domain Eukaryota; kingdom Metazoa; phylum Chordata; class Mammalia; order Chiroptera; family Hipposideridae; genus Aselliscus; species Aselliscus stoliczkanus. The sequence continues at coordinate 39,394,261 of CM066731.1, forward strand.
TAATCAGGAGTAAAAACTTTATTCTTGCGTTAAGCTAGTGTGAATGGTGACTGCTGTTGAACAGTTTTGTTGTCCACTACAGAGCAGATGGATTTTGCAGTTGTGTGTCACTTGTTTACATCCTCTTAATATTAGTAGCTGTGTAACCAGATGCGACTGGGAGCACAGCCGTGAAATAAGAAAATTAATGAATCCTGTCTGATGCTACCATGTCCTTTTCAGATGCCAAAATGTGCCAACTGCAACAAAGAAAAATTCACTTTTATTTGACATTATATTGATATATTAGATTGAAAAAAATCAAATCTTACAAAAATAGTTGACACTGAGTCTTTTAATTCTATGGTTTTATTAATATTTATTTTCATAGTTTGGAAATCTAAATAAATGTAATTATGAAGCTAATCTGTATAATGTATCCATTTGTAATTTCAACATTCAGGTGAAAATTTCATGTTAATTATAAACCATATTCATTTTAATGTTTTCAAAGTTTATTGACATATGTGGAATTATTGATTTTACATTCTTATAAAATGTAAAGTGCATTCATGTAAATGCAAATAAGTAGCTTCTTCATAAAATGATTCCCGGAAGGGGTGTGATGCACCAGTGAAAGTTAAAGGGGAATATTAGGCTGTTTAGAATACTGAACTGGCACTATATGCTCTTTTGTTCTATTTAGCCAAATGATATATTAATATGAAGGAATTCCTTAATGGTATGTATATATTTTTAAAGTTTATAGACTTTTTTAAAGGTAATATGAATTTTGTCATTGTAAATGTAGTAAATTTTTAGCTCTTATTTCAACACAATTGATTAATAATTTACATTAAATCACCAAAGGAAATACCAAGGACCATCCATCACAGTTGTGATAAATTACACTGTGTCATGCTTCGTGAGCTAACAGTACTCAGTTTTGTTTTACCACATTATAAACTATAGAACGTAGAATTTAAAAATTATTTTCAACAAATAATATTTAATAAACATATTTACAGAGATATAATCTAGAAACTGGTTATAATAGTTTCTTCCCATTAGAAAAGAAATAATAACTTTTTTAAAAATCTGTGTTCAAATACTATAATAATAAATTTATTGAAGCAAGAAGCAAAGTTAAACATAACCAAATAGAGAACAGATAAACTTGTAGCCACAAACTACATTGCTTGTCCCCAGCATTTTGATATCCAAACTATGAAAATATATTAAAAGTATAAATAGGCCAGCTGATTGGCTCAGTTGGTTAAGAGCTTACTTAAGAATGCAAGCTCGAGGGGCTGGCCGAGTGGCGCAGTGGTTAAGAGCTGGCTTGGGACGCCAGTGGCCCCAGTTTGGATCACACATATGAGGGCCAGTGACGCTGCCCTCTTAAAAGAATGCAAGCTCTGAGCAACAGGGTCACCGGTTGGATTCCCGGCCCGAGCTGAGCTGCCAACAGGTGGCAGGATGACTCAGCTTAAAAAAAAAAAAAAGTATAAATATTAATTTTACTATTAGGAAAACACAAATAAATGAAATAAAAATAATAGAAATTACCCACTGATGTACTTGACATTGCAATGTATATTGTCAAGTACAAAATAAGTTTCTTAATGGCAAAAAGTATTTAAAAGAATGTGATTATTAATTTCAAATTATTCATTGTAGACTGTGGGATTATATGCTTATTTTATCTGATGAAACTGATAATCTTAACCAGTCTCATTTCAATTTCAAGTCTACTTTTTTTTTTTTCTCCTTAGGAAGTTGGCCTTGTACTTGCAGCTATATTGGCCCTCCTACTGGCTTTCTATGCTTTCTTTTACCTCAGACTGTCCACAGATGTTGACCCTGATCTGGAACCAGATGAAGATTAGTTGAGCAGCAATCAATGCATGATAAGGAAATAATTTTATAAAAGCACCTCCTGGGACCAGTACTTTCTGAAGTACTAGAACTACAACATCTTGAATTCTTTCTGCTGGTACTTTCAGTCTGCAGGAATGTCTTTTTAAATAGTTGCATAAAATATCAAGAAAAGAACCTTACCTAGCAATGTAGAATAATGTGTGCTACCAAACACTTTTATTAATCTTTCTACTTTGACAGGCAACCTATTCCTGGTGTATTTACATAAAATGGAAAACAGATCCTAAATTCTTCGGATGCTTTAGCTAATTTATGTGTATAACTTCATCACATACAGATTACTAAGTCTATTTTTGTTCCACATATATCAGTAGTAAAAGTATATATCCTTATTTTCAGAAATATACTCAAATCACATTCAGAACCTAAGAAGAAACAAAAAGCCATGAGAAGTTTTCATTTTACAAAGAAGTCCTGCTTTCTTTCCAGATGTATTTTCTATCATTAGAATATCTGCACATACATCTACAGTAATCTTTTTCCTTCTTTGCCAACTGTTCAGTGCACATGTGCTCCATCAGAAATGGCACCTGGATGACAGAAGCTCAGCGTCACATATGTCTCTAAAATAGAGTTCCTTTCCTCTTGGGATGTCTGAACTGGTGTAAATAGAAAGTTCAGTTGATCATGATTTTAATTAACTTATTACTGTATTAATATCAACTTGGAATCTATTTTAATTATATTATTCTGGCTGCTTACAGTATCAGTTTGCTGCTCTTGTTAGGGAGATATGTCTTTTAATTGTGCAGTCTTTTTTACACAAGAGTAATAGCAGAAGGCCTGCCTACTTGGTAATTTTCATGGGTTGTCTTCTAAAGCTGAACAATACAAATTGTTTTGCAAAATTATACTTTGTCCCTTGAGAGATAATTAGAATTCTTTCATGAAAATAAATAATAGAAGAAAATATATATTTCATATTACTTGCATATGTAGTTTTCTGTTTACATAATTTTTTCAAGGTATTTTGTATTTGTTGCAGCATAATGACAAATATATTCAATATTTTTACTGCTAATAGAATTTTTTTATATTTTTAGAGCACATAAATAGATAAATCTTAGAAAATGGGAAAAATATGTGTTCACAGCAGAGTTGTTAGCTACTGCCTTATATAAAATTTTATAGAAAGTGAATAGTTTGAAACACGTGCACAGTGTTTTATAGTATATACATTGTATTTATTAAGAATACATAAAATGTTAAGATTGTTTTCATACTTGCCAAGAGAAGGACGCTTTGATAAATACCCTGCATGTTCTTGGAGCCTTTTGCAGATAGTTGAGTGACTGTGTAGTATTATGTTCTGCAAAATTTTTTCAAGTAGCATATTTTATTTCATCAGTGTGAAAACAGCCAAACGTTCCAATATTCTCACAAATCATTTATGTCAAACATCTGAGGGCAACATTTAGACTGTTGTTTACTGGATTCTTCTCCTTGAAATCACAGGCTCAAGAGACAGACCAAGAGTTCTTATACACTCACCACAGCAGACCAAATCCAAGTGTCATTTTTAAGAAAGGTTACAGCATTTAATGCCATGTGGTATATCTGTTTGTAAAGTGGGTGGCAAGGGAATATCCAAGCTGGCATTTTGGATATGATGGGCCTTTTACTTTCCTGAGTGATGTGCCACATGTCAAGAAATGCTGTTTTCCCGAGTCCTACCACATTTACGTGAACAATTTTCATTTTGTTATTTTTCTCTCCCATATGGTGTTAAAAACAGTCATATTAAATAAAGTTATTTCTAATTTCAGTGGTTATTTAAATGAGAGGATATGTAATAATTGTTTAGTAGATACCAATTCAAGTGAGGTATGACAGAATTTACAGTATTTAAAATAGGTGATTTATACTCTTAGAAATGTTTAAATATTCATTACCCTGAAAATAACTTTACTATCTTATTCTACTCTTGAGGTATTCTTTAGGGGGAAAAAATGTTTTGTTTTTTAATTAAGATATAGTTAATATGCAATATTATATTAGTTTCAGGTGTAAAACAGTTCTTCAACAAAAAAATGTTACTTCTGATAGTAATAAATATTAGTCTAAACATAGTGTAATTATAGGCAAGTTTCATTACCTAGTTTTATCTACCCTTAGTCTATGGTTTGTCCATTTGTATATCTTATTGACTTAGATGGCTCCAGGCAACCATAAGTCCCAAAGGCTAAACTCTGATTTTAATAAATAGCAGGTAAAGTAAGACAATATATGTTTATATAACACTGTTTTCATGAAGTACAAATTTTTCATGCTCAAATTAACTGGGAAGCAGCCAACCCTCTGTAGAGAAATCCCAGACTGGGTCTGGTTTCAATCTTTGAAGACAGAGAGGTAATATCCAGCCTGCAGTTTCAGGGGACCATACTTTTGAATAGTAAGTGGTGTTTGGCATAAATCTGACACTGGCACCAGACACAAATTTTAAACATGAGTTTTTTTCCCCTCCAATAATTGACTGCTTAGAGTAATTCAGAAGACAAAAACAAAAAAAATTATAATGACTTTTCAGAATGTTAGAATCTATTTGATGACATATTATGTAGAATAAATTTCAACTAATTCAGCAGATTTAACATATAGCCTATGTGAATGAAGTTTGAAGGTTTGCTGGTTCCTACTTTGCAGGCAAAATAAAAATATATAAAATTCATTTGTGAGTAGATGTTATAAAAATATAACCTTATCTAGAATTTCTTTCAGAACAAATAAACAAAAAGCCTATCTTAGTACCAGCATAGGGTTTGTTGTTGTTTTAAGGTGGCAAAATACTTGAAGATTTTCTGTCTTTTAAATTTTTCATATAGATGGAAGGAATATTCCCACCCCAACCAATGATTGCAAGATACTGAGAATATCAGTATTCTTATTCATTTCTGTAATTCCAATAATGTAGTGATCTGCACATATTTAATAAATTCATGTTAAAATTTAAGTTATATTTTTAGTTGCTCAAATTTTGGCACAGTTTTTACATGTATTATATTTTCAAAATTATTTGCATTTAATAAATAAAACTTAAAAATCTCAATATTTGTCAACATTTAGTATTCATGATCAGTGGTTGTATTGGGACATATATATTTTTCATCCTGGTTTTCTTTTAAGATCAAGACAACTGGCATTACATTTACTGTAGAACAGATACATTGCTGTTTTCTAGGAAACCAAATTTGCTATTTTTGTCTTAGTATTGTTAAAAACCATTTTCAATGTTTATAACTTAGTATACATCTTCATTTCCAATTAAAATAAAACTAAATTTTCATTATAATGTTTATATGTATGTGAATACTAAAGCACTATATTTTCCAGATTCTAAAATTTATAGTCAATGATGATTCAATAGAGCAAATTATGCTTTAGATATGCTTCAGAAGTAAGCTTCTATAAATTAAACTTAAATTTTAGATTTTGATATATTTCAACCATAATAAGGTTGCTGAGCCAGAGACTATCTAAAATAAGATTTTTTTTTTTCTCTCTACCAACAATTAGGTTTCTTTACATTTACCTGAGACATCTCTGGGGTATTTCTACCTTCTCTTTTAGCAGGACTGCCTTCTTTTATTAGAATTGCTCCAGTGCAGCCTGGATAGAATGATGTTTGCTAGATTTTGTTCCATTGACACCATATCTACAATCAGTGCAACCCCCAGTGAAAATCTATAGCAAATGAATTCAGTACCTACAGACACATTGTAACTATTTTGTATAGGCCATAGCTGTACAGGCAAGTTAGAGGGAACTGGGAGAGTCACTTAAAGAACTATACCAGTGTGGAAATAGCCATAGTGAATCAGTAAATTTATTTAAAACAATTGAACTGCTGCAGTATTCAGCATCATGCCTCCTTGTTAAACATTTTTTTTTATCACCAACAACAGACATGAGATCCTTATTTCAAGAAAAATAAGATATTTTAAATGCCAGAAGATTTTTTGATGACAGTACCTCCCCCTATTCTTCATTTTTAAAAACAACAACCAAATTGGTGGGGACGCAGCCAAAATTTGAGGTACCAATGCCTCTTGAACAGATGTCACACCATTATTTTTTAGCTCGTTTGGATGAATAAACATGTTAAACTGTGAAGTATTACATTTTAGATTTTTTTTTCATTAAAAAAAGGAGACAATCTGTTTACTGTCCTAATTGAGACAACAATCCTGTGGTTGCCAGTTTTGGCAGTCATAACAATAAACTATAAATATTTGGACCAAGCAAGTAAATGGTGACTATACAGGCTATAGCATGTGTAAAGTTCTGTTTTCACAGGCACCCATAATAATATGGCATTTTTTCCCCCTGACTTCAAATAAAATTGTTTGTGTAGATCTGAAGTTTAATGGTAAGCCTAAAGAAATTTATTTCAATATCTATTTTCATTCTAGTTTATCATCTCTTTTAGTATTCAACTATCCATCTGTTTGTAACAAATTGTTTCTGCAGTTGCTCTATTGAATGTGACAAGGCAGGTAGGTCTTCATTGAATTGCCTACTCTGTACATCCTAGGATAACACAGAATTCAGAGGGGTTTTTTTTTTCTGCTTTCATATTTATAAAGTGAATTTAAAAGCCTCTTAAATTTCAACAATTCATTTTTTAAGAGGATTTTATAAACAATGGTGAGATATAACTCTTGTGGTAATGGCCATGAGAAGCAGGTCACACACAATCTTAGCCTTTATTAGGAGGCTTTACATAAAATAACAGTGTGGGAGAAGTTGGTAAACCAAAGAGATATAATCCAGACATAAAAATTATTATTCAAGTTTTCAAACATTTGGTATCCAGATAGGGAGTGTCCTTCTAAGCATCTTATTTAATGCTCTTGCCTCCTTCTCTTACTCCTCACCTTCTCTCTTAATCTGCCTAAATTCTAAATTCCAGGTAATCTATAACATTCCCTTTCTCAGTGTGTATGAACCTCACTTTGACTTTTTCATAATTATGTACTTACTATATTAACTGCCTCTACTCATTTACTTATAATCATCATTGAGCCTCACCTATTTTTTCCACTGTCTTTTACTTTTTACCTGCTTCCTTTTTTACCTATCACTAACCACATGCTTTGCACAACACTATAGAGACTAGTATAATGAACCTCAGTCTACCCATCACCTAGTTTCAACAACTACCAATATATTGCCACTCATATATTTCCCCCATTTTTTGTAACCTGAGTTATTTTAAAGCAAACCTCAGATATGGTAACATTTTACATGTAAATATCACAGCATACATCTCTGACAAGAACTTTGGTGTTTTGTTCATTATTTGTTGGTTTTTTTGTTTGTTTTCCTTTCCATTACTAAGAAGCTATTATTACAGCTAATAGAGTTAAAGCTATTTCTTAGTGTAATTTAATACCAAGGCTTTATTCAAATGTCCCTAATTGTCTCCAAGACATCTATTGATATAATAGGTTTTGAATAAAAACCTGTACTGCACTTAATTGTATGTCTCTTACATTTCTTTTGTTCTATAACAAGCTTCTTTTTTCTTTCATGGCATTGATTTTTTTGAAGAAACTAATTACTTGTCCTGAATGTCCAGCATACTAGATTTGGCCTTTTTCATCATTATTCATTTTAGTCCTCTACTTTCCCTATTTTCTGTAAACTAGGAATTAAATTTTAGGTTAGATTAGATCCAGACAGTTTTGTTGTTGTTATTTGTTTTTAAGGCAAAAATATTTCATAATATTTAATGAGACACATAATATCTGGTTGCCTCACTTATGGTGATGCTAAAATTTATCAATGGGTTCATGTGGTAGTAACCTGATTCACTCCAAAATAAGGTTTTACATCAATATTTTACCTAAAACCTGTAGCATCCATTTATAATTGTTTCCTAGGTCCATTATTCTATTAGGCATTGCAAAATGGCAATTTTCTGTCATTCCTTCAGTCCCTATTAAGTGGAATTATCAAAAAAATTAGTAAACTATTTGGTTACTTGAAAATATATCTCATGCAGGAAGAAAGAAATCTTTGCCCTTACTCAGAAATTTGATACAACTGAGTATCCATTTGGAAATTAAAAGATAACCTATACCATGACTTAAGATTAATTTCTGATGGTGTTTGTGGTTTCTATATGAAAAAAAATGAGATCATAAACACAATTAAAAGAAATGGTAGGCAGTTTTAGAATCTTTTAGTAGGGAAATTATTTCTTGGCATTGATTTGTTAATCAGAAATCATACAGAAAATGCCATTGAATCATAAGACATTAAGTTAAAATCTAACATGCAGTCCAGTACCCTGTGTTAATTAAGGATGGGAGGAAATATTTTCTTTCATAAGCTGCTTGGGGGAATGATAATCTCACACACTTTTTTCTTTTTTTTTTGTTTTTAAAGATTTTATTGGGGAATTCGGGGAGGGGAACAGACAAGTTGCTGTTCTTTTGTTCTTCAGTCTAGTTGTGGAGGACATTGCTTCACTGGTCCATGTTGGTATCATCATTGCGCTCTTCTCGGGTGAGACAGGTTGCCGGCCTCTGGATGGCCAATCACAGCGGCTCTTGGCAGTTCACACAGGCTGTCAGCCATTCACACTGGCTGCAGGCCACTCGCTGTAGCCTATGGCAGCCCACTGCAGCACGAGCTGCAACTATGCCGTCCCAGGGATTCACAGCAGCCCAACTCCAGGTGGAGCTGTTGTTCACCATGTTAGCTGTAGAGGGCAGTGTCACTGGCCCTCATATGTGGGATCCGAACTGGGACCGCTGGCACCCCAAGCCAGCTCTTAACCAACGCGGCATTCGGCAGCCCTTACACACTTTCTTAAATGCATTTTTGCAATCTACATTAAAAGTCTTAAATTTCATATATACTTTAGAAATTTATTTAAAGATAGCAATGTAATGTGTAAACATATACAAAGTATGTTATCCATTGTTTATAACATAAAAAAGGGTGTAAAAGTTTTTATTTATTTTTTGTTTGTTTTTTTTTTGTTTTGTTTTTTGTTTTTGTTTTTTTGAGGGCAGTGTCACTGGCCCTCACATGTGGGACCCGAAACGGGGCCACCGTCCTCCCAAGCCAGCGCTTAACCACCGCGTCACTCGGCCGGCCCAGTAAAAGTCTTTTTAAATGAATAGTGTTATATCTATAAAATTTGATGGATTTCTTAATATATATTTATACTTGCTGACATAGAGGTAAAAACAGGTATAAAAGATTACATGTGATATAATCTTATTTGACTATGCATGTCTGTATGTATATATGTGTGCGTCTCTATGAATGTGTTGGGAGAATATTTAGCAAGAAGTAAAAGGAGTATTTGTCTTTGAGTATTGGATTTTAAGTGATTTTTACTTCTTTATATGGAGCGAAACCTTCAATCACCAGTATTCATAGAAGGCTTAGAAGGGAATTGTTTTACTCAACTACATCATGAGTTCAGACACCGGGTAGGTCTGTTGTTGTTTTTTTCCATTATGTTCTTCTATTTTTCATTCACTTAATAAACATTTAGCACCTATCAGGTACTAATAAGTCATTTTTCACAGTTCCTTATTTATATACAATGTAAGTAGAATGGGAAAAAGCAGCTCTGCTTTTTTTCAGTAATAGAGAATGCATCAGAAAGGAATCAATTTTGAATTTATTCGTTATTCATTCAAAAAAAAAATTTGTTGAGAATTTGCTACGTGCCAGAACTGTTCTTTGTTCTTACAACAAATCAATGAATCTTAAAAATAAAGAAAGAAAGAAAAACAATACTTTTGCTTTCATAACATGTGGTCTTTAGAGATGGTGATGGATTCATCAAACAAACAAACAAACAAAGTAAAAAGGTATTGCAAGTGAGAAAAAAACAAAAAAGTACAAAAACATTAATTCTTGGCCTGTTCCAGTTGGTGTTTGGAATACAGTGTATGTGATATGGTGGGGTGGAAGGTTGTTTGTTAATGTCTCTCTGTACTTATTGTCACCTTCTTTCCTTCCTCTGCCTAAAACTATTTTCTTTTATTTAATCTGGAAAATGGGTACATATCCTCCAACATTTATTTGTCTGTTTCCAGATTTTCCTGGACTCACTCCCTAAAGTTCCCAACTCTCCCACCCAAGGCTAGGTTGATTCTTTCTGTCTTTCATGGAATTTATTCCATGATAAATATTTATTTATGTGTCTGATTCTGGACTTTGGACTGTTCTAGACTGGACAGGTTCCTAAGGACTCTGATGACTGGAATCTGAGGTCCTTAAGGAAGAAACTCTCAGTTTCATTGTTCTATCTCAAATGCCAAACACTGCTCTAGACCCATGGTATATATATACCATAGTAAATATTTTTGAATGGATAAGTACTGCACCTTATTTAGACTAGGATTTCTCCATCTTAGTATTATTGACATTTTGGGCCAGGTAATTCTTTGTTGTGAGGATCTGTCCTGTGCATTGTAGGATGTTTAGCAGCATCCCTAGTTGTTAGTGTGCACCTAGATACCAGTAACACCTCCTTCTGCCCCAGTTATTGTTGGAGGAAGTCATCGAGAGGATTTGACCTCAGATTGACCTGAGCTGGACTCAGGCAATGGGAGGCTCCTCACCCCCTCCCCTGTCCTTGGAATGTATGTTCTGCTCACCATTCCCACAGTGGGAACCATTTTCAAGGATGCAGCCTTGAGAGAGTAAAGTGTTGCTGACAACATCTGGACTGCGTGTGACTGAACACAGTTAGGGCCTCTTATATAAACTTTCAAGATTCTGGTGGGCAGGAGCAAAGATGTTATGTTACAACTGTTCAAGAATACCCTTTTATGTAAGGTCACTTGCTTATTAAACCTACTACCTACCAAACTGGAGTGGCCTGCCTCTTTCTTTGGTCTCTCGTTGCCTTCCATGTAAGTTTCAGGTTTCACTGGGGCAGCTCCTGAGATTTCGAAACAATAGTTATTACAACCAAAGATGTCTCTATAGACATCGCCAAATGTCCCCTGAGGTCAGAATTACTCTCATCTGTACTTTTGGGAACCTCTGCCCTAAAACTATGAAAATCACAATTCTAAAGAGCAGGATGGAACTTTCTTTCAAGTTATTTAAAGCCTTTTATTAGACACATTTAATTTTTTTTTTTTTTAAAGATCAAGCATTCCTAGTCCTATACTAATTGTTCATTCAAAGCCTCTACTAACTTTGGTGCATGGTGGGAGAAGTGGCCTGGGGTTGGGGGAGGTCACAGGTAAAGAAGAGAGATGTTTAAATTTAGCCCACCTGCTGCTCAAAGCCCTGGTTTTACTGCTACCTTGTTTTGTTTTGTTTTTCTTGAAAGAAAGGAAGACTTTAAGATATTGATGTTTTCAAATAAATAAGCTAGCATTTTTTCAAGAAATTTTAGACACACTATTAAGACAAAACTCCTAAAGCAGAGAAGGATTTTGTTTAAATAGTATGGCCCTGCTGCACTTAATTTTTTTTTTTTTTTTTTTTTGAGGGCAGTGTCACTGGCCCTCATATGTGGGACCCAAACTGGGGCCCACTGGCTTCCCAAGCCAGCGCTTAACCACTGCGCCGCTTGGCCAGCCCTCACTTAAATTTTTATTAACAAAACATATCAAAGCAGCCAGAGAAATTTTAGACATAGGTAGCTAAATCATCAGATTTAGGAGCAAATATTTAATTCACAAAAAGCTTTTTGAAGCTTTAATGTATAAATTCTTTCTCATGGATGCAATGATTATATCTGATTCCTATTTTCTCTCCTTATTTTTTAATTTGAAATGATTCATATTTTTAAAAAAAAATGTATGCACATACATGTTGTTAAAAGAATACGTAATAATGAATACCATTAATTAGTGCTCAGCTTACTGACATTTGGCATTGTCTTGCTATTTTAATTTTTGTAATTTTGAAGAGTATATAAAGATATTTCATTTTAAAATTTTCATATTCTTATTTATCATTTTATTTAGTTTGACCATTGATTTTCTAAGGTTTCCAAGTATACTATTATCCTATTTGGATTTTTCCTTTAATCCAAGTGTTTTTTAATAGAAATTATATATATGGTGTTTATATATGGTATATATACTTAATTTTTAGAGAGCTTTTGAAATATATATATATATATATATATATATATATATATATATATCTCCTATTATTTAAATTTTTAAGTTCAAGTTTTACTTGCACTGTAATCAGAGTGTTGTTTGCAGGTATTTCTATTTTATGGAACTTGCTAATATTTTCTATTTGATCTCATATGTAATTTAGTTGTGAGTGATTCATTTTTACTTAAAAAAAAATGTGTGGGCCGGCTGAGTGGCCCAGTTGATTAAGAATTGGCTTAGAGCATATGCTCTGAGCAACAGGGCTGCCAGTTTGATTCCCACCTGAGCCAGTGAGTGCTGTGCCCTAACTGAGCTGTTGCTGAGCTGCCAACAGGTGGCAGGATGGCTCAGCTGGTGTAACAAGATTGCCTGTTCTATGGTGGGCTATGCCTACCCACAACTAAAGATTGATCTTGGCACCTTGAGCTGAGCTGCCGCCCAGATGGCTCAGAGGATAGGGCGTGCGCTCCTAATAACCAAGCTGCTGGTTCGACTCCCGCATGGGATGGTGGCTACGCCCACCGGCAACTAAGACTGAACACAGCACGTTGAGCTTAGAGGCCAGGAGCTGTCGACGGGAAGCCAGATGGCAACTGGCGCCCTCCACAACAAAGACTGAAGAACAACTTGGTTGGTCCCCTTCCCCAATTCCCCAATAAAATCTTTAAAAAAAAAAAGTGTCTTCTATTATAAGGCATAATGTTCAATATTGGTGCACAAATTCTACCTACACAGCTGTAAAGATCTTCTATTAATATATTCTTACTTAGTTTTCATATGTTTGACCTACTGAGATTGGTATGTTAAAGTTTTTTATTATTATGTTTTTATTTCTCCATTCAACTTCTGTAGTTGTTGCTTTTTGAACATGTTTGCTGTGCTATTTAGTGTATTGTTATTTGGTGTATTGATATTCATAGCTTCTATATCTTTATTGTGAGTTTTGGCTTTTAGTATTATAGAGTATACTTGCTGCTTTTTGCCTGACTTCTACTTTTCTTATATTCTCATCACAATTCCTGCTGTCTTCTAGTTTCATTTTCCTGATATATCGTTTCCCATACCTATTTGAATTATGGGTGTTAGATAAATCCCTTACATAGAACCATAGAGTTGAAATTTGCTTTATGAACCATTTTGAAATTTTTTCTTGTAATAGATGAGTTAAACCTATTCACATTTTTCTGATATGGTTGATACATTGGTATCAATTCATATAATTTTATGTTACAGTTAACCATGTGTAGTTTGTTACATATATACTGTGTTTCTCTATTTTGTATTTTGGTATTTTTGAACATTGCTATTTTTATTTAGAGGTTTCCCTTATATTTATACATTTGTAGTGCCCTTAATATACTTTTTTTTTATATAAATAATGTTTTATTCTGGGGACAGTCAATCTTACATGATATCCTTGACTCTGATTCATTATCTATAAAATAGTCAGTAACCTTATTCTATTTCCTTTGTGTTTTCCTTCTTCCATTTTTTGAGTTCTGGCAAAAGCCAGAACATATCATATGTAACATATAACATGTACACACAATTTTCCACTCATGCCACTACCTTCTCTTTTGGTATTTAACTCAAATTTAATTCTGAAATTAAATATATGAAATGATTATCATCACGTCTTTTACCAAAATCTTTCAGGTTATTTCCTAGTTGAATGAAGCTCATCAAACCAAGGAAGGGCTTGTGTATAAAGGATTTCCTACATTTATGAACCTTTAAAATTGTTGTTCTATTGCCTTGACACTTGAAGGTCATTTGGGTGGTTATAAAACACTACATTTGCAATTCCTTTCTTTGAATTTCTTTAAAATGTTGCTCCACTGTCGCTTTGTTTTGTATGTTGCCCTTGAGAAGTTTGATGTCAACCTATTTTGTTTACCCTGGTAAATAATTGATCTTATTGCCTGAAAACCCTCAATGTTTTCTTTTCTTTTTTTCCTTTACATTCTAATTGTTTTTCTAGGACATGTCTCAGAGTTTATTATTTTTGAGTTTTCAAGGCACACAGTGGGCCCTTTGAATGTGTAAAAATAGATTTTTTTCTTAATTCTGAAAAGCTTTCATAGATTGTAGTTTTATAAATCAGTATAGCATGTTTTGTTTTCCTCCTTCAGAGACTTCAATTATTTATATGTATGTTAAACTCTCTTTGCATGTCTTCCATTTCAACCATTTTCTTTGTCTTGTTACTTTATCTCATTTTATATTCTCTTGTTTGTTATCTACCTTTTCTTCAAAGTGTCTTAGTAAATTTCTCTATAATCTATTATACTGTGGGTACCTTTTAGTTTGTTCTTTATTTCTAAGATGGACTTGTTTTTTTTGTTCTTTTGTTTTGTTTTGTTTTGTTTCTTTACTGAGATCAATCAACCTTTATTGCATTACTGCCTTTTTTCCCCCCACTTATGGTTTTAAGTTTTAAATTTTCTGATCCTAGTTTTTAAAATTTCTGATCTTAAGTTTTAATTTTTCTGTTTCTATATTTCCATCTTTATGTATATCTGCATATCTATATCGAATCTCCAAATATTTGTTTGAAATTTTAATTCAGTTCAAAATTGTGTTAGAGTATTCTTCTGTTTTGTGAGTTTTAATTTTTTTGTGTTTGGTAGGAAGAATTTCATCAGCTGAATTGTTTTGATTTACATTTTATGTTTTCTTTTTTCATTACCTTTGTATGGAGATGGCTTGAATTTTTTTTTTTCCTCTTCCTAATCATATTTGGGATAGAGTCCCTAGTCCAGGAGTGCTCAATTCTGTCAGCCTAGTGAGGGCAGTTTTTTTGTTGTTTTGTTTGTTTTTTTGTTTTTAAAGATATTATTGGGGAATTGGGGGAGGGGAACAATGTTGGGGAATCAGGGAAGGGGAACAGACAAGTTGCTGTCCTTTTGTTCTTCAGTCTAGTTGTAGAGGACATTGCTTCAATGGCCCATGTTGGTGTTATCATTGTGCTCTTCCTAGGTGAGACAGTATCTCGCCAGCCATTGGATGGCCACTCAAGGTGGCTCACGGCAGCTCACAAAAGTGCAGGCCCACTGCCGGCCAGCCCCGCTGCAGCATACTCCTATGGCGACTCACAGCAGCCCAGCTCCAGGTCGAGCTGTTGTTCACCATCTTAGCTATAGAGGGCGCAGCGTCACTGGCCCTCATGTGAGATCCGAAATGGGGCCCTGCTGCTCAGAGCTGGTGTCCCAAGCCAACTCCTAACCATCGCTCTACTAGGCCAGCCCTAGGCCAGTTGTTTGTTTTTAATGAATGCTCTTAGTGTAGGGGACAGGCAAAGGATTGGCATGCCTTGTTTCTATTTCATTTTTTAAAGATCCTCAATTTTCCCCTTACCTCCTTATGTCTCATTTCTGCAACATGTTCAAGGGCATAATCTTTTCTCTGCTTTTAATTTTTTCTCCAGGAAACAATACTTTTGAAGCTTTTGACTTTCCAATACTACTAATTTTCAAACCTTTTCCCTATAGCCGGTACTGTGAACTACCAAACACCCAATCCCCAATTTTGCTCCTTAGTGTTTGTTATACTTTGTTTTTCTGGGTCTATGCTTTGTCTATGTGCTTCACTTTTTTTTTTTTAGGGCAGTGTCATTGACCCTCACATGCAGGACCCAAACCGGGGCCGCTGGCCTCCCAAGCCAGCACCCAACCACCACGCCACGCGGCCGGCCCTGTACTCCACTTTTTAATGGTGTCTCTTAACTTCCCTTTTTTTTCTTTCAGCACCCACAGGCTTACATTAGTCTCAGGAGGTCTGTTGGAATGTGATGTTTATCTCTCTATTTATAAGTAACTTAACTATGGTATTTCCTACTTCCTTATAAGGTGAAAGGCTTGAGTCATTCGTGATTTTATTTGCGCTCTTTTTTGATATTATTGTATTATTTTGGGGGAGGCCTTGGGCAGAGATTCAGATTCAGGAGGATATTATTATCTCCAGTTCCATAGTTTTCTTGGAAATAGTTGTTTTGTTTTTTTGTCTTGTTTTTTAAAATTTATTTATTTATTTTTAATTAGTTTCAGGTGTACAACAAAGTGCAATAGTTATACTTTTTACCCCTCAAAATGACAACCCCCCTCCCCCAATTCTCTCCCCCACTCCCCCCCATATCATACTATTACAATTCCTTTGACTCCCTTCCACCGTATAATCCACATCCCGTGACTATCTATATATTCAATTACAGTTGGCATACAATATTATACAAAATCAATTTCAGGTATATAGTGCAGTGATCAAGCCTCTACTCCATCCATGAAGTGGTCTCCCTAACAAAACATGTGAACATCTGACACCTCACAAAATTTTAACAACATTATTATATTCCCCGAACTGTCTTTCATATCCATGTGACAATACTGTAGTTACCTATTTATGCTGTCTAATCTCTTCTCCTTCTCCCTCATCCCCACCCCCCTCCCAACTAGCAACCCTGTTTTTCCTCTGTATCTATGAGACTGTTTCTGTTTCGTTTGCTTATTCATTCAGTTTTTCAAATTCCACATATAAGTGAGATCATATGGTATTTGTCTTTCTCCAACTGACTTATTTCACTTAACATAATACTCTCTAGGTCCATCCATATCGTTGTAAATGGTACGATTTCATTCTTCTTTATAGCGGCATAATACTACATTGTATAAATGTACCATAGTTTCTTAATTCAGTCATCTACCAATGGGCATTTCGGTTGTTTCCAAGTCTTGGCTATTGTAAATAGCGTTGCAATAAACATAGGGGTGCATATATTTTTTTGAATTAGCATCTTGGATTCCTCTGGGTAGATACCCAAGAGTGGAATTGCTGGGTCACACGGCAGTTCCATTTCCAGTTTTTTGAGATACCTCCATACTGATTTCCATAATGGCTGCACAATTTGCAGTCCCACCAACAGTGCACCAGGGTTCCCTTTTCTCCACAACCTCGCCAGCACTTGTTGTTTGTTGATTTGTTGATGATAGACATTCTGACTGGAGTGAGGTGGTATCTCATTGTGGTTTTTATTTGCATTTCTCTGATGATTAGTGAGGTTGAACATTTTTTCATATGCCTGTTGGCCATCTGTATGTCCTCTTTAGAGAAATGCCTCCTCATATCCTCTGCCCTTTTTTTAATTGGGTTGTTTGTTTTTTTGATGTTGAGTTGCATGTGTTTTATAAATTTTGGATATCAACCCTTATCAGATATATCGTTGGCAAATATCTTCTCCCATTCAGTGGGCTGCCTTTTTGTTTTATTGATGATTTCCTTTGCTGTGAAAAAACTTTTAAGTTTGATGTAATCCCATATGTTCATTTTTTCTTTTATTTCCCTTGCCCAAGGGGATATATCAGTAAAAATATTACTCAGGGTAATGTCTGCAAACTTACTCCCTATGTTTTCTTCTAGGAGGAAATAGTTTTGAAATTCATATTTTCTAGGTTAAATGTTTGGATTTGTTTTCTATAGATTTATTGTATGTTTGACTTAAAAATGTTTTTGTGTCTTTAAGTCGTATATCTCTAATTGGACTCTATATTTTGAGGGGAAGGATCTTGTAGTTTTAATTTTCACCATAGTGCTTGTTATAATAACCTACACATATTAGTTTCTCAATACATATCATTTATTAAGACTATCATTTATTGATATAACAAATCCTTTTTATATAGGAAATTATGAGCAAAACATTTGGGATCTATATTTTTTTAAAAAAAAGATTTCCTATATACATTAATGTTGAGAATTATGTTCTAAAACAATTAAATATTTTTTCTTAAATAAATTTCTTCAAAAGAAGCAATATTTAAGGGAAACACCCATTTGAGAACACATTCTTATGAGAAAACTGGAAATAATAGATTAAGTAATTTCTTCAATGCATATTTTTCTCAATACCTACCTTCTCTAAGAAATGAAAACCCATAAATTTTGTTCTTTATTTTAGCATGTGTAAAAATTAAAGCAACACATAAAAAATAAAATATAACAGTATTGTAATCTCTGCTATTTATTAATTCATTTAATTTGAATGCAAATTTTATGTTTTAATAATCATAAATTGCTTGGCATCAGGTTGTTCGTAGTAATGAGCAGTTTGAGTGATGCACTTTTTTGAAATTCTAATAAAGCATTCCATGGAGCCCTCTTCTTTTGTGAATATGATTACCTCTTGAAACATTCTGAAATGCAGAGCTAAAATTATTTAAAACCTCACAAGAAGGTTTTTAAGGTTGGAATAGAAAGCATCTCTTGGCTTCATGGCTAGATCTGAACACTGAAGTTAAGAAGTAATTTCAAATCAATCTGTAGAAAGATTTTACCTCTGATCATGAGCAAACAGAGACCCTCTTCCAGTAGGTGTCAGGAGTCATGTGATGGACACTAATGATGTCTGGTGCCTTTTATCATCTGTCAGGCACAAGTCACATTTATTTCCACACAGACATGAGAACATTTAATGAAACAAAACAGCATTATGGATCTCCAGGTTCCCCAATTCTCTTTGGTCCTAGAAATGAGGCTCCAGGTTCATTAAATTATGGCTTGTGGAGGTATACTACAAATATAGTCTATTGAACCAAAAATTATAAGATTCCAACACAAGACTTTAATATACACTGACCTCATCTTTCTATTTCAAAGTTCAAATCCAGCAAATACCACAGGTTTAGAAAAAAAAAAAAAAAAAAATATATATATATATATATATATATATATAGTTTTAGCATTCTTTAACATATAATTACATGTTCATTATAGAAAAAACTATAAACCTAGTAAAAAATTCAACCCAAATCATATTACCCCAAAGTATACTCCTAATAATATTTATATTGGGTTGTTGGAAATATCATGACTCATTTTTGCAACGAAAATCAGAAAAAATACGTCATGACTTTTCCGACAGCCCAATATATTTGTTATTTTGCTTTTAGCCTTCTAAACTTTATGATACATTCATATTCTTATAAAACTATATAATCTGTTTTTTCTCATAGCCTGTGACTACAGTAATATGCGATTATTTTGCTGTATTTAATCAAAAGATGCATAAATGTAGGCAAATATAGACCTACCATATTGCCATATTTTTAGTTATTCATGCACTCAACAAATATTGACTACATTTCTACTACATGTAAGGTACTTTTTAACAACTGAAAATTACAGCAGCGAACTAAAACTAATAAAATCTGTTCACGTAGAGCTCACGTTCTGGAGGAATAGGTAAGAGATGAAATAAATAAAATTATACACACACACACACACACACACACACACGCATACATAATGTGCCAAGTGATGAGAGGTGATATGGAGAAAAGGAAAGAAGGAAGGCAGAGAATGAGTGTCCCTACTTGCCCTACTTGTTGTACCTCAGCCACAATTCAGGCTATTCTTGATTTCACCAGACATGCTGACCCTGCCTTTGCCCTGACTGTTTCTGCTGTTTGACTCAGTCCTTCACCTCTTCCTAATGTTTGTTCAAATGTCAACTTCTCAATGATGCCTACTCTAACTACCCTTTTTAAAATTACAACCTAACGCCACCTGGCCTGCCCCAGCACTCCCAAGCCACCTGCCATAGTCTTATTTATTCACTACGTAATACTTATTAGTTTTGAGCATTCTGCATACATATTTTACTTACTTGTTATCATATTGTCTATTTTAAGTCGCTCAACTAGAATGTAAGGTTCAAAAGAGCAGAGATTTTTGCCTAGTCACTAATGTATTCCAAGTGCTAAACCCCTGATGTGTGACAAGTGTTCAAAAAAATATTTGTGGGATGATTAAAGTGGAGACGTTGAATAGGCAGTTAAATACCTAAGACGAGTTTTGAGGGAGAAGTCCAGGCTAGAAATACAAATTTGGGAGGCATATAAGGTGACATTTTCAGTCATAAAATTGGAAGAGATCTCTTAGGGAATGAGTACAAATAGAGGAGGAGAGGTCTTAGGAAAAATGTTTAGGCATGTCAATATCAAGATATCAGCAAGATGAGGAAGTTCCAGGGTAGAAGACTGAAAAATATGGATTGTAAAAGAAGCAGAAAAGTAAACTGAGCATGGCCTTCTATAATCCAAATGAAGAAAGTGTTTCAATAAAGAAAAGGTCAGCAAATTTGGAATATTTGTCTTTTTATGTTTGTCACTCTTTTGTTACTACCCTACAAGATAATCTCTGTATTTCTGGGTAGTAAAAACAATTTTTATTGTCATTCCAATCTCATTACAAAGTATTATAAAGATTCTAATTTTCATAAAATTAGCCACATTCAGTACATATACATAAACTTCAGTATGTCCAAGTAAATGAACAACAAATATCTTGAAAGTCTTAAATGCACAAATTCCACTTTGGAGATCATTGACCTACAAAATAAGACCCAAAGGGACTCATACTGAGACCACCCAAAAAAGAATTCATCATCCCCTTTCTCAATTATCTTTGCCTTCCAATGTTTTCTACTCTCATCAAAGGCACATCTTTCTGTAGAAGCTTACCTATGCTACATAATTACTCATCCCTCCCTTTTAGCGAAGGAACTGGCTGTGTTGGCTTCACATCCTACCTATTTCACCTTTGTGCTCTCACTTGCATTCTGCCCTCTCCTTCCTTACTGTGGACATCTTTCAGGCCCATAATACTAGCCTTTCTGTCTTCTCTTCATAACCAAATGCATGTCTCTTAAGGTTCCTCTACATTCACTAACTCTCGTTTTCCCTTTCTTCTCATTCACCCCTATTGCACTTTGACTTATGTCACATCTCCACCATATCTGATCTAGCTGAGATTACTAATAATCGCCTAACTATCCAATTCAGTGGGCACTTTTCAGTTCTTACTTTGCCTTTCTGCAGCATTTGACACTGTTAGAAGCTATCTTCTGCCTTACATCCTTCTTGTGATTCTGTCATACCACATTATCCTACTTTTTTCACTTCTCTTCTTGATTCTTTGCAGTCTCCTTGGTGACTTCCTTTTGCTCTCTTTGGCCCTAAATCTCAGTGTTCCTCAGGGTTCAATTTACAGTCCTCTTAGCACTCTTTAGTCTGTAATCTATATGAACCCCTTGTTCCAATCTAATTAAACTCATTTATTCCCTTGTGCTAACCTATGTCTTCCTTCTCTGCCCTTTGTAATATCCCCACTTTCCAGGTTTCTTCCCTACATTCACCACCAACCCACTCACAGATCTATAGTACTGGTGCTTTAAGACTCAACTGAAATGGCATTTTCCCTTCCTCCCTAGAACATTTTATCTCACCTTCTATAAGTACTTACCACAGTTCATCAAGAAATAGAATTATATATAACATTAATCCCCTGTGGACTGGCTCTATATCTTAGCTCATCCTTTCCTACATTGATCTGGGACAGCTGAAACTCAATAAATGGACTGAATAAAGAATATGTCCTAATATTACAGTGACACTGTACAGTCACTAGTACAGTCACTAGGAAAATGTCACTTAGTTAGCAAGTTCCAGAATTGCCTAGCATACTCCCAAATTAAGGACTGAGAAAATTAATTCCTATCCTGTTCAAAACGCTGTACTTAACGAAGCATCTCAGTGAGTGATGGATATGGCACAATTCCACTGAGAAGCAGATATCTTTTACACAGTTCTTAATAACTGGATATTAAAATATTGGAACACATCACATTTATAAATATGCAAATTAGAGTGGTTATCTTTTCTTCAGTTACTTTAACCATTTAATGTACATGAATACTATTTCACATGGTTTTATAATGTTTTAAACATTTATAATGTATGACTTCACAGTTTTCTGATTACCTTGGCAAATCTCACTCTAAAGTAAACATTAATGATTATCAGTTACATTTTAATAGAGCATTATATTAACATGTGAGAGGATTAGGGCTCTTTAGACTTATTAGTAATATTCCTCATATAATTTCTTTAACAGTTTTAAAATTTATTATGCCATTATTGGCCCTGTTTCCTTGAGTATCACCTGGGCTTACAACTACCAAAATCACTACATTTAATTAACTAGAAATAATTGCAACAAAAGCTACCATTTATTGAGCACTATGCCAGTCACTTTACATTGAAACTGAGACTTAAATAAGTAAAGTGACTTTTTTAAGGACATAATCTAGAAGTACTAGATCTAGATTTCTAAAAATAAAAATGTCTGATTCCAGAACCAGTCTTTTAACCACCCTTATTTAGCTTCTAAATCTTTTTACTTTCAGCAAGACATATTATTTGAGTAGGTGATACCACTTTCATTTTATTTCCCCGTTTTTATATTTAACATCTGTAAGGTCATGTACTTTGCTCTAGGAAAAAAAAAGTTCCTAAATAGAGAAATTATTAAACATATTATGATATGTAGTATGTTTACTGCATTTCCATAATCTTATTTGAGAAACATTAGTTTAAAAGAAAATGAGCCTAGAGGTAAACACTGTGCTTGCCTTCATCACAAAACATAACAATTATAACTAAATGACAGAACTACCAACTGAAGTCTAGATGAACAGAAGTCCTACAACTAAGGATATGCAGAAGAAGCCACCTTGAGACTTCTAGGAGGGGCAGAGATGTGGACTGGGCTAGTCTCACACCCATGTGTGGTAGTTAAAAATTGGGAGGGATATCGTAGCCATGGAAGTCCCACCTGAGGAGTGAGGGATCCTAGTCCAACACCAGACACCCCAGCCAAGGGTTGCTGTGCTGGGAAAAGAAGTTGACACAACTTCTGGCTATGAAAACCAGCAGAGATTGTGGCTGAGGGCTGCTGGAGTCCCAGGTGTTCCTCCTTTTTTTTTTTTTTTTTGAGGGCAGCATCACTGGCCCTCATATGTGGAACCCGAACCGGGGCCGCTGGCATCCCAAGCCAGCACTAACCATCGCACCACTCAGCCGGCCCCCAGGTGTTCCTCTTAAAGGGCCCACATGTGGACTTACTCACTGATGGACTCACTCACTCTGAGTTTTAGCATTGGGGCAGTAGCTCAAAAGATGCTAGGGACATATGGAGAGAAACTAAATTGTCTGGCATCAGTGTGAGGGCTGGAGGGACATCTTTCTCTCAGACAGAAGTACTGGAAGAAACCATTGTTCTTTGGTTGAGTTTTCCCATGACCCAACCAGTGAGTGCAGGCAGGCACTATATCTGAGTATCCATCAACCTGGCTAATATGGGTTGCCCCACCAAACATGCAGGCATACCCAAGCCACTTCCAGTGGTTTTCTCATACAAATGGCCTCTCTTGGCTCATGCTGTGGATTTTCCTAAAATCTCTCAAAGATTTACAAACCCACCCAAAACAGAATCTGACCTTGGTATGCCCTGCACCTATTGCTGAGCCATGTGAAGCCCAGTACTGGCAGCATCCAACCTCAGTTCACAGCTTAGCCTCTCCTAGGCACCACCAAGCCCAGTGCAAGAGGCAGCCATCTGTGGATTGCTTTGTGGCTCATGCCAGGTGGTCCTAGGCAGGGCACAGGCAGAGGCTGAACTTGGCCTACTACAGAGCCATTCTCAGGAAGGCCCCAATGCCAGCATACCTGTAGCCAGGTTTGGACCAAGCCGGAGCACCTCTGAGGACAACACATTCAAAGGGCAGTCTGGAAAGACACAGCCATGCTACAGCATATCATACTCTATAAGATCAACCCCTGAACATCAGCTCCTCCACTATAGTCAAGGCCAGTCCTCACAACTAATCAGTGAGGGAGGGTCAATCTCCCTCACTGACAGGCAAACAGCAACCAAGGGTAAAGTACAACAGGAGGCAGACACAACCTGCACAAGGGACACACCTGGAACACCTGGCTCAGGTAACACAGGAAGTCTGTGCCATTGGGCCAAACAGGACACCTAATACATAAGGCCAATCTACTAAGACCAGGAACATAGCAGCTCTACCTTATACACAGAAACAAACACAGGGAGGCAGCCAAAATGGGGATACAAAATGGGGATACAAATGAGGATATGAAGAAACATGTCCCAAATGAAAGAACAAAACAAACCTACAGAAAAAGAACTAAACAAAATGAAGACAAAAAATCTACCAGATGTAGAGTTCAAAGCACTGGCTATAGGGCCGGCTGAGTGGCATCTTGGTTAAGCGCTGGCTTGGGACGCCAGTGACCCCGGTTCGGGTCCCATATATGAGGGCCAGTGACACTGCCCTCAAAAAAAATAAATAAATAAACAAATAAAACTCTGGCTATAAGGGTGCTCAATGATCTCAAGGAGAACTTCAACAAGGAGAGAAAACATACAAATGGTGGTAGAAAACATAAAAAAGAATCAGTCAGAAACAAAGAACACAATAACTGAAGTAAAGAGTACATTGGAGGGGATCAACAGTATATGATGAAGCATAGGATCAAATCAGCAATTTAGAATATAAAGTAGCAGAAAATACCCAAAGAAAAAAGAATTTAAAAAAAATGAGGATAGATTGAGATGCCCTTGGGATAACATCAAGCATACCAACATTTGCATCATAGGGGCATCAGAAGAAGAGAGAGAGCAAAAAATTGAAAACCTGTTTGGAGAAATAATGATGGAAAACTTTCCTAACCTGGCAAGGGAAATAGACATATAGGCCAAAGATGAACCCAAAGAGGCTCACACCAAAGTTTAAACATAAACAGAGAATCTTAAAAGCATCAAGAGAAAAACAGTTAACTAAAATGGAGCTCCCATAAGACTGTCAGTTGATTTCTCAAGAAAAGTGTTGCTGGCCAGAATGGATTGGCATGAAATATACAGTGATGAAAAGCAAGGACCTGCAATGAAGATTACTCTACCCAGCAAGGCTATCATTTAGAATCAAAGGACAGTAAAGAGCTTCCCAGACAGGTAAAAGCTAAAGGACTTCATCACCACCAAACCTGTATTACAAGGAATGTTAGAGGAAATTCTTAAAGACAAAGAAAAAAAATTAAAAGTATGAATACTAAAATGGAAATAACTACACATGTATCAATAATTACTTTAAATGTAAATGGACTGAATGCTCCAATCAAAAGAGATAGGGTGGCTGAATGGATACAAGAAAACAAGACCCATAAATATGCTGCCACAGATCAAAACACACACAAATCGAAAGTAAATGGATGGAATAAGATATTTCATAAAATAAAATTTAAAAAAACAACAAAAAACAACCTAGGTGGTAATACTAATACTAACAAAGTAAACTTTAAAACAAAGGCTATAAAAGACATAAAGAAGGACACAGTATTCCCACTTCTGGGAAACAAAAGCACTACTTTGAAGGGTTATGGGAATCCATATGTTCACTGCAGCATTATTTACAATATCCAACATATGGAGGCAACCTGAATGTCCTTCAGTGGATGAATGGATAAAAAAAAAAAAAGTGGTACATATATACAATGGAATATTAGCCATAAAAATGAATGAAATTTACAACAACGTGGATGGTCCTAGAGGGTATTGTGCTGAGTGGAGTAAGTCAGACAGAGAGAAAGACAAATGCAGTACGATTTCAATTAAATGGGGATTCTAAAGAACAAGATAAACAAACAAAACAGAAACAATCTCATAGATACAGAGAGAACATTTTGAGGGTTGCCAGATGCTAGTGGGTGGGTAAAAGGAGGGAAGAGATTAAAAAGTCAAAAATGGTAGTTACAAAAGAGTCAGGGGGGTGTAAGGTATACCATAAGGTACATAGTCAACAATATTGCAATAACTATGTATGGTGTCAGATAAGTATGAGACTTATTGGATGATCACTTTTTAAGTTTTATAAATGTCTAATAACGATGTTTAGGTTGTACACATGAAACTAATATAATATTGTATGCAACTCTAATTGGAAAATTAAAAATATGTAAAAAAAAAATAAAAGAAAATGAGCCTGAGGTGTGACTTCATTTTAAGTGTTCCTAATATATATTTTATTTTATTGGTTATTATATGTTCCAGGTGTACAAAACAATGCAATACTTAAACTTTTTATCCCTCACAAAGTGACAACCGCCCTCCCCAAATCCACCACCCGACTCCCCCCACCCATAATCATACATATCTATTTCAATTTCATTGACTCCACTCCCCACACTGTAATCCACATCCTGTGAATATATATATATTTATATACAAAATATGTATATTTATATAAAAATTATAGTTGACATACAATATTATTTAACGTCAGCTTCAGGTGTACAGTGCAATGGTCAAGCCTCTACACCATCCATGTAATGCTCTCCCTAAACAGACAAATGCCCATTTGACATCCTACAAAATATTTACAACATTATTAATTATATTCCCCGAGCTGTCTTTCATATCCCTGTGGCAATATTGTAGTTACCAATTTATGCTGACTAATCCCTTCCCCTTCTCCCTCATCCCTACCCACCTCCCATCTAACAACCATCAGTTTTTCCTCTATATCTCTGAGACTATTTCTGTTTACTTTGCTCATTTATTCAGTTCTTTACATTCCACATATAAGTGAAATCATATGGTATTTGTCTTTCTCTGACTGACTTATTTCACTTAACATAATGTCCTCTAGGCCATCCATATCATTGCAAGTACTAAGATTTCATTTTTCTTCACAGCTGTATAAATACCACAGCTTCTTAATCCAGTTGTCTGCCAATGGGCATTTCGGTTGTTTCCAAGTCTTGGCTATTGTAAATAACGCTGCAATGAACATAGGAGAACATATATTCTTTTGAATTAGCATTTTAGGTTTCTCTGGATAGATACCTAAGAGTGGGATTGCTGGGTCATAAGGTAGTTCCATTTCCAGGTTTTTTTTTGTTTTTGCTTTTGTTTTGAAGGAAGCGTCACTGGCCCTCATATGTGGGACTGAACCGGGGCTGCTGGCTTCCCAAGCCAGCGCTTAACCACCGCGCCACTTCTCCGGCCCCCATTTCCAGTTTTTTGAGATACCTCCATACTGATTTCCATAGTGGCTGCAACAATCTGCAGTCCACCAACAGTGCACCATGGTTCCCTTTTCTCCACAGCCTCGCCAGCACTAGTTGTTTGTTGATTTGTTGATGATAGACATTCTGACTGGAGTGAGGTGGTATCTCATTGTGGTTTTTATTTGCATTTCTCTAATGATTAGTGAGGTTGAACATTTTTTCATATGCCTGTTGACCATCTATCTGTATGACCTCTTTAGAGAAATGTCTCTTCCTACCCTCTGCCCATTTTTTAATTGTGTTGTTTGTTTTTTTTGGTGTTGAGTTGAATGAGGGTTTTATAAATTTTGGATATTAACAAACCCCTTATCAGATATATCATTTGCAAATATCTTCTCCCATTCAGTAGGCTGCCTTTTTGTTTTATTGATGATTTCCTTTGCTGTGAAAAAACTTTTAAATTTGATGTAACCCCATATGCTTATTTTTCCTTTTATTTCCCTTGTGTGAGGGGATATATCAGTAAAAATATTACTCAGGGTAATGTCTACAAATTTACTCCCTATGTTTCCTTCTAGCAGTTTTATGGTTTCAGGTCTTACATGTAAGTCTTTAATCCATTTTGAATTTGTTCTCATATATGACGTAAGTAGGTGGTCCATTTTCATTTTTTTGCATGAATCAGTCCAATTTTCCCAGCACCATTTATTAAATAGACTATCTTTACTCCAGTGTAACTTCTTGCTTTCATTGTCATAGATTAAATGAGCATATATGGATGGATTTATTTCTGGGCTCTCTATTCTGTTCCATTTATCTATGTGTCTGTTTTTATGCCAGTACCATGCTGTTTTGATTACTATAGCCTTGTAGTATGATTTTATGTCAGGTAGCATGATACCTGCCACTTTGTTTTTATTTCTCAAGATTTGTGTGGCTATTGGGGGTCCTTTATGGTGCCATATGAATTTTAGGATTATATGTTATATTTCAGAAAAAAAACGTCCTTGGTGGTTTGATAGGGATTGTGTTGAATCTATTGCCTTAGGTAGTATTGATATTTCAACTATATTAATTCTTCCTATCCAAGAACATGGTATGTATTTCTATTTATTTTTATCTACTTTGATTTCTCTCTTCAGTGTCTTATAATTTTCTGAGTACAGGTCTTTTACTTCTTTGGTGATATTTATTGCTAGGTGTTGAATTGTTTTTGAAGCAATTGTAAATGGGTTTGATTTCATGATTTCTTCTTCTGAAAGTTCATTATTGGTATAAAATGCAACTGATTTCTCAATGTGAATTTTGCATCCTGCTACTTTACTAAATTCATTTATCATTTCTAACAATTTTTGGGTGGAGTCTTTGGGATCCTCTGTATATAGAACCCTGTTTCCCTGAAAATCAGACCTAGCTGGAAAACAAGCACTCGCATGATTTCAGGTGCCAAAATATGGCAGCTTGGCACGCTGAATATTTTAAACTGAAGGAATTTGTGGAAAAGGCCCCCTTCTCCCTGAAACAGGTCATAACACCCTCATGTGAGGGGTTTGTGCCCTCCATATCCTGGAGGAATCAAGCTATGGCTTCTTCTCTGTCTAGGTCTTATTTTCAGGGAAACATGGTATCATGTCATCTGCATATAATGACAGTTTGTCCACCATCTTTCCAATTTGGATGACTTTTATTTCATTTTCTTGTCTGATTACTGTGACTAGAATTTCCAGAACTATGCTGAATAGAAGTGATGTAAGTGGGCAGCCTTGCCTTGCTCCTGATCTTAAAGGCAAAGGTTCTTGCCTTTCCCCATTGAGTACAATGTTAGCTGTGGGTTTATCATATATGGCCTTTATTATGTTGAGATATGATCCCTCTATTCCCACTTTGCTAAGAGTTTTTATCCTAAATGGCTCCTGGATTTTGTCAAATGCTTTTTCTGCATCTATTGATATGATCATATGATTTTTATTTTCATTTTTGTTAATGTGATGTATTACATTAATTGATTTATGGATATTGGACCAACCTTGTATACCAGGAATGAATCCCTACTTGATCGTGGTGTATGATCTTTTCAATGTGTTGCTGAATCCGGTTTGCTAGTTCAGTAATACCTTGGATTGCGAGCATAATTTGTTCCGGAAACAAACTACTCATACTGCAAGATATCGCTCATTTACCAAGTTAAAATGTATTAGAAATGTTCCCTCATCTTGCAGAACAGTCGCAAACCACGTTACTTGCAATCCAAGGTTTTACTGTATTTTGTTGAGGATATTTGCATGTATATTCATTAGGGATATTGGCCTGTAGTTTTCTTTTTTTGTAATATTTTTGTCTGATTTGGGGATCTGAGCAATAGTTGCCTCATAAAATGTGATTCGGAGCCTTCCCTCTATCTGTATTTTTGGGACTAGCCTGAGGAGAATAGGTATTCTTTTTTTGAATGTTTTCTAAAATTCAACTGTAAAGCCATCTGGTCCAGAACCTTTGTTTGTTGGAAGCTTGTTGATTACTGATTCAATTTCTTTGGTAGTAATCAGTCTGTTCAGAGTTTCTGTTTCTTCTTGGTTCAGACTTGGAAGATTGTATGCTTCTAGACATTTATCCAATTTCTTCCAGGTTGTCTAATTTGTTGGCATATAGTTGCTCATAGTATTTTCTTAAAATTTTCTGTATTTCTGTGATATCCTCTTTCGTTTCTGATTTTATTAATTTGAGTCCTCTCTCTCTTGTTCTTGGTGAATCGGGCTAAGGGTTTGTCGATTTTGTTTACCTTTTCAAAGACAACAGCTCTTGGTTTCATTGATCTTTCATTGATCTTCATTGATTTTTTTTTTTATCTCCATTTCATTTATTTCTGCACTGGTCTTTATTATTTCCTTGCTTGTACTCCCTTTGGGCTTGTTTTGCTGTTCCTTTTTCCATTTCCCTCAGGTATAAAGATAGCCCATTGATCTGAGATTCTTTTTTGTTTCTTTAGATAGGCATGCATTGCTATGAATTTTCCTCTCAGGCCTGCTTTCGCTGCATCCCATAGATTTTGGGTTGTTATGTTTTCATTTTCGTTTGTCTCGAGGTGTGTTTTGATTTCTTCCTTGATCTCATTGTTGACCCACTCGCTATTTAGTGACATGTTATTCAGCCTCCATGTATTTGTGTGCTTTCCGGATTTCTTCATATAGTTGATTCCTAGTTTCATAGCATTGTGGTCGGAGAAGACACTTGATATGATTTCAACCTTAACTTTATTGAGACTTGTTTTGTGGCCTAACATGTGGACTATCTTGGAAAATGTGCCATGTGCACTTCAGAAGAATGTATATTCTGTGGCTTTGGGATGAAATGCTCTGAACATATCGATTAAATCCAACTGGCATAAAGTGTCATGTAAGGCCACTGTTTGTGTGTTGATTTTCTGTCTGGAGGATCTGTCCATTGGTGACAATGGGGTGTTGAAGTCCCCTACTTCTGTAATGCCACCATTCATCTCTGACTTTATGTCAGTCATAAACTGTTTTATATAATATATTTAGGAGCTCCTATGTTAGGTGCATAAATGTTTACTAGGATTATGTCCTCTTGTTGGATCGATCCCTTTATTATTATGTAGTGCCATTCTTTGTCTTTGATTGTAGCCTTCATTTAAAAATCTATTTTGTCTGACATAAGCCTTGCTACTCCAGCTTTTTTCTCATTTCCATTTGTGTGAATATCTTATTCCATCCATTTACTTTCAGTCTGTGTGTGTCTTTTGATCTGAGATGAGTCGCTTGTAAACAGCATAAGCATGGGTCCTGTTTTCATATCCACTCAGCCACTCTATGTCTTTTGATTGGAACATTTAGCTCATTTGCATTTAAAGTGATTATTGATAGGTGCATGTTTATTGCTATTTTATTATTCGTATTTCTGGTCTTCCTTGGTTAGCTTGTTTTCTCCTTTCTTCTGTTTAAAACAGCCCTTTTATCATTTCCCGCAATGCTGGCTTGGTGGTCATGAATTCCTTTAGCTTTTCTTTTCTGAGAAGCTCTTTATCTCTCTTTCAATTGTAAGTGATAGCCCTGCTGGGTAGAGCAATCTTGGTTATAGGACTTTATTGTGCATCACTTTGAATATCTCCTGCCACTCCCTTCTGGCCGGCAGAGTTTCTGTAGACAAGTCAGCTGTTAGTCTTATATAGGAGTTGCTTTGTGTGTAACCTGCTGTCTTTCTCTTGCTGCTTTTAGGATTCTGTCTTTGTTTCTAACCTTTGCCATTTTAACTATGATGTGTCTTGGTGTGGGCCTGTTTGGGTTCAGCTTGTTTGGAACTCTCTGCACTTCCTGGCTTCTATGTCATTTTCTTCACCCGGGTAGGGAACTTTTCAGTCATTATTTCTTCAAATACATTCTCGATCTCTTGCTCCTTCTCTTCTCCTTCTGGTATTCCTATGAATCAATGGTTGTTTTTCTTCATTTTGTCCCACAGGTCTCTTAAACGATTTTCATAGTTTTTTATTCTTTTATTTGTTTTTGTTGCTCCAATTGGATGATTTCTGCTATTTTGTCTTCTAAATCGCTGATCTGATCCTCTGCTTCATGTAATCTACCAGTGAGTCCTTCGAGTGTATTCTTCATTTCAGTTATTGTACTCTTTAGTTCTAACTGATTGCTTTTTATGATTTCTCTATTCTTCTTCATGTCCTCACTGAGTTCCTTCAACATTCTTATCGTCAGTGACCTAAACTCTGTCTCTGAAAGTTTGGAAACCTTTGTTTCATTTAGTTCCATTTCTAGAGGTTTCTCCTGATCGTTTACTTGGGACATGTTTCTTTGTTTCTTTATTCTGGCTGTCGCTGTGTGATTGCTTTGAATGTATTATGTAGATAACCTATGTCTCTTAGTCATTGCTGGGTGGTCTTGTAGTATGTGTCCTTTATATTCGGATTGCTCAGTCTCCCTATTTTCTTGTTCCATGTGATCCAGAGGTGTAGCTGTTGAAATTGATCTTTAATTGCTCTTGGCTTGTCAGAAGGTGGGCTTGACCCTTCAACTGATTAGCTGGGAGAATTAGCTCTGTCCACAGTTTATGAGAAGCTGTGTTAAGGTTGATCCCCTCAGAGGAGGCTTGGCCACTGTGGGCTCTTGTGCCTGTGGAAAATTTCCTTTGAGAGTGCCACTTGTAGGTTCAACTAGGTAGTATTCTGGTTTTGCCCAACACTGGCCTCTGCATGTATTGTTCTGGTTTCTCTTGGGTGGAGCTCCTACTCAGAGCCATTTCAGCCCTGTGCGTTACTGGCCCTTAGCTACCTGGTAGGTGCTTCAAGGCTCTATGCAGCTGGCTGCTGCCTGTGCTGGTCCTGGGGTCCTGTAGGAATGGTCTCTCTGTGAAGTGAAGCTGGTGACCCCCTATATTGGTCCTGAGGCAGTTTAGGAAAAGGCAAAGGGCCCCCTATGCCTTTTGCCACCTGTCAGATGCTCGTAAGGCCCAATTATTGAAAGAATCTCTTTAGGAGCACGTGTCTGGCTATTTGACCTGGTGTTGAGGGTGCCCCAGCAATGTGGCACTAGCTTGGCAGGATGGAGTTCAAGTGAGCTATGAGACATGATTGGTGGTTTTTAACATGTTAATGCAGATTCAGGTCTTATGCCAATACCTGGCCTGTGCCCCCCTTGTATAGAGTGTCATGGGCACTCACAGTCACAAATTCACGAAAGCTGCTCCTGAGTGGCTGTTGTACAGGTTTGTGGTCACTGCACACCATCAAGATGACCCCAAGGCTCTGTGGGCCACCTTCTGTTGTAAAAAAACCTTTTTCACAGCATGTGGGTTGGGGCCAGTCTCCCTGGCACCCCGATTGCCCCTTACAATGCAGCTGTAGGTGGTCAAGGTGGTGTTACAGGAGTGTAAAGGCTGTGGTCAATGGTTTCTACGAATTCTATGCAATCGGCTCCTGGACCAGTGCTAGGTCCACATCTACTTCATGAAACAAAAACAAGGCAAGGAAACATAACAACACTAAGAAACAAATACACCCCCACAAAAACAATAAACAATGATCAGACAGGAGAAACTAAAATATATAAAAGAGACAAAACCACAAACACAAAAACAGGAGAACAAGACACAAAAACAATGACCAAAGCAGTAACCAAATGAAGAAGCCTGAGAAACTACAAAAGAAAACAGATGAAAGAAAAGAAGAAAAAGGAAGAAAAAAGTGGAAGAGAAAGAAAAGAAAAAAAGAATATTTAAAAAAGGAAAAAAGTGGGGGAAAAGGAAAACAAAGTAAAAAGAGGAAAAAAGTCAAAGCTCTCCACCCGCTTTAATCTCTATTTCTCAGCAATAGAGAATCTCCGGGCAACTCAGCTCCAGCTGTGTTGAGGGGAAAGGCCAATTCATCATGCACTGGCCACCCTCTGAGACTCGCAGTGAGCTTCCCTCAATTAGCTGCTGTGTGCTCACCACCAAATATCCTCACAGGTTACTGCGGGCTGTTCACCGCTGCAAAAGTCTCTGTGGCCTGCAGACATGGGGGCCAGGCATCAAGGGCTCAGGGTGCCCCAGAAACACAGCTCTAGGTGGGCAGGACAGGCCCCCACGTCACCACATCATGGAGAGTGGTCAGTGGTTCCCATCAAGTCAGAGGAGTGTGCACTTATACTGGCAACCAGTCTGCACAATCGAGCCAGGAATGCCCCAGCGAGATCACGCAGGCACACAGCTCCTGGCCCAGCACTCCCAGGAAAACTCCCAGTCTCAGCCTGTCCCAATCAACTGCTTGCAGATCAGTCTGAGGAGCCTGACAGCCAATCGCCACCCTGGCAATTCTGCACATGCAGTGCAGAAAATGGTGACTAAAGTTTGCTGGTGTACCCGCATCTCAATGAGCAGCCTGTTAGAACCAGAGCGCACCTGCCAGGTGCTACCCTGGCTACACAGCACAAGCAGTGTGGAGAGCAGGGGCCGAAGGCAGCATTCATGTGCACACATGCACGCTTGCACCAATTCCACCAGGCCAATGCGGTCCCGGACCTGACTTTCTGGGGTCAGCCCTAAAAAAATGGTACTCATGTGCAAGTTTCACACAGGGAGAACAATGGTCCCAAAACCTCCAGCTCCCACACCATAGGCACTCAGTTCAGTCCTTCCCCACAGGCTCCTGTGCCTCTGCCCACACAGCCTCTCCATACACCAGGGACGGGTTGAGTGTTCACCAGTGAGTGAGTTCATGTGCAGGCTCCACAGGAGGGCAACTGGTTCTCTAGCGGCATTCCACCTCACTGAGTTGAGCAAAGAGAGTCCTCACTAATTTCTACTGCCAGGTCTTGTGGAACTCCTTTTCCGGACAAAGTAACTCTGGACTGGTGAGCTCCGTATGGGGCTGGAGGGTCCCTCCCCCAACCAGAGAGGCCTCTCACCATGGGGTTCGCCCTCTCTCTGTGGGCCTGGAGTCAGCCTGCCTCATGTCTAAGTGACCTGTTCTTTAAATCCTTCATTTAGAGGTTCTGTTCATCTAGTGTTCAGGGGACTTCTGAGGTTGAATGTTGTGTAAATTATTTATAATTTTGGTGTGATCCTGGGAGGCAGTTGGCACAGCATCCATCTATTTCACCATCTTATCGGAGGTCACAATATATATTTTAAACAATCCATTCTTAACTCTTGACTGGAGTCAAGTTCTCTGACCTCTTTTGGAACATCAGAGTTTTGTTTGCTCACCTGCAGTCTTCCAAAATTTCAAATCTTCATGATTCCTTATGAATATCCAAGCTAGACTAATGAACTGATATTAAATTTCCTTACAGTTCTAAATAAGTAATATTTGAGAGCTAAGAGACAAATGCATAGAAATTCTTTTTACTGATTTCAGGCTTCATTCCTCTTATAGCATTTGCCCTAACTTTTCTATCCCCAGATAACTCTCCTTGACAACCAACATAGAAAAAAATAATCAGATCTTATGAGATCTGTTTTCTACCTGTCATCTGTCAGTATTGTATAATTGGACCCGAGCAACATGCAAACCTGAGTCTTCCTAGCTCTTATTTGGAATATAAGTAAGTAACACCTTTTAATATTTGTCTTTAACAATTTTCACTAACTTCTCACTTAGTAGCCCAGTCTTCCTGATGTATTCTGTAGAAATCTCTGCTCCTTTCCTGGTATATAAACACCTCTTCTATTATAAACACCTTTACATCAAAATTTATTGGAAAACTCTCTTTGAGGATATATGTAACTCCAAAGAGATGGTTCTAGTCCATTTTGAATGAACAAACTTTGGGAATCTAATGAAAGCTCTGGACATCCCTCCACCTACAGAATCAAATTTCATTTAAGTTCAAGGAGTTTATAAGCCAATGAGTTTCACCCATGAACTCTTGTGGACAAAATTCTAATTAAAAGCATCATTATTAAAATTCTTTATTTTCATCATCATTAGAATTATCACAATTGTATTAAGGCAATTGAAATCTTAATACAAACAATTAGCAATGTTTATTTTAGGGTCTTACATCATAGGTTCATACCTGTATTTACTCTGAATATTTTGAAGACTGCTTCCATAAGTTTTCAATACCACTTGCGTTTTCAACTAAAGTTGTTTTTTGTATTATTGGTTCCTTTAAAGGTAGTGTATATTATACCAAAATTCAAGGGTTTGTAATATTATGTTAATCTAGATATTCGATATCTCTAAGCTACAATAGTCCCATCTGCTAGATGTGATTAGGATCTACTTCATTGTTCATTTAATGGATGAGAATTAGATGGAAATGTCAGCTCCCTAGTAGCAGAAATGTTAATTGCCAGTCCTTAGCACTTGTCCAGAACAGTGCCTGGCACATAGTAGGTGTTCAGTGAATATTTATTGAATGACTCAATAAACTACACAAAATTCTTAGCAAATGGCATGTTCTTAGTAATTATTTTTTTTAATCACAATGGTTACAATAATGTTTTAAAAATGAAATCATCACCAAGCAAGTTAAGAATCCTTTGAAACATGCCTTTTAGCTGCATGCCACTTGCAGCACGTATTTCACCTATTGTAAATTCCCTTTATTACTTTATATTTGTTGTCACTTTCTCAATGATGCCTTTCTTGACAGACCTAACTAAGTTTCCTTGCTCCTGTTAGCAGGAATTCTCTACTGTTTCACACAGTCTCAGTTTCTTCACAATCTGAAATTACTTTATGTGTTTAACTTGCTCATCATCTCTTTCTCCTGCTAGAGAGTAAGTTTTATGAGACTAAGAACTTGGTCTTGTTCACTTGTCATAATCAAAAGTCTTCTGAAGTGCCAGGCACATAGCAAGCACTCAACAAACATTTATCAAAGAACAAATAAAATAAATGATATGTAACTCTTATTTCTCTAGAAGGATGTGTTAAGGTTTTCCTCATACCTGCTAAAACATGTAGATCTTAGTCTCACAGAACATGGCACTCTGCTTCCTCTCTAGAGGGTCCAGCTTTAGTCATTTCATTCTTGTGGAAACAATGCTAAGAGCTATTATTCAGATCCTGTTCTCCTCTGTCTGCCATACTTTAAATATTGCTTATGTTCCTCATAGAAAACACTATTGGTTGATGACCCAGCAGCCGTTTTCTCCTTTATCCTTCCTAACAGAACCCAAGTTCTGTTCAGGTGTCCACACATTCACACAGCCATTGCTTCAGGGGAAATCAGGCCAGCACCAACCCCATTCCAATCATATGGTCTCATTCCCTTTTTTGGTGATTGGTTTTAGTATAGACATGTGATTCAGTGTTAGCCAGTGAAATGTGAGGGGCATTTCTTGAAATTTTCATGAACTGATAACAACATAAACCTACCATGATATATGAAGCTTCAGAGAACCCAAGAGAGAACTAGCATGTGAAAGTATAAGAAAGCAAGAGTAAGAGAAAGAGTGAACAAATACAGGAGACAGAATAAGAAATGAATGAGAGCATAAGAGAGAAGCTAGAAGAGAGACTATGAGAGAGAGAAAAATGAGCTTGAGAATAAAATAGAGAAAAACGTGTACATAAACACCAGTTAACTGAAAAGACTTAACTCTGTACTATTTTCCAAGAGGGTGAACAAATAATAAAAACTTACTCTCCTATTGAGCTGACAACAAGCTTCCTGCAGAAGCAGTACATTCAAAATTGATTTTTCTACCTGCTGCGTACTATTAAATGACTATGTAATAAACTTTTATTCAATGTTTTAGATTATCATAGAGACCCTAACTATGTCTTCAGTTTATTTATTGATAGAATTTACTAACAAACTATGTCTTAAATATTCAGAATTCTGGAGTTTCTATAGAAATGTTATTTTTTCTTTTTTTTAAATTGTTAATTCTTAGCATCTATTTGAATAACATTGTATACTGCCTGTGAAGAATGCCAAGGAATGGCCACAGGTGTCTGGCACATTCTGACTATGGCCAGGAGACCCATATCATTAGGATAATAAACATGAGTCATCCTGCTTGGCTATGTGTTTGAAATCAAAACAAGAGGCAAAACCAACATCAGTGCAGTTAATTTAAGGCACTTTCTCTCTATTTATTATAGCTAATTGCAAGTCTGGTTTACAATTAGCAATTGCCCAAAGGATAAAAATGCCCATGTCATTTGACATAACAGAGTGTCCATGCCACTGTCCCTGGATTTAATATTTCCAGGAGTGGATTGTATTGCCTGTGATGTTACAGCTGGAAAGAGTCCTGCTGTAAAATAAGTATCAACAATATTTTGGCAATGCCAAAGCAATTTATGATTTTTATGACTGTCTATACGGCTGTCTAATATTAAAGCAATATAGCTAGAGGCTAACTAATGGATGTGAGTAGGATGTTCCATCCTGTAAGAGGGAGGTTGCCTGTTCCCTCACCGGCTCCTGACTGCAGCTATCATACTGATAGCATGTTGTTTCCAGTATTGCCACCTCATTAGAAAATTAGCTTTTAATTAACTTTGGAAGCTGTTGCATGGGTTTCAATAGGAGGCATACATTTGTACACATCTTGTTGCAGAATTAAACCACCCCTTCATGTTTCTAATGAGCTTCTCCTGCCTTACAGAAAAGCAGCTGCAGGCAGCAGCTCCATGGGTAGCAGTGGCCATACAGCTCCATCCTGCTCCCAATTATAAAGAGATGTCCTTTAGTGCCCTCATGAGCAGCCCCTTACACCAAGGCCACTTGAGACATTAAGCAGCAACAGAGAGAACCACAATCCCAGATGCTCCCCTTTCATGCTTCTGACCCCCAACCTGGCTTTAATGATACATAGTCTGGCAAGAATGTGCCTTACCTCATTTTTATATTTAAACATCTCTGCCTGAGCACAGTGGTGATAAACTTACAGACAAGATAAATAGCTAGATTATTACTCTTCTCCTTAGGGGAAAGTCATGCTGTCAATTAGGCTAATGGGGGTTCTGGGTTTAGCTTTGGCATAACCTAACACTAGAGAAGGCTTTCTACTCTGCATAGCTGCAAAGCCCAAAGATGAATATGAAAAGTAGCTATGACCCTAGGGTGGCCAGTCAGCAAAGAAAGAAGTCAAAAACCTGGTGATTAATCATCTGCCACAACAATGGGAAGGCAAGGAAGATGAGGCCCAGGAGACCAGATCTTTTAAGCTTGATTATAATTATACATTGCCTCTTTCATTTCCATTTGTTGGCTTAAAAAGAGATATGGTTGCTTTCTGTTTAAGAAATAAAGCTCCATCTTTCACTGAAAATAACTGTTCTTTAATCATAGTTTTTCAAAGCACTTGCTTTGACATCTCATTTGATATTATTACCAGCCTCTGAAGAACTTAGAGCAGGTGGTATTTTTTCATTTTGCAACTTTTGGAGCTGTGTGACACAGCAGAGTTTAGTAATTTCCCTGTGATCACACAGGCAGCTGGTGATGGCGCCAGGATGAGAATCCGAATAATTTAACTATATTTATTTATGGTTCTGGATTGCATCATACCTCACCCTCCAAGCACAGAAATTAAATTATGACCTGCTAGCAATCTTTTTTTTTTTGTAATTTTATCCATTACATTATTTGTTATACATAAGAGGCAAACCTAAAAAGTAACTCCTGGGGCTGGCCAAGTGGCACGGTGGTTAAACGCTGGCTTGGGAAGCCAGCGGCCCCGGTTCAGGTCCCACATATGAGGACCAGTGACACTGCCCTCAAAAAAATAAAAAATAAAAAAAAATAAAAAGTAACTCCTGGCACATACAGTCTGCTAAACAATGAAATAATTGATTTAATGCAAAATTGGAAAGTATAGTGTTAGCTCTGATTTATTTTACAGTTGGAGAAATGTAGGAATCACATTTTTTTTAGATACCAGCAGAAAAGGACAAAATGTGCAATATTGGGATTTTCCAGTCCACAAACAGGCTCTTTGCAGTATGGAAGTTGGTTTATAAGCAGGGTAATCACATAGTCTTCTGATTTGCCTGAGGAGATTGAAGTTTTCATCTGCTGTCTAGGCATTCTATTGATTTTAACATTTGTCTTGGACAAAAATAACCCAGTTGGATAGTATATTTCATGGCATTACAATTTTAAGTCAAAAGTTATTTTCTAGTTACATCGTCCCACTGAAGAACCAACTCTTCCACAGCTTAACTGTTGGATGTTTTTTTTAAAAAAATGCTTTATTAGTTGCATACTCCCAGTGCTTTACTGGGAGCAGATGATAGTGGTGATGAAGATGACAGCCATTCACTGAGCACTTGCTCTGTTACAGATGCCATGCTTTGTACTTTACCTGCATTACGATCACCTTTAATCATCCCCAAACACCCTGAGATAGTTACAATTAGTACCCACATTTTACATAGGAGGAAACTGAGGTTCATGGTTATCAAGAAGGCTGCTCAAGATCCAACTGCAGGTTAAGTGGCAAAGGCAGGATTTGAGTTCAAGTTTTTCTGGCTTTAAAGCCCAGATTCTGAATAACTATGACCTTTCAGAGGAGGCAAAGTCTCTGTACAGATCTGTTCACTAGTGTGTTTGACTGTTGCATATAGGGAAAGCCTGCAGCACTGTCTTAGGCTTTTCAGGCTGTTTTCACCAGCCTTAAGTATGTAATTGCTTCTCATGCTTTAGCAGAAACACGAGTTAGGTGAGATGCTTTGTTGAAATGCATGTCCTTGGACCCTTCCTCAAAGACTCTGATTAAGTAGAACCTGGGAATTTCCTGTTTTAATAAACTCCCTAGATAATTCTGATGTTACTGTTTTCTCAACCACACTATGAGAAACAGTGATCTATATACTTCTATTAGAAAATTTGGGTCTGAGATTACCAAGTAGGATGGGAGAGGTATGAATAGATCATCTATTTCATTGAAAATCCCTGAAATGAAGAACAATAATGGTGGCTGTTAGGCACCTGCTGTGCACCACTTTCACATGTTTTACTGCATTTAATCTTTACAACAACCCCGTTAGGGGTGTGTGTGTGTGTGTGTGTGTGTGTGTGTAAAAAGAAAATTGATACTAGGAGAAACAAAGCTTCTATTGCTAAGTTATACACATCTTGGTGGTGGTACAAACTTGGATAGTTAACACAATTCAGATACTTTACTTATATGGATTGACATACATCAACACTTTAATAATAGTTATATCTACTACATTTATGCTCTGACAATTTTTGTTTTTCTTCTTTGCACTTCTGTATTTTCCAAATTACTTTCAATGGGCGAGCATTATTTTTATGATCAGAAAACAGTAGCAATGTAAAAATACTCTTATTGTTGATTTGTGTTCTCATTGGTGGCTTTCTCAGCAGTAAATTCTGAAACAAGGATTTGAGCACAGGTTGTTTATTTGGGAGATATCCCCTGGAAGCACTGGTAGGGATTGGAGAATTGAAACAGGAAGACTGATGTTCACACAGGGTGTTCATGAACAGATTACCATTGTGGCCAACTGGGATCGCTCGAAAATTGCATACAGCACCTGCTGAGGTTTACCCCAACTGAGGGTTGAGAAAATGGAGGTATTAATACCCTAACTTCTATCCATCATCATTCCCCAGCGCTTCCAACCCACCATGACCATGATATGAGAATGCTTTTGTGGTCAGAGAAAACCCTTGGACAAAGAGATGCAGGTGTTTGCAATAAAAAGCCATCAGGGTTCAGGGGCACTGACAGAGTTGACTACATTATTGAAACAAAGAAAGTGAAGCCCTACTAACATAACTAACTAGTGTGTTATCTAGCCAGAGTTACAGTCTGATTTCTCAAGGATATTTCCCATGCTTACTGCTTCTTACAAGACCAGTGCTCTAACCCCTGAGCTATGGAGCCTACCGCTCATGCTTACTGCTTCTTGATCAGTCCATTTACCTATTTAAAAATATGTGAACCATATAAACTTAGACTTTGATTTATATCAAGATTATAGCCTGCATATAGGTTTATTTTTCTATAACTAAGATTTTTATTGTAACTGTCTTGTTGAAAAGTAGTACCTTTTTCAAGAAAGAATCAGTGTATATTCACTGTGTTGGCTTTCCAGTTTCAGTGTGCAGGACAAATTTACATTTGAATTTCCAGATTTCTGAGGACCGTGTGACAATGAAACAAGGGAGATTTGGAATGTTGAATGTGATGTTTCTTCCTCAAGAAAAGGGATGGGGGATTTCTGTTGTAATCACTGTCTTGGACTACCCAAAAGAGAGCTCAATCTTATTGATATAATGAACTGACAGATTGGATCTGGCAGTCCCCATCAGTCATAACCTAAATCAGCTGAAATGCTGCCATTGCTTTTTGGTTAGCAGCAGACCATCAGAGGAAATCATTTTTTTAAATTGTACCTCTTCTGGGGGAGTTGCGAAATTTGTGCTAAAAGCAGCTATCCCTGTTCTCTCAAAGAAAGGACCAAGGAATGAAAAAGAGGGCTAATAGATATTGGGTTACCATCACATCCCTAGATGTATTTCCTGTCCACACAAATGTATATAAATG
This sequence comes from Aselliscus stoliczkanus, assembly GCA_033961575.1. Lineage (NCBI taxonomy): Eukaryota > Metazoa > Chordata > Mammalia > Chiroptera > Hipposideridae > Aselliscus > Aselliscus stoliczkanus. The sequence continues at coordinate 39,436,181 of CM066731.1, forward strand.
TAAAGCTGTATGTCGAGAAGAAGAAACAACTCCATCTCTTCATTTTTACTAGAAATTCAAAAATAACTAAATATTGAGAACTACACATTTTGAAAACTTGTTTGATATGGAGAGATGAAGACAATACCAAAAGAATGTGATGTAGTTCTCCTCTAAAAACTTATCTTGAGCTTCACAGCAAGAAATGTTTTCTTCTCTTCATTCTGTATTTTGGCCAAAGGTATTACTGTAAGGGAAAATCTCTCTTTGTTAATGTCAGATACATCTTTTATTTGAGATCCGCTAGATCATTAATTAAAACTTTTTCTTATTGCAGTTCTTTGTTTTCTTCTAAATCTCTCAGTTGATCTGCTACATGGAACAGACATGGGTCCTAAATACTAGGTACTCAAGACAATACAAATAAAACTGATCATAAATATAAATACTATGTATTAATGCTTAAAATATAACAAATCATAGGTGTGCAGGGAAACTCCAGAGGTAGAAGGAAAGCAAAATGGAGATCAGGACTTCATATTTGTCCTTGAAGCCAGAGCTTCTGAGCTATCTCTCCCTGGGCCGATCATCACTGCTACTCTTGGTGGAACACCCAGTGATGTGTGTGTGTGTGTGTGTGTGTGTGTGTGTGTGTGTGTGTGTGTGTGTGTGTAAAGTTACTTCAATTTTTTGCCATGGAAGTCTTCTCACCCCACAGCAGACCTCCCACCACTCTCTACATAAGTGACCTCACCTCAATCTGACCAGTTATAACTTTTCCTCAAGCCTATAGCCAAAAGTATTCATTTACTATCTACCTCTTACTATTTGCAGTTCTCTAAAAAGTATTTTTGTTTTGCTGAATGTTGGATTTTTTGTTTGCTTATTTTTTTAATTAAGGGAGCTGTTTTCTCATAATTTTCATTTGAATAATTATCTTAAACAGAAAATCTAGAATTTCACATCTTATAACTCTATAAGTCAGGTGATGGTGCACTCTTTTCAGTGACTCTAGTATATATTTCACTCCCTCCCATTCCCTCTGCTGCTTCCTCTAATTAGCCCTCCTCTTCTCTCACTAGCTTCTTTATCTCCTTGCCTGCAAGTATCACCCTGCTCCAGCCCGTCCTTCACTATTTATTATTCACATAGTTGCAGGGTATTCCTTCTAAATGATCATTATATTCCTTTGTTCAAAAACTCTGGTAAAAAGAAAAGCATAGGAACATATTAGGAAGTAGCAAAACAGACCTTATGCAACTTCTGTGAACTTAGTTGAGGTACCATGGAGACCTGGGACACGATAATGATGAGTTGAGGAAAGGTGCTGGATTAGGGTAAATAGGACAGCAGAGGCTAACAGTTAAAGTAAGACTCAGTGTCCAAAACCATGTTAAGGAGTCATGATGTAGAGACATCAACTATGTGATTCCAAGAAGATGTGGTAGAGCCCATTTAGCTGGATGGAGACATGTGTGGGTAGATAATTATCTAGCAGCTTCATGCAGTGACATCAGGGCATTGGATACCAGTTTATTGTTATTACTAGTTAGAACTCTTGGTTGAAAATGACAAAAACTTAAGAGTCACTCGGGCAAAAGACCCATTTGTTTCCTCAAAAAACTGGGGAATGGTTAAGGGTATGGTTAAATCTCCAGGAAAAATTGGAGCCTTGAAATCTAATCCCACCACTTTTCTCTTTTCTTTTCTCTCTCCTCCTTCTCCTTTGCCTTCTCCTCTTAATCTCTCTGTCTCTCTGACTCTCTCTCTCTCTCTCTCTCTCTCTCTCTCTCTCTCTCTCTCTCTCTCTCTCTCATCTTTCTCTCTCCTGCTTTTCAGAGCATCTGTCTTAGTTTCCTAGACTGCTTCAATTTACATCTAAAACTGTTTGATTATCAACAATTTATTCTCTGTATTTCACAAATGTACACAAAAAGGACTTATATCTCTTTTCTCTATTGTATTTCAAAAAGTCCAAGATATGGATTCTGATGGTTCTGACCTCACATCTAGTTGGAAATTAAATAGTATGGGAAAGGGATGAAAGAATAATATGAGTGATAATTTCCACTAAGGTATGTGGTTACAGTTGGGGGAGGAGCAGCTCCCTAAAAATAGGAGTGCTGGTTCTGCAAGAAAGAGAGCCAGGTTTCCAAACTACAGGGATGTTGTTCTATTGAGAGGAAGATAAGAAAGAAACAAACATAGGTGATACTAAATTCATTTAATGGGAACAGGTGGAATAGTTGTGGTTCCCAGAGCATGAGAGCTTTGATACGGTTTCTAGGACACTGAAGCCTCCATGGATGGCAATGAGGAAAACATAGATGATAAAACAGCAGAGTCATGTCTACACTGTGGCATGTATACTCAGGTCTAGGAGGCCAACTTAATGCCAAGCCCTTTAGGTAGCAACTGGTACAATCTTATAAAACCTATTTCATATCCACCTGGATTGGTCTGACCTTGAGAGAAAAAGTGAAGTAAGATAATATAATTTTTGGTACTCAAACTTCATTTCTTCAGTAAATATTTATTAAGTGATTTATATGTGCTAAGCTGTGTTTAGGGTAGTGAGTGAACAGGACAGATGCTTTTACTGCCCACAGCTGCTTAATAGACAGTTTTTACTATATTTAATTTCTCCAAACTCTGCTCTTGGAATGCAGTGTAAAGTAGGAAATTGCTATAGAAACCCTTCTTTCCTATACAGATACTCACTTAAATAGGAGACTGATTCCGGAGCCAGCCAAGTGGCTCAGTTGGTTAAGAGCACGAGCTCTGAGCAACAGGTTTGCCAGTTCGATTCCCACATTGGCCAGTCAGCTGCACCTGAGCTGAGCTGCTGCTGAGCTGCCAACAGGTGGCAGGATGGCTCAACTGGTCAGAGCATATGCTCCTAACAACAAGGTTGCTGGTTTGACTCCCACATGAGATAGTGAGCTACGCCCACCTGCAACTAAGATTGAACACGGCACCTTAAGCTGAGCTTCCACGAACTGCCAACGGGCAGCCGGATGATGACTGGACTTTGAGCTGAGCTAGCTGAACCTTCCACAACTAAGATTGAAGGACAACTTGGCTGCTGCCCTTTCCCAATTACCCAACACTATTCCCCTTCCCCAATTCCCCAATAAAATCTTTAAAAAAAAAAATAGTTGACTGATTCCTAATAGTGTCAAATGTGTTGAATCTTTATAGAAGTATCTCCAACAACTGGAATTTCACAGTCTATGGCATATGGGTGAGTGACAAGTTTTAAAACTACTCCCTGACAAATCACTTCTTTGGTTAGATAAATGAAAAATGGCTTTTGTTTGTTAGTAAATGATATTATTTGGTCAATCAAAGTAACTTGCTTCACTATGTCTGTCTTCAACAGATTTCCTTCTTTTTATCCATGTCCTTTTAAAGGTCATCTGCATCATTTTTCTGATTAAGAAAATTCCCTCTTCATTGGTCTTCATGTATAAAAGGAATACTCGCTGTTTACTCTTTACTTTTACTTATGTCTGCAATTCAGGTGGCTTTTAAAGGTATTGATCACATAGCCCATAAGGTTAGAGTTCTGCTATGAAATTTAACCAGGAAAAAAACCTGTGTTTAACACATGATTCATTTTTCTGTAAAATTTATTTTAATGAAAATAACAACATAAATCATTGAATTATTTATTATAACATGTATCTGAGAAAATGATACCTATTTTACTATAATTTTAAAAACATAAACATCTACTTTGGCATTTAATTTAAATATCGTATATGTGGTTATGCTGGGTTTGTGTCTTGAAAGTAGCCTTTTTTGACATGGCTTTCTTCATGATTCTAATATTTCAGGCAAGGTTTTTTAAAGAAAAAGGCACACAACTCTGGTTAAAATATAGTTATTTCATTAAGGTGTGTTTAAAATGTGAATAAAAGAGCCATACTCTGTAGTAACAAACTAATGCAGCCTGAAATTAGAATTGAGGTTTACCAATTCCTAGAAATTCATTTTAAATAAGAAAACACTTTGTAAACAAATCTTTAACAAAATTCATTAGGTTCTCAATTACTACTTTATGAACAGAGGTTTATTAATGTATTTTCTACTCCCATATGAATTTTAGAAAAATTAAGTGAATGTATATGAAAATGTAAGGGTGAAATTAGGTAAATCAATAACGTAATTAGACTTAGCTAGTTTGCAGTTTGACTCACCGTATAGCTCACTATCTAGCCACTTGCATTGGGTTGTCGGAAAAGTCATGACGTATTTTTTTTTCTTAAAAAAATGCGTCATGACTTTTCCTAAAACCCAATAGTTAGACTTAGTTTGCAATTTGATCCAACCTAATATTCAGATGTTTCCTCTTTATTTCTCCCCTCACTGATTAACTGAAAAATTGTTTTGTTCCTTTTCCTAAGTCTATTAAGTCTACAGTAACTCGTTAATCCATTTACTCAACAGAATGCTAACCCAAAAAGAACAATTTCTTAGTCCTCAGGCATCAGGACACCGAATCCATTTTTGCAACTCCCTTGCAGTTTTTACTGGTGATGCATAAAGCCCCAGGTCAGTGGCAGAGTCTAGAGATAACATTATCTTAAAATAGACCAGACCCCAGGAAGCAAAGTCAACCCTCAGACCTACCTGACAGTGACTCTCCCTTTCCTTTTTCTTCTTATGTACCTATAAAACTTTCTAACCAGTCTAGGAATGGGGAGATGGCCTTTGGACAGGAGTCAGACATACTCCCAGAATGCTGGCATTCTGAATAAACCTGCTTTTCTTTCCACCAACCTTGTCTCTCAAATTTTAACTTTTTCAAGTGGTAGGCAGCCGGACCTTAGCACAGGATTAAACGTACTTTGCAGACACTGCTATGATGATATTTATAAGTCTGTTCTGTAGTTATGAGTGCTGCAAACTTTTTATTATAAAGACTATGGATCAGTCGCTCCATGTACTACTGTACCTGCCATATTATCAATTTCCACAGCAATACACCATCATAGTAATTGTCAGTATAATCAGTATTTGTATATTTAAATATAAATTAATTTAAGTTAAAAAAATTTTGATTCTGTTACTTGTACTCACCACATTTCAAGTGCTTAATAGCTATCGTATTGAACAGAGAAGATATAAAACATTTCCATCACTGCAGAAATTTCAATAAAACATGACCCTAAGACTGTCTTTAACAATAATTTCTACAAGGAAATTTTTTCCTGGCTTTCTCCCCTCCTCCACAACCTAGCAGAACTGTCTCCACCCTAGCTAGCAGCCATTGTTCTAATATAATTAATTTTAAAGACATTTCCTATGTACTTTAAAAACATTAGAATAACTTACTCATATATAAGTATAAAAATAAATGAATATAAATATTGAATTTTAGGAAAGCAGCTGAAACTGGCCCATCTGCCTAAAACAAGTTTACCTAACTGAAGATGAAGCAGGATTTTTTGATGTCTGATTGTGTGTGTGTGTGTGTGTGTGTGTGTGTGTGTGTGTGTGTGTGTGTATGCCGAGATTGTGATCTTGCAGCACCAAAGAATAGAGACACGGACAAAGAGAGGTAAAGTTTGCAGCTGAGGATAGTTTATTAGATCAAAAAGTAACACCTCTCCTCAAAAAAAAGAAAGAAAAGAAAAGGTGCCGGCTGAGTGGCGCGGTAGTTATGCCCTGGCTTGGGAAGCCAGCGACCCCGGTTCGGGTCTCACATATGAGGGCCAGTGACACTGCCCTCAAAAAAAAAAAAACAAAAAAAAAGTAACACCTCTCAAAACGGGAGGGGGTCCGGACTCTGTGCCTGCTAGTTAGAGCAAAGGATTTGTTTTTATATCTTTTGTATGTCTGGGGAGGGGGGCTGCCTGGTGCCCCTTGGCACTATTATCGGATTTACATTGTGGCTTAGCCCGGAAGAGGCGGGTTTTTTTTTAATTGCCTAGTTGCTTCAGAGTGTAATTGATGTCTGTGTTCTGGCTGGGGTGTGTTAGCTTAAGGCAGTCCTATGCTTTGAAGATATGCATTTCACCTGGGGATTCCCGACTTTCTTCTGTTATGTTAATTAATCTCTTTGAAGATATGCATTCTACCTGGGGATCCCTGACTTTTTGTTATAGGCTTGAAAACAAGGCTTTCCCTCCACCTGAGTTTGTCACTCTGGCAGGTCCTGTGACTTCAACCTGTCTGTCAGCTATTAAAATTATTTTCCCTGGCCCTGTTATGGTTTCCACCCTAATTCCCTCTACCATGGCAATTTCCCTGACTGCTTATACTTTTCCTATCTTGAAGACACATTAGCCTACATATACATTTTGTTTGACCAGCAGTTTGCTTGACTTTGTTTTGTTTTTGTTTTTTTATTTTAAATTAAGCTAGTGTCCAACATTTAAAAATACACAGATTTCCTTTAAAAAAGTTGTGTGACTTCTCTTAAAAAAAAAATCTAGAAAACTAAGCCTACATCTTTTGATACAAAACCATTGCTAGTGTTGAGCAATGGGGACTTCTTTTGGTAGAGTACAGGCTGCTTAGTAGACCCCAGTTCTTCACCACATTTCTGCTATTTGCCTGGTCCCTGTAGGTTTTTGAGTTTATGACTCCTGCTCCCAGTCTAGAAAAATGAGTTTATTTCTTCCTAGCATACCCAAACACTCAAGGGCTCCCAGCTATGTTGTATTTGCTAGTGGTTGGCCATATCAACCTGCCTCAGAATAAATCTTTCAGAATCACTAGAACTTAAAAAGGCTAAAACATTAATGAATTGAGTTGTGTTAAGATATTTTGGTATAAGCATATGATTCTCTGCATATGTTTCTTTTCTGAGGTTTTATTTATATTAACATGTTTATATTTATGCATCTGACAACTGTTATTTTCAGGAAATGAAGTAGAGGTGAAGGTCCAGTCATCTTCAGCTGTTAGAAGCTAATATTCTGTCAACAGATGCACCAGAAAAGGCTAATACTTTATCACTGTGTTTACACCTGATTTAGGGAGGGGAAGAAGACACAATTTAAATAAACAATGTTTTCAAGGAACATAAATGTTAAAACCAAGTGACTAATTGCTTTTAGGGAAGAATACCTGACTATTCTCTTTACATCTGACCTGATTTCTTTCTCTTAATTAATTAGGCAACAAAATCATTAACATAACTATTCACCCAGAGGTTAAATGGCCATTCTTCAGGGATATTGAAAGAAAAATTGCTACTTTGTTGAGTTTGGACATGATTTAGTTTAATATTTTGGTTTCTTGACATCTTGGGAGTAAGACAAAGTCAACAAGTTTAAACGTTTTGGGTGACTGGGGACAGGGCTAGAAAGGAGGGTTGATTTTAGTGGCAAGATTCCAACTATTAGGACACACTTAAGACATCCACTGGAAATAAAGTAGAAGACTAGAAAGGCAGGAGTTTGGGGAGAGAAACATTTCACTATGGTTAGAGTGTTTGAAGTTCTTTTAGGATCAAGAAAGCAAATTCTTGCATAAGACCTGGTACAATGAACGTTAATTCCATGCCTTTGTTAAAAAAGTTTATGTCAACTTGCAAAACCTTATATTACTCTGAAGCAAACAGTCAACTTGATGGGTTGGGGGCAAGAATGGAAGAACAGTTGCCTTTTTGAATCACAGAGGTATAATCATAAACCCATGCATGCCTTTGAGTCAGCATGATTGAACTGAAATTAGTGTAGTTTCTCCCTATACAAATAGTGCTGATAAATGGCAGTGGGCTAGAATCTAAAAAGCTTAGATTTTCTGTACAAATGAAACACAAATGATCAGTTTTATGAGTGTAGCTTTTTTCTCACATGATAATTTTAATGGAAAGAGTATAGGTTTTGAATTGGCTTGAGTCCCTGTTCCATAATGTATGAGCTACATGATCTTGCCCAATGTACTTAACCTCTCTGAGCTTTGTTGTTTCATATGTAAAAGTATTCAGGTGGATCTGTAAAACACTTGGCACATAATCAGTACTCAACAAATGATGGGTATTATTATTTTTGTTGTTAATAGTATCTTTATTTTAATTTACTTTCTGCTATTTGTAACTGGAATACTCCCCAGATAAGCAAATGCTAGCACAGTCCAATGGAGAAAGTACAATTCTGTAATTTATATTCTTCCTTTCAAAAACCCTGAACCTCATATAGTCACCATCCTGTTACTTTCCTCGGACACTGAGCATTTGTCAGTAGATCCTTGACTGCTGCAGTCTTCCATGCTATAGTCTCTGTTTACCATTCCAACTAATAAACATCATTGGATCCTTCCAAACAAAAGCAAGATAAAGTGCTAGTCTTTTGTTATTTTTGAGAGAAAAATAAGTATGTTACATAGCCCGAAGCAACAAGAATATTGCTGAGTTGGTATCACAATTGTTATTTGAAGACCTAAACTGCTAGAATTCCTCAAAGAAAGGAATACTTAAATAGTCCACAGGCAAAACATTAATTGAAATAATTAAGTCAGAATCTATTTGTTACAAATAGGCATAGAACTGGATTATTCACTCTTGATTACTTTGACAGTAAATTTAATAATGCACTAAGGGAGCAGAAAAAGAAGAAACAAGTCTCTTTAAATCAGTCATTGGTTGGAAATGAAACAGATCCTGGCAAGCCATTTTACTGTGTAAAATAGGTTATGTTACATCATATTCACTGATAATAGATCTTCTAGGTACTTCACACATACCAAATAATAACCTCTTGTAGTATATAACAACTACAAAATTAGACTTGGCTTGCTTTTAAGTGCTAAAAATTCCTTTTCAGAATATAAGTATTGCGACAAAATCTGTGGGTGTAATGAGCACTTGGGTATCAGTGAGTCTGAATTATCAAGTGAATACGGACACACAGCTAAAAAAAAAAAAGACACACAGCCTATATTTTCCCACAGAGTGAATAGTGCCAAACATAAATATTGCAGCATTGAACATAAAACACCCTATATGGAAATATAGACCTTACCTATTTGATTCCCCTAATGCTTTAAAAAAAACAAAAAGCTTACATCAAGGTTACTATAAGTACTATATTTAAGAATCTAATTCAATTTAAGTGGTTCTACACTGCCTCTAAATTTTTCTATTGAATTAGTGCCTATTTCCAATTCAAGGCAATGCATTGTTCTATGCCAATAAGCCTTGTTAGGTAGATAATAATAGTAATAGTATATAAGGAATGACTAACATGCTTGTTGAAAAATTACTCATTACTAGTAATTACTGTCCACTTCTTCCCATTGGAATTCAGGCAATATAATTCAAGAATTAATTTTATATTTAAAATACCTATTATGGTATATGGTTATATTTAGAAGATTTCCATGTACTCTTCATTTAATCATTTTACCAGTCCTTCCGTGTAGATTTTTAAGGGAGGAATCCTTGTCCTCTATCTTTATAATTCCCTAAAAGGGGCTTTGGGGTCACCCTAGTGGTACGTTGGTTAGGAGCTGGCTTGGGACTCCAGCTCTGAGCATCAGGGCCCCAGTTCGGATCCCACATGAGGGCCAGTGACACTGCCCTTTACAGCTAAGATGGTAGACAACAGCTCAAACTGGAGCTGGGCTGCCATGAGTCGCTGGCGACAGCGTAAGCTACAGCCCCTGTTGCGTGGGCTGCCGTCAGCTACCATGCGAGGCCAGCAGCCGGCATCAGCGGCTGGCAACCAGCATGAACTGCCAAGAGCCACTGTGAGTGGCTGTCCAGTGGCTGGTGACCGATCTGCCTCACCTGGGAAGAACTCAATTATACCAACATGGGCCAGTGAAGCGACATCCTCCACAACTTGACTGAAGAATATAAGGACAGCAACTTGTCTGTTCCCCTTCCTGAATTCCCCAATGTTGTTCACCTCCGCCAACTCCCCAATAAAATCCTAAAAAAAGAAAAAAAAAAAGCGAGGGGGCCTTTCAAATTATATCCCAGTTTGGGGAATTTTGAAGGGAATATTTCTGGCTTTATTCTCTCTATTTCATACTTTCTTCTCCCCAAGGGAGCACTAATAGATAATATGACTGTTAAGAACCTAGCAGCCAGTGGATCACATCCCACACATTCCACACACAGTTGCCCCTCAATAGTGGGAGAAAGGCTGCTTCTTGGTGCCTTTGAGCTGCTTGTTAAAAGTGAAAGATATTGGACTCTTCCTCAGTGCCCTCTGACCTTTGAATAACAGAACCATGGAAATTTGCAGAACCCACTATACTTTCTTGGGCTCCCTGGTACCTTTCCCTTTTGGCAGTAGTTAGTGAACATCACTGTCTGTCACTGTGGGGCATACAGATTCTCCAAGTACCAAGAACAGTACATGTATTCTGAGGCTGCTTTGCAGACCCTACCTTCCCCATGGCTGAATGTTGAAGTCTAGACTCAGGAGAGGTAGGGAGGGTAGGAGACATCCAAGTTGACTTCAGTTATCTATTCTTATATTTGGGAGTAACAGAAATCCCTAAATAGGCTGAGACTTTAAGTTACACTTAGCTTCCTGTACTGTTCCTTACCATAATGCCTTGAAGGAGACAAGAAATATGTAACTGGGACCCCAAACCCAAACTACAACAGAAATGACTACCTTTATTTTAATTGAGAAATCACAAAGATTCTGAGGTGAATAAGTTGCTCTGATTGACCATATAATCAGGATGTGATTTAGAGTAGTGGTCATCAAAGTTGATTGTGCAAGATGATTTGTTCGATATGCTAAGAAAATACTACAAGTCATATTTACATTTATTTTTGTGCTAAAATAATGCAACTATTAAACTTAACTAATTAACAAATTACACTTATGTTAGGTTTATATACCAAGTAGTCATTTATCATATACAATATATAAGGTTCCTCCACAATGCTGAAAGGAAGCTTGGCAGATAAATTCCTCTTCCTTTATCTCTGTGTGAATTATCTCGTTCTGTGTGAAGACCTATTGAGCATTCTGCTGTGTCTCTTTCTGGTTAATTGTAAAGTGGTAGCCAATGTGTCTTACCTATGACTGCTTCATTTCCTCTTCAACTTCAAATTTAGGTAGGGTTTATCCTACCTAAATACAATACTTCCATTTTGCTTTCTAGATGACCCAGGCAAAGACAACTGGTTCCCAGAATGTTAACAAATGATGTAATAATAATAAAAATGAAATATTGTGTGGTCAAGTATATATTCAGAAAACTTTGTATTAAATAAAAATAAATAGAAAAAATAGATTTACTCACTATAGAACTTCTTAAATGAGATAGATATTATGCAGGGCTTTTTGTATTTCTTAGAAATGTTTTTCCAGGGAGCATGTGTCATTGATGCATAATACAGAATTTTTGGAATGCTGTTCTAATTGGCAAAATGAACAGCTATTTTTCAGTTCCACTTAAACAATTGTTCAAAGGTAGAGTAAAAGAACTTCAGGACTGTTAATTCCCTGTTACTGGGTGTAAGTACATCTCCTAGGAATATCCACAGGGCAAGAAGATAAAAAGGACTTGACTCCTCAGATGAACTCTAAGGCCCATTCTAGTATTCAAAGTTCACTGCTTCATTTTATATTCTAACAGTTTTATTTTAAAAACTGGAATGTCTTTACCATTGTTTATTCATAAGAACACTCCATTTGTAAGATTATGCTTAGGCATTTATTTGAAAGAGTTGTTCACTTCGTCCACCTTGAACTTGCCCACTTCAGCATACTGTAGAGCAGTGGCATCTAGAGCTAGAACAGTTTATGATGCATAATTGGTGACAAATAAGTGATGACCTTTATTTCATTAATTTAGAAGAAAATTATACAAGATTTGGTAAATAATTCACAGCAGTGGATTTAGAGAGGATTAACTAAATGAACTTCAAGTATTTGACCCCTGGTAACCAATCTTTCCAGCCTTACACTTTCTACTCAGAAGCATGGAGAATTTAATTAATGCCATGATCATGCCATCCTCTCACATATTTTGCTCCTTTTGTAGGTACCATTACTTTATCTTTAATACTCTCTTCTTGTCAGTATGTTGGAAAGTAATTATTTATCTTTTTAAGTGTTGATGCAAAAATATACTCCTCCTCTAACTTCTCCAGACAGAGTTAATAACCTTTTGTATGCTTCTACAATATTTTTATATTGAGCAGGATCTTGGCAGAAAGCACTTCAGATGCTTTCTAAATAAAAAATAAAATAAAAAAATAAAAAACTATTTAGAAAAAAAACAAGCAAAGGATGTGAATACATTCAGAAATGATAAATGATAAAAAATCATTACAAACTCTGGGGATGAAGGGGCAAGAAAAGAAAGAAGTGTTACCACGGCTAGTGAGAGCTGGAGCTGTCTAGGAGGAGAGCATCTGTTCTGGTAGAACCCAATGACTGCTAGGGACATGCACCTAAGCAGATTCTCATTGGCTGAAACCAATTGGAAGTTAGTTGTTGAGGGAGTCTGAGAGATGTATTTCTGAGGTCAGCCTGCCTTCTTTAGCACAGGGAGAAGAACGGATGTAGGAGAAAGGGGACACAAATTGAGAATAACTTTCATATTGACATTTTAATCCAACTTATCACACAAGATTTACTTTATTTATATGCCTCTCTCCCTTTCTTTAAACAAAAAATATGTGTCTTTTTATCTCTATATCCTTAGTACAAATAGTGCAGCAAGACATAAAAGGAAGAAGGAAGGATGGAAGGAAAAAAGGGAGGGAGAAAGGAAGGAAAGAAGGAAGGAAAGAAGGAAGGAAGGAATAGATTTTTGTTATATGTTAAGCATATTTTATATCAAGTAGCAGTGTGATCCCAGTGAGACATTCTAAGAGGCAACAGGAATTTAAAGTGTAGAGCTAATGCAAGAGGCTCCAGGCATCCAAACAGTGTGTTCCCAAATTAGCAGCTCCTTTTAGCTTTGTACTGCCCTGGATTTTATTTTTGTGTGTTAACTTTAAACTTCATATCATAACAATTCTTCACTCAAGGTCATTATTTTGGAGGTGCCACATCATTATCACCATATTCCAATAAATTAGAAGTATTTTTGAAATAAATTTCTTTGAACTGAGGTTGTCTGATACTGCATATACTAATCTTGTTATCTAAGTATCCTGATTTGGACATTTTGAGTGTTTCAAAGCATTCAATCTCTGTTCGTTATTAAATTCTCCCACTTCGCTGGTGACCAGCTACTATTTTACAAGATTTTAGTTTTTTTTACCAGATACCTAAAGATGACTATAAAGTTTCTTGAAATGTCTATATATGGTGGAAGAAAATTGTTTGTGAAAGAATTGCAGTATTCAGAGCAAGTACTGAACACTTAGGTAATTTTAAAAACATTTTTATATAATGAGAAGATACCTTCAAGATATATGAGATGGAGAGGAAGAAGGAAGAGGGTGAGGGATAAAGGGGTTATTCTAAGTTATTTGTTTATTTTGTACTTCACTTCAAGAACTTTAGAAATATTGAAAATATGAGAAATGTTTAAGATAGTCAAAGTTACACTCTTCTTTTTTGAAGGAAAAACACATGTTGCTTTATACAATTTGTTTGATTTTTCTGATTCAATAATATTCAGTTACTGTTGAGGGTCATGGTCCCCAACATTGAAGGGCTTGTAAGCTGGCCTTAGTGGGCTTGGTGAAGCATAAACTTGTTTATCTGCTCCTATTGTTTCCTTGCTGCACCTGGAGGGTGCTTACTATCTACTTATGGAGGTATGTGGTGAGGACGGTCAGTTCCTTGGGACACAAAACAAAGATGACTATCCGGATTAATGGAAAAGGAGCCTAAGGCACATACGTATACAGGGTTAATGATTTACTGCAGTTTACTTCCTTAAAAATTTACAATAAAAGCTATTCGCAGATCCGATTCAGGGCTCAGTCGTCTTTGGCCGAGTCCCTTGGTCTCAGTCTTCTTTGGCTGAGTCCCTTCGTCTTGCTCTTATCTTACTTCTGTCTCTTTTTCTTATTCAATCTGCATTGCCCCTCTCGAGTCCCATTTGCCTTTGTCACGCAGGACGTGACAAGTTATCAGCTATTTCTTCTGATTTAAATATAGATGCTCTTACTAAGTTTCCCTGTCCTTCCAAATCTGATTCCATCCTATTAATCCAACTTTACTTTCCATTACTCCTTCTAAGTTATTCTTGGTTCCTATTTCCATCATTTTATTGTCCCCATCTCTGAATATCTTACATATATAATTTGGTTTTATAAATATTTATCATCTCTATGTAGTAAGGGTGGGTGGGAAGTAATACCAATATAAATATGAATATTAGAGATCTATCATGTAAGAGCACCTAGTATTATTGGTGCAAAGAGACATAGCAATAAATAATTACCGATACTTCTGTTAGATGATGGAATAGATGGATGCTGTGCTAACTGCCTCCCAGGGTCACATCAAAATTATAAATAATTTACACAACATTCATTTTTAGAAGCCCCCGAAACACTAGATGAACAGAACCTCTAAATGAAAGGTTTAAAGGAGGCCACCTCGAATCTTGTAGAAAGGGCAGAGACAAGAGGGGGCGAACCACTTGAGGGACACCTCAGTGGTGGAGAGGCTTCTCCGGTTGGGGGAGAGACTCTCCAGTCCCACACCGAACTCACCAGCCCAGAGTTACTTTGCTGGGAAGAGTAGTTCCACGATAGCTGGCAGTAGAAATTAGTGAGGACTCTCTTTGCTCAACTCGGTGAGGCTGAGGGTGGCTAGAGAACCAGTGGGGCCGGCGTACAGACTCACTCGCTGGTGAGCACTCACCCAGTCCCTGGCAGAGGGAGTGGCTGCGTGAGCAGGACCCAGGAGCCTGCAGGGAAGGACTGAACTGAGCACCTTTGGCATGGAAGTTGGAGGTTTTGGGATGATTGTTCCCGCTGTGTGGAGCTTACACACGAGTAGCGTACAGGAGGGCACCATTTTTTCAGAGTTGGGTCCTCCCACAGAGGATCCTATCCAGGACCGCATTGATCTGGTGGAATTGGCGCAGGTGTGTGTGCGTGCACATATGGCCTTGGGTTCCCTCTCTCTGACTACTTGTGCTGCATAGCCAGGTAGTGCCTGGCTGTTGCGTTGTGACTCCAACAGGCTGCTCATTGAGACATGTCCTGCCCTGGGTCCCTGCTCTCTGCACTGTGTGTGCAGAGTTGCCAGGGTGGTGATTGGTGTCAGGCTGCTCTGCTGATCTTCAAGCGGCTGACTGGGACAGGCTGAGATTGGGAGTGCTGGGTCGGGAGCTGTGCACCTGCATGATCTGGTTGAGACATTCATGGTACATTTATGCGGGCTGGTTCCCGGTGCAGGAATGCATGCTACTCTGACATCGTGGGGGCCAATGACCACACCCTATTGTGCCTTGGGGACTTCCCCTGCCCACCTAGAGACGCATTGCCAGAGGTACCCTGAGCCCCTGGTGCCTGACCCCATGTCTGCAGGCGACAGAGGGTTTTTGCAGCAGCCGACAGCCCATAGCAACCTGTGAGTTTTTTGATGGTGGACACGGCCCCAGAGCACACAGCAGCTAATTGAGGGAAGCTCACTGCATGCCTAAGAGAGAGACTGGTGTATGATGCATTGGGCTCTTCACCCCAACACAGCTGGTGCTGAGTTGCCCAGAGACGCTCTATTGCTCAACAAGTGGTCTGCCGATTAAAACAGGCAGAGAGTCCTTTCTTCTTTTTTTTCCTCTCTTTTTTCCCATTTTTTAAAAAAAATTCTTTCTTTTCTTTCTCTTTCATCTTTTCATTCCTTTTTCTTCTTTTCTTTCATCTGGTTTCTTTTTGTCATTGTTTATCAGGCTTGTTTACTTGGTTATTGCTTTGGTCACTGTTTTTGTGTCTTGTTCTCCTGTTTTTGTGTTTGTGGTTTTGTCTCTTTTATATATTTTAGTTTCTCCTGTCTGATCATTTTTGATTGTTTTTGTGGGGGTGTATTTGTTTTTTGGTGTTGTTATGTTCCTTGCTTTGTTTTTGTTTCAGGAAGTAGACGTGGACCTAGCACTAGTCCAGGAGCTGATTGCACAGAATTTGTAGAAACCACTGACTACAGCCTTTACACTCCTGTAATGCCACCTTGCCCACCTACAGCTGCATTGTCAGGGGCAATCGGAGTGCCAGGGAGACTGGCCCCAACCCACATGCTGTGAAAAAGGTTTTTTACAACAAAAGGTGGTCCACAGAGCCTTGGGGTCATCTTGATGGTGTTCAGTGACCACAAACAGCCACTCAGGAGCAGCTTTAGTGAATTTGTGACTGTGAGTGCCCATGGCACTCTATACAAGGGGGGCACAGGCCACGTATTGGCATAAGACCTGAATCTGCATTAACATGTTAGAAACCACCAATCATGTCTCATAGCTCACTTGAACTCCATCCTGCCAAGCTAGTGCCACCCTCAACACCAGGTCAAATAGCCAGACAGGTGCTCCTAAAGAGACTTTCAATAATTGGGCCTTACGAGCATCTGACAGGTGGCAAGAGGCATAGGGGGCCTTTTGCCTTTTCCTAGCTGCCTCAGGACCTATTTAGGGGGTCACCAGCTTCACTTCACAGAGAGACCATCCCAACAGGACCCCAGGACCAGCACAGGTAGCAGCCAGCTGTGTAGAGCCTTGAAGACCTACCAGGTAGTTAAGGGCCAATAACAGACAGGGCTGAAATGGCTCTGAGTAGGAGCTCCACCCAAGAGAAACCAGAACCAATACATCCAGAGGCCAGTGCTGGGCAAAACCAGAATACTACCTGGTTGAACCTACAAGTGGCACTCTCAAAGGAAATTTTCCACAGGCACAAGAGTGCACAGTGGCCAAGCCTCCTCTGAGGGGATCAACATTAACACAGCTTCTCAAAAACTGTGGACAGAGCTAATTCTCCCAGCTAATCAGTCTGAGGGTCAATCCCAACTTCTGACAAGCCAAGAGCAATTAAAGATCAATTTCAACAGCTACACCTCTGGATCACATGGAACAAGAAAATAGGGAGACTGAGCAATCCGAATATAAAGGACACATACTACAAGACCACCCAGCAACGACTAAGAGACATAGGTGATCTACATAATACATTCAAAGCAATCACACAGCGACAGCCAGAATAAAGAAACAAAGAAACATGTCCCAAGTAAACCATCAGGAGAAACCTCTAGAAATGGAACTAAATGAAACAAAGTTTTCCAACCTTTCAGAGGCAGAGTTTAGGTCACTGATGATAAGAATGTTGAAGGAACTCAGTGAGGACATAAAGAAGAATAGAGAAATCATAAAAAGCAACCAGTTAGAACTATAGAGTACAATAACTGAAATGAAGAATACACTTGAAGAACTCACTGGTAGATTACATGAAGCAGAGGATCAGATCAGTGATTTAGAAGACAAAGTAGCAGAAATCACACAATTGGAGCAACAACAACAAATAAAAGAATAAAAAACAATTAAAATCATTTAAGAGACCTGTGGGACAACATGAAGAAAAACAACCATTGATTCATAGGAATACCAGAAGGAGAAGAGAAGGAGCAAGAGATCGAGAATGTATTTGAAGAAATAATGACTGAGAAGTTCCCTACCCGGGTGAAGAAAACGACATAGAACTCAGGAAGTGCAGAGAGTTCCAAACAAGCTGAACCCAAACAGGCCCACAACAAGACACATCATAGTTAAAATGGCAAAGGTTAGAGACAAAGACAGAATCCTAAAAGCAGCAAGAGAAAGACAGTAGGTTACACACAAAGCAACTCCTATATAAGACTAACAGCTGTCTTTTCTACAGAAACTCTGCCAGCCAGAAGGGAGTGGCACAGGATATTCAAAGTGACACAAAATAAAGGTCTACAACCAAGATTGCTCCACCCAGCAGGGCTATCACTTACAATTGAAGGAGAGATAAAGAGCTTCTCAGAAAAGAATAAGCTTAAGGAGTTCCACCAAGTCAGCATTGCAGGAAATGTTAAAAGAGCTTTTTTAAACAGAAGAAAGGGGAAAGCAAGCTAACCCAGGAAGACAAGAAATACAAATAACAAAATGGCAATAAATATACACCTATCAGTAATTACCTTAAATGTGAACGGGCTAAATGCTCCAATCAAAAGACACAGAGTGTCTGAGTGGATAAGAAAACAGGACCCATGCATATGCTGTCTATAAGAGACTCATCTCAGATCAAAAGACACACATAGACTGAAAGTAAAGGGATGGAGTAAGATATTTCAAATGGAAATGAGAAAAAAGGTGGAGCAGCAATACTTATTTCAGACAAAATAGACTACTACAATAAAAGACAAAGAAGGACACTACATAATAATAAAGGGATCAATTCAACAAGAGGACATAAACATAATAAACATCTATGCACCCAATATAGGAGCTCCTAAATATATAAAGCAGATTCTGACAGACATAAAGGCAGACATCAACAGTAACACTATCATAGTAGAGGACTTCAACACCCCGTTGTCACCAATTGTCACCAATGGGCAGATCCTCCAGACAGAAAATCAACATGGACATAGTGGCCTTAAATGACACTTTAGACCAGCTGGATTTAATTGATATTTTTAGAGTATTTCACCCCAAAGCTGAAGAATATACATTCTTCTCAAGTGCACATGGAACATTCTCCAGGATAGACCACATGTTAGGCCACAAAACAAGTCTCAACAAATTTAAGAAGATTGAAATCATATCGAGTGTCTTCTCTGACCACAATGCTATGAAACTAGAAATCAATTATAAGAAGAAATCTGGAAAGCTCACACATACATGGAGGCTAAATAACATGCTTCTAAATTGTGAGTGGGTCAAAAATGAGATCAAGGAGGAAATCAAAAGATACCTCGAGACAAACGAAAATGAAAACACCACGACCCCAAATCTCTGGGATGCAGCCAAAGCAGTCTTAAGAGGGAAGTTCAGAGCAGTGCAGGCCTACCTAAAGAAGGAAGAAAAATCTCAAATCAATAGACTCTCTCTACAACTAAGGGAACTCAAAAAAAAAAAAAAAAAAACACAGCAAAACAAGCCTAAAGGGAGCATAAGGAAGGAAATAATAAAGACCAGAACAGAAATAAATGAAATAGAGAACAAAAAAACAATACAAAAGATCAATCAAACCAAGAGTTGGTTTTTTGAAAAGATAAACAGAATAGACAAATCCTTAGCACAACTAACCAAGAAAAAGAGAGAGAGGACCCAAATTAATAAAATCAGAAATGAAAGAGAAGTGACAACAGATACCACAGAAATACAGAAAATTTTAAGAAAATACTATGAGCAACTATATGCTAACAAATTCGACAATCTGGAAGAAATGGATAAATTTCTAGAAGCATACAATCTACCAAGTCTGAACCAAAAAGAAACAGAAACTCTGAACAGACTGATTACTGTGAAAGAAATTGAATCAGTAATCAACAATCTTCCAACAAACAAAAGCCCTGGACCAGATGGCTACACAGGTGAATTTTACAAAACATTCAAAAAAAAATTAGTACCTATTCTCCTCAAACTATTCCAAAAAATACAGAAGGAGGGAAGGCTCCCAAACTCTTTCTATGAAGCCACTATCACCCTGATTCCTAAGTCAGACAAAGATATTACAAAAAAGGAAAATTACAGGCCAATATCACTGATGAACATAGATGCAAAAATTCTCAACAAAATACTAGCAAACCGAATTCAGCATCTCATTAAAAAAATCATACACCACAATCAAGTGGGATTCATTTCTGGTATGCAAGGCTGGTTCAATATCTGCAAATCAATTAATGTAATACATCACATTAACAAAATGAAAAATAAAAATCATATGATCATATCAATAGATGCAGAAAAGGCATTTGGCAAAATCCAGCAGCCATTTATGATAAAGACTCTTAACAAAGTGGGAATAGTGGGATCATACCTCAACCTAATAAAGGCCATACATGATAAGCCCACAGCAAACATCGTTCTCAATGGGGAAATGCTGAAAGCTTTCCCCTTAAGATCAGAAACAAGACAAGGCTGCCCGCTTTCACCACTTCTATTTAACGTAGTTCTGGACGTTCTAGCCACAGCAATCAGAGAAGAAAATGAAATAAAAGGCATCCAAATTGGAAAGGAGGAAGTAAAATTGTCATTATATGCAGATGACATGATACTATATATAGAGAATCCCAAAGACTCCACCAAAAAAACTGCTAGAACTGATACACGAATTTGATAAAGTAGCAGGATACAAAATTAATATTCAGAAATCAGTGGCATTTCTATACACCAATAATAAACTATCAGAAGAAGAAATCAGGAAATCAATCCTTTTTATAATTGCTTCAAAAACAACAAAATATCTAGGAAGCAATTTAACCAAAGAAGTAAAAGACCTGTACTCACAAAATTATGAGACACTGAAGAGAGAAATCAAAGAAGATACAAATAAATGGAAATACATACCATGCTCATGGATAGGAAGAATTAATATAGTTAAAATGTCAATACTTCCTAAAGCAATATATAGATTCAATGCAATTCCAATCAAACTACCAAGGACATTTTTCTCAGAAATAGAACACAGAATCCTAAAATTGATATGGAGCCACAAAAGACCCCAAATAACTACAGCAATGTTGAGAAATAAGAACAAAGTGGGAGGCATCACACCATCTGACATCAAAACATACTACAAGGCTACAGTAATCAAAACGGTATGGTAGTGGCATAAAAACAGACACATAGACCAATGGAATAGAATAGAGAGCCCAGGAATAAACCCATCTATATACGGTCATTTAATCTATGACAATGGAAGCAAGAATTTACACTGGAGTAAAGATAGTCTATTTAATAAATGGTGCTGGGAAAATTGGACTGACACGTGCAAAAAAATGAAAATAGACCACCTACTTACACCATATACGAGAACAAACTGAAAATGGATTAAAGACTTAAATGTAAGACCTGAAACTATAAAACTCCTAGAAAATATAGGGAGTAAGTTTGCAGACATAACCCTGAGTAATATTTTTACTGATATATCCCCTCGGGCAAGGGAAATAAAAGAAAAAATGAACATATGGGATTACATCAAACTTAAAAGTTTTTTCACAGCAAACAAACTCATCAATAAAACAAAAAGGCAGCCTACTGAATGGGAGAAGATATTTGCCAATGATATATCTGATAAGGGGTTGATATCCAAAATTTATAAAACACTCATGCAATTCAATACCAAAAAAAAACAAACAACGCAATTAAAAAATGGGCAGAGGATATGAGGAGGCATTTCTCTAAAGAGGACATACAGATGGCCAACAGGCATATGAAAAAATGTTCAACCTCACTAATCATCAGAGAAGTGCAAATAAAAACCACAATGAGATACCACCTCACTCCAGTCAGAATGTCTATCATGAACAAATCAACAAACAACAAGTGTTGGCGAGGGTGTGGAGAAAAGGGAACCCTGGTGCACTGTTGGTGGGACTGCAAATTGGTGCAGCCATTGTGGAAATCAGTATGGAGATATCTCAAAACACTGGAAATGGAACTGCCATCCATATGACCCAGCAATTCTACTCTTGGGAATCTACCCAGAGGAATCCAAGACGCCAATTCGAAAAAATATATGCACCCCTATGTTTATTGCAGCGCTATTTACAATAGCCAAGACTTGGAAACAACCGAAATGCCCATTGGTAGATGACTGGATTAAGAAACTGTGGTACATTTATACAATGGAGTATTACTCCGCTATAGAGAAGAATGAAATTGTACCATTTGTAACGATATAGATGGACCTAGAGACTATTATGTTGAGTGAAATAAGTCAGTCGGAGAAAGACAAATACCACATGATCTCACTTATATGTGGAATTTGAAAAACTGAATGAATGAGCATAAGAAACAGAAACAGTCTCATAGATATAGAGGAAAAACAGGGTTGCTAGTTGGGAGGGGGGTGGGGATGAGGGAGAAGGGGAAAGGATTAGACAGCATAAATAGGCAACTACAGTATTGTCACAGGGATATGAAAGACAGTTTGGGGAGTATAATAATGTTGTAAATATTTTGTGGGGTGTCAGATGGTCACATGTTTTGTTAGGTAGACCACTTCATGGATGGAGTAGAGGCTTGATCACTGCACTGTATACCTGAAATTGATGTTGTATTATATTGTATGCCAACTATAATTGAATATATAGACAGTCACGGGATGTGGATTATATGGTGGAAGGGAGTCAAAGGAATTGTAATAGATTGTATGATATCGGGGGGAGTTGTGGGAGGGGAGAATGGGGGGAGGGAGCTTTTCACTTTG
Organism: Aselliscus stoliczkanus; assembly: GCA_033961575.1. Taxonomy (NCBI): domain Eukaryota; kingdom Metazoa; phylum Chordata; class Mammalia; order Chiroptera; family Hipposideridae; genus Aselliscus; species Aselliscus stoliczkanus. Next base: position 39,458,445 of record CM066731.1, read on the forward strand.
AGGGGTAAAAAGTATAACTATTGTACTTTGTTGTACACCTGAAGCTAATTAAAAATATATATAAATTAAAAAAAAAACAGAAAAAAAAACAGACTAAATACAAGAAACATGGTTTTAAAACATTGGATATCAGGCAACAAAGGACAATATTTTGTGACGAGAAATTTGTGAAGTGTGCCCTCTAATTGGCCCAGCTTATCACCTTGAGTGAGCTTCCACACCACAATACAAGGAAAAGAAAACAAAGCAGAGCCTTGCAGAATCCCTGAGTTGAGGAGACAGAAATGAGATTCCAGACAGACTGACACAGCTAGAGATTTCAGGACAAAGTACCAGAAAAGAGAGAACTGCATCAAAAAGGAATTCTAGAGAACTTCAGAGACTCCCTCACTGATCAGTGTTTTTGTATGGTGAAAATACTAACAGCTGGGAGGAAAACACTCAAAAGTATGGTGGAAACTGTGAAGTAAGCTCATACAAGCCAGGGAACAGTGCTTATTCCCATCAGTCAGACCAGAAAGAACTCATAATCTACACATCTTGTGTCAAGTACTGACAGTCTGATACCAGCACTAGAGAATAATTAATCCTAGATTAAAAACTGCTTTGGCCCCATCTAACAAATCCTAAAAACAAGTCCCCAAAATAATCATCCTATTTCCAAGTAACTTTACTTGACCCAGAATGAAGCTCAAGTATATTTGTATCGATACATTATTATTCAACAAGATACCCAGTAAGAAATTACTGGGCATACAAAGAAGCAGGAATATACAACCTGTAATAAGGAGAAAAATCAATCAAAATTGACCCAGAACTGACACAGACACTAGAAATGACGAACAAAGTCATTAAAACTTACAACAGTATTCCATATTTTTCCAATATGCTAGAAGCAAGATTGAACATGTTAAGTAAAGACATGGAAGATATAAAAAAGACCTGAGCTCTTCTTTTACAGATTAGAATTATAATGTGTAAAATGAACAAACAAACTGGATGGGAACATCAGCAGATTAGATATTGATGAGGAAAAGAGAAACAGAGGAACAGAGAAAAAAAAGAGTAAAATAATTAAATATAGTATCAGGAAGCTTTGAGAAAACTTCAAATGGCTGAACAATAAACATATTGTTTATTATGGAATGCCTAAGGGAAGGGGCAAAAATTGTTTAAGAAGTAATGGTCAATAATGTCCAAATTTGGTGAAAATTATGAACCAACAGATCTAAGAAGCTCAAAAAACTCTAAGAACAAGAAATGAAGAAATCTATGCTATAGCCCATAATAATGAAATTGTTTAAAATCACTAATAAAGGAAAAAGTATTAAAATGAATCGAAGAAAAAAAGATAATGACAACAGATTTCTCATTGGAAACAATGCAAGTGAGAAGACAGTAGAGCACCATCTTTAACATATTAAACAAACAAAAAAAAAGAGTAAACCTAAAATTCTCTACCCAATGAAATATCTTTCTAAATGAAGACAAAATCAAGAATTTCAGACATACAAATGAAAGAATCATCACCAACAAATCCACACTGTGAGAAATGTTAAAGGAAGCCATTCAGGCATAAGGAAATGGTACCAGAAGTAAATATGGATCTACAATACACAAAGGAATAAAGAGCACAGGAAATGGTCACTACATTGGGTTAATGTACAAGATTATTTTCTTATTATTGAATTCTCTTTTACCTCTTAAAAAAATTGCTAGGCAAAAAACTAACAAACAAAAACAATGTAATATGAGACTTATAACCCAGGTAGAACTAAAATACATGGCAACAATACAAGGACCAGGAGGTAGGAAATAGAAGAATACTGTTGTAGGTTCTTATGCTATAAGTGAAGCATTATAGTTCTGTTACCAGAGGCTCATGGGGATGTCCAAGAGTGGACACAAAAAGGAGCAGCAGTGACCAGGTTCTATCTCCCCATGAGAAAGAATTCAAGAGACAGATACAAGAAAGCATAAGAAGTTTATTGAAGCAAAAATACACACTTGAGCAGGAAAACTCAGAGATCAAGTTGCACAGAGGAAGTCCTGACCTTGGTTCTTTATACTTTCCAGAGACAGGTTTTGGTAACATCCCATTGACTAGGTTTGTCTGTTTTGTCCCAGTAGGTGGGACCCTCAGTTTCCTTCTCTTGCTTCCTTATTTGGTTCCTCCAGTCATGGCATCAGATGCATGCTGAGAGTCATAGTAACCTCAATGTAAATGAGGTTATAATGACATTAAAATTAACTTAAGGTCAGGTCCCAGACAAGATCAGCCTAGCTGGATGAAATTGGTTCTTGTTTTTCTCCAGCTGAAGGTATTAGATATAGTCACTTGTTATTTGTGTTACCAGTTAGGTGTCTCATGTTGTATCCTGGAGAGGGTTGTCAATTTCCTGGGCTACCTATCCTGATTCAGTATCACTGGAGGATGGAATGATAAGGTAAAATGCATCCTATAAACCCTAAAACAACCACTAAAATAGCAAAACAAAGAGTTACTGTTAATAAACCAACAGAGGAGATAAAATGGAATCTTAAAAAATATTCAATCTAAAATTAATACTTATTACCCACATGAAAGCAAAAGGATTTATATGCCTATACAAATATTTTCACAAGGGAAACTCATACTATTCATATTGTTTTCCTCTGATGTTCTAGTCTGATAAAGGTATAGCATAGAAAATAAAATAGTAAATATATATGTTTTTTAGACCAGGAGTCCTTTACCACTTCTTGCCACAATGCACATGAAAAATGCCTTCAAAAATTATGACACATTTTCATTGTGGTATAAGTACATTACCAAAATATCTTGCCTTTAAAGAGAGACTTTAAAAATATGTGAGTGAAATGACAATATTGATCTCCACTTATCTTAATTTATATTACAAGGAATGTATCCACATATTCCAATCATTTGTCACTAGTAATGAATTATCAATGATGCATCTAGAATCTAATATGTCTGTGTATGGTTAAAAACAGATGACATGAACATGGTGATAAAGGAGGACCAACTTTCAATGAAGGGGAATAAATGGTCAGTCATTCTACAAATGTATTGGGTGACTACTTGCGCCAGGCACTGAGATCAACAATGGTGAAATTATGGTGAGTCAGACAAACAGCAAAGCTCAGACTGAGGTGAAATGTAGTGGGGGAACAAAACAATGAGTAAATGTGTGAGTTGAAAGCTATGTTAAAAAGCTGTGTCATGGGCATGATACTGTATATAGAGAACCCCAAAGACTCCATCAAAAAACTATTGGAACTGATAGACGAATTCAGTAAAGTAGCAGGATATAAAATCAATGTTCAGAAATCAGTGGCATTTGCATATACCAATAATAAACTAACAGAAAGAGAAATGAAGAAAACTGTTCCATTTACAATTGCGTCAAGAACTATAAAATATCTAGGAATAAATTTAACCAAAGAAGTGAAAGATCTGTACTCAGAAAATTATAAGACACTGAAGAAAGAAATCATAGAAGATACAAATAAATGGAAACACCTACCATGCTCATGGATAGGAAGAATTAATGTAGTTAAAATGTCCATATTGCCTAAAGCAATATATAGATTCAATGCAATTCCTATCAAATTACCAAGGGCATTTTTCACAGAAATAGAAAATATAATCCTAAAATTTATATGGAGCCATTAAAGACCCCGAATAGCCTCGGCAATTCTGAGAAATAAGAACAAAGTCGGGGGGATCACGCTACCAGACATCAAAACCTACTACAAGGCTACAGTAATCAAGACAATTTGGTATTGGCATAAAAACAGGCACATCGATCAGTGGAACAGAACAGAGAGCCCAGAAATAAATCCAGGCATTTACGGACAGTTAATCTATGACAAGGGAAGCAAGAATTTACACTGGCGTAAAGATAGTCTATTCAATAAATGGTGCTGGGAAAATTGGACTGCCACATGCAAAAAAATGAAACTGGACCACCTCCTTACACCATATACAAGAACAAATTCAAAATGGATTAAAGACTTAAATGTAAGACCTGAAACCATAAAACTCCTAAAAGAAAATATAGGGAGTACATTTGCAGACATTACCCTAAGCAATATTTTTACTGATACATCCCTACGGGCAAGGAAAGTAAAAGAAAAAAATGAACATATGGGATTATATCAGACTTAAAAGTTTTTTCACAACAAAGGAAACCATTAATAAAACAAAAAGGAATCCTACTGAATGGGAGAATACATTTGCCAACGATATATCTGATAAGGGGTTAATATCCAAAATGTATAAAACACTCATGAAACTCAACACCAAAAAAACAAACAACCCAATTAAAAAATGGGCAGAAGATATGAAGAGACATTTCTCTAAAGAGGACATAAAGATGGCCAACAGGCATATGAAAAAAATGTTCAACCTCACTGGTCATTAGGGAAATGCAAATAAAAACCACCATGAGATACCACCTCACTCCAGTCAGAATGGCTATCGTCAATAAATCAACAAACAAGTGCTGGCGGGGCTGTGGGGAAAAGGGGACCCTGCTGCACTGTTGGTGGGACTGCAGATTGGGGCAGCCACTATGGAAGTCAGTATGGAGGTATCTCAAAGAACTGGAAATAGAGCTACCGTTTGACCCAGCAATTCCACTCCTAGGTATTTATCCTGAAAAAACCAAGACACTTATTCAAAAAAAGTTATGCACCCCTATGTTCATAGCAGCACAATTTACAATAGCTAAGACTTGGAAACAACCAAAATGCCCATCGGTAGATGACTAGATTAAGAAACTGTGGTATATTTATACAATGGAGTATTACTCCGCTATAAAGAAGAATGAAATCGTCCCATTTGCAATGATATGAATGGACCTAGAGACTATTACGTTAAGTGAAATAAGTCAGTCAGAGAAAGACAAATACCATATGATCTCACTCATATGTGGAATCTGAAAAACTGAATGAATGAGCAAAGTAAACAGAAACTGTCTCATAGATATAGAGGAAAAATCAGGGTTGCTAATTGGGAGGGGGATGAGGATGAGGGAAAAGGGGAAGGGATTAGACAGCAAAAATAGGCAACTACAATATTGACACTGGGATATGAAAAACAGTTTGGGGAATATAATTAATAATGCTGTAAATATTTTGTGGGGTGTCAGATGGTTATAGGTCTTGTTAGGAAGACCATTTCATGGATGGAGTAGAGGTTTGATCACTGCACTGTATACCTGAAGCAGAGGTTGTATACCTACTGTAATTGAATATATATAGATGGTCACGGGATGTGGATTATACTGTGGAAGAGAGTCAGAGGAAGAGTAATAGATATATACGATATGTGGGGGGGAGTGGGGTGGCGAATTGGGGGTGGGGGGTTGTCACTTTGAGGGGTAAAATGTATAACTATTGCACTGTGTTGTACACCTGAAACTAATTTAAAAAATAAAAAGCTGTGTCATGGGGATCTGGGATCTGTGGAAGTAGTTGAGGGAAGAGGATACTTAAATGTTCTTCATTATGCACTCTAATTTTTAAATTTTAGGGCTGTGAATTGCTAGTGTAACAAATATTGTATTTTTAAATTGTTACTATTGTCTCTACTTGTTTTTGCTTTTCTGACTGTTACTCCAATATTTTGTGATTATTTTATTTCTAATTTTAGATAGTTGGTTTTTGAAAGATCTTTTATGAAAGGGTAGATATTTTTTTGACCCAAAATAAGATTTTTTTTACCCAAAATAAGAAAGACTCTGTGTGTGCATGTGTGTGTGCATGCATGTACACATGTTCACGTGTGTGTGAGCATGCCTCTGTGTGTGTTTGTGTATGTCAGTAGCAGAAAAGATGCAATTGCGATAGTTCTTACAGTCTAAAGTCTCAGTAGAATTAAGATGATGCTTACACTTACAGAGTAATGATGAGGCAGGTTGTGTTCTTTAACATTATTTACTGTTTTTAGGATGTTCTATTTCAACTGGATGCTTAGGGCAGACCACTGATTTTATGCAGCTCAGTATTTCATGTTTAGAACCAGTATTTCATATCTAAACTCAGAAAGACTAGATGGGAGTTCAGCTGACAGGTGCAGCCCACCATGCTACCACAGTAGCCATACTGACCCCAGCCTATCACCTGACAGGTGGAATTGGCTGATGAATTTGGGATCTTTTAAGCAACAAACCCCACTTTTTTAGCCAGGCAGTCAGCCTCACAACCTTCAAGTGTGACTATGAAGTGTCATGGGAGAAGCAATTTCTAAAGAAACCCCTTGAAAACAAACCAGTTCTAAGAAACATCACACACAGTCTAATAAACATACAGCCATCACTTAATTTGTACTTCATAACTCCAGGCTGTCATTCTCTGGAACGAGATGTCACCTTTCCTAGAGTGGAGTAATATAAAAAGAGTGACTCTGACAACTGACAGGTGAGGTTGGTCCTTTTGCTATGCAAGCAAGCTTTCTGATCTTGGGCCAGTGGGTCTCACCTGTCAGCCATTGCTGACAGTACAGGGCTCACTGCCAAGAGCAAGAGCCCTGTGACTTTAACATGGCAGATGGGAGTCAAGTATAATAGCTGACTAGTGAGATGGGCAACACAGGGAACACTCTCCTGCATTTTCAGGGTCAGAGTTTATATGAAAGGTTTGTGGCTCTGCCCAACTAACACTGTCTGAATCATCTTCTGTAGTCCCAACAAAAAGGCAGAGACTGAGAATTTCAGGTAATAATCAGGATTTAGTACATATTACAGAGCAGATATTTACAAATATTTTTTCTATCCTCAGAATGATCCTCTATGATGATGGTCACTCTTTTGCAGATAAAGAACTGAGGGTCAGTTTGATGAGCATCAGGGCTACACAGCTAGGATTAACAAGAGCTGGGATCAGACACTTATCTGCCCAGTTCTCAAGCTGGGCTGTTTCCAGTATTTTGTTGCTGGCTTCCCAGCAATTTCCTGTTTCTACAACTCAGTCAATCATTTCTATTTCACTTTTGTAGTGAAAGGGATGGAATAATAATAGGAAGAGACTATAAAGCAAAAAATAAGATAATCAATTTGAAAGAATAGTATATGCTCATTTTTGCTGGGTACAATAATTAGCTTGTTATAAATTTAAATAGCACAATTTTTTTAAACTTGACTTATCCCAGGCAAATGACAGAACTTTTTCAAGTATCAGTCCTAAACATGAATAAGTTTAGGAATCCCCTTAGAAGTGTGATATATAATTCACATGTATTTAAAAAAAAAAAAGATGGATGATGTCACTTTTTAAAAAAACTGTACTTTTCACATTCTAGGAACTAGCAGAATTTATTATAGGAAGAAAACTGCTGTTTTGTTTGCAAAACATTTCACTATAACTTTTGAATATAGGATCAAGAGTCTGTATGGAATGGGGAAGTTAAGAAAAAACAGAACTAAATTGTATGATTAAAAGAAAAAGTAGCCGCCTTTTTGGGGTGGGGAAGGCACACAGTGGGAGAGCAGGGAAGGGGAGAGGAGGAAAGGACTGAGGAATGAAGACCAGGTTTGGAAGCAGCCAGCAGAATACAATGTTACCTGAACTCGGAAGGATCCAGGTCACTCAGTTGAGTTCATGTACTTTGGAAGTAGTGACAGTGAATACTGATTTTTAAAGTTTTCCTTCTCTGTAATATAATGTCTTAAGATGGACAATGGTTTTTATCTGTGCTCCTAACACACAAACACTATTAGCAGGGTATTAGGCTCAGAGAATGAAGGAAGGAGGTTGTAGACACACTCCAAAAGGCCAGTGAAGGGAGGGTAGCACAGCCCACACCCTGAGACTAGCATGATGCTAGTAGCATCTATGCAAGAAAGAACTAGAATTCTTTGTGAGTTCCAGGAAGTGACCAGCAGCCAAAATCACACAGCTTCAGGGTGGAGATGAGAATGTTGGGTGTGAGTTGTTACTCTAGGGGAGTGAGATATCTTGCCACTATATGCATATCCTCTCTTCTGGATGTAAATCACTCATTTGGTGATCTCACCTTGTCTCATGGCTTTAAATGCTGTCGAAGTGCTGATGATATTTAAAGCTAATATCCAGTTCCAACCTCTTCACTGCTTACCTAGCATCTCCACTTGACTATTAAGAGCCATCTCAAACTTAATGTGTCCAGTACTAACCTCTTGATATACTAATTCCTCCCCAAAATTTCCCTCTCTTAATGTTTCCCATTTTAGTAAATGACATCACAATTCAAGCTCAGACAGAGGGGGGGAAAGCATATTACTATGTTTGACCCCTTTCTAATATAGATCCCTCTAAGACATTTCTTAAATCTGACTACTTCTCATAATATTCACTAATAATGCTCTAACTAAAGCTACTGTCCTAACTGGATTGCCACAATAGCCACTGACAGGATTTTCTGTCCTCACTCTTGTTCTGCCCCATCCCATACTGCAGTCTATTCTCCACATAGCAGTGAAGGTAAACCTTTCACAACCTAAGTCAGAACAGTCCTTCTTTGCTTATTACTTTTCAATGACCTTCTTGAAGAGGTGTGATTGGCTTCCATCTCAAGCAACCTTGTATCTTAGTAGCTAGCACAGTGCCTAGCTCAGAGTAAGGTTTAATAATGCCTGCTTATTCACTGACTAGAGAAATATAATATTTTTCTACCTAAATAGGAAGACGATAGGAACTGGGGAGGTGTGTACTACTAAAGAAGATGTCATATACTATTAAGCAGCTTTCTTTTCAAGGCTAATTTCACAGCAAATATAGGATTAGTTTTAACAGTTTCTGAGAAATGATAGCAAATGGCAGGAAATCTGCACATTAGCAACACAGACAACTTCATGGCTCAGGATATGAGAAAATGCAAAATTGTGATAGCATAAATAGGGGGTTTTCTGTATATATAGCTTCCTTTTGGCCCAATCTTTTATTTATTGAATATTCATTGGGGTATGTTAGAACAGTGAACAATATTTTATGAGCTTGGCAAAGAGGTAAATTGCTGAATGGCTTAGATTTTTGCTATCAAGAAATCTCCACAAAAAGAACCCAAAGTGGGTCTTCAGTATACAACAGTCGAAGCGATTGAAAAGTAAATTTATTTCACTGCCCATATCAGTTTACTCTCCTTCTCCCTTTGCTGAATCCTCCTATTTTGTATTCCTCAATGACTATCAATATAGTTTTTATAAAGGTTTGTCTATTTTGTATGCTCTCCAATCTCTTTCCTAATATATATCCTCCAATCTCTTCTAATAGCCACAATTCCCTCTTAAATAAGCTTATTTTGTCAAGAATTTCCTCCTGGAAAGAATTGCATTATAACCTCAGTTATCTCAGAATATGTGAGAAAGGACCACATCTCTATATTACTGTCTGAATTCCTAACCAAGACTTGAAGGACTTTCTTGATATCCTTAACCTAATGGAATTTATTTGCTATAATTTAAAAAGTGTCATAGTAACTATTTCTAGCCATCAGTTATTTGTTATGGGTTTTGTTTTGTTTTTAAACTTTATTGGGGACTAATGTGTTTTTTCCAGGACCTGTCAGCTCCAAGTCAAGTTGTTGTCCTTCAATCTTAGTTGTGGAGGGCACAGCTCAGCTCCAAGTCCAGTCGCCATGTTCAATCTTAGTTGCAGGTGGGCGTAGCCACTATCCCATGCAGGAGTCAACTAGCAACCTTGTTGTTAAGAGCACACGATCTAATCAGCTGAGCCATCCTGCCGATCTGCCCCACCCCCCTTTTTTTAACACATATGTGAAGTTTAGAATTTGGTACTTGGCCTACCATTGCCAGAGTTTTCCTTGGAAGGATGCAGAATTCTTCTTTTTTTAAAAATTCTTTTATTTTGAAATAAACATTTAAAAAAAATTAGTTTTAGGTGTACAACACAGTGCAATAATTTTACTTTTTACCCCTCAAAGTGACAACCCTCCTCCCCCAATTCGCCACCTCACTCCCCCTGCCCCGATATCATACATATCTATTACATTCCTTTGACTCCCTTTCACAGTATGCTCTACATCCCGTGACTATCTATATATTCAATTACAGTTGGCTTGTTATGGGTTTTTTAAAGGTACTTTGTGTGTGGTAACAACATTCACTGATACAGTAAAACAAAGTATCTGACACATAGTAGCCACACAACAAACTTCCTTAGAATGAACAAAATGACTATGAGAGTGAATGAGTGATTATGTTATTTACTAGCATTTAGATTTTACATACTAGTTTGTAGACAGATGTGAAAATTTAATGCAATTTGAATATGATGTTTTAAGTAACCAATAATTTTGATATTATAATACATTTTAGAATGGTTTACAATGCAGGCCATAATCATGTCACAAAACATGATCATTACATAATAGAAATGTTGCCAGCCAAAATTATCAATAAGTAGTTTTTATCCTAATTAAAAGCTAATTTTGTTGTATACTCATCTTATCATAATTGCCTTTAAAAACTGTTAAGTGATTTAATCATTTATCTAAAAATATACTGTATTTTTAGACAAGTAAAATTCAGGAAAACAATATTTTAAATTTACCAAAAAAAGTTTGCTTTTTTTCCCTTTTCACAGTTATTTGGATAACCAAATGTCATGGCTAAGTTATGGTCAACTTAGTTTGCCTAGAATATTCTTCATTTCTTTTTCTTCTGTCAGTCCTTACCTCTGGCTTTTTAAACTTTTCCCCAAAAGACATCTACTTTTGTTTTCTCACCTTTTTCTTTATTTCATTTGTGTTTCATTTCCTCTAATAGTCTGTTGTTCTTTGTATTAGTCAGCATCACACTCTCATTTTTTTTTTCTATTTTTTACTACTTTGTAGCTACAACCATGAGCAATGCAGTGCTTTAAAAAGACATGCTCTAAAGGCCGGCCGAGTGGCTCAGTTGATTAAGAGCTCACTCAAGAGTGCGAGCTGAGCTCTGAGCAACAGCTAACAGCTATTCGAGGCCAGCCCGAGCTGAGTTGCTGTTGAGCTGCCAACAGGTGGCAGGATGGCTCAGCTAAAAAAAAAAACAAAACAAATCAAAATTCTTCTAAAAAGACATGCTCTAGAATGTCTCTCTGTGGTAGATTTTATTATTGGTCTAGTCTTCACTTCTTCCTGTATCCACCCTGAAAACCAACTACATTATTTGTAGGACCAAATGCATGTACATCCCCTTCTTCAAAATGGTTAAGAATTTCAAGACAGCATTGGCAATGCATTAAACCAATCATGAGATTCTTTTAGCCATGAGGCCCTGTGTGACTGTATAGGTAACAGACCCATAAAGCCAGCCCTGTCTACAACCTTTGCCATAAGGCTTTGCAGTTTCTTCTTCTAGATGTGAATATATCCCCCATCATACTGATATTGTGTGCTATGGTTTGAATGTTTGTGTTCCCCCCAAAATTCATATGTTGAAATCCTAATCCCCTAGATGATGGTATTATGTGATGTTGGAAGGTGGTTAGGTTATGACGGAAGAGCCTCATGAACTGGATAATGTTCTTATAATAGAGGACCAAAAAAACTGCCTTGTTCCTGGCACCATGTGAGATTGCAGGGAGATGTTTGTCAATGAGGAGGCAGTTTTTATCTAAATCTTGAACTTTCCAGCCTCCATGACTGTGACAAACAGTGTTTGTTGTTTATAGGCCACATGGTATTTTTGCTATAGCAGCCTAAATGTACTAAGACATATGGACTTGACCATATGATTTACTTTGGCCAATGGAATATGGATAGAAGTGACATGTGCCAGATCTATCCAGGCCCCAAAAAGACATTAGGTGTCTCTGTTTGTCCCTTTTTTGTGTGTGTCATAGCCATATGCAAAGACATGTCTTAACTAACCAATGGGACCATGGGAGACTCCACCTGTAACACAAAGTTAATCCCAGCTGAGCTCAGCCTACACCAGTCTCAGCCTACTTTCAGACACATGAATGAGAGTACATAACTGATATTTTCATATATTGAGTTTGGGAGTGATTTGTTACGTAGCAAAAACCAACTAATAAATTAAATGACAACAGTTTATCTAAGAGGTCCTAGGCAAAATTGTTTTCAATTTTGTTATTGATCCTCAGCTCTTCCTTTCTAATACCTCTCTGACCCAGCATAAAGAAATAGTGGTGCAGTGAGCTGCCATATCAAGACCCTAGCTGAACTTTCTCCCTCAAACCAATCCTTTTAACCATACTATAAGCGCTATACACACTGCCTGCTTCTCCAGTTCCATTCTTGGTTCTAACAGAGCTCAGCTTCTTCTCTGCTAGGGATGCCATAGTATGCAAACATAAAGCATCATTAACTCAAGGTATTTGTAGTGATTGTGACTTCTATCTGGTCCCTCTACCTTCACTTTAGGTGCTTTTTGGACTATCTTCCATGCAGCAGTGAGTGACCTTTTAAAAACATACACCAGTTCACACATGCTTATACCCTATTCTGGCAACATTTGGTAATTGGAGTAAAATGTAAAGTTGTTACACTGCTTACAATTTTGACCTCACCCCCACCACTCCTCTGTTGTTCCCTATGCTCCAGCTAGATTAAACTTTCTAAATAATGCCATGACTATTCCCACCTCGGGGTCCTCAGTCATTCTGATGGAAACACTCTCCCTACTTCACCTTTAAGTCCTCCCTGAATGCAAGGTGCTCTTACAAGTACACTCCCATTACTGTTGTATTATATTCTGCAAGATGTCATGTCTGAAGGGATATTGAAAATCTAATGAAAACGGAATAGCATAATGCATAACTTGCAAAAAACAAAAGTTGCAATAGTGAAGAAAAAGGACCAGAGCCAAATCTGGGGTTGTTACATGTTTTGAACTTTGAACCAAAGAAGCAGACAGTCAGAGAGCATGACAATTCCTTCCTGTAGTCTCTCAAACAGGAGAACCCTAAAAGGGCCTTTCATTGTTTTCTACTGTTTTTTTTTATGAGGTAAAGCATGAGATGTCTATTAAGAGGTTTCCCATATTCTTACTGTCTCATATTTATATTTGATAAAATATTTCCTTGATTCTGGCCAAAGGCTGTCTACATGTTTTAATTTTGCATAATAGTGTCAGTTATCAACACATTTTGGATCTTCATAGTATTTTAAAAGGAATTCTAGGGAGAAAATATCAGAAGCTATTAAGTAGATACTATTTTATTTTTTTATTTTTTATTTTTTTATCTGAGCCTTCCTGCCACCTGTGGCAGCTCAGTGGCAGCTCAGCTCAGGCTGGGCATCAAACTGCTGTTGCTCAGAGCTCAGCTTGCACTTCTGAATGAGCTCTTAACCAACTGAACCACTCGGCCAGCCCAAGTAGACACCATTTTAAACTGGAACTTGATCACATTCTTTGCTTTTTCATTGACTTTATCTTTCTGTATTTGACATCACACCTTCATTTTTTATTCACAGATCAACCTACATAAAGATAGATTCTCATAAAAATTTCTATTAATATTTCTCTATTCTTCACCAAGGAAAAATAATGATAATTTTTAAGTGTTGTTTTAAAAAGAGTAGTCAATAATACAATATTGAGATTGTGAAGAAAAGTATGAAAGTGGGAAGGATAAAAAAATTATAGTAAACAATTATCATACAGGATTTATGTACAAAGCATATGAGCCACAACCAAGGTCAACAAGAATAATGATTAAGACTGTGAATTTGACCAGAGCAGGGGACTACCATGTGAAATGCAATGAAACTTTGTCAAGTTTAGGGAAGGGGCTTAATAAACAGAGCAGAGTAAAAGAAGGATGAGTCCCATCCATTGATGGTCAGAGATAAGACTGAAAGATTCCAAGACTGTGCAATTATATGTAGTTGGGCAGAGCTGAGCTGTCTATTCATAATATGATATGTAGAGAATGAATGACATCTTCTAATGGATGTTAGAAGTCAGAGCACAGCAGATGCTAATAAGGTATGTGTCTAGAAGGACTAGACCCTGGGAAATATTCCCACTAAAATGGAGAACAAACCAGAATACACAGGAGAGGAAAAGAACATTATAACTTGAAAGTACAATATCTTGTTGTTCAGATGAGTCTGGGGTATAGCTGGGAAGCAATGCTACTATCAGGATGAATCTGGAATATAGTCTTGTAGTTTGCATTATAGTCATTAAAATAGTACATTATACTAATCCTCCTAATTGAAGATTTTAGCATTTAATAAAAACATATATAGGGTAAGTTGATAAATTTATTCCCTGATGTATTTTGCTTATATCAGTAAAATATTTCACTTTCAGAAAATTTGATAAAGAAAAAGAAGGGAAACAAAGAAGAAAGATGACACTTATGATTTTCCTCAACCTGAATTCTTATGTACAACTCTTGTTTATGTAATCTAGGATTTTGATCTTGTCATTGGTGAAATTTATTATAAATTATATATTCTCTAGAAAGACTTTATATGGATGATGTATTATAGAATTGTACACTTAAAACCAATGTAATTTTACTAACCATTGTCACCCCAATAAATTGTATTTAAAAAAAGAGTTTTTATTAATTACATTGCCTTATGTTTTATAACCACATCATAAATTAGATATAATAGTATATTTTAAAGTTTTTAATTTTTTTCTAAAGATAAATCATCTTTATTTCTGAATTCTATTTCAATGCTTCTTTTGGTTAGGTGAATAACATGTGAGTAATTTTTTCATAAAATTTTTTTTTAGTAGCAAACTTTATGAACCTTTATGAACCATTGTTTATTTGAAAGTGTCTCCTATGACAACTTGGCTGGGTATAAAATTCTTCAGTTACATGCTTTTGCCTTTAAATACTCTAAAAAAGATGTTCCATTATCTTCTACATTCAATGTCATGGCAAAGTTGAAAATCTGCATGATTTTTTTCTTTCTTTATATATAAGCTACTTTTTTGTTCTGGATGCTTATCAGAATCTTTATTCTCAAATGTTATTTTTTTTTTAGCAGGTTATCTCATTATGTTTATATCTTCACATTAATCACTTACTCATGGCAACTTATTTAAATCTTTTGCTTATAAAACTCATCATACGTGTAACTCTATAGATAATATATTTCTCAGGAAAATGAATGTATTTGAAATTTTATATCACTTCATCTGTTATCAGAGCAAGAGAGACTCAAATTAATATCAATGTTTTCTGTTATTTATGCTTTTAATTCAATAAAACTTTTAGCACCAATTTGGTGGCAGAAACTGGGATAGTTGAAAGATACAGAGAAATAATAAAACATGTTCCCTGTCCTCAGTAAATTTATAAATATTCTATGTTGTCACTCTTGGTAATCACCAAGGCTAGTCCAAGAATGCTGCCTGAGTAAAGTTCTTACCAACAATCCTATGGTATGCTTAACAATAATAAAACATATGCATGAATCTATGTGCAGCAGTTTATAAATATATCCATGGAAACAGATGCTTTATGATAATAACTTCTATGTTTACTGTGTGGCACACACTGTGCTAAACCCTTTTTTAGATCATCACAATAACCCCATGAGTTTTATTTTATCTGTCTTTTACAGATGAGGAAATGAAACTGAGTTGAGTTCCAAGGTCAGACAATGCCTACCACAAATTAGACAATCAAAGTTTGCTGAATGAGATAAGAAACTGGGACTAAAAGCCAGGAAAATGTGAATACACAACCTTTGTTTTAACCCTATACTAACAACTCATCAAGGGAAAACTAACAAAAATTAACAACACAAATAAAAACCAAACAATTCTGGTTAATGTTCAATGGTAAGAAGATTGGAATTAAACCAATCATGAATTGTGATTCTGTTATCAAGATCAATTTTCCAATTTTTTTCTTTTAAGTAGAACTTTAACTTCAATTAGACATTTTATATATCAAAGTATTAAAATTTGACTAAGATATGGAAGTCCCAAATATGAACTTCTTTAAGATTTTGATATTCAAGAACTAACAACAGAATTAATAAAGGCTAGATGAAGGTTTTAAATCACAACTAGGCCTGTAAATTTACATTTAAATAGGAAAGGAAATTATGTTTTTTAAAAAACATATTGTGGAAGGTTATCCACTTTTTAGGCTGATGCATTTTCTCTTAATTTATGATAGCAGAAAAATGACAGCAGAAAAATGATAGCAGAAAAAACTACACTTAAGTAACCACTACCCATGAGTCAAACTACAAAACTACAAATGAGTCAAACACTGTGATAGGTTTTCATGGCTACAAAAAGTAGGGCTTTTTACAAAACTAGTTTATATAAAATAGCTTCTTTCATTTTTAGGTATTAATCAAATGTATTTCTCATTAAACTCATTTAAATAACAGATACAATATCTATAGTAAATATATAAAACATAAATGACATTTTTATGCTAATAAATAAAATAAATGCTTACTGTGGAAAGTTTCAAAATAGATAATATAAGAACATTAATGCCACTCATTATTCTATTACCCATGGACAACAACTACTGACATTTTTATAATATCTTCATTCGTAAAACACCTAGAACACAGTGGTGAATTCTGGTGTGAGATCATTAGTAATTTAGCTGGCCAACATGATTACTACGCTAACTGCTTCCAACAAAGAAAAAATATTTTGAAGTTTAATATATATGATTTGTTTTTAATCAGTTATTTTCTGAGTCTTTTCTGCAGCTTGAAATATAGTAAGTAGTATGGAATATAACTTACAATGATTTTACAAAGTATAGAGAGTAAAGAAAAAAATTGTCAGAAGAAAAAACAAACCAATACAACTGTTGGAGTATAAAGTTTGGTGTTATTTTTTAACTGAAGAATAACAATAAATAAAAAAGAATGTGCTACACACTTAGACCAATACAGAAATTGCCACACTTATTTAACGCAATATATTATATGAGCCTCTGAGGAGCTTCAGCGTAAAAACAAAGTTCTAATTGTTTGCTTTAAAAACTGGTTACACAGTTTACCTAGTTTAATAATCTTGAACAACAAAAGAGGGATTTAGGGGAAGGGGATGGTGAAGGTTGGAGGATGGTTGATAATCCATGGCTTGAGGCATGGGAAAGAAGAGTCCTTTGGGAAAGTATTGCACTTTTGGCAGGAGTAGATTACTAAATGGATAATTAATGGTAGCACAAAGATTAGGAGATCTTCCCTCCCTTTTTCGGTTTATTCTCACACTGAGGTTATAGCCCTGAGGACAGTTTTTTGCTTTAAAGACCATTCTGTCAGAAACTGTTGGTCTTTCTGTTGTTTATTGAGCTAGCCTGTAAGGTTAGGGGGGGGTCAAAACAAAAGATATCTTCTCCAAGGAATTAAACAGACATTAAAGGAACAAAGTCAGCCTGAAGAGTTTTCACAGGGTCTTCTCAAAGGTTTAATCTACAAAGGAGTTCTTTTTTTTGCCCCCATGTAAGACATTTACTTAATGTCTTTAGAACTTTTAATTCATATCTTTTCTCTTTTAGTAAAAGCTTAAAACTGATCACATCTGAGCATATAAATTAATATTAACAGTGTAGATAACCTTAAAGACTAAATCGAAAGTTTCATGGTAGGAGACCGTTTGTGAAAGATTTATGTCTTGAATCTTCCCATATATTGGACTTTTTTAGATACATTAATGAACACTATGTAAATATATATAATAACAGCATGTAAAATGTTTTCTACCTTCAAATAAACAATGCAATATATATATATACATGCAAAAAAGTAAATTTAATTCTTAGATTATTTTAAATAACATTATGTCATTTAGTAAGTCGTTTTTATGTAGGGACAGCAGAAAACAACAGATAACATGATTTTGCAAAGCATTTCTCCACTGATGTTATTATCATAAATGTATGGAGCCAGGTAAGAAATAGATAACATTAACACTAAAATGTATATTGATGAATATTTATCAATTTACTCAATAATGTACTATTGTACTTTAATAGTACAATAATGATTATCTTGATATACTTTTATAGACAGTCATACCTATCATATGAATAAAAACAACCTTCATATCACTTGAGCAATGTCTTGTAGTTTGAATCATATCAACTTTTTTAATGTTCCATTTTACTGCATATGTGTGTATGTTCACACATGCACATAGATCATGTGTCTTCATTTAAAACTTGTGATTTCTATAAAATTTAATTACATATCCCTTCAGCTTTAAATTATGAGTGGTTTTAAATCAAGTGTGTCTTCAAAACAGGGGCAGCTTCTATTAAATTTAATGTTTCTCTAAGCGTTGCACAGTGGAGGAGTAGCTGCTAAATGAGGGCATCTTCCATTAAAGTGGCACAAGAAAGATGTAGGAGCAAGCACGATGGTCCTCAAAGCCACTTTGAGATGGATAAAATACTGTTGTCTTGCCATAGTCAAAACTCTCTGGGACCAGCTTTAGTTTTGCAAGACAAAGCCAAGAAGATTGATTTTTTTTTTCAAGCTTTTTTCACATATGATATATACATTTTTGGAAATATTCCATGTATGTTGTTTTTCAATACATTAAATATGAATTCAAATTATTTAAATGCAGAAAGTCTTTTGCATTATATTTGCATTTCAGATCCATATGCATTATGAATTCCCAGCTATATGAAAGGGACTAAAGAGGCTTGAAATTATACTTTCTTTGGTTAAAAAACAAACAAACCAACAAACAAAAACCTAGGGATTTTTGTTATCACCAAAAATAAAAACTTTTCTCCAAAGATAAAAACTTATTTTATTTTAAAATAAAAACAATTATGATTTGATATATCCTAGTAGTTGCTTGCTTGATTATACAGCACCAATTTTTATCAAGATACATATTTGAACATGTATGTGTTAAATATTAAAGCAGGTTTTTTAAAAAATGGTAAAAACAGAAACTAATGAATGGATCACCTGTAAAATGAAATTGACTCGGAGTATCTGCATTTTTAAGCACTTATTGATTGACATTATAAATCAGGGTAGTATATATTGCTTAAACAAAGTCTCTACAGGTGCAGGCTAAATAAAATGGGTCATTATTTCTATCTGGGCTTCACAATGTTTAATAATATAGTATTATATAATAATAATTATTAATATTATTATAAAATTTCTTCTGGGAGGTTGACAGAAAGTTGATTATCTCAGCATTCTTCTCCCTTTAGGACATGGAATTTTAAAACATGTTACCATTTTGGGGCTGTGATACTTAGAGAAGTAGGCCCAATTAAATTAAACATTACAGAAGGTCATGTTCCCAAACTCACTTGATGGAATGATCTTTTCATTTTTTTCCTTGGAGTCCTTTTCTAGAACAGAAGCAAAACTAGTCTTTTATAGCTTTTTGCTCAGTAGCCTTGAACAAAGTAAAATCTTGGCGAAACATTTTCCTAACTTGTCTAGAAATAAAATTAACTCACTGAGCTGGTGTTTCTTTTGACACACTGACCTCTGTAGTGTTATGCTCTAGCCTTGAGAATGACCATGCATTGGAGCAAACATAAGCACAACTTGTGATAATAGATGGAGTATTCTTGTAAAGCCTATTTTCTAAACTGTATAGAAATGTATTGAAGGCAAACACTACAGGCAAATTTACCTTAAATTCAATTTAAAATAATGATTTCAGTAATCTTGCCATATGTTGGAGGTGTGCCTACTTAATCATATAGAAGTGAACATTTGAAATAATCATCTTCTAATTTAGGTGAAAACTTCTAAGAGAAATCAGATTTTAAGGCTTAAATTTTCATTATAGCCTATCTCTACTAACAGAAAATAAGATAAAGTGGGATTTTCAACTCTAGATTCTATTTCCTACATTAACGCAGGTTGAGAATTCTCAGAGAATTTACATTTAATCAGTTGATTTTGTATTATTCAAAATGCATATTTATTAGGTCCCCTCTCATGCCATTACATTTTCTGTTGCATTTATCAGCACATTAGACTTAATAAACATAGCTTGTAAAAATAATTTGTATATTATTTAAAATATGGTCATTGGACTTATTGGCTGGCTGTTCTAGAGTAAATATACTCAAATAAATTATAAACCAAAATGGTCATGTATAAATTGGGAGTGTGTGGGTAGAAGAAGTAAAACCAGTTGAGAGCACAGAGCTTAGCTGAGCAGAGATGTACTCATATACCAACATCTGTTACCTACTAGCCAGTCTTTCATGAGTATCTTTTTGCCAATAAATAGCAGTAGAAAAGGTTCCATTTTCAGGGCATGTAAGACTGTGCTATATGGATAATGCTGTATATATGCATTAAATTGCAAAGCTTTCCTCATTCAATTTCCACTACTTCTGAATACTGTAAATGATTAAAATGTCAATGAATCCACATGCTCCCCATTTTTGTAATAAGCATTTCTTTCTACAAAAAAGAAATGCTGTTTAATTTCAATGTGATTGTGAATTTTGTAAAATGAGAATGTAATAGCATTTTACTTAAACTTATAGTATCTTCTGCTCATATTGTGTTTCAAAATAGTTCTTTCAGAATAGTTCTTTCATAATTAAAGTGTCAAAAAACACATTTGTAACAAGAATGATGAAATCCATTCTGAATAATCCATCAGCAAATAATAACCTGCATTTCTTACTCTAAAGCAGAATCATTTAATACCTTTCAATCATTTGGTTCTTCCTTCTTTTTCTTCTTTCTCTTAGAACATAACTTCATATAAAAGCTTAAAAACTATTTTATGGGCTTTCTTTAGCTTACAAATGTTTCCATAAATATGCAAAATACTCTTCCATGAGTCCCCACTGGATGCCTTCCAGCTAGAGCATTTCCAAAACAAGGCAAATAAAGATTCCTTCAAAATAATCATAACTTCCCATTTTCACACAAACATTGTCCATCTATTTTTCTATTTCATAAATGAACACAAATCATATTGAGTAGAGGATTTCCTCTCATGTAGAGATGAAGTCAAGTTGACGTTTCTGTGCCATAGCATGTTGTTTCTGAAACACTGAAGGAACAGATCAGATTGTTCAAGTGGATATTCACCATGTAATATCTTGTTTTTATTGTTGCCTTTTAAAAAATGACTTTGTTTTTATGTTTATGACTTCCAAAAAATTAAATTAAAAATATAATATTTATGTTATGTATTTATATGTATACCTGCCAGGAGTTGTAATAAAATGCAAATATGAATAAGTAAGTAATATCCAAGTAAATCATTTAGTTTACATAGTGAAGATCAGTGTTCTGGTTGGTTTATAATTTTCATACAACATATGCTTGAAACTTAGCTTTTGGAAAATTATTGGCTTAGGTACTCTGTCAGGATGAGAAACATATTTATATAGTCCATACATCCTGAGTTTTCACATCTCTCTCCTTTGAATGAAGTTTACTACAATATTCAGACCATAAAAGTCACAGAACCACAAATTGCTTGATAGTGTATCTTAAGATTCACAGGTAAGAGGGAAAAGAAAATCTTTTAAAATAATTAAATTATTTTAAAAATGCTTGTACCATACACTGCAGCTGCAGAACCATAATGCTTTCATTAATGATCACATCTGGGCTGAATTAAAACAGGAGCCTTTCCCAACCCTGAAGTGCTTGTCAGGTTGAAAGTTTTTCTCATTGCTCCTGAAGCTTTTCCAAAAACCGAGGGCTAAGACAGAGAACAGACTTTGTCACGAGCTGGTACCAGGCTTTAAGTACATTCCTGCTATGTTATTCACCGTCTGGTTCTAATTTGGAGGTACATCTCCCTTGTGTTCTCTTTTATTAACTTACATATGACTAGCTCTTTTGTTTAATATGGAAATAAAGAAAATAGGGTTTGTTGAACAATAGTGCCATAGACTGTGACTTATTTTTCCGCACATTTGCTTTTTTGGTTGATATATGTTTGCTCTTTAAAGCAATGTCTTCATATTTTAAACACTCGCATAACAAAAAGTTAGCTATTATAAGGAATTCATAATAGATGTTGTTTTCTCCCCCATTTTATGGAAAGAAAGAAAAAAAACCCAGCTATTAATGCATTATATTTTTTTTCATGTTTGCCATCAATTTTATCTTGGAACTACAAAGAAAAAAAGGCTACCAGTATTATCCATAGACACAGTGCTGTAAAAGTAAAATTATCTAAACTTTGGAAAAATTATTTCAACAATACACATATTGAGGAGTTGGTAAACTTTTGAGATGGAAGAGATGCCAGGGGTCAGCAAACTGTGGCTCCTGAGCATGTGACTGAAGTAAAATTGAAAATGAAAATAATACTATCATAGTTTCATTTATAAAATTTTTAAAGGATATTATTTACAGAATGGTGATTATGCAAAACTATATTTATGGCTCTCACATAACTTTTAAATTATTGTGAGGGACAGGATTGGCTTTTCCAGGGGTTGACAAACTTTTGAGACAGAATTTACCCAAAGAACAGCATGTGGCTCTCGAGCCGCAGTTTGCCGAACTCTGGATAGAATATCAGCTAAATGTTGAGATGCCATGACATTAAATAAAGAATAGAGATATATTCAAAACTTTCAAGAAATCCTAAGATATGTTAAGATGAAATAAACCACCAACCAAAGAGAAAAGGAGCTTTAAAAAAATTTATTGGGAATGTTTTTCTGATGACTGCAAAATGTTAATGCTCCAGTTATCAGTATACAATAATTTATCATTTTCTATAGCACACACACTTTTATTAAAATCTCAAATCTTGGGGCAAAAGGAAAATACAAATTCTGTGAAACTCAACATATCAAATGGGAAACAGAGAGATGAACAAATAATTATAATGCAATGTGATATGTACTGAAATACAGGTAAGTGTACAATGGTAGTAGTGATTAACTCTGCTTGAAAAGGTTATCTTTGAGTTGGTCTTTGAAGGATTAATAGAAGTTTACCAGACTTTAGAATAATTACAGATTTTAGCAAAGTATTAGCAAATACTTATTACCTGAAATTACCAATTGATATCCTTTTGGAATAAAGAACTTACCTCGCTATTACATTAATTTATTTCCCACCCTTATTATTGATTCCAAAACCAACATTATCCTGGCATATTTTTTTCCTAAGTGCCTTAATAGTATTGTAAATCATAAATCTGTTTTTCCTCCCCACATGGAAGTAAAGCTTATTTTTAGCACATATAACAAGAAAAAAGGTAAAGAGTCAAATTGACCCAGATGATATATGAGAATGACAATTTAATTAATCTCTCTGAACCTTAATTTTCTTGTTAAAAAAGATGGGAGTAATACCTATTTCATTGAATGATGATGATAAAATGAGATGATTTATTTTGTGAATAGATAGCTCCTAGTAAACTAACATTCAGTAGATGGTAAATCTGTCCCCAGCTTTTATCTCCATATAAGATGAACAAATTTTGGCTGAAAACATTCTCTTTTCCAGTTTACTAATAGTATATTTCAAGGTATAATAAAATGTGTATACGATGGCCATTAATGTTCAGATACTTGAACAAATGAGTGCAAATTGTTGGACAATTACCTTGGAATAAAGTAAGGTAATGGAAGAAAACAAAAAATAAAGGCTCCTGTAATTTCACTACTTATGTATTTACAGTTAATTTCTGGGTGCACAAAATGATTTATGCATACCTGATAAATTTCTCTCAGTGAAAAATTTTGTAGGCTTCCCTAAGAGCAAGGGTTACTTCTATTGCTTTCTCAGACACCCTCTTAGTACCTAATAAAATACTACATCCAAGCCTAGGTATTCAATAGGTGTTTGTTGCTTAGACAAACTCAGATTAGGATTTCCCAGAGAGTGTTGGCATAGTTTTGTCTAGTAGAAAAGATACATACAAGAACATCTAAGTCAAGTTTCTTGTGTCTATATGTGGGAACATTATGGTTTATAAAATGTTAAACCAACAAGCAAAATGTTTCAAATGTAAAGCAAATTAAATGCTATAGCATCACTGAGTGAAATGGTATGATCAGCCTCCTAGTCACATGAAATATAAACCTTTAAGAGGCTAAATGTTATAATCCAGGTTCCTTCTTTCTCCTTCACTGTTCTTTAGTTGTATTTCTTTATTAAATTGCGAAGGTAAAAGGACCTGTTTTACTTAACAAAGCCAGGTACTGTTTAAAAAAATTGTTTTTCAGTTTATAACTTATGTGAATGTAAATGTCAAAGTAACAACAACATCATTGTGATGAACTGGATAAAAGACTCCTGGTCAGATGAATTTCTCTTTCCATTAAGATTTACCCTTGATGCTGTCCATTAAGTATTGTCAACTCAGCTTCTTTCTTCATTGAAAGTGGCCAGCTGATGGATCCTTATGTATAGTGTAGCACAAGATAAGAAAATACTTCTATTTCTATGTGCTTTTAAAATCCTTTTATGGAAAACAAAATTTGACTGTATTTTTAGGCAACATTGTATTACATATGAATTGTTAAATGTCTCATGTATTAGTCGTAATTTTTGATGCTATATATGTGTGTGTGCACCCACAATAACATTTTAATCTTTCTAATCTTTCAACTTGTTTTTATAGTGAACTTTATTCAACTTTACCTTGTATGAAGTGTTGGTTTATAAGACTGGATACACTTCATAAACTAATAAACTGAAGCTTAGAAAATACATTTTAAGGTGGTTCAAAATATATAATCAATGCACTAATTAATGAGTGAGTGAATTAATGACCAATTATAAAAAAAAAATTATGTCAAAGGCAATGCGTTTATACTTTTGATTTTTCTTTCTGGGTCCCGAAGGTAGTAGTGAGTATATAAGTGTTCAATATTCGGTTCCATGAACAAAAAGTATATTTTGGAAATCTGATCCAAGATGGTGGAGTAGATAAACACTGTGAGTGCTTCCTTCAATAAACACATTAAAATTACAACTAAATTATAGAACAATCAACTTGGAGAACCACCTGAAGTCTGGCTGAACAGAAGTTTTATAACTAAGATTATAAAGAAGCAGTCACATTGAGACTGGTAGGAGGAATGGAGACACGAAACTGGCTGTCCCCAAACCCCTGGGTGGTGGTTAAGAATCAGGAGGGCAATTTTGGCTGCAGAGGCTGCCCACCATTGAGGAGCAAGGGACCCTAGCCCCATACCAGGCTTCCCACCCAGGAAACAGGTACTGGAAAAAGGACCTCCACAGCATCTTGTTGTGAAAAACATATTTGAAGAAATAATGATGGAAAACTTCCCTAACTTGATAAAGGAAATAGACATACAAGCCCTGGAAGTGCAGGGTCCCAAACAAGAGGAAACCAAAGAAGCCCACACCAAGACACATTATAATTAAAATGGCAAAGGTTAAAGACAGAGAGAATCCTAAAAGTGGCAAGAGAGAGGCAACTGGTAACTTATAAGGGAGCCCCTATAAGATTATGCAGCTGACTTCTCAAGTAAAACTTTGCAGGCCAGAAGAGATTGTCACAAAAGATTCAACGTGATGAAAAGCAAAGGCAATCTACCCAGAAAAGTGGTCATTTAAAATGGAAGGACAGATAAAGAGCTTCTCAGACAAGAAAAAGCTGATGAAATTAATCACCTCCAAACCAGTATTACAAGGAATGTTAGAAGGACATGTTTAAAGACAGAAAAACAAAAAAACATCAAAATTATGAAAAATAAAATGGCAGTACGTACACATCTATCAACAATCAGTTTCAATGTAAATGAATTAAATGTTCCAATTAAAAGACTTAGGAGGGCTGAATGGATAAGGAAAAAAAAACAAAACAAAACTTACATATGCTGTCTACAAGAGACTCCAAATGAAGACACACACAGGCTGAAAATAAAGGGATGGAAAAAGTTATTTCATGAAAATGGAAACAAATAAAAAACAAAAAAGCACTGGGGTAGCAATACTATACCAGACAAAATAGACTTTAAAACAAAAGCTAGATAGATGATGACTATGGTGGCATATGAGTCATATACGATGACTACGTGTGTTGGAGGTAGCCAGTACTGGTTGGATCCGCATCAATTTTGACCCCATAGCCTCATTACTTCCATTCTCTGAAGACCTGCCGCTTCTTCCCGCAGGCCACAGGGCAGAATGTGGGCACTTAGGGCTCCTACACTGGAGCATCCTTCCAGCCACATGCAGGGACTGACTGACTCCCAAGCCAAGCCAGACACTAGGGACAGGGCAAGACTGATCCGGCCGTTAAGACCAAGCTGTGAGAGGTCCACAGAGGCCCACCCAGGTTATAGGGGTGAGCAGTGTTATTTCCTGGGCTCTGGCCTCTGACTGCCTGTGTCCAGATCACAGCTCTACCACTAATTAATCGTGTGATCTTTGTCAGGCTCCTTCATTTCTCTCAGGCTTCATTTCCTCATCTGTAAAATGGTAGTAATGATAGGCTCTAAGGCAGCGGAGGGCGGGGGGTGAACCAACACCATGCATTAAAGTACTTAGCATAGGACCTGAGACATATGTGGGTCTAAAAATGTCAGCTGCTGCTAGGTTTTCTGTTACTTCAATGTATTTATTGTGCCTGCTGTTGTCATTGAGAATACAGGCCTGATGGTTAAAATTGGGGTCTCTTGAGACAGACTACCTGGATTTGCATCCTGGCTCTATCCCGTACCACCTGTGTCATTTGGAGCAAGTTATTTAATATCTCTGGGCCTCCGTTTCCCTACTTGAAACATGGCCATGGTGGTAATTCCTGCCTCATGGGTTGCTGGGGCAACTAAATGAAGTAACACCTGCTTAGAGCAGGGCCTGGCGGTGCTCATAGGCTGGGTGTAGTCACACTGTCACTACCATCTGCTCTATCACTGCTATTCCTCCTGCAGGTGGAAGCACAGCTCCCTTTGTGTCTGTCGCCTACCCTAGGCCACCCATCTAGACCAGAGTGCTGCACGTGTCCATGCAGCTGTGTGATTTCTTCATCCAGCCTGTGGTTTTCCAAATTTTTTTGGTAAAACTTTTTTACTCCAACAAAATTTTTTTGGTAAAACTTTTTTACTCCAACAAAATAAATCTTCAGTGCTCCCCTAAGATATAACATGGATAAATGCATAGCCTCTCTGGGTGCGCCCACCCTGATTCTGGCTGAACCAAGAGCCCGGGATTTTAGCCCCTGGACACACCACATCCCTTTATAACTGCAGCTCAGGGAGCACATCCCCAGTGCCCCGGCCTGTGCCAAGCACTTTGCACATGTGATCTCGAGTGGCAGGAGCTGTCATTGCCTCATTTCTCAGAGGAGGAAACTGAGGCTTGCTGAGGGGAAGGGATTAAAGCGAAGGTTGCAATGTGTTATTTGGAGCTGGGATTGGAACCTGGGTCAGGTGAGCACTATGACCCATGTTCTCATCCCCTGCCTGGTGCTGCCCCATTGTTCGGGTCAAAGCTGAGGCCTAGGGAGGACACCTGTCAACCCTGGTGCTTCAGAAAGAAAGTGTGTTCATCTTGTAGAGTAGTAGGCTCATGAGGAAAAAAAATAAAAAAATAAATTAAAATAAAACAAAACAAAAGCTATAACAAGAGACAAGGAAAGATTCACAAGGAAAGTGAATCCCACTTCCGGGTATTTATCCAAAGAAACCCAAAATGCTACTTTGAGAGGATGAATGCATCCATATGTTCATTGCAACATTGTCTATAATGGCCAAGATGTGTAAGCAGCCTGGGTAACCATGGATGGAAGAATGGATAAAGATGAGATGATTCATATATACAATGGAATATTGCTCAGGCATGGAAAGAAATGGGTTCTTGCCATCTGCAAAAGCATGGATGGACCTGGAAGGTATTATGCAGCAGAGTATATCAGAGAGAGAAAGATGCAATGTGGCTTCACATGTATATGGAATTTAAAGAACAAAACAAACAAACAAAAAACAGAAACAAACTCACAGATACAGAAAACATTCTGATGTTTGCCAGATGGGAAAGGGTTGGAGGGGTGGGTGAAAAAGGGGAGGGGATTAAGAAGTACAAATTGGTTGTTAAAAAGTAGTTATGGGGATGTAAAATAAGGCATAGAGGAATATAGTCAATTATATGGTAATAGGTGTGCATAGTGCCAGGTGGGTACTAGACCAGTTAGGGGATCAATTCTTAAATTATATAAATGTATAACCACAATGCTATATACCTGAAATTAATATAAAATAATATTGAATGTCAACTGTAATTGAAAAATTTAAAAAGGAGGGAAAAGGTGAAGGGGAACAAGAGATCCAAACTTCCAGGTATACGCATAAAACAAGTCATGGGAATGTAATGTACATACAGCATAGGGAATATAGTCAATAATATTGTGATAACATAGTACCATGTCAGATGGTTGCTAGATTTATGATGGTAATTACTTCTTTAGATATATAAATGTTGAATAACTATGGTGTACATTAACCAATTTTTAATAAAAATATTTTTTAAGTATATTTTGGAAACACAGGTTAGGTTTACATAGTGTTTTCAGTTTAAAACTTTGAATTCAATACAAGGGGAAAAAAACATTCATTTATACTGCGACTAGCTTTTTTATTCATTATGTCATTCTGAGAAGGCCATTTAATCATTCAGGGTTTTATAATTTCCTTTATGGGAATTAATACTAATAATTCCAGATCTCTATTTTTGAAAGATAATGAATAACAAATTATTCAGTTTGATTTCCTGGAAAAAAAATAGAACAAAACATCATGTACCTTTATATATTTTATCTACAATATTTACACGGAACTAAATAGCAGAGTAATCATTTTTATTTCCTGTTCTACACCTAATGATTGGGAATTTCAGTCAATCTTGATTGTCTTTCAATGTTTTGTGTTTCAGTAAAGAAAACTGTCAAACACCAAGTTGCCCCCACCAAAATGGGATTTTTATTTTTCTTCCTTTATCATTTGTTGTATTTATTCACCAAGTCTTTTCCACCCCATATCCTAAACCATGTCCATTACCAACTCTCTAGGCCATGCCACCATTAGTTCTCATCTGGACTGTTGCAAAAAACTTCTCTCAGATTTTTATGCCCCCTGTCATGCTCTTTTTAAAAAATATTCTTGAAACTGTTGTCGGAATAATTTTCCAGTGCTCACATCTTATCATGTTACTCTGCTACTTTATAACCATTCAATGGAGTCGATGGCTTCTGATTTCAAATTAGATAAATCTCCAACTTTCCAGGTCTAAGCCTTATTTTGACGTCTCTTTACCTTCTACTCTATACTATTACTATACAAAACTTGTTCCTTGAACTTTCCATTCTCTCTAGGAGTAGATTTGGGCAGATGTTGTTTCTTTATCCTAATACCCTCTTCCCATCTCTTCATTGAGGTAACTTCTACTTATCCTTTAGTTAGTAATTCAAACTTTAGTTCTTCCATATGATGTTTACTGATACTGGGTGACTAAGTTCCAGGAACCAAAAATGTTGTTTTTTTTTAAAGATACACGCACTCTGATGTTCATTGCGGCTTTATTTACAGTGCCCAAGACATGGAAACACCAAAGTGTCCTTTGATAGATGGTTGGATGAAGAAGTTGTGGTATATATACACAGTTGAATACTATTCTGCTGTAAGAAAAAATGAAATAACACCATTTGCAACAACATGGATGGATCTTGAGATTATTATGCTAAGTAAAATAAGTCAGACAAATAAATCGAGAACCATACTCTCATTTTTAACATCGAGTCCACTTCATTGTAATTGCTTGTTTGATCTCTCTCTCTCTATATATATATATATAGACAATAAAAGCAATGCTCTTTGCCTAGTTCCTGGAAAAATGCATGGGTATATTCAGTAACTATTTGTGGAATAGAGTGACTAGATTCCATGTACACATGGCATTCTTCTTCCACATTTAATAAGTCAATCTAAGCCATTTTTCAGGTAATATTATTTATGTGAAATGTAAGGAAAATGAAAATCTTATTAATCAAGTGTCTGAAAAAATTCTTGTTTTCTTGATGGACATAAAATATAAAAGTACGAAATACTTAACAAATCCATGAGTCTCTGTTGCTTAAGATTTTTTTAAAAATGAGAAATGGTGTTTAAGACTACTATAAAGTAAATATGACTTTACTTTTAAAAGTGACCTAGCCCTCATACAATTTAGAATATGAGTTATATATAAAAGCATTTAACCCTCTAACTTTAAGAGTAACATATGCTTTCTTACTGACTTTTTAATCTCAATTAAGTGAACTTGTTTCCCTTGTCTTAGTTTTGTGTAAGGTGAACTTAAATGTCAAATTATGGTATCATGTTTGAATACTTCCCAGTAGTCTCTTTAAAATCCTTTCCTACTAGGTTTCAATCTTGTTGCAATCCTTCTGACTGGAGTGACTGCAAATTACAATTTGAAAATGACTGACCTCTTCTTCTCTGCTTAATATTGTTAGAATGAAGCTACAATGGCACCCATCAGGATAACCAAATTAGGACAGTTCACACAAGGCAGACATGCATACAAATGCACCTATATACAAGATGTATCAGTCAATGGGAAAATGATAGCCACACAGATAAAATGCTTTTATTATTTATTTTCAACAAGTATCCATAGCTGTGGTATGACTATTGTTGAATCATTTCAATAATCTTGTTATAGGACTGGTAATAAAAGAAAACACACTTCAGCAGAGAAGAATGACCTGCTTCCTGACATCTTTAGAGGAATGGGATGACAGTGAAACGTGGATTACTTTTCTGTTCAAACAAACAAGAGCACTGCCAGACCTTTTTAGACTAATTTATTTCCTCAAAGCACTGATGTAGGCTTGACTAGAAAGACAGGAGTCTACCCTTGCAATGTCACCATTGCCAGTAGGTACAGCAGTTTGTGTAGTTTCACATGTTAAGAAGATGAAAGCAGCTTTGGGAAAAAAATTTATAGTTACCAAAAGATGAATTGACTTCTGCAAAGACTGTATCTTCTACATATAAGCAAACACTGATAAATAATGATGTTTGGAAATATAAAATAATTTTGATTTTTATTAAATTAAATAGAAACTGAAATCTCACAATTTATATGTATGATTTGCTTTTCAAGACCCAACACATAAGTGTGTATAAGTATTTTATCTTACGGTAATATCTAGAAGACAGATATTTCTTTGAAATTGATATTCATTCTCACACAACCAACTAAGAAGTTTAAAGAAAAATAGGAAATCCTAACATTTACAAATTTTATTGTGTTAGACTCCATTGGGTCTATTCTCAGATAATCTTGATAAGAAGTCAAGGGTCAGCCCTAGAGCTCCTTATGATCTTTCAGGTATTTCTTACTTTCTAAATAATTATAATGTGCGGGGGACCAGCCTCCGTGAGTCCAGGGGTTCCCTCAGGTGGGAACAGCGTCGGCGAGGGAAGAAAATAAAGAAGAAAGAAGGGAGAGAGTGGAGACACCGGGGGAGTTTCAGAGAAAAAGTGTCACACTTTGTAGTTACAGCATGTCCCCTTTATATATCAATATCACAAGTCACAAGTTACGTTTCACATGAGTTTGATGTTTTCTATTTCCCAGGATTTTCACAGTCTTTACTTCCCTGTAAGTGTTCTCTCCAGGGTGCACTGTGACTTACTCTTCCGTTAAAGGATTATCTTATCTTTTACTATGATAATCTCTATGAGACCCAGACTTAGTTTCTGCATATCACCTAAAGAATGTTTATCATGACTATCTTATGTTAAGGATTGACATATTTCTGTATATCGCCTAAGTTTGTTTACTGTGACTATCTTATGCTAAGGATTGACTTATTTCTACTCATTGCCTAAAGAATGTTTACTATAGCTATCTTGACTGTCTAGAAATTATCCTAAATCCTAACAGCTAAACACAATCATAAGACTCACAGGGCGTATACTTGAGCTATTACTAAGAGACTAGCAGTGGCTATGTTTAGGGTAAAAGTATCTAAAATCTATTCCTACGTAAATACAATACGTAGCAACCAAAGGGGATTTCACACCTCTCTTATCCTATGGAGGTAGTATCTGTTTCTCTGTCAAAGCTTCAGTATCTGTTGCTGCAACAAGGTAGAAGGCAAAGAATTCAAATAAGGCTATTGACGTACCCCATGGTCAGTAAGTTGCCTCTTATCGAAACTCTTATGGCCTGGAGACCTCTCACAGCAGTGGCCTTAGGCAAGTGAGCTCAAGAACTGATGTTGTCATCAGTTTCTCACAGGCAGGCTGTCAGTTTCTCATAGACAGGCTATTGGCCTACGTGGCCAAAGGTCTGAGCCTCAGTTTCCAAGGGGCTTGAGTCCCCTATTTCTCAGTCCTGGGGTCCCCACGGAACTACTGCCTGGCTTGGGTTGCTTCCTTCTTTTAGGAAATCTTGCCCATCTCTCTGGCTGCGTAATTAGCTCATTGGGGTACCACAGGAACATGCCATAAATGCAGTGAGAGTACTGTCTCCTATAGGATCTAATGTAGAGGAAAGGCACATGGGTTCATAGAGGCAGGAGATATTACATGACCAACCATAAGGCAGCACCCCAAACATCCAGTGCTGAGCGTGGCAATATGACCTTGTCAGACACTGGGGTGCTGTGGGCTCCCAACAATAATGCATTAATGTTCTATAGTAAATATTTTATTTCCATCTAGTAATGAGTCATAAGACAATCTATTTCTCTAAATATGAGTTTTGAAGCATTTTATTAAGATAAGCCTCACTTAGGAGAATAGATTGCTGGCTTACCATATTTTAGGCCAGAAGATGGGTTCAATTCTAAATTGCATTGTTAACTGACTACTCATATGTGATTTTAGGCAGGTCACCACAGAATCCCTGAAGCTCAATATTTTTTCAATGATAAGATAAAGACAATAATATTTTTATGAGGGTTAAATGCTATTATTAAGTAAACTATATAAGAATGTACATATGGTACTTTACATCATTATTCTTACTAAAGCTATTGTGGGAATTTTAATTTTAATTACATTGATACTGCTTACTTCAAACCAATTCTCATTGATGGGATTTGTGATTCCAAGAACCAGAAGAGATTAAGGTTTCTGGATATATTCTTGTTCTGTAGAACTTGAGTAGTTGCTTTAGTTCCCATGCATTTCTCACAACACCCTCCTGAGGTAGATTATTTTTTCCACTTTATTGATAGGGGAAGAAACCAAGATCTGTAGTATTCTGTTGCTTTTCTAGTCATTGATATAGTAATTGGCTGAGTCTGGTTTAGATCTATCTCAGGCTATCTTCATTGTGCCATTCTAAATAATAGCTATTCAAACAGTTGATATAAAGTGACATGAACAAATGAGGGCTTCAGTAAAACAGGCACATATACAGACTTCATTGTGATTATATACATATATATTTGATGATACATCTATAATAGGTGATAATATGTAGTATATACACTATATATTACATATTCATAAAACTAAAATATTCAATGCACCTAGTGTGGAAAATAGCCTATTATTTATACATGTGGCAGAATGGTTAACATAGTTTATTACAATTCAATTATATTAAAATTAAGGCAAGAGCTATTTATCATTTCTTTTAGTTAGCTCTTAAATCTTGAAGCGACCTCATGATTAAGCTGGATAATATATATGAAGAGCAAATTATTTTATTTAATTTGAAACATATTGGGTGAATTTGTGAAAGAGCTGGAGCTTTGAGGATATTGTGAAACTCATTGCAATTTTCTTAGAAGGTTCTATGGCCTTTCAATTGAATAGCAAGAAAATCTATCAAATTTATATCCTGATCTCATCTGTCTTTCTCTAGGGAGATGACATCTTATAAGAATTATAACAGAGAGAGTGCTCTCATCTCCACAGAGTAAACACAATTACAGCATTAGGGCTAACAATTATCCATGCATCTCCCACAAGCTGATGATTAAAAGGCAAAAGTGATTCCCCAAGTGGTCAACACTTATGACTTGTGCACTGTGTGGTAACTCAAACCTTCTAGTCCTGGGGCTGGAGCTTTATCAGTAACATTGCCAGGTAGAGGCTGTCATTCCATCCTATACTTGAGGTTTTGGAGTCTCTCCAGACTTACTCTCCTCTTTATGACTCGTAAGTACAACTTGGCTTTTTAGTGACATTTGGCTGTGTTATTTGAATTTTCTGTCTTTGGTGACCAGATTTTGGAAAGAAATAGTGGCTTCCAGACTCAACCCTTGCTACCTATACTTTCTGCTAGCTTGCACTTGGCTTTGTTTCTGGACTTGAATTAGACACCCCCACATTATAGAACAGGTGTCCTTGCCTCAATTTGGGTCACTGCTTAGTAATTTTTCACCTAGTTCCACCAATAAAAAGTGAGATGATATAGAAGCAGCATTTAAAATGGAAACTACCAGTATATAATGTACATCCCTCTTCAAATTAACTCAGCCTTAAATACTGTAAAAATTATATTTTAAAAATTATTGGGTTGTTGGAACAGTCATGACATATTTTTTCTGTTTTTCATCTCAAAAACGCGTCATGACTTTTCCGACAACCCAACATTAACATTTATTGTACATGTATTTAATATGTTTTAGTCATTATGTTGAGTGCTTTACCCACACTGATTTATTTAATCATTTTAATAGTCCTATGATCTGGATGCTATTTGTGGACTCAATCATGTGAAATTGCTGGTATTTGACCATTTTTGATCTACAAAATTGGCAAAGTTCATGTAGTTGATACAAGTGTTAGCCCCATTTGACAGAAAAGAAATCTGAGGCATGAAGCAATTAATTTTCTGTAGGTCACAGTTGTAACTATCAGAGCCACAAAATGAAGTGTATAATGGCTGTAACCTTTTCTTTTCCATCTGCTCCATTGTTTTGTAGCACATCAGCTTCTTGGCCTTGTAAAAGACTTCCCCCAATTTGAAATTACTTTTGTGATCAACTGCGTGGAGTCAACAAGAAGCTGTCAAGCACATAATTTCTTCAGCCTTAGCAACTTTTACATTGATTGGAATAACTTACCTGAGAAAGAACCATGTAAAATATAGAGTGGGCAATTTAATCAACTCAACTGTAAACAAGCCATAGTGCCACATATATCAGTTCAAACTATTTTAAACATTCAGCATGTGTGCCCTAAATATAACACTTTTCCAAAGATTAGGGAAAGCGGCTATATAATTTAAACACAGTATAGATTAGCCAAGTTAGGCCACCACAAATGAATAAAATGAAATAATTTTCAGCTATCTTCACATGTTTATAGCAGACTGTAAAGTAATTTCCCCTTTGTTGAGAACTTTGAGCACACATTTTTCTGTCAGACTTCCTGACTACACAGGTTGGAAGTGTAGTCTGATTGAGAATTCTGCATGAGGGCAATTAACGTGAGGGCATTGTGGAATCTTTGTAGAACTGCCTTGAAAAAGTTTTATTTCTGGTACAAAAACAAAGGGATAGGCAATAACTTAGGGAAAAGCTGCTGTTATATTTGAGAATCATGTTTTCAGAACAAATGGGGATATTTCCAGGCTGTCAGTGGTGGTCCTACTTAGTCACATTAATTCAATCAAGTCTATGATGTACATTTGGATGGAACTCACTTTATTCCAAGGTGTGGTTCCTTTTATGGATTATTTTCAAAACTATGTGGGCTAACTATGATTTTCACCATTTATGTGATATGCGATAAAGTCTGTAATCACTTAAAATAATCACTAAAAATAATCACAGATATATCTTCTAGTATACAAATGAGCAATTCTGGTCCCTTTTATTACATTTTCTCTCCTGGCTACATATATTTTTCCTCTCCCCAAGAAATCATTACAAAGTTGAACCATTCTTGTTCCTAAAAATCTGATATCCATCATACATCCAAATATAAAAGTGAGGTTATCACCATCCTTCACTAACCTGGATCAATCAGTGACTGAAGTGTAGATCTAAAAGTCAGATATAAGGACTGGATCATTATTTGTTCTCATTTTGTTCTTTAGAGAGGATTTTGAGACCTTCATATAAGAGTCAGCTTTGACAACTTCTCCCAGAGGAAGGAGTTCACTGTAACTATATCCATTGGTTGGAAAATGTGCTAATGAGGTTAGGGTCATTGATTTTATCTCAGGAGCCAGTGCCAGTATGCTTTGTTCTAACTCTAGGCTTCTAATGGCCTTGGTAACAAAAGTCAGCCATTTGTAAACGTGTGCTGCTGCTTGTAAAAGAAGCATGAGAGAGATTTCACATTTTTCAGAAAACTTTGTCAATATCAAAACAAAAATCACTCAAAAGAACATGTCTTACTGGTGGTGGATCCGATGGTATTAAACTTATGAGAATGTAGTGAAGTTAAGCCAAATGGAGGATTTTATAAAGTTTTTTTTTTTTTCAATTCTGAATGATTCATTAAATAATTCTGTTTTAAAGGATCTACTTATTTATTTCTACCCCAATATATATGCATGTTCCATTAGTACTCCCATTACTCCCATTTTTAAAAAATAAGAAAAAAAAAAGCTAAACTGTTTCTTCTTCAACATCAAAGAACGTATATTTCAAATAAGCCCTGCTTACAATTTTTAGTTGAAATAAATTAAGAAAACACAAAATGCTTTATGTTTAATATGTTTTTTTTAAATTACCAAATTAAAATGAGAGTAATGTGTGCCTGTAAGAAGCTCTATCTGAAAGATTGATATACCCTGAGAGGTTGATTCCAAATTGGCATCCGAGAAGTTTGACAAGAAAGGCCAATCAAATTACATTAAAAGTAGCCTAATACATATTGAATGTCAGAATACAGGTCAACCCTTTAAGATAGCTAGCTATGTTTTCAATAAATAACATTTTTTTGGGGGGGATGAAAACCAAGTGATTCTCAAATCTGTTTAATTGTGTAGACAAGAAACCTAGGGATTTTACAGAGTTGAATTTCTAAACAACTGACTGTGTCATCAAATCAAACTGCTATGGTTTGAATGTTTGTGTCCCCATAAAATTCATGTTGAAACCTACCCTCCAAGGTGATGGTATTAGGAGGTTGGACCTTTAAGAGGTGAATAGGCCATAAACATGGAGCCCTCATGAACAGGTTTAGTGCTCTTATAAAAAAGGCCCCAGAAAGCTCCCTTCCCACTTCTGTCATCTGAGGATACAGCAAAATAGATGGCTATAAAACAGGAAGCTCTCACCAGACACCAAATCTGCCAGTACCATGATTTTGGACTTCCCCTCCTCCAGAACAATGAAAAATAAATTTCTGTTGTTTATGAGCCACCTAGTTTGTGGTATTTTGGGTATAACAGCCCAAATGGGCTAAGACACAAACCATCTCTTATTTTCTATAGTTTTTTTTTTAATATACAAAACAATGTAATAGTTAGACATTTACACCCCTCAAAAACTGATAACCTCCCTCTCCCAATCTACTACCACTCTGACATCGTATTCACTTTCTATAGTTTTAATTTCAGTCAATATTTGCTTCACAAATGGAGCCTAAGACTGCGTTTACTGTAATTTACACTAGTCAATAACAGTCCCTGCTATTTTTTTTGTCCAATTTTTTTTGAAACCCTACCATGTAACCATTTTTCTTGCTAAGATATTAAAATTGGAATTTTATATACATACCTTCATGGATTTATTCTGTGAGATACATATTATTAGACATTATAAAGATGAAAAAGTGGAGCAGAGATCAATCAGCCAAGCACTGGTCAAGCCTGAATTTGACTGTAATTTATCCTGAGCCTCACATTAATTTCTCTTCCACTGTATTTCCTTCTTCCCTTGATTGGTCTGGACGTTTGTCCATAACTGGGCAGAGCCCTGGCACTGTCCAACACCTATCAACATGCCTCACTGGGCTTGGATCTTGCTGCTTTTTACAACAGTCCTGACTAGAGGTAGTAAACAGAGTGGGGCATATAGCACAGTGATAAAAAACCTAAGTCAGATTCACTTGAGTCTGAATCCTATTTTTTCTGTTTATTTTCTGTGTGATCATGGACAATTTAATTTAATCTCTGTTGAGTTTCTGTTTTCTATGTATAAAATGGGAAAAATTAAACCTAATTGTTAGGTCAGTAGTAGTTCAGAACCTCACAAACTGAGTTCTCAATTAATGTTTTCTTCTATTAATTATGACTATAGTTCCCTCCTCACTATTTTGGGCCACCTTAAATATCAATGCTTGCCTGAGTCACACTTGGTTTGCTGTATTCCTATGTATGGTATGACTTATAGGGCCAAGATGCTTTCCCTCAGTCTCTGTCTTACTCTTGGAGACTTCCTAGTCTTGCCCACATGTCTGGGCTTTTCCTCCTGCATTCCAAGGCCCCTGACTGCCTAATTCTTGAGGTTAGCTACCATCATTTTCTTGTGTCTGCTGTAACCATTTACCACAATCTGAGTGCCTTAACACAACAAAAATACATTCCCTAATAGTTCTGGAGGCCACAAGTCTGAAATCAAAGTATCAGCAGGGTTGTACTCTCCCCAGAGACTCTGGAAGATCAAGTTTTCAGTGGTTGCATAGCATTCCTTGGCATTCTTTGGTTTGTGGCTGCATCACTCTAAACTCTGCCTCTATTGTTACATTGCCTCGTTCTCCTTTGTGTGTTCATCTCAAAACCCCCGCTGCCTCTCTTCTTCATGGGTACACATAATTGCATTTAAGGTCTCCACAATCCGGAATACGCATTTTCTGTCAAAATCTTTAACTTAATCATATCTTGTACTATATAGGGTAATATTCACTTTTGCCATTTAGAGAAATATTCAAAGGTTCTGGGAATTAGGACATTGATATATCTTTGGCTGGGAGGAACCACTCACTATTCAGCCTTCTGTAGCCAGCATCAAAAATTTTTGAAAAAAATCCAAACACACACAATTCAGTTCAAGTAAACAGTTATGAAACACCTACTAAGTGCCATTACACATTGCATACAAATTCCCTCACACACCCAAGTAAAAAAATTCAACATACACACACATTAGTATTCACTGCTTACAACTGACTACATTTTGGAATGAAAGCAGAGCATGTCAGAGAGAGAGAGAGAGAGAGAGAGAGAGAGAGAGAGAGAGAGAGAGAGAGAGAGAGAGAGAGAGAGAGAGAGAAAGAGAAGCAAAAGCTGTTCCTTGTCCTTTAGGCTGACACGCATTTTAAGCACTGGGTATGTATTATCTTGGTTATCAGATTGATGCATATTTTAGAACTGTTTTGGTTTAAAAAATGGAGACAATATTAATCCAGGTAAAAAAAAAATATATATATATATATATATATATACACATGAAGCTCATGGATTTGTGAGTAGAATCCCCTTAACACATTAAATATAGTCCTGATCATTCATTAAACATGTTTTTGAACAACTGATTGTAAATCAAAGCAAGGACCATGAATCATCAATGTGGAAGTTGATGTTGTATCAGAATACTCTGGCAAGTGAAAAAAACTTTTATTTATTATGCCTATAAGAACTATGTAAAGAAAAACAAAGCATTTTTTCCCCCTCAGAAGAGAGAACAAGGAAAACTGTCAAAAAAACAACAATGTAATGGAAACAACTTCTAGGCCACCCAGCTGCCTAATTACTGGCAGCATCTCCAGATTTTTACAGCATGCCTCT
Source organism: Aselliscus stoliczkanus (assembly GCA_033961575.1). Lineage (NCBI taxonomy): Eukaryota > Metazoa > Chordata > Mammalia > Chiroptera > Hipposideridae > Aselliscus > Aselliscus stoliczkanus. The sequence goes on from CM066731.1 coordinate 39,498,010, forward strand.
TGTGACACCACCCTTTGAAAAGCAATAATCCTGCACTGTAACAGAAACAAACTACACACACACACACACACACACACACACACACACACACGCACACACACACACACACACACAATCACAAAAAAGCAACTCTAAACCTTCTAAGTGGAATAATTCATCAAAGGATTTCGTGACGTGAAAGACAAAGCAAAAGAATAAGTAGTTACTTTGCAATTTCCTCCTCTACTGTAGTGTTTTTGAAAAGCCTATTCCATGTGTTAAGTTGGAACACCACTTTTTAAAATTTAAACTTATTACAATTTAATCCAGCAAGATGAGAGCTTTGAACATCCAATTTCTTCAGACATTTTATTTGGAAGGAAACAATAGTGATTTTCACATTGTTTTATGCAAAACAGAAAACAAAACACAATGAAAAACACTGGTCTTATGCAGCCTAATACCTAAGATATTTAAGCAAAACTACTGTGAAATTATTTAGCAATTCCCCTAAGTGTCCTCAGAAATTTCTTATAACAGATTCCTTAACAATATTATTAAAACTTGAGAGTAGGTAAATGGGCTATATCAATGTCCCTGTGGAAGATTCTCTGAAAAGACAAAGCAACAGTATATACAGCTCAGGGACAGCTAGCACTTGTTAACATAGCTTCTTCTAAGTTTCAGAGCTTGCTGTTTATTGGATAGCAGCCCTCTCTGATAGTGCTTACATACTTCCACAATAAGTGAAACAGTTGTTTTCAATTAAGAAAACATCTTTTTAGAAGGTTTTGTTTTGTTTTGTTTTTAGAATTGCTGGATTTTATCTTACCTCTTCTTTGAGGGAAGTTAAGAATCTTGGAAGCATTGATTGGAAGAAGCTTAGATTTATGCGTTTATTCAACCATTTATCAAATATTTGTGTGCCTTCCATGGGTAGACCCTGGGAGATACTGGAAATATGAAGGTAATTGTGACAGTCTTTCTGTCCTGAGGATCTTGCAGCCCAGAGGAAAAAAGGCAAATATAAAAGCAAATTATTGACACCCAGTGTGATCAGTGGCATATTAGCATTAGGAAGAAGGTGCTTAGGAAGCACTGAGGAGGAAATGACCAATTTTCCAGGAGAATGAGGAGGAAGTTTGAAAGAAAGTTTGGAAAAAATCTCAAAGTAATTAGTTCAGGCTGCTATAACAAAAATACCATAGACTGGGTGACTTAAATAACAGCATTGATTCCTCGAAGTTCTGAACACTGGGAGGTTCAAGATGGTGATGCCAGCAGATTCACTGTCTGGTGAGAACTTACTTCCTGGTTCCTGGATAGCTGTCTTCTTATGCTCTCACATAGCAGAAAGGGTAAGAGAGCTTTCTTTTATAAGGGCATTAATCTCATTCATGAGGGTTCCACCCTCATGACCTAATCACCTACCAAAGCTCCACCTCCTAATATCACCACATTGGGGGTTAGGATTTCAACATGTGAATTGGTACAGGGTGGCAGGGGTAGTGGGGGGAGTGGAGGTGGGGGCAGCACACACATTTAGTCCATAACAATGTTTTTCTGTACAAGAAGAAAGTGTGACATACGAGTATTATGTTTAGTAACAAAAAAAACAACAAAAAGTTCTCTTCCATATTTTTCTAAATCATCAAACCTCTGTTATGTGTTGCACTTTTAAAAGATAAAGGTACTTGACTAATTTTAAATACCACATAGAGTCTGATTCTGAATATATGCTATTTGAGAAAAAGGCTATAAATGGTATAGTCTCCTCAGGATAAGAGGCAGAACAACATATTAGTTAAAGAGAGAGACTCTGAACAAAGACTGCCTTGATTTGAATCCCAGTCTCCATACTTACTAGCTCTCTGCCCTTGGAGAAGTTGCTTAACTTCTCTGTCTGTTTTATTTCTTTTAATCTATAAAATAGGCTGTTAATTACATTTTCTACCTGATAGAGTCCTTATACTAATGCTTACCAAACACATAAGAGATAATCAATTAGCTTTAGCTCTTATTGGTGTAAACATATGAAATAGATTCTCTATTTTGTTAATTATTCACAGGGAATATTATAGGTGAGAAAATAGTCTACAGTCTCTTTTCACTGGGATGCCAATAGTATATTAGATCTACTAGATTTCAGTAAATTCAAAGAGAAAATTTGCTTTTCTGAAGCACTAACTTTAAGCAGCTTTAATATTTTTTTTTAAAGATTTTATTGGGGAATTGGGGGAGGGGAACAGCATTGGGGAACCAGGGAAGGGGCATAGACAAGTTGCTGTCCTTTTCGTATTCATTCTAGTTGTGGAGGACATTGCTTCATTGGCCCATGTTGTATCATCATTGCGCTCTTCTCGGCCTCTGGATAGCTGCTCACAGCGGCTCTTGGCAGCTCACACTAGCTGCCAGTGGCTCACGCTGGCTGCCGGCCACTCACTGTAGCCTATGGCAGCCCTCTGCAGCAGGGGCTGCAGCTATGCCGTCCCAGGGACTCACAGCAGCCCATCTCCAGGTGGAGCTGTTGTTCACGATCTTAGCTGTAGAGGGCAGTGTCACTGGCCCTCATATGTGAGATCCAAACCGGGGCCACTGGCATCCCAAGCCAGCTCTTAACCGATGCGCCACTCAGCTGGCCCAGCAGCTTTACTATTTAATAACATGGCATAATATTTATATTTTTTAAGATGAAAGGGCTAAGAAGTCCTCAGATAGTAAATGTAAGAAAGCCCTATATACTTACTTCTTTAGGGATAAAATTTTAGTGAACACTTTTGACCTATGGGCTCATTAAACTTACCACTGTCTTTCTCTAGTGAAAGAAAAGCAGACTACTGTTGCTTCCAGAAACTCTTTTCATTCACTAAAATGCACATTGCCATCACATATAGTTTATTATTGCCTTCGGAAATGCAAACTTTCACTGAATCATATGTCCTACTACTGGCCCTAAGTAAACTCATGATTGAGGTATTTTTCTCTGCCTTCAGACATCTTAATTGTGTTTCCCGCTTTCTCTCTATTCTCTCTATTATAACCTACTTTTTAAGCCTTCTTTAATACTGAAGTATATAATAAATGATACCAATTAACACTAATAATTTTTTAATGGATCATTTGACTCTCTGATGAGTTTTCATCCCTTAAATCAGGGACCCACAAACTACTGTCCTTGGACCAAATCAGGTTTACAGCCTGTTCTTGTAAAAACTAGAAAAATTTGATTGAAATACAGTTGCACTCACTGGTTTATATATTGTCTGTGACCACTTTTACATTACAAAGACTGAGTATGGCATTGAGACAGAAACCTTATTACCCACAAAGTCCAAATTATTTACTATCTGACCTTTTACTAAGAGTTTTCTGAGTCCCATCATAAATTCTATAGGTGATCTCCTGAAGGAAACTTTTAATAAGTTGGACAGTACCATCCCTATATGTTCTTAAAAGTCTCTCTGTCTATGTCTTTGTCTCTGTCTCTGTCTCTCTCCTTACACTTATGCTTATACACACACACACACACTTCAGGTACATTTATTCTCTCTAATTATGAACTGTAAACCTTGGAGTAACTAAAGAGTTTTCGTCAGCCAACTGAATGTCTTAATAATATATATTATTGTTATATGCTATGGCTATAAATAGATTGTTCCAATTTTGACCCTCTATATTAGCACAAAATTGAATCTTTTATATTATATACTAATTCTGTATCTCTTAATTTGATTCCTCCAGGGTAATAGGGGCCTTATTGTCTTCATCTTTGAATCCGGAGCACCCAAAAGGTAAGAATAGAATAGATGTAAAGAAGAAATATATGGAAGAAAGAAGGAATATAATCTTTATCATTTTCTCTGGGTTCTCAAAAAAATCTGAAAATGGAAAACACTAAGTGTAGCTATAGATGTGAATCAAAAGTGATCCTCATTTATTGCTGATGGAGTATAATAAATTGGTATGAGTACTTCTGGCATAATCTAATAAACCTAAGATATACGTACTACATGATGCATACTAAAAACATGATGAACCTTAAAGGGATATGTGTTTATGTGCACCAAGAAACATATCCAGGATTGTTCATTGCACTATTTTTTTATAATAGCTAAACATAGAAAAAATCCAAATGTCCATAAACAATGGAAAGGGTGCACGTATTGTGTTGTATTCTCATGTGTTTGTAAAATGACAGGTTTTATTTTTACAATTTCTTCGTTGAATAAATCTATAGAATTTTTTCACTATAATGATGCACATCAGTGCTGAGTATAATTGGGCTTAGGAGCTTGGATCTATACAGAAATCCTCTTCTACCTAGATGGATTGAATTTTCAGATAATCTGGCAAGATCTGGATTCCCTTGAAAATCTGAAGAGCAGAATTTTATTTTATTTATTTATTTTTTTCCTTTTGCTCTGTCACAGAAGTTTTTTTAAATTAGTTACAAATGTACAAAACAATGTAATATTTATCCTTTTCACCCCTTACAAAGTGACTCCCCACCCCCGATACACATATCTATTATAATTACATTGACTCCATCCCCACACTGTACTCACATCCCATGACTATATATGCGTTAAATTATAGTTAACATCTAATATTATTCAGCTGCAGCTTCAGATGTACAGTGTAGTGGTCAAGCCTCTACACCGTCCATGAAGTGGTCTCCCTGACAAGACATGAGTCCATCTGGTCCCCTAAAAAATATTTATAACATTATTGATTACATTCCCTAAACTGTCTCTTCTATCATTGCGGTAATATTGTAGTTACTAGTTTATGTTGCCTCGTCCCTCCCCCTTCTTCTTCTTGCCCACCCCCATCCCATCTAGACCTCATCAGTTTTTCCTTTGTGTCTCTAAGACTATTTCTGCTTACACTGCTCATTTACTCAGTTGTTTAGATTCCACATATAAGTGAGATCATATGGTATTTGTCTTTTTCTGACTGACTTATTTCACTTAGCATAATGTTCTCTAGATCCATCCATATCGTTGCAAATGCTATGATTTCTTTCTTCTTTATAGCTGCATAATACTCCATTGTGTAAATGTCCCATAGTTTCTTAATCCAGTCATCTACCACTGGTCATTTCGATTGTTTCCAAGTCTTGGCTACTGTAAATAGTGCTGCAATGAACATAGAGGTTCATATATTTTTTCAAATTAGTGTCTTGGGTTTTTCAGGATAAACACCTAGGAGTGGAATTGCTGGGTCAAAAGGCAGTTCCATTTCCAGTTTTTTGAGATACCGCCATACTGACTTCCGTAGTAGCTGCACCAATCTGCAATCCCACCAACAGTGCAGCAGGGTTCCCTTTTCCCCACAGCCTTTCCAGCACTTGTTGCTTGTTCATTTATTGATGACAGCCATTCTGACCAGAGTGAGGTGGTATCTCATTGTAGTTTTTATTTGCATTTCCCTAATGATCAGTGAGGTTGAACATTTTTTCATATGCCTGTTGGCCACGTGTATGTACTTTTTAGAGAAATGTCTCTTCATATCCTCTGCCCATTTTTAAATTGGGTTGTTTGTGTTTTTTTTGGTATTGAGTTGCATGAGTGTTTTATAAATTTTGGATATTAACCCCTTATCAGATATAACGTTGACAAATATAATCTCCCATTCAGTAGGCTTCCTTTTTGTTTTATTGATGGTTTCCTTTGTTGTGAAAAAATTTTTAAGTTTGATATAATCCCATATGTTCATTTTTTCTTTTACTTCCCTTCCCCATGGGGATGTATCAGTAAAAATATTGCTCAGGGTAATGTCTGCAAGTTTACTCCCTATATTTTCTTCTAGGAGTTTTATGGTTTCAGGTCTTACATTAAGTCTTTAATCCATTTTGCATTTGTTCTTGTATATGCTGTAAGGAGGAGGTCCAGTTTCATTTTTTTGCATATGTCAGTCCAATTTTCCCAGCACCACTCATTAAATAGACTATCTTTACTTCAATGTAAATTCTTGCTTCCATTGTCATATATTAACTGTCCGTATATGCATGGATTTATTTCTGGGCTCTCTATTCTGTTCCACTGATCTATGTGCCTTTTTTTATGCCTCTACAATACTGTTTTGATTACTGTAGCCTTGTGGAATGTTTTGATGTCTGGTTGTGTGATACCACCGATTTTGCTCTTGTTTCTCAGGATTGCCGAGGCTATTCAGGGTCTTTTATGGTTCCATATAAATTTTAGGATTATATTTTCTATTTCTGTGAAAAATGCCATTGGTAGTTTGATAGGGATTGCATTGAATCTATATATTGCTTTAGGCAATATGGACATTTTAACTATATTAATTCTTCCTATCCATGAGCATGGTAGGTGTTTCCATTTATTTGTATCTTCTTTTATTTCTTTCTTCAGTGTCTTATAATTTTGTGAGTACAGATCTCTTACTTCTTTGGTTAAATTTATTACTAGGTATTTTGTCGTTCTTGAAGCAATTGTAAATGGGACTGTTTCCTTAATTTCTCCTTCCAATAGTTTATTATCGGCGTATGCAAATGTAACTGATTTCTGAATATTGATTTTGTATCCTGCTACCTTACTGAATTCATCTATCAGCTACAATAGTTTTTTGATGAAGTCTTTGGAGTTCTCTATATATAGTATCATATCATCTGCATATAATGGCAATTTTACTTCCTCCTTGACAATTTGGATGCCTTTTATTTCTTTTTCTTTTCTGATTGCTGTGGCTAGAACTTCCAGAGCTATGTTGAATAAAAGTGGAGAAAGTAGACAGCCTTGTCGTGTTCCTGATATTAAGCGGAATGGTTTTCGTTTTTCCCCATTGAGTAAGATGTTAGCTGTAGGTTTATCATATATGGACTTTATTATGCTGAGATGAGATCCCTCTATTCCCACTTTGCTAAGGGTTTTTAACATAAATGGCTGAAGAGCAGAATTTTATAATTCACTATTTTTACATCTGTGGTTAATACCAAATTCAGTACAATCTGAACTCTGGTTGATATTCATCTCTCTAGATAAAACAGCATATAAATGTTGTACTTCAGCTGAACAAGCACAAATTCTAATAATCATAGCTAAGGCAGTTTCTATGATATCAATATTCTTTATTTATTTCAATTGAATCACCTCTCTAGGATCACATATGTTTTTCATACTTTGAAGAGTTAATGTTACTACACTTTTAAAATATATGTTTGGATGACCACTTTGAAACAAAATAGAGTAAGAATTACCCTTCTGCCTGAAACAATCACAGAAAGAAAGAAAAATAAAGACAGTGAACCCTGAGAGACAGGGAACAAACAATGTGGTCCTATGATCATCCAGTTGGTCTTATGGTCTTAGGAGAGTTTCCTAGCTGTGGCACAGGGAGAGGAAGCCCAGTCTGAACCTGTTACACTCCCTTAGTTGAGGAGATGAAACTGAGATTGTAGTGAGACCAAAGTGGCTATAGTACTTGGGACAGAATTCCAGTGAGGAGAGAACTACAGAGAGAGAGAGAGAGAGAGAGAGAGAGAGAGAGAGAGAGAGAGAGAGAGAGAGAGAGCGCTGTTGACATCTGCATAAGGTTCCCTTTGATCAGCAGAGTACTGATCAGCACATGAATGTGAAGGAATGAACCAAGACTGGGAAAATAACCAAATGAAATGGTGAAAGAGAAAGGTGCAGGAAGCTCAAACAGGTTGGGAATAATGACTGTTCCCACTTGTGAGACTGGAAAAATCAATAATTCTCAGGACATTTTGTAGAATACTCAGATAGGTCAGGCATCAGCAACAGGAAATAATTACCTCAAAACTAAACAGTGCTCTGATTCCACCTAACATATCTTAAAAGCAAGAATGAAAATGTTTCCAAATAACTTAACTGCATATGAAAAACAAAACTCAAGATATTTATAAAAATACAAACATAGGGCCGGCCGAGTGGCACATTGGTTAAGCGCTGGTTTTGGGATGCCAGCGGCCCCGGTTCGGATCCCACATGAGGGCCAGTGACACTGCCCTCTACAGCTAACAACAGCTCCACCTGGAGCTGTGCTGTGCTGTGCGAGCCCCCGGTGATGGTGTGGGCTGCAGCCCCTGCTGCAGTGGGCTGCCATAGGCTACAGTGAGTGGCCTGCAGCCAGCGTGAGCGGCTGGCAGCCAAGCGTGAGCTGCCAATAGCTGCGATGAGTGACATCCAGAGGCCAGCGACCGATCTGCCTCATCCTGGAAGAGCGCAATGACGATACCAACAGTGAAGCAACATCCTCCGCAACTAAACTGAGGAGCGGGAAGACAGCAACTTGTCTGTTCCCCTTCCCCGATTCCCCAACGCTGTTCCCCTCCACCAATTCCCCAATAAAATCTTTAAAAAAAAAAAGAAATACAAACATAGCTCTCAACAAAGCAAAATTCACCATGTCTGGCATCCAATCACATATTACAGGTAAATGAAGAATTATGAAAATACAACCCATGACAAAGAGAAAAAATCAATATATTCAAACCAACCCAGAACTAACACAGATGTTAGAATTAGCAAATAAGAACCTTGAAACAGTTATTAAACTATATTCCAAATATTCAGGAAGCTAAAGGAGTTAACAGGGTAGGTAAAGATATGGAAAAGAAAGGATTAGTAAACCTGAAGATATAGCTGTTGAAACTATCCACATTAAGCACATGAGGGCAGGAAGCAATTGAGAACTTAGGGACAACTTCACAGTCTAAAACACATGATTAGAGTCCTTGAAGGAGTGTGTAGGGGGGGGGAAATACATTCAAAGAAATAATAACCAAAATTTTTCCAAATTTGATGAAAACTATAAAAACAATTTTAAGGAGTTCTAAGAACAAAGAACATGAAGAAAACTACAGGAAATCACTTCATTATCAAGTAGCTCAAAACCAGTGATGAAGAGAAAACCTTAAAAGTAACCAGAGAAATAAGACACATTACATACAGAGGGAAAAGAAATAAGCATGATAACAGTTTCTGTTGTTAGAAACAATGCAAACAAAAGATAGTGGCGTACCATCTTTAAATATTGAGAAAGGAAAGAAATACTGGTATTCTATGTCCACTGAAAACAATTCCAAAAATTAAAGTGATATAGAGACTTTTTCAGACCTATAAATTCTGTAAGAATTCATTACCAGCAGACCAAACTATAAAATGTGTTTAAGATAATCTTTCAGGCAGAGGGAAAGAATACCAGATGAAAATATGGATCTTTACAACAGAATGAAAGCCCCTGGAAATATTAACTATGTGGATAAATATTTAAGTTATTGTATTTTTATCTAAAACCCATTGAAAGATAATTGACTATTTAAACAAAAATAATAATCATATAGTGCGAGTTTACATCATATGTAGAAGTAAAATGTATGACAACAGTAACCCATGGATGGGAGAGAAAAAAAATGAAAGTTTAGCAAATTATTCATTTGAAAAGATATATTTATATAGATGGATCTCAAAATATTGAGTTGTCAGAAAAGTCATGACGCATTTTTGCAATGTAAAACAGAAAAATTTCTGACAATCCAATAACTATGGAGTCAGAGAATCCAGATGAGAAATATTAAGTACATATTGTATGATTTCATTTATTGAAATTTCTAGAAAATGTAAATTAATTGATGGTAACAGAAAACAAAACAGAAGTTGCCTGGGGATAATGGGGGAATGATTTGGGAGGGTAGAGGAGGAGAGATTACAAAGGACATGAGGACTTTTGGGGTGATGGATATGTTTACTATCTTGATGTGGTTTCATAGTGTATCATATGTCAAAGTGACCAAATACTACACTTGAATAGCACATTTTTTTTTTTTTTTTTTGTCAAAAATGGACTCTTTTTGGGGCCGGCTGAGTGGCGTGGTGGTTAAGAGCTGGCTTGGGACACCAGTGGCCTGGGTTCAGATCCCACATATAAGGGCCAGTGACACTACCCCCCAAAAAAAAGAAAAATGGACTCTTGCTGGTTTCACTGGGAACAGAGTGGATTTAGGGAATACATTTACCCTGAGATCCTGATACATTTCCTTGGGAAATTTATCTGTATCATAAAAATAGTTTGAGTATCAGATGATATGGTAGTTGCTATAGAAACTGCACAGTTGAGGCAGAATCACAGTGTAAGTTACACAGTGTAAGTTTGTAAGTTACAAACACCTTATAGTGACTGCTGCCCTGCAGTTCCTGTAACCCATCCTCCTGCTTTGGGAAGGAAAAATCACTTATTAATGAACTTAAGAATCTTTTAAAAATGCTTTTAGAAACATTCTTTTCTGCTAACTGTATCCCTTCCTAGAATTTAACACTCCTGTGGTGCATAAGTGAAAGGTGACATTTTAAGTGGAAGATAAAGAAGATTTTTCAAAAATCATTTACAAGGAACTAGTGTGGAGAACTGTAGACAACCTCTTTTAGACATGGCCAACAAGTAATTGATCTAGGTAGATCAATTTATCTTAGTGAATGGCAAGGAGATGGAAAAGCATTTGAAGGTTTCCATGAGTTTTACTGTTATTTCCAATACTGGATTTGATTATGCTCAGCATGTGTTTAAGAACTAGTTTTCCTCTTGATAGTTAACATGATATATGTAGGAGTGTACATAGGTTTGAGCTATTTAAGGAGCTAATGAAAAATCTGCCTGCCTTCTTAAACCTTATAAAACAAAGTAGTAACTATCTGACCCACAAAGAGTAACTGTTGCATTTTTGTTCTTTCCACACACCAGCTGATATAATTTTTTTAGACTCTAGTCACAGAATCTATAGTCTTTCTGGCTAGATATCAAACATAGCCTCAATCAGAGATATTTTTACCATTTGGTTCACTTGCTTTGATTATACCAGGTGTCTAGGGTATTTTATTTTATTGAATATACTAGATTTTCTGAAACCCACATAAAAAACAAAAGACTATAAAGTTGAACTTAACATGAGCTCATTTCTCATTTTAACAGTTTGAAATTGTCTGTTTTGGTAGTTAGGTTTGTTTCATTTTTAGGGAGCAATTAAATTAGAATTGTGTTTAGATCACCCTGTCTTTAAGTTATTGCTTGTGGTTATGGCAACATGAATTAATATCTTGATCTTTCCTCTAAGGAAATTTTACCCTTATACTTTCAGCATTCGATTCATACTCTAGAAGCAAATTTCATGCTGGGAAGATTGCATTTCCTTTTTCAGATCACAGTCCCTCTAAAAGACTGTACTACAATTTAAACAGAGCTTCTTCAAACCCTGCTAATTTCTCCATTCACTATAGAACAAAGTCCAACCAAATGTAATTCTCCATGTTTTATGTGGTCCTTGCCTATTTCTCCAGTGTCACTGATAGCCAGTCCCCTCACTGCATTTTATCCTCACGACAAATGAAATTACTTCTATTTCCACAATTCATCCAACTGTTTTAACTTTCTGTGACATTGCACGTGCTTCCTTTGAGAGCATTTGCCCCTTTTTCTAGCTCTGGAGAACTGAGTGTTTTCTTCTTTGAAGCTTTTTCTGATTTTGTCAAGAGAGTTGACCATTGCCTCTTTATCTATGCACACATCTCTATTAAAACACAATAGTGTATTGAACACATCCATTCCCCCCTCATCAGACTATTCACTCTCTAGGAAGAGCAGGACTTGTCCGACTCATCTTTGTGTTCTTTACATCTAGAACAGGACCCAGTGCCAGATCATGCACGACCTCTAGTCTAGTACCCCTGGTGGACATTGACATGTGTTAGGAACATAATTATCAGTTTTCTATTTTATGGTGCTCAAGGCCATGGGAATGCAAAAATCTTATATTGTCAGTTGTCCAAGTCATTCTATGTAATGCAGAAACTGGGACAGAATCTGAATCTGAGAACTTTAATTGTAATGTAAACAACTGATTCTCAAAAGGAGAATGCTGGTATAAGGCTACATTGGAATGTATGGTTATAATTCAAAATCTAAGTGAGACCTCCTTCTTCCCCTCTAACTATTCAGTTGGTGTAAGGCAGTTTAAGAGAGCAGATGCTGGAAATCCAGAGTACACTTCCCATCTAATTTTATGTAGAGATTGAGGGCCTCATTAGAATAAATGTGGTCCATTCAGTTATGGATTTTGATGAATCGTGTCTTCCTTGTAGGAATTAGAAAAGTCTAGGCAGGGGAGGCATAGAAAGAGGCTGTAAAATTGACTCCTCTCTACTCTGTGTTCATTGTAAGGTGGCTGCTGTATTTAAAAATACATCCAGTTAGATTGTACTATCTGCCAAGGCCATACAACTCTAATGTTCAGCATTACAGTTGTTTGTGGTAAATTTGTTGATGAATAGGAACAGCAGAAATACAATGCAAATTTTTTCAATTAATTTGAAAATTTGAAAACTGAAAATAATGCCTAATATTTGTTTAGCACTTCTTATGTACCTGGCACTTATTTTTCACACTTTGTAAAGATTAACTTATTTAATTCTCACAATAATTCCATGAAACAGGAGAAATTATATCCACATTCTTGGCACTAACATGTTTGGTAGCTTGTCTAAAGTTACCTAAGTAGTAAATGGCAGAACCAGGACTTGAACCCAAGCAATTTGCATTGGAATCTTTGCCCTTAACCACTATACTGCATTGTACATAGTAGAACAGCTCCAATATAATAGCTACTGTACCAAATTCTGGAGAAACAATGGGGAATGACATAGACATGACACTTACTATCACAAGGCCCATAGTCTAATGAAGGCTGTAGGACATTTTGATACACTGTAATGGGAATATCTATGATGGTTCCAAATCCATTCTTTGGAGGACAGGTTAAGGCTTGTGGAAGAATCAAAATTTAACAGGTAGATTTGGCCAGGCAGAATGGGTTAGGAAGGCATTGGGGTACTGGCATTAGCAAAAGTTCTGGGATGAGAGAAAGCATGGCATATTTATGGAATTAAAGTTAGAGGCAAGAATACTATAGTTTCATGAGTCATCTTAAAGTGTTTGGACTTTATTCTGACATTTTAGTATGAAGTGTCTGTGGGACATCCAGCTAGAGGTGTATGTTTGTAATTCAGAAAGAGAGTAGGGCTAGAAATGTTTATTTGGGAGTCATTAGTGTAGAAGTGAAAATGTAAACCACAGGGTAAATGAGACTGTATGAAAAAAATAAGACAGAAATCAGACTAAGTAGCATCAAAAATTAAGGAATGTCAGAAGATGAAAAACTTAGAAGATGAGGATAAAAAGGAGCCACTGAAAAAAAGAAAGAGAAGATGAAGAATATGATTTTTTTAAAAAAGATTTTATTGGGAAATTGGGGAAGTGGAACAGTGTTGGGGAATTGGGAAAGGGGAACAACCAAGTTGTCCTTCAATCTTAGTTGTGGAGGGCGAAGTTAGCTCAGCTCTCAGGTCTAGTCGCCATCTAACTGCCTGTCTGCAGTTCCATCCACTCAGCTCAAGGTGCGGTGTTTAATCTTAGTTGCAGGTGGGCATAGCTCACCATCCCATGCAGGAGTCAAACCAGCAATCTTGTTAGGAGCATGTGTTCTCACCAGCTGAGCCACCCTGTCACCTGTTGGCAGCTCAGTGGCAGCTCAGCTCGGGTGCAGCTACTGGCCCATATGGAAATTGAACCCGCAAACCTGTTGCTCAGTGCTTGCGCTCTTTACCAACTGAGCCACTGGGCTGGCCCTGAAATATTTTATTTTTGAGGGCTTACCAGTGATGAATTTTAATCCATATATCATTTTGTATGTGTAACTTAAGAAATTACAATGGTAAGCAGAATACAGCTCATAAGTCTAACCTTAATCTTGCAATTCAAATATTTGAACATCTTATTTGTAAGGTATTGTTTTTAATGGGAAAATGTTACATTACTTTATACATATAATGGAATCACTTTTATCTACAATGGTTATCAAACAAGTAGTTTTATTAGAGTTTCAATGGCTTCAAATTGACCTTTTTGTCAACTTGTCCACATATTATTATTTTCTCCATTGATGTTTTATTCCATCCATTTGAAAATTTAAAAGAATTAAAAACGCAAAGATATGGATCTACAATTTGTGAGGATTTTATGTTATTATTTACCAAATTAGAAAATTGCATTTCAGGCAACTATCTGCTTATTGGAAAATTTCCAATAGAAACAAAAGCTGTGGTTTGAAAGGCCACAGATTGTGTTGTCTAGGCTCTTCCATCTGAAAAGTTTGCCGACCCCTGGTCTAGTATGATGATATGGTTGTAATTATATTGAATCAATTGTTTATGATATTTTGGATCACAGAGTAACTCATAAAAAGGTTACCAGTTAATAGTTTAATTTTCTAACAGAATGTTTTGATCATGTATAGGGAGTGTTGATTTTCAAAAAAACAAAACTTGCTTAAACAGAAAGAAACTGATTGGAATAGTTCAGGGGTTCTAAGAAGGTGTTATTACAGCAAACATTGCTTGCTATGTGTCAGAAACTATTCTAAGCATTCTCTTAATTAAATTATTTCTCTATTAGCCAGTCTTTGCTAGGTTCAACTGTGGTAACAAATAGCTCCAAATCTCATTAACATACAATATCAAAGATTTACTTTTTGCTCCTGTTACATGTTGGCTGTGTGTTTTTCATTTGGGGGCCCAACTGAAGAAGGAGTCTTTATTTTAGTTTCAAGGCAGAGAAAAAAAAAAAAAGAGAGAGTAATAGCAAAGCCATGAAATGGCTATTAGAGCTTCCATTTGGTGATTGGCCATGATAGTACATTGGACAAAGCAAGTCCTATAGTCAGGCCTAATAATCAGTGAAGTGGAGAAATTAGTTCTCCCATAGGTGGCAGTGTAAATCAAATGTCAGCAAATATGGATGTTTCATTCTTCTAGGGGGAGAGCAGGAACTATTTTATAACAATAATACAATCACTCTCAGTCCTTCCTCTTCATCATAATAGTTGACTCTCTGCTTTGTGATGTTTCTCTCCCATTTCTACATCCAGTGGCACACCTCTTGATTCAGAAACCTAAGAACCAAAGAGAAAAGTTATCTTCCATGCAGGAACCCAAAGTACATTGGTGACACATGGACCACAATAAACATTTATATTCAAAAAGGGATTCACGCAAGCAGGTCTTTGGCAGTGCACCTGTCCCCAAAATATTATATGCTTTTTATTTATTCAATAGCAGTAACCGCCATGTACTAATAGCCACAATAATAATTTCTTTCCAGAAATCAGTGTCTCCACCCCCTACCCCCATTTCTGTCTCTTTGCTGTCTCTCTTTTCTTAATCACAAACATCTTGAGTTTATCAGGCTTCTGTAGGAAGCCACACCCTTAATTAGACACTTTCTCCTGAGCTATTTTACTTAAAAAGATTTAATGGATGTCATCTTAATTTAAAAGCTCGAACAAAAGTTTGTTAACTACATCACTATTGGTTTCTTGCCATGAATTGTCCTAATCAAAAATTGTCATTGAAAACATTACTCAGGTTATCTTTTAACTATTTTGATATGTATTTCCATTTTGCAGCACTACAAATTCTGGAATTTCTGAGCTTTCTATATATTCTTTCAACTCAATTTGCAAACTAGTGAAATGTTTTTTGAGCTATCAATGTAAGATATGTCCAAACCTGTAGAGAATTTTTATAAGAGTTTATTAGAGCCAAACTGGTGACATGCTTGGGAGCAAGATCTGAAATGATCCAGAAAATAAGTTTTGCAGCTTTTTTAATGTATTTGAAATTAAGGAGGGAGCATAGAAAAAATTATATGAGGATGGGAGAAAGCAATGTGGCATTGGATTACAAGATTCCCTGCCTTCTTGTGTGGTTACACCTTCATGGGGTATTATTTCAAAGGTGGGTTAACCAAGATGTATAAGAACAATGGACAGGTCTAGCTTAAAAACTTTTCACTAAAGAAGTGATGAGGGAGAAGGGGAAGGGATTAGTCAGCATAAATGGGTAACTACAATATTGCCACAGGGATATGAAAGACAGTTGGGGGAATATAATTAATAATGTTGTAAATATTTTGTGGGATGTCAGATGGTCACATGTCTTGTTAGGGATGGGGTAGAGGCTTCATCACTGTACTGTACACCTGAAGCTGATGTTATATGATATTGTATGCCAACTGTAATTGAATATATATATATATATATTCAATTACAGTTGGCATAATATATATATATATATATATATATATATATATATATATATAGTCACGGGGTGTGGAGTATAGTGTGGAATGCAGTCAAGGGAATTGTAGTAGGTATGTATGATATGGCATGGGGAGTGGCGAATTGGGGAAGGGGAGTTGTCACTTTGAGGGGTAAAAGGTATAACTATAGCACTGCATTGTACACCTGAAACTAATTTTTTTTAAAAAGTTTATTTCACAATAAAAGAATTAAAAAAAAAAAAGAAGTGATAGGCCTGTTAGGAATTTATGATCAGATTACTCTGTGAGGCAACTGTCCATACAACTTTTTTTCATACATAGAGCTTATATGCTTACTGTCTTATTTTATCAAAAGCACCTAAAAGTATCTAATTGACACCATCATCATCCTGATATACATATTTTTATCTAAAGTCAAAGTTCTTGTTACATTATCTGTCCTTCAAATGATAGCAGGCAATATTTTTACCAAAAGTTTTAAATGTTTTCCTTTGCAGAACATGAGTCACCATTTTTCCAACCTTTAATAACCATTTTCTTGCCCCTCCCTGGGTAGCCTTGAAAATAATGCCGCAATGTTTGT
The DNA here is from genome assembly GCA_033961575.1 of Aselliscus stoliczkanus. NCBI lineage: Eukaryota > Metazoa > Chordata > Mammalia > Chiroptera > Hipposideridae > Aselliscus > Aselliscus stoliczkanus. Next base: position 39,514,724 of record CM066731.1, read on the forward strand.
GCTTTTGTTTATAACACATTTCTACTTCTGAGTATCGATTGCTGCATGGTTAGCATTTGCTAGATTATTCTATGGTATCAAACGTTGATGTAAGAAATGTCCAAACTTGTAGGGAATTTTTATAAGAATTTATTTGCACCGAAGTGATGACATACAGGGAAGCAAGATCTGAAATGATCCAGAGAATGACAGTTTCATAATTTCTTTTATACATTTGGAATTAAGGAGGGAACAGCAAAGAAACAAGACAGAGATTGGATTAAAGGATACTTAACAAGATTATGTGTTCCCTTGAGGGTGGTTACCCCTCTGAGGGATATACAAAAAAGGATTACTCTGGCATTTCAAAGTTGTGTTAACCTAGATGGACAAGAACAACGGACAGGGCTTACTTAAGGCAAAGGTAAACCTTACTGTGAAGAAGTTATATGCCTGAGGTGTGACTACCCACCATGACCTGCTCAGTTAGGATTTTATGATCAGATCACCCTGTGAGGTCAGATTTATTGCAGAGCCCCCTTTTCATCCACACAAACAATTCCTAAATTCTAGTGACTTAACCAAACAAAGAATTTTTTTCTTGTTTATGTTACATGTCAATTGAGAGTCAGCATTGGCTCCATTATGTGGCACTGCCCAAAGTAGCTTCTTAATTTGAGGACCCAGGTTTTATGGCAGAGAGATAAGAAACAAACTGTGCTTAAATTTTCTGCTCAGATCTGCCAGTGGTCACTCTTGCTCATATTCCTCTTGTGAAAGCAAATCACAGAACCAAGTCTGTCAACAGTGCAGGAATGCACTAACAGTCAGGTGTCAGTGGACAAGAATGTTACAATCTTCTTACAGGGGGAACAACAAATAATTGGGAACAAACAAACAAAAACAATCTAATAAACTCAAAATAATCCTGTGAGGTAAATATTATCACCCTCTTGTGTCTTCTGTGGCCATAAAGGAAAATAAATTCACCTAAAGATCTGTCCTTGCACTTCTTAAATTCACAATCTCAGCAGTCAACTTTGACCTTATTAGGGTAGCTCTTTCCCAGTTTTAAATTTCTAGGGGAAAAAAAAAATGTGTCTGTGGCTTAGTTATGGGATAGTTCTACGAGTGTGATCCAGATATCCAGTTTTGTGGGTAATTGCCTACCCAAATAGAACTATGAGGTAAGCTATGTGAGAAGAGTGTATGAAGTTGGGGGGAAATTATTTTGGCAAAAGTTAATTAGTCTTTGCTTTATAAAACATTATATTTTAAAAGAATTTCACTTGATTTACTTGGAAATATGAATTATGACCTGATGTAGTCATGTTAATATTTTTTTTCTTTTGGCAAGGACTAGAAACTCAGTTTCCAAGTAGGTTTAGTCAATAAATAACCAGTAATGACACCTTCAATGAATACATGTGCACATAGTTAAATAGCCATGTTATGTTGAAAGGATGAAATAAAAAAGAGCAGTATCAATTACATTTTCACAAGAAATCCAAATGACTCTTCTGCTGAAAATGACTCTTCTACTACTGAAAGTATATCAATGGTCTTGCTAAAAAGCAAAGAATTCTCAGAGTACCCACTAAAATGTTAAAGTGGGAATCAGTTGTAGAAAGCGGAGCCCATCTCTTGAAGGTGGTGCCCAACAAATACAATTTTCAGAGCTTCGTAGAAGGCATAGAGAGAGATGGGCAGGAAGATGAGTCAAACCCCACCTAGAGTACAGTATGATAGGAGATCTCAGCACAGAGAGCATCAAGGGAGTTGCACTTTCAAAGCACTGATGACCTGGAGTAAAACTGGAAGAGTTTCAAAACCCAAAGAGTGAAAAAAGAACGTTGCCTGTTTTGAAATTTCCCTGAGTGGAGAACAAATATTTCCTGAGAATTTGTAACCACAAACCAGTCTTCATCAAGTGTGTAGACAGAATTCACAGTCATACATGGTTGACTAAAGAACCATGCATTCTTCATGCTCCAATCTGGCCTGTTTGCTCTCTCATCCTAGGACCTGTCTTATTACTCTACCCTACCTCCTGTGTCCTAGATCTCATGAGTTCCTCTTGCTTGGTCTTGCTGAAGAATGTCTCCGGTAGTTTTCTTAAAAAGTGAACATTGAAAGTATATTTTGGAGTCCTTGCATAGCAAAGACTGCTAGCTGTTCACCAAAGTCCAATTCTTCTTCTTTCTAGGAATGTGTGGCTAGAGTTCCCATCTCCCATGAAACTAAATTATGACCACTGGGATATGAGAAGTGATATGTGCCACTTTCAGGCCTTGCTTGTAAAAATCTCCCTTGTATGGCCTTCCAAATTCTTCCCCACTGTGTGTAACCAGGAGAGAGATGACCATGGTGACTTAGGAAGGTACTAATTTAAGCTGGCAGGATCTTCTTAGCCTCTGCACCCTAAATGACTGCAGAGTTATACCTATTAACACTGATACATACTATTGTCAGTTAGAAGAGCAAGAAATAATATTCAGTTATGTTTGAGTATATATATATATATATATATATATATATATATAGATATATATATATATATATATATAAAATCTATCTTATTTTAGCAAGTGGTATTATCCTGATATAATACCTAATAGGATATACTTTGTATGCTTGTAAATATCTTTATTTTACCTTCACACTTAAGAGAGACTATATATAGAATTTTAGGTTAAAAATAATTTTTCCCTTAGAATGTTGATGGCATGGCTGCATTGTCTTCTAGGATCCATGTTGCTATTGAAGATCTGATGTCATTTTGGCTCCTGTTCTACTTAGGAAACTTCTTTCTTTTTTCTGAGAACCTTCCTTTTAGTTCTCAGCATTCTGAAATTTCAAGATAGTGTGCTTTGGGGTCCATCTTTTTTTTTTAACTCTCTTTATTGGACACACAGTGAGGACTTTCAGTCTGGGAGTTTGTGTCCCTCAGTTTTGAAGTTGTGTCTTGTATTTTATATGTGATAATTGTGTCCCATTTATTTTCTCTGTTCTGTTTCTAGAAGAATTATTACAAAGATATTGCTAAATTTTCATTACCTTTCCTGTTATATTTTTCTTATTTTGTCTTTTCATTCTGTTCCATGAAATTTCATTTATTTTTACTCCAAATACAATTTTATGCATCAATTTGCCTATTTTATAATTTAAAGTAGTTATTTTTTCCTTATCCATTTCAAAGCATCCATTTCTATTGCATCCCCTCTTGTATTATTGTCCTTGTAGGTTAATACCATTTAAAACACATTTACTGTTCTTTTAGCAATGTTTTTTTGTTTGTTTTTTTTTTACTTTTTTTTAGCTGAGCCATCCTACCACCTGTTGGCAGTTCAGCAACAGCTCAGCCCAGGCCGGGCATCAAACTGCTATTGCTCAGAGCTCGCACTCTTGAGAGAGCTCTTAACCAACTGAGCTACTCAACCAGCCTTAGCAAGGTTTTGATAGGAGAAAAATACATAATCAATCTGATATTTTGGGTAATGGAGTCTTTATAAGTAAAGTTTAAAGTACAATATAATTAGAAATTATTTGTACCTGAAGCCTAATGACAGGTTACATTTGTTGAGGTAATTTTGGTATTTATACTGCTTAGTGCCATTCAGCCAGACAGTTCCAAGGCTATGGGAAAAGCTGCAGGAAAGCTGTGGATAATTTCTCTTTGTGTTATCTGGGACATATAGTCTCACACCCTTTTGGGTGACATTAGTCATATACAAGGTTGGACAATTAAGTTTGAGAACTTTCCACGGTGTAAGCATACAAATGATTTGTATCAAGTTAAGAGAAACAAACATCAGGATACTCTGGCATTTAAAACTACAGTCTTTAAAGTCATAAAGAACTAAGTTCAAGCTCTGTTCTAGTATTTATTAAATGTGAGACTTTAGTTATGTTTCTTAATTTCTGTGAGCTACTGCTTCTCATCTATAAAATGAGGATTAACTGTTATCCCTATTTCAGAGGCCTGTTGTGAGGGTTAATTGAGATAATGTAGGTAATGTGTTTAGTATAGCATCAAGTATAGGAAGTACTGAATGAGTGACAGCTGTTATTATTTTGGTACATAATTACACAATTATAAAAGTTGTAATACCCCATATATGGGGATTATCTAGAATGAATCAAGGCATACACATACCCTTGAAAACAAGAAATGTTATAACGATATAAAATATTACTTGCTTATAATAAATATTTAATTTGTAGTGAAAGAATTCATTAGAGAAAAAAAGGAGCATTGAAAGATCTGTTCAAATTTATGGGTGTGACAAGGGTCCTAGAGAGAAGCCAAAAGGCCCTTTACTGATGAATATATATATATATATATATATGTAATATAAAGGCTTAAACCTATTATAAATAAATAAGTTTTGCTAAATCATTTTCTTTTATTTTAATTCCTATTAAGCCTAGTTTTTTTTCCATTCAATTAACAGTTATAAGCAAACCTTTCCTTCTAATTCAGATTCTTTAAACAAAATTTAGAAATGAATGTAACTTTCATCCATTATAAAACAAAAGTAATTCACTGTATTAAGGTTCACTGAATATAACAAAATTGAAAGGATTTATTATATTGTAATTATGCTTTAATAATTTTCTTCTTCACTTTAATCTCATATTAAAATAAACGAAATATAGGTTTAAACCATGTGTAAAATTTTAAGTTAAATCATTTTTAAGTTTTAAGCATGTAAGAAGAGAAAAGGTAGAATTCAGTTTAGGGACCAGCCAAGTGGCACGGTGGTTAAGCGCTGGCCTGGGAAGCCAATGGCCCCGGTTTGGTCCCACATATGAGGGCCAGTGACACTGCCCTCAAAAAAAAAAAAAAAAAAAAAAAGAGGGTAGAATTCAGTTTATTACACTGTTTTTTTTTTTAATTAAAGTTTATTGGGGGTGACAATTATTAGTAAAGTCACATAGGTTTCACTAGGTATTACATTGGTTTTATTTCACAGTAGTGAGACCACAACAGGGGTGAATATTTCTAAATGTTTTTCTCGAATGTGAATAGGTAAGCTATTTTGAAACCTTGAGAATTGTGTAGATGTCTACAAGCAATAGAACAAAATACTACAACAGGCCAAGTCTTTACTGTGTGTGTGTGTGTGTGTGCGCGCGCACGCGCACTCACACACATGTGTATAAAGTTTGTCTACTAATTTCTGAGTCATATTCTCTTGTATGACTATAACACATCTCATTTATCCTTTACCAATTGATAGACATTTGGATTGTTTTCACTCTTGGGTATAGTTGACCTAACAACTTCCAAACCTGTAGAGAATTTCTATAAAAATGTATTTGATCTAAAAGATGATGTACTTGGATCAAGATCTCTATTGAGATAAATGCTTTCAAGAAAATTACATTTGTAACTTCTTTTATGCATTTGGAGTTAAGGAAGAAGGCAAGGAAGATTATATGAAGGTGGCAGAAAGCAATGTGGGGATAGGATTATAGGATAGTTAAGATTATGTGCTCTCTTGAGGGTGTGCATACTTTAGAAGGAAGGAACCAAAAAAGAGACATTTCAAAGGTGTGTTAACCTACCTGCACTGAAACAATGGACAGGGCTTGCTTAAGGCAAAGATTAGCCTTTTACTAAAGAAATTATATGTCTGGGGCATGACTACTTTTCATAATCTGTCCAGTTAGAAATTTATGATCAGGGCCGGCCGAGTGGCGCGGTGGTTAAGTGCTGGCTTGGGAAGCCAGCGGCCCCAGTTCGGTCCCACATGTGAGGGCCAGTGACACACTGCCCTCAAAAAAAAAAAAAAAAAAAATTTATGATCAAATCACCTTGTGTAGTTACTTACTATAGAAACCGCCCCCCCTTTTTTTTGTCCACAGTATTATGAATATTGATGCTATGAACATTCTTGTATAATTCTTTGTGTACATGTTTTCATTTCACTTGGGTAAATATGTAGGCGTGTACTGTTGGGTCAGCGTCAGCGTATATGTAACTTAATAAGAAGCTGCCAAACTGTTTCCATAAATTGTGATTCCATTTTAATCCCTATTAGTAGTGTGTGAGAATTGTAGGCCTACCACATCCTCCTCAGCATTTGGTGATGTCTGGATAGATAGATAGATAGATAGATAGATAGATAGATAGATAGATAGATAGATAGACAGATAGATAGATACACACTTTTAAAGTTTATTGGGGTGACAATGGTTAGTAAAAGTATATAGGTTTCAAGTGTACAATTCTATAATACATCCTCTATTACATTGTGTGCTCACCACCCAGAGTCAGTTTTCCTTTCATCACCATATATTTGAACCCCTTTACATTCTTCTACCATTACCTCCAACCCCTTGACCTCTGGTAACCACTAAACTGCTGTCTGCATCTATGACTTTTTTTTTTAGGATTTTATTGGGGAATTGGGGGAGGGGAACAGTGTTGGGGAATTGGGGTAGGGGACCACCAAGTTGTTGTTCTTCAGTCTTCGTTGTGGAGGGCGCCAGTCACCATCTAGTTTCTTGTTGGCAGCTTGTGGTCTCTAAACTCAAGGTGCTGTGTTCAATCTTAGTTGTGGGTGGGCGTAGCCACCATCCCATGCGGGAATCAAACCAACAGCCTTGTTGTTCAGAGCACACGCCCTAGCCACTGAGCCATCCGGACAGCAGCTGAGTTCAGTCTTAGTTTTGGGTGGGCATAGCCCACCATCAAACAGGCAATCTTGTTGTTACACCAGCTGAGCCATCCTGCCACCTGTTGGCAGCTCAGCGAGAGCTCAGCATTCACTGGCCCGTGTGGAAATCAAACCAGTGGCCCTGTTGCTCAGAGCTCACGCTCTAAGCCAACTCTTAACCAACTGAGCCACTTGGCCGGCCCCCATGACTTTTTGTTTATTTGTTTGTCTTGTTCCTTTGTTGCTTTCAGTTTTATAACCCACATATGAGTGAAGTAATACTGTTCTTGATTTTTTCTGCCGGACTTCTATCGCTTAGCATAAAAATCTCAAGATCCATCCATGTTATCACAAATGGCAGTATTTCATCTTTTCTTGTGGAGTAGTAGTTCATTCTGTATATGTACCACATCTTCTTCACAACTCTTTTGTTTGTTTAGCTGAGCTATCCTGCCACCTGTTGGCAGCTTAGCAGCAGCTCAGCTCAGGTTGGGCAATGAACTGCTGTTGCTCAGAGCTCAGCTCGCGGAGCTCAGCTTGCACTCTTGAGCCAGCTCTTAACCAACTGAGGCTCTCTGCCCACCCCTTGTACCACATCTTTTTATCCGATCATCTATTTGAAAGACATTTTGGTTATTTCCATGTCTTGTCCACAGTAAATATTGCAATGAACATTGGAGTAATATACCTTTATGAATAAACATTTTCAGATTTTGGGGAGAAATACCCTAGACAGGGATTGCTGGGTCATATGGTAATTTTACTCTTAATTTTTTTAGGGTTCCTTTTCTTCCACAGCCTTTCCAACATGTGTTATTATTTGTCTTGTTGATGATAGCCATTTTAACAGGTGTGAGGTGATATCTCATTGCGCTTTTGATTTTGCATTTCCCTAATAGCTAGTGAAGTGGAGCATTCTTTCATACATCTGTTTGCCATTTGTATGTCTTCTTGGGAGAAGTTTCTGTTCATGCGCTCTGCCAATTTTTAAATTGTACTGTTTGTCTTTTTGTTGTTGAGTTCCTTATGTTTTGTATATTAACCCTTTATTGGAGGTGTTGTTTGCAAATATCTTTTTTCCATCTGCTTGGTTACCTCTTGGTTTCGTTGATGGTTTCTTTTGCTGTGCAGAAGCTTTTCAGTTTGATATAGTCCTGTTCATTTGTTCATTTGTTTTAGCTTTTATTTCTCTTACCTTTGAGGTCAAGTTCATAAAACGCTCTTTTAACCAAAGGTCCATAAGTTTAATACATATGTTTTCTTCTATGCAGTTTATTGTTTCAGGTCATACGTTTAGGCCTTGGATCCATTTTGACTTAATTTTGGTATATGATGACAAATTGCAGTCTAGTTTCATTCTTTTGTACACAGCTTTCCAATTTTCCAAGCAGTATTTATTGAAGAGGCTTTCTTTTCTCCTTTGTATGTTTTGGCTCCTTTGCCAAAAGTTATCCATCCATATTTATGTGGGTTTTTTTCTGGACTTTCAATTGTATTTCATTGGTCTGTGTGTCTGCTCTCCTGACAATATGCTGTTTTGATTATTGTTGTTCTGTAGTCAGGACACTAAACTCAGGGAGTGTTATACCTCCAGCACTTTTCCTTTTTCACAGGATTAATTTGGCTATTTGGGGTCCTTCGAGATTCCATAGAAATTTGATGATTTTTTGTTCTATTAAAAAAAATGCCATTATTTTTGATGCGGACTGCATTAAATCTGTATATTGCTTTGGATAATATGGCCATTTAACTATGTTGATTCTTCCAATCCATGAACACGGAGTGTCTTTCTATTTCTTTGTGTCTTTTTCAATTTCTTTTAAAAATGTCTTAGGGGTCGGCCGAGTGGCACAGTGGATAAGAGCCGGCTTGGGAAGCCAGCGGCCCCGGTTTGGGTCCCACATGTGAGGGCCAGTGACACTGCCCTCAAAAAAAAAAATAAATAAATAAATAAATAAATAAAAATGTCTTATAGTTTTCAGTGTATAGGTCTTTTACATCCTTGGTTAAATTTATTCCTAGATATTTTATTTGTTGCAATTGCAAAAGAATTGCTTTTTTCCAAAATTTTATTGTTAGTATATAGCAATGCAATGGATTTTGTATGTTGATTTTGTAGGCAGCAACTTTACTGTATTTGCTTATTGTTTCTAATAGCTTTGTAGTGGAGTCTTTAGCATTTTCTATATAAAAAATCATGTCACCTGCAAAAAGTGAGAATTTACCTATTTTTTCAAAAAAATTATTTTATTGTGAAGTAAACACTTTAAAAAAAAATTAGTTTCAGGTGTACAATGCAGTGCAATAGTTATACTTTTTACCCCTCAAAGTGACAACCCCCTCCCCCAATTCACCACCCCACTCCTCCCCCCCATATCATACATATCTATTACAATTCCTTTGACTCCCTTCCACAGTACACTCCACATCCCGTGACTATCTATATATTCAATTACAGTTGGCATACAATATTATACAACATCAGTTTCAGTGCAGTGATCAAGCCTCTACTCCATCCATGAAGTGGTCTCCCTAACAAGACATGTGACATCTGACACCCCACAAAATGTATTTACAACGTTATTATATTCTCTGAACTGTCTTTCATATCCCTGTGGCAATATCGCAGTTACCTGTTTATGCTGTCTAATCCCTTCCCTTCTCCTTTATCCCCACACCCCTCGCAACTAGCAACTCAGTTTTTCCTCTATATCTATGAGACTGTTTCTGTTTCCTTTGCTCGTTCATTCAGTTTTTCAGATTCCACATATAACTGAGACAATATGGTATTTGTCTTTCTCCAACTGACTTATATCACTTAACATAATGGTTTCTAGGTCCATCCACATCGTTGCAAATGGTACGATTTCATTCTTCTTTATAGCGGAGTAATACTCCATTGTATAAATGCACCATAGTTTCTTGTTTTTAAGGGCAGTGTCACTGGCCCTCATATGTGGGATCCAAACCGGGGCCACTGGCATCCCAAGTCAACGTCCAACCACCACGCCACTCTGCCAGCCCTTTCTTTTTTAAAAGCTGAGCCACCTGCTACCTGTTGGCAGCTTAGCGGCTGCTCAGCTCAGGCTGGGCTTTGAAATGCTGTTGCTCAGAGCTCAGCTCACACTCTTGAGAGAGCTCTTAACCAACTGAGCCACTCGGCTGGCCCGAAGAGGTTTTTTTTTTTTTTTTTTTTTGAGAGCAGTGTCACTGACCGTTATATATTGGACCAGAACCGGGGCCGCTGGCTTCCCAAGCCAGTGCTTAACCACCGGGCCACTTGGCCGGCCCTTACCATAGTTTCTTAATCCAGTCATCTACCGATAGGCATTTCAATTGTTTCCAAGTCTTGGCTATTGTAAATAGCACTGCAATAAACATAGGGGTGCATATATTTTTTCGAATTAGCATCTTGGATTCTTCTGGGTAGATACCCAAGAGTGGAATTGTTGGGTCATATGGTAGTTCTATTTCCAGGTTTTGAGATACCTCTATACTGATTTCCACAATGGCAACACCAATCTGCAGTCCCACCAGCAGTGCACCAGGGTTCCCTTTTCTCCACAACCTCGCCAGCATGTGTTGTTTGTTGATTTATTGATGATAGCCATTCTGAGCGGAGTGAGGTGGTATCTCATTGTGGTTTTTCTTTGCATTTCTCTGATGATTAGTGAGGTTGAACATTTTTTCATATGCCTTTTGGCCATCTGTATATCCTCTTTAGAAAAATGCCTCTTCATGTCCTCTGCCCATTTTTTAATTGGATTGTTTGTTTTTTTGGTGTTGAGTTGCATGAGTGTTTTATAAATTTTGGATATTACCCCTTATTAGATATATTCTTGGCAAATATCTTCTCCCATTCCGTAGGCTGCCTTTTTGTTTTATTGATGATTTCCTTTGCTGTGAAAAAAACTTTTGAGAGTGATGCAATCCCCTATGATCACTTTTTCTTTTATTTCCCTAGCCTGAGGGGATATATCAGTAAAAATATTACTCAGGGTAATGTCTGAAAACTTACTCCCTATGTTTTCTTCTAGGAGTTTTATGGTTTCAGGTCTTACCTTTAAGTCTTTAATCCATTTCGAGTTTGTTCTCATATATGGTGTAAGTAGGTGGACCATTTTCACCTTTTTGCATGGGTCAGTCCAATTTTCACAGCACCATTTATGAAATAGACTATCTTTACTTCAGTGTAAATTCTTGCTTCCATTGTCATAGGTTAAATGACTGTATATGGATGGGTTTATTCCTGAGATCTCTATTCTGTTCCATTGGTCTATGTGTCTGTTTTTATGTGAGTACCATACTCTTTTGATTACTGTAGCCTTGTAGTATGTTCTGATGTCAGGTAGCGTGATGCCTTCCACTTTGTTCTTATTTCTCAAGATCGATGTGGCTATTCAGGGTTTTTGTGGTTCCATATAAATTTCAGGATTATATGTTCTATTTCTGATAAAAAATGTCCTTGGTAGTTTGATTGGAATTGTATTGAATCTATATATTGCCTTAGGTAGTATTGACATTTTAACTATATTATTTCTTTCTATCCATGAGCATGGTATGTATTTCCATTTATTTATATCTTCTTTGATTTCTCTCTTCAGTGTCTCATAATTTTGTGAATACAGGTCTTTTACTTCTTTAGTGAAATTGATTCCTAGATATTTTGTTGTTTTTGAAGCAATTGTAAAAGGGATTGATTTCCTGATTTCTTCTTCTGATAGTTTATTATTGGTGTATACAAATGCCACTGATTTCTGAATATTAATTTTGTATCCTGCTACCTTACCAAATTCGTGCGTCAGTTCTAGCAGTTTTTTGGTGGAGTCTTTGGGATTCTCTATATATAATATCATGTCATCTGCATATAATGACAATTTTACTTCCTCTTTTCCAATTTGGATGCCTTTTATTTCATTTTCTTGTCTGATTGCTGTGGCTAGAACTTCCAGAGCTATGTTAAATAGAAGTGGTGAAAGCGGGCAGCCTTGTCTTTTTCCTGATCTTAAGGGGAAAGCATTTAGCCTTTCCCCATTGAGTACGATGTTTGCTGTGAGCTTATCATATATGGCCTATATTATGTTGAGATTGATCCCACTATTCCCACTTTGCTAATAGTTTTTATCATAAATGGCTGCTGGATTTTGTCAAATGCCTTTTCTGCTTCTATTGATATGATCATATGATATTTATTTTTCATTTTGTTAATGTGATATATTACGTTCATTGATTTGTGGATATTGAACCAACCTTGCATACCAGAAATGAATCTCACTTGATTGTGGTGTATGATCTTTTTAAAGTGATGCTGAATTTGGTTTGCTAGTATTTTGTTGAGAATTTTTGCATCTATGTTCATTAGGGATATCAGCCTGTAGTTTTCCTTTTTTGTAATATCGTCTGACTTTGGAATCAGGGAGATAGTGGCTTCATAGAAAGAGTTTGGGAGCTTTCCCTCCTTCTGTATTTTATGGACTAGTTTGAGGAGAATAGGCATTAGTTCTTTTTTCAATGTTTTATAAAATTCACCTGTGAAGCCATCTGGTCCATGGCTTTTGTTTGTTGGAAGATTGTTGATTACTGATTCAATTTCTTTGGCAGTAATCAGTCTGTTCAGAGTTTCTGTTACTTTTTGGTTCAGACTTGGTAGACTGTATGCTTATAGAACTTTATCCATTTCTTCCAGATTGTCGAATTTGTTAGCATATAGTTGCTCATAGTAGTTTCTTAAAATTGTCTGTATTTCTGTGGTCTGTGTTGTCTCTTCTCCTCTTTCATTACTGATTTTATTAATTTGGGTACTCTCTCTCTTTTTCTTGGTGAGTCTGGCTAAAAGTTTGTCGATCTTGTTTATCTTTTTAAAATACCAACTCTTGGTTTTATTGATCTTTTGTATTGTTTTTTGTTTTGTTTTGTTCTGTATTTCATTTATTTCTGCTCTGGTCTTTATTATTTCCTTCCTTATAGTCCCTTTAGGCTTGTTTTGCTGTTCTTTTTCGAGTTCCCTTAGGTGTAAAGATAGTCTATTGATTTGAGATTTTTCTTCCTTCTTTAGGTAGGCCTGCACTGCTATGAACTTCCCTCTTAAGACTGCTTTCGCTGCATCCCAGAGATTTTGGGTCGTGGTGTTTTCATTTTCGTTTGTCTCGAGGTATCTTTTGATTTCCTCCTTGATCACATTTTGACCCACCCACTATTTAGTAGCATGTTATTTAGCCTCCATGTATTTGTAAGCTTTCTGGATTTCTTCTTATAATTGACTTCTAGTTTCATTGCATTGTGGTCAGAGAAAACACTTGATATGATTTCAATCTTCTTCAACTTGTTGAGATTTGTTTTGTGGCCTAAACATGTGTCTATCTTGGAAAATGTTCCAATGCACTTGAGAAGAATGTATGTTCTGTAGCTTTGGGGTGAAATGCTCTAAAAATATCAATTAAATCTAGCTGGTCTAAGGTACCATTTAAGGCCACTATGTCCGTCTTGATTTTCTGTCTGGAGGATCTGTCCATTGGTGACAACGGGGTGTCTAAGTCCCCTACTATGATAGTCTTACTGTTGATCTCTGTCTTTATGTCTGTCAAAATCTGTTTTATATACGTAGGAGCTCCTATGTTGGGTGAATGGATATTTACTAGGATTATATCCTCTTGTTGAATCGATCCTTTTATTATTATGTAGTGCCCTTCTTTGTCTTTTATTGTAGTCTCCATTTTAAAGTCTATTTTGTCCAAAATAAGTATTGCTACTCCAGCTTTTTTTTCTCATTTCCATTTGCATGAAATATCTTCCATCCCTTTACTTTCAGTCTGTGTGTGTCTTTTGATCTGAGATGAGTCTCTTGTAGACAGCATATGCATTGGTCCTGTTTTCTTATCCACTCAGCCCCTCTGTGTCTTTTGATTGGAGCATTTAGCCCATTCGCATTTAAAGTGATTACTGATAGGTGCATATTTATTCCTATTTTGTTATTTGTATTTCTTGTCTTCCCATTTCTTAGCTTGTTTTCCCCTTTCTTATGTTTAAAAAAAGCCCTTTTAACATTTCCTGCAGTGCTGGCTTGGTGGTAATGAACTCCTTCAGCTTATTCTTTTCTGAGAAGCTCTTTATCTCTCCTTCAATTTTAAGTGATAGCCGTGCTGTGTAGAGCAACCTTGGTTGTAGACCTTTATTTTGTATCACTTTGAATATCTCCTGCCACTCCCTTCTGGCCTACAGAGTTTCTGTAGACAAGTCAGCTGTTACTTTTATAGGAGTTCCTTTGTATGTAACCTGCTGTCTTTCTTTTGCTGCTTTTAGGATTCTGTCTTTGTCTTTAAGCTTTGCCATTTTAACTATGATGTGTCTTGGTGTGGGCCTGTTTGGATTCAGCCTGTTTGGAACTCTCTGCGTATCCTGGGCTTGTATGTCGATTTCTCTCACCAGGGTAGAGAAGTTTTCAGTCATTATTTCTTTAAATACATTCTCAATCCCTTGCTTCTTCTCTTCTCGTTTTAGTATTCCTATGATGTACTATTGTTGCGTTTCATGTTGTCCCAGAGGTCTCTTAATCTATTTACATTCCTTTTTATTCTTTTTTCTTTTTGTTGTTCCAACTGGTGATTTCTGCTATTTTGTCTTCTAATTCGCTGATCCGCTCCTCTGCTTCATCTATTCTACTGGTGATTCCTTTGCGTGTGTTCTTCATTTCAGTTATTGTATTCTTTAGTTCTAACTGGTTGTTTTATATGGTTTCCCTATCCTTCTTTATGTCCTAGCTAAGTTCCTTAAACATTCTTATCATCAGTGTTCTAAACTCTGTCTCTGAAAGTTTGGATACCTCTGTTTCATTTAGTTCTATTTCTAGAGTTATCTTCTGATCTTTTACTTGGGACATGTTTCTTTGTTTCTTCATTCTGGCTGTCGTTCTGTGAATGCTTCGATGTATTAGATAGATCACCTAGAAAGAAGAGAGGAAAAGAAAAAGAGGCAGGGGGGCTCTCCGTCCTCTTTAATCTGCAGACCACTTGCTCAGCAATAGAGAGTCTCTGGGCTACTCAGCACAAGCTACTGGGGAGAAGAGCTTAACATGTTATGTGCCAGCCTCCCTCTCAAGCTTGTAGTGTGCTTTCTTTAATTAGCTGCGTGTGCTCTGGAACCATGCTCGCTACCAAAAAAAAAAAAAAATAAGAAAAAAAAAAATCTTCACAAGTTGTTACAGGTTGTCCGCTGCTGAAAAAAAACCCCTCTGTGTCCTGTGGAGGTGTGGGCCAGGCACCAGGGGCTTAGGATGCCTGTGACAACATAGCTCTAGGTGGTGGGGCAGGTCCCCAAGGCACCACTGGATGTGGTCAGTTGCCCCACCAAGTCAGAGCAGCATGCACTCTGCACCATCAACAGCCCACACAGACTCGCCAGGAAAGCCTCGGTCGGTCACCGCAGACACACAGCTCCTGGCCCAACATTCTCAGGAAAACTCCCTGTCTAAGCCTGTCCCAATCCGCTGCCTGCAGATCAGGCTAATCAGCCCAACAGCCAATCCGCAGCCTGGCAACTCTGTACAAATAGTGTGGAGAGCCGGGACCCAAGGTGACTCGTGCACTCCTGAGTCTCAGTGAACCGCCTGATGGATCTGGAGAGCATCAGCCCTCCATTTCCCTGGCTACGTAGCACAAGCAGGGTGGAGGGTAGGGACCCAATGTGGCCTGCACACTGCTGCGTCTCAGTAAACAGCCTGGTGGAGCCGGAGCGCACCCACCCGTTATTTCCCTGGCAATGCAGCACAAGCAGGGTGGAGGGAGGGGATCCAAGGCAACTCTCTCACTCCTGCATCTCAGTGAGGAGCCTGTTGGAGCCCAGGGCACCCCGCCCAGCATCTCCCTGGCAACGCAGCACAAGTAGGGCGGAGGGTGGGAATCCAAGGCCACATGCGCACGCATGCATGCACATACTCCTACACCAATTTCACCAGACCAATGCAGTCCCGGATCTGACCTTTTGTGTGAGGACCCAACTCTGAAAAAATGGCACCCTCCTGTACACCCCTCGTGTGGAAGCTCTACACCAGGGGAACAATGGTCCAAAACCTCCAGCTTCTGCACCAAAGGTACTCAGTTCAGTCCTTCCCCGCAGGCTCCTGGGCCTGACTCACACAGTTACTCCCTCCAACAGAAACCTGGTGAGTGCTCCCCGGTGAGCGAACCCGTGTGCCGGCCCCACTTGTTCCAGCCGCCCTCAGCCTCACTGAGCGGAGCAAAGAGAGTCCTCGCTAATTTCTATTGCCCGCCATGATAGAACTCCTCTTCCTGGCAAAGCAACTCTGGGCTAGTGAGCTCAGTGTGGAGCCAGAGGGTGTCTCCCCCAACCGGAGAAGCCTCCCCACAACTGGGGTGTCCCTCACGGGGCTCGCCCTCTCTCATCTGTGCCCCTCCTTCCATACTTGACGTGGCCTCATCTTTAGGTTCTTCGTTTAGAGGTTTTGCTCATCTAGTGTTCAGGGGACTTCCGAGGTTAAATGTTGTATAAATTATTTGTAATTTTCATGCGATCCTGGGAGCCAGTTGGAACAGTGTCCATCTATTCCAACTGTACTTCTTTAAGAAGTCAAATATTTCATCTGTTTTATATGTCAGGGAAATGGGGTACTGAATATGCTGAAAACCAAAGAGCTGCATGTGTCTCCCGAGTTATTGTTTGCGGACCGCTGATCTCTTACACATACAAATGTCTCAGACATAGGGAGTTTTCATCTGGAATACAGACTTCTCTGACTTGACTGCATTAATGTAACTGATGACACCCAGACAGAAAGGCAGCTGGTCCAGCCTCCAGAGGGTACCAGGATTCGTGGGTGAGTCGCTGAAGCTAGAGATGAAATGCAAACCCAGGTGGGAGGCGAAGTCCTGCTCCAAACCCAGGGGAGTGGAGTGACAATTTACCTTTTTCATTCCCAACTCAGATGCCTTTTATTACTTTCTCTGGCCTGATTGATCTAATTAGGGCTTCCAATACTGTATTGAATAACAGTGGTAAAGGGGGCAACCCTGTCTTATTCCTGAATCTAGAGCAAAAATATTCAGTTTTTCACCATAAGTTATGATATTAGCTGAGGGTTTGTCATATATGGCTTGTATTGTGTTAAGGTGTTTTTGTTCTATACCTATTTTATTAACTGTTTTAATCACAAATCAATGCTGCATGCTGTCAAATGCTTTTCCTGCATCTATTGATGTATTCATATGATTTTTATCTTTTATTTTGTTTATGTGGTGTATTACACTGATTGATTTGCATATGTTGAACCATCCTTGTGGCTCTGGGGTGAACTGCAGTTGGTCGTGATGTATAATCTTTTTAATGCATTGTTGCATTCGATTTGCTAAAATTTTGTTTAGCATCTTGGCATCTGTATTCACCAGAGATGTTGGTGTGTAATTTTCTTTTTTTGTGTTATCCTTGCCTGGTTTGGATATTAGGGTAATGCTGGCCTCATAAAATGAGTTAGGAAGTATTGCTTGTTTTCAATTTTTTGGAAGAGTTTGAGGGACACAGGTGTTCGATCCTCTTGGAATGTTTGTAAGAATTCACTGGTGAAACCATCTGGTATTGGATTTTAGCTTTTGGGAAGGTTTGGGATGACTGATTCAATTACCTTACCATTGATCAGTCTATTTAGATTTTCTGGTTCTTTGTGATTCAGCTTAGGAAGGCTGTATGTTTCTAAGAACATATCCATTTCTTTTAGGTTATTGAATTTCGTGACATATAGTCCTTCATAGTATTCTTGGATGATCCTTTTCATTTCTGTCATATCTGTGGTAAATTCTCTTCCATTTCTGATTTTGTTTATTTGTGTCTTTTCTCTTTTTACCTTAGTGAGTCTAGCCAAGAGTTCATCAATTTTATTAATGTGTTCAAAGAACCAGCTCTTTGTTGCATTAATATTTTCTATTGTCTTTTTGTTCTCTATTTCATTTAGTTCTAATCTATTTTTTATTATTTCCATCCTCTTGCTGACTTTGAATTTCATTTGTTCTCTATTTCTTTTAGGTGTGGGGGTTGCTTGTCTGGGGTTTTTCTTCTTTCTTGAGATAGGCCTGTAATGGTTTAAATTTTCCTCTGATTACTGCCTTGCTGAATTCCAATAATTGTGATAGGATGTATTTTCATTTGTTTCTATGTATTTTATTTTTATTTTTGTATTTATTGTTTTTCTTTTAAAGATTTTATTGGGGAATTGGGGGAGGGGAACAGCAGTGGGAAATCAGGGAAGGGGAACAGTCAAGTTGCTGTCCTTTTGTTCTTTAGTTGTGGAGGACATCGCTTCACCGGCCCATGTTAGTATGTGCTATTGCCAGGTGAGGCAGATCAGTCACTGGCCATTGGATGGCTGCTCATGGTGACTCACGGCAGCTCACGGCTGCTCAGCTCAAGGTGCCGTGTTCATTCTTAGTTGCTGGTGGGCATGGCACACTATCCCATGTGGGTGTCGAACCAACCACTTTGTTGTTAGGAGCACGTGCTCTCTCCAGCTGAGCCACCCTGCCACCTCAGCAGCAGCTCATCTTGGGTGCAGCTCACTGGCCCATAGGTGAATCCAACCAGTGACCCTGCTGCTTAGAGCTCATGCTCTTTTTTTTTTTCACATATATATTTTTTTTAATTGGAGAATTGGGGGCGGGGATCAGCATTGGGGAATTGGGGCAGGAGAACAGACAAGTTGCTGTCCTTTTGTTCTTCAGTCTAGTTGTGGAGGACGTCACTTCACTGTCCCATGTTGGTATTATCATTGTGCTCTTCTCGGGTGAGGCAGCCACTGGCCAGCCATTGGACAGCTGCTCACCGCAGCTCATGAAAGTGCTCACCAGCTGCCGGTCAGCCCCACTACAGCCTATGCTGTCACCAGCAACTCAGGCAGCCCAGCTGCAGGTCGAGCTGTTGTTCACCCTCTTAGCTATAGAGGGCGCAGCATCACTGGCCCTCTAGGTGGGATCCGAACCAGAGCCTGCTGTTCAGAGCTGTCCCTGGGAGCCTGCTGTCCCAAGCCAACTCTTAATCAATGCACCACTCAGCCAGCTCTATTTTTATTTTTTAAATTAAAATATATTGTGGTGACAATGGTTAGTAAAATTACATAGGTTTCAAGGATACAATTCTGTAATATATCATCTATATATCACATTGTGTGTTCACTACTTAGAGTAAGTTCCTCCATCACCATATATTTGACTCCATTCACCCTCTTCCACTACCAGCCTCCCACCCTTCCTGTCTGGTAACTACTAAACTATTATCTGTCTATGAGTTTTTCTTTATTTGTTTCTCTTGTTCCTTTGTTCCATTCAGTTTTAAATTCCACATGTTAGTGAAATCATATGGTTCTCAACTTTTTCTGTCTGATTATTTCACTTAGCATGATAATCTCAAGATCCATCCATGCTGTTACAAATGGCATTATTTCATCTTTTCTCGTGGCAGAGTAGTATTTCACTGTGTATCATACCACATCTTCCTTATCCAATCCTCTATCAAAGGGCACTTTGGTTGTATCCTGTCTTGGCCACTGTAAATAAAACTGCAATGAACATCAAAGCACATATATCTTTAGAGAGAAATGTTTCATTTTTTTTTTTGATATATACCCAGGAGACAGATTGCTGGGTCATACGGCAATTCTATTCTTCATTTTATGAGGCACCTCCACACTGCCTTCCACAGCGACTGCACCTATCTGCTTTTCCACCATCAGTGTATGAGGGTTTCTTTTCCTCCACAGCCGCTCTGACACTTATTTGTCTTTCTGATGATAGTCATTCTAACTGGTGTGAGGTGATATCTTTGTGGTTTTTATTTACATTTCTCTGATGATTGATGATTTTGAGCATCTTTTCATAGGTCTATTGGACATCTGTATGCCCTCTTTGGGGAAATGTCTATTCAGGTCCACTGCCAAATTTTTAATTGCATTCTTTGTTTTTCTGTTGTTGAGTTATATGTGTTCCTTTTATATTTTGGATATTAGCCCTTAATCAGAGACCTTGTTTGCAAATATCTTCTCCCACTTGGTTGGTTGCTTCTGTACTTTGTCTATGGTTTCTTTTGCTGTGCAGAAGCTTTTTAGTTTGATATAGTCCTGTTCATTTATTTTAGCTTTTACTTCCCTTGCATTTGAAGTCAAAGTCATCAAATCTTTTTGAACCCAAGATCCATAAGTTTAATACCTATGTTTTCTTCTATGCAGTTTATTGTTTCAGGTCTTATGTTTAGGTCTTTAATCCATTTTGAGTTTGTTTTGGTACATGGTGACAGATAGCAGTCTAGTATCATTCTATTGCATGTGGCTTTCTAATTTTCCCAGCACCATTTATTGAAGAGGCTGTCTTTTCTCCATTGTATTTTTTTGGCTTCTTTGTTGAAAATTATCTGTCCATTATTTATGTGTGTTTATTTCTGTGTTTTCAATTATATTCTATTGGTCTCTGTGTTTGGTTTTCTGCCAATACCATGCTGTTTCAATTATTGTTGCTCTGTAGTATAAGCTGAAGTCAGGGAATATGATACCTCTAGCATTATTTATTTATTTTTTTAAGGATTGCTTTGGCTATTTGATGTCTTTTGTGGTTCCATACAAATCTGATGATTTTTTTGTTCTATTTCTTTAATATGTGCCATTGGGATTTTGATGGGGATTGCATTAAATCTCTATATTGCTTTGGGTAATATGGTCATTTTATGTATCTTGATTCTTCCAATCCATGAACACAGAATGTCTTTCCATTTCTTTGTGTCTTCTTTAATTTCTTTAAAAAATATCTCATCATTTTCAGTGTTTCACATCCTAGGTTACGTTTATTCCTATGTATTTTATTCTTTTTGCTGCAATTGCAAAAGGATATATATATATATATATATATATATATATATATATATATATATATAAAATTTCTTTTTCTGAGATTTCATTGTTGGTATATAGGAATGCAATGGATTTTTATGTCCAGCAACTTTACTGTATTAGTTTATAGTGTCTAATAGTTTGGTGGTGGTGTCTTTACTGTTTTCTCTATAAAAAATCAGGTCATTTGCAAAAATCAACAATTTAACTTCTTCACTTCCAATTCTGATACATTTCATTTCTTTCTCTTGACTGATTGCTCTGGCTAGGACTTCCAATACTATAATATGTTGTACAGCAATGGTGATAGGGGACAACTCTGTCTTGTTCCTGAACATAGAGCGAAGGGCTTCAGTTTTTCACAATAAATTATGATTTTAGCTGAGGGTTTGTCATATATGGCCTATATTATGTTAACATATTTTTGTTGCATACTCATTTTATTAAGTGGCTTAATCATAAATGGATGTTGTATCTTGTCAAATGCTTTTTTCTGCATCTATTAATATAATCATATGATTTTTGTCCTTTGTTTTTTTTTTATGTGGTGTATCACTGTGATCGATTTTTGTGTGTTGGAACATCTTGTGCCCCTGGGATGAACCCCCCTTGATCATGATGTATAATCTTTTTAATGCATTGTTGTATTCGATTTGCTAAAATTTTGTTTAGCATCTTTGCATCTGTATTCATCACAGATATTGGTCTGTGATTGTCTTTTTCGGTGTTGTCCTTACCAGGTTTTGGTATCAGGGTAATGTTGGCCTCATAAAATGAGTTAGGGAGTGTTGTCTCTTCTTCAATTGTTTGGAAGAGGTTGAGTAGGGCAGTGTTAGATCCTCTTGGAATGTTTGTCTGAATTCACTAGTGAAGCCATTTGGTCCTGAACTTTTGCTTCGGGAAATGTTTTCGATGACTGTCAATTACCTAACTATTGATTAGTATATTTAGATTTTCCAGTTCTTTGTTATTCAGTCTAGGAAGGCTATATGTTTCTAACAATTGTTCATTTATTCTAGGTTATTGAATTTGGTAGCATATAGCCCTTCATAGTATTCTTGGATGAGCCTTTGCATTTCTGTGGCATCTGTGGTAACTTCTCCTCTTTCATTTTTGATTTTGTTTATTTGTGTCTTTTCTCTTTTTACCAAGGGTTTGTCAATTTTATTCATCTTTTCAAATAACCAGGTCTTTGTTGCATTAATTTTTTTCTATTGTCTTTTTGTTCTCTATTTCATTTAGTTCTGCTCTGATTTTTATTATTTCCTTCCTCCTGCTGACTTTGGGTTTCATTTTTTTTCTAGTTCCTTAAGGTATAATGTGAGGTTGTTTATCTGCAATTTTTCTTCTTTCTTGAGATTTGCCTGTAATGATATACATTTATCTCTCATTACGGCTCTCACTGTATCACAATCATTTTGATAGGATGCATTTTCATTCTCATTTGTTTCTATGTATCTTATTTTTTTTTTTTTTTGAGGACAGTGTGACTGGCCCTCATATGTGGGACCCAAACCGGGGCCGCTGGCATCCCAAGCCAGCGCTTAACCACCGAGCCACTCGGTTGGCCCTCTGTGTATCTTGTATTTTTATTTTTATGATTTTATTCGGGAATTGGGGGAGGGGAACAGCGTTGGGGAATCGGGGAAGGGGAACAGACAAGTTGCTGTCTTTTTGTTCTTCAGTCTAGTTGCGGAGGACGTTGCTTCACTGGCCCATGTTGGTATCACCATTGCGCTCTTCCTGGATGAGGCAGACCTGTCGTCGGCCTCTGGATGTCGCTTACCGCGGCTATTGGCAGCTCACGCTTGGCTGCCATCCGCTCACACTGGCTGCCGGCCACTCACTGTAGCCCATGGCAGCCTCCTGCAGCAGGGACTGCAGTCTACACCATCGCTGGGGCTGGCATAGCCCAGCTCCAGGCGGAGCTGTCGCCAGCTGTAGAGGGCAGTGTCACTGGCCCTCCTATGTGGGATCTGAACCGGGCCGCTGGCATCCCAAAACCAGCTCTTAATCAATCCACCACTCGGCCGGACCCCTCTATGTATCTTTTGATCTCTGTTTTTATTTCTTCTTTGACCTAGTCATTCTTTAAAAGCATGCTGTTTAATATACACATATTTGTGCTTTTTCCCACTTTCTTTTTGCAGTTAATATCCAATTTCAAAGACTTGTGCTCAGAGAATATGCTTAATATGATTTCAGTCTTCTAAAATTTGCTGAGGCTAGTTTTGTGTCCCAACATATGGTCTTTTCTGAAGAATGTTTTATGTATACTAAAAAGAATGTATAGTCTGGTATTCTAGTCTGATATAAATTGCTCTGTAAATGTCAATTATGTCCATTTGGTCTAATGTGTCATTTAAGGTTGATATTTCCTTACTTATTTTCTTTCTGGATGATCTATCTATAGCTGCCAATGATGTGTTTAGGTCCCTTACTATAATTGTGTTTTGTTCGATTTCTCTCTTTAGTTCTGTTAGTAGTTCCTTTGTATATTTTGGTGCTCCCTAACTGGGGACTTATATATTGATTAGTGTTATGTCTTCTTGTTGTGTTGTCTTCTTTAACGTTATGCAATGTCCATCTTTGTCTCTTGTTACCTTTTTTATCCTGAAATCTGTTTCATGTAATATAAGTATGGCTACATCACTTTTCTCTGGATTCCATTTGCTTGGAGTATTGATTTCCACCCTTTCACTTTGAGTCTATATTTGTCTTTGTAGCTGAGATGCGTCTGTTAGAGACAACATATGATTGGGGTTTGTTTTTTGATCCAATCTGCTACTCTGTGCCTTTTTATTGGTGAGTTCAGTCCATTTACATTTTGGGTGATTATTGATATATGAGATTTCCTATATCCATTTTGTCTTTTGTTTCTTGCTTATGTGCTCAATTACACCACAGTAAAGGAGGCAGGAATAAACAATGGATAAATGACAGTCACTTCAACAAGTGGTGTTGGGAAAACTTTACAGATACATGCCAAAAAAAAAAAGGGAAGAAAGAAACAAATAAACATCACCATTCTCTTACAACATATAAAAAAGTAAAGTCAAAAATAAAGTCAAGTACTTACATGTATAGCTTGAAACCATAAAACTTCTAGAAGAAAATAAACATAGTAAACTATCTGAATTCAGTCTGGGTAGTGTCTTTTTGGATATGTCCCCTTGAGCAAGGGAATCATAAGCAAAAGTGAACAAATGGGATATCATCAAACTAAAATGCTTCTGTACAGTGAAGGAAACCATCAACAAGACAAAAAGATAATATACTAAATGGAAGAATATATTTGCAAATGATATATATCCAACAATTGGTTTATATCTAAAATATTCAAGGAACTCATACAACTCAATAACAAAACAATAAAGAATTTGATTAAACAATGGTCAGAAAACATAAAGAAACATTTCTCCAAAGAAGACATACAGATGGTGAACAGACATATGCTCAATGTCACTAAGCATCAGGGAAATGCAAAACAAAACCAAAATGAGGTACTACCTCAGTTACAATGGCTATTATTAAAAAGTCAACAAACGATATGTGTTGGAGAGGATGAGGAGAAAAGTAAACCCTTGTGTACTGTTGGTGGGATTGTACTATGGAAACATTATGGAGATTCCTCAAAAAAATGAATGAAAGAAAGAAAGAAAGAAAGAAAGAAAGAAAGAAAGAAAGAAAGAAAGAAAGAAAGAAAGAAAGAAAGAAAGAAAGAAAGAAAGAAAGAAAGAAAGAAAGAAAGAAAGAAAGAAAGAAAGAAAACTATATCAACCATATAATACTGTACAACCTGGAAATTCCACTTCTTGGTATTTATCAGAAGAAACAAAAATACTAATGAAAAATTTTATGCTCCTCTATGTTCACTGTAGCATTATTTACAATAGGCAAGATATAAAAGCAATCTAGGTGTGTGTGTGTGTGTGTGTGTGTGTGTGTGTGTGTGTGTGTGTGTGGTATAATATTACTCTGCAATATAAAGAATGAAATCTTGCCATTTACCACAACATAGATGGACCTAGAGAATATTATGCTAAGTGAAATGAGATGGCCAGAGAAAGACAAATACTGTATGGTTTCATTTTTATGAGAAATCTAAAAAAATAAAACAAATAAATGAAACAAAACAAAATAGACTCAGAAATGAAGATTAAACTGATAGTTCTCAGAGTGGAAGTGGGTAGGGGATAGGTGAGAAAGGTGAAGGGGAATATAATAAACAATATTGTGATAATTTTTTCATGGTGATAGGTGGTAACTACACAGTGTGGTAATCAGTTTCTATTTTTTTTTGTACCGTTTATGACTTCAGTGGTGAGAACAGAACATATTAGTCCATTCTGAAAGTGCTTAAATCAACCTAGAACTTAGACAAAAGTACAAGGTCCTTGCCATAGCCTGTATGATCTGGTCATTGTTATTCTTTCTAACCTCTGTGATGCACCAGTGGATACACTCAATTAAGTTTGAACCTTGTGATCTAGATGAAGCCTTGTTTTCAGCTGCTGCAGAGATTTTCCTCAGACTTCTCCTTTGCCTTCAACTCTTGAGATGCCTGGCACTCTCTCACCTCCTCAGAGATGCTCAGATATACCTTACTTGACCAGCTTGTCTTAAGTAAGCAAGTAACCCTCTAGCTTAGCACTATGCTGCTTTCTATAGAACATGTGTCTTGATTTGTAATACTAAATTTATTTACTTTCTCATGTAACTGATACACCAAATAAACAGAAAATATCTTTGTCTCCCACTGTCTCTTTGCATTGCTCATTCCACTTAGTTCTTCCCTTGTCAGTGGATAAAAAATTTTATAGCAACCATACTTTTACATAATAAAAGAACCTGTGATCATTCTATAACACAAAACACAAACTCAACTTAGTATTGCCAGCACTCTTTACACACGGTCCTCACTCATCTCCTCCACTTACTAGCTACAGTTTCTGACCCCAACAGGAATAGGAGCTGATGGTTATATTGGGAAAGGAGGAAGGATGAAAGGCAAGAAAAGCAGTCTAGTCTTACCTGATGGTACTGGAATAAGAGAGCATTATTCCTTCTGGGCCTGACAGATGTTTAAAGCTTGATACTTTTTTTGATTCCTCAGAGGCCCTCTCTGGAAACAGTTCTAGTCGCTGGGATTAAATTGAGGTGGGTGAGACTCTGATATGTAAGTACAGGGGCGGACCCTGTCCTTTTAAAATATTTTTGAGATTTTCTTCATCACATATTCTTTTTTTAATTTTTTTTTAACTTAGTGTCTTTAAAAAAAAAAAATTGGGGAATTGGGGGAGGGGAACAGACAAGTTGCTTTCCTTTTGTTCTTCAGTCTAGTTGTGAAGGACGTTGCTTCCTTGGCCCATGTTGGTATAATTATTGCACTCTTCCAGGGTGAGGCCGTTGCTCACTGTTGCTCACCGGCCACTGTACGGCAGCTCAGGGAGGCTCATGGCAGCTCATGAAAGCTCACGCCTGCTGCCGGCCAGCCCTACTGCAGCCTATGCCATTGCCGGCAACTCACAGCAGCCCAGCTCCAGATGGAGCTGTTGTTCACCATCTTAGCTGTAGAAGACGCAGTGTCACTGGCCCACATGTGAGATCCGAACCAGGGCCACTGGCATCCCAAGCCAGCTCTTAACCAACGCACCACTTGGCCGGCCCTAACATTTTTTTTAATTATTAGTTTCAAGTGCACAAAACGACATAATGATTAGACATTTACACACCTCACAAAGTAATAACCCCAAAATGTCTACTACCCCTCTGACATCGTATATAACTATTACAATACCATTGACTATATTCCCTATGCTGTACTTTATATCCCATGAATATATATATTAAATATATATTATACATTTTTATAAATATATAGTAATAAATACATAAAAATAAATATATAACAATAAATATATTTTTAAAAATATAATAATAAATAAATGTATATAAATAAATATATATATTAAAGTTAACATTAAATATTATTTTATATTAGTTTCAGGATTACAACACATAGTTAGGCACTTATATAATTTATGAAGTGATCCCCATGATAAGTCTAGTACCCACTTGACACCATACTTGTACATAGTTTGTACATACTTGTTAAAACATTATTGACTATATTCCCCATACTGTATTTGACATCCCTGTGACTATTTTGTGATTACCAATTTGTTCTTCCTGATCCCCTCACCTTTCTCACCCATTCCCCTAACACTCCTCTCATCTAGCAACCATCAGTTTGTTCTCCGGACCTCTGAGTTTGTTTCTATTTTGTTTGTTCATTGATTCTGACTTTAGATTCCACATATAAGTGAGATCATATGGTATTTGTCTTTCTCAGTTTGACTTATTTCACTTAGCATAATATCCCCTAGGTCCATCCATATTGTTGCAAATAGTAAGATTTCCTTCTTTTTATGGCAAAGTAATATGCCATTGTATAAATATACCACACTTCCTTTATCCAGTTGTCTACTGATGGGCATTTTAGTTTCTATATTTTGGTTATTGTGAATAGTACTGCAGTAAACATAAGGCTGATATATTTTTTTCAAAGTAGTGTTTTGGATTTCTCTGGATAAATGCCCAAGAGTGGAATTGCTGGGGGGCGGGGAGGGGAACCTCCACAGCCTTGTGCTTACTATCTCTTTGTTGAAATTCTCATTAAGTTCCTTAAGCATTCTTATAACTAGTATTTTAAACTTTGTCTCTGGTAGGTTGATTGCTACCATTTCATTTAGTTCTATTTCTGAGGTTTCTCCGTTCTTTTATTTGGGGCATGTTTCTTTGTTTCCTCATTCTGTCTCCCTCTCTGTGTTTGCTTCTATGTATTAGACCAATCTCCTACGTCTCTCAGTCTTTGTTGGATGGCTTTATGTAGTACGTATCCTGTGTGGTCCAATGGCACATCTCCATGATCTCCAATGGCACAGTCTCCCTGATCTCAACAGTCTTTATGTTCCATGAAGTGTCCCTTCTGTGTGTTTTCCTGTTGTAGTTAAGCCTTGATTGCTTTTGGTGCATTAGTGGGTAGGATTGACTCCCAGGCTAACTGGCTGTGAAGATCAACTATGCCCATAGTATATGAGCTGCTGTGTTGGGGGTAAGAATTCAGAGTGGGATTCTACCTTGTAGCCTCTTGTGCTTCTTGATATCACCCTTTGGGTGTACTGCTTGTAGGGATACCCAGGTAGTACTCTGATGTGGTTTGAGCTGGTCTCTGGGTGTGTTTTTCTGGTGTCTCTTGAGAGGGGCTCTTTTGCAGGCCCTGTGCTACCTGCCTGTTAATAGCTACAAAGCTACTTGTGGTTGGTTGCTGCCTGTCCTGGACCTGGTGGCATGTAGGATGGCCTTGTTGTGAACTAAGATTGGTTGCCACTAGTATTGGGCCTTAAGCAGCTTAGCAAAAGGCCCAAGGCCCGCTAGGCCTGTTGCCATGTGTAAGATTCAGCTGTTGAAAGACCATTCTTAGATGCACACGTCCAGTTGGTTAATCTGGTGTTGTGAGGGCCTTCTGTGATGCAGCACTAGCTGGATGTGGTAGGGTCCCAGGGAGTCATGAGGCATGACTGGTGGTTTTATCAAGGTAAATGCACATTCAATTTTTGTACCAGTGCCTGACCTGTAACCTATTTACGAAACACCCTAAGAACACTGACTCTAGCGACTGCTTGCCTTTGGCCCACAAACCGCTGAGAGCTGCCTAAGAGAGGCTTACTTGTAAGTTATGGCTCACTGACCACCACCAAAAGTTCCCCAGGCAGCCACGGGTTGTCGACTACCATAAAACTACTTCTGTAGCTTGTGAGGCCCAGGAGCCAAGAGTGATGCCAGCAATGCAGCACTAGGTAGACAGGGCAGGGTTCCAGACAGTTACGGGGTGTTGGTAGTTTTTACAAAGTTAATGCAGTTCCAGTTCTTGCACTGGTGCTGGGCTTGTGATCATTTTGCAAAAATGCCCTAAGAATATCATAGCCAGCCACTACTTGCCTCAGACCCGCAGGTCTCCCTGAGCCACCCAAGAGAGGCTGTAGCGCAGGTTGTGTCTCACTGTCTACCCTCAAAGGTTCCCTGGGCTGCCACGGGCCATCTGCTGATGTAAAAGTTTCCATAGCTTGGGAGGTGAGGCTTGTGCCCAGAAGCCAGGAGTTTCCCCAGCAATGTAGTACTTGCAGTGCAGGATGGTGAACCAGGATGTCACCAGTTGATGGGCAAGTGTGGATTATATCAGACCAATGCGATCTCAGATTGGGCACTTTGTGGGAGGGTTCAACATAGGAAAGATGGTACCCACCTCTAGGGTACATTTGAGACAGCCTCTACACAGGGACAATGGCTCCTATCCCTCCAGCCCTTGCTCTGATGCTACACAATTGTTTTGCCCAATATG
The DNA here is from genome assembly GCA_033961575.1 of Aselliscus stoliczkanus. NCBI lineage: Eukaryota > Metazoa > Chordata > Mammalia > Chiroptera > Hipposideridae > Aselliscus > Aselliscus stoliczkanus. The sequence goes on from CM066731.1 coordinate 39,543,645, forward strand.
TCTCTGGCACATCTCAAGTTGACACCCTTCCACAGGAGACCAGACTAACATTTGCAAGTGAGGGAGTCTTTGTGCAGGTCCTTTAAGAGGGCATCTGAGTTTCCAGCCACCTTTTGTCTCACAGAGATGGACAGAGTCCTCACTAATTTTCACTGCCAAATATTGTGGGTACTCCTTTTCCCAGCATAGGACCCCTGGGCTGGGGAACTCAGTGTGGGGCTGGGACCTCCTCTTTCTTCCAGGTGGACCTCTGCCACTGAGGTGTCCCTCCTGATATTCAACCACAATGTGTGGTTTTGGAGTCAGCCTGGTTCACACCTCTATCTCTCCTACCAGTCTCAATGTAGCCTCTTCTTTGCATCCTTAGTTATAGGGGTTCTGTTTAGCTAATTTTTAGATGACTGTTGAGATTGACTGTTCTATAATTCATTTGTAATTTTGGTGTGATGCTGGGACACAGTAGGAATAGCATTTACCTAATCCACCATCTTGGACCTTCTCCCTCATCATATATTCTTTTGCATTAATTCTGATAGTTTTGAAATGTTGTATTAAATGTGATTTATCTCAATTACTGAGGTTTTGTTTTTTGGCTCCCCCTTAAAATTTGTGCCTGAGATGAGTACTTTACTCACATCACCTTTTCCTAACCCTGATTCTCTGCATTTAGTGTTACATAGAAAATGCATTTTTCTTTTGCTGGTCACACACTCTTAGCACTTTCCCTTGTTTTTATTAAAGTCTATGCCACACAAAATTCTTCTTTTAGGTCATATCATCCTCATATATTGCCCTCTAAACTAAAATTTAGAAATACTCCTGGCCAGCTTTCTCTCCTTTGGCCCACCTCTGATGCCCAGAACAGTCTTATATTTCCTTTATAGGAAAAACTCTAGATGAACAAAATAATCCTTATACAGTACCAATTCTTTTTTTTTTCTGTTGCAGAACCAGTTGCCCGGCCTGTTTCTGGAATTTGGTTTTCTAGTTTGTGGTTAGACATCAGTCCATTGTGTCTGAATTGTTGAGATGAGGGACAGGAACACTCAACCTCCTCACCCTCTTTTTTCTTTTCTTTTTTATGTCTGGCAAACTCATAGCACAATTTGATTCACAGATACCTTTACATCAATTTTTTCCCCAAATCTCAGTTCCATGATTTCCACTGTGGATGAATATTTTCAAAGTAATCTTCCTCTAAATTATTTATTAATTTAGCCTGTTTTATTTATTTATTTATTTTTAATTTTTTAAAAGATTTTATTGGGGAGTTGGGGGCAGGGAACAGTGTTGGGGAACAGTGAAAGGGGAACAGACAAATTGCTGTCCTTTTGTTCTTTAGTCTAGTTGTGAACGACATTGCTTCACTGGCCCATGTTGGTATCATCATTGCACTCTTCTCAGGTAAGGAAGATTGGTCGCTGGCCTCTGGAAGGCTGCTCACAGTGGCTCTTGGCAGCTCACGCTGGCTGCCGGCCACTCATTGTAGCCTATGGCAGCCCACTGCAGCAGGGGCTGGAGCAATGCTATCCCGGAGACTACAGCAGCCCAGCTCCAGGTGGAGCTGTTGTTCACCATTTTAGCTGTAGAGGGCAGTGTCACTGGCCCTCATAAGTGGGCCGCTGGCATCCCAAGCTAGCTCTTAACCAACGCGCCGCTCTGCCGACTCAAATTCAGCCTGTTTTAATACATCCTGTGGAGTGCAGCATTTAGCCTACACTGGTATCACGGTTGAAACTTTTAGTCTGCTACCCAGTTATTCTGTTTCCCCAGTGAATCATAAACTTCATGAAGTAAGGAACCATTTTAATTTTGATCATTGTTATATCTTCTTCACCCAGCACAGTGCCTAGGAAATTTCAGAGACAAAATTTTGTTGATGGAATGAGTAAATTAACTCTTTTACCATCACTTTTCTAAAGAATATGTAAAAATAACAATCCTCTTGGTATATTTTATTATTTGTCAGTAACAATATATATTTTTACTTTGTAATACTGTTGAAGAGTTATGAATGCAGAGTTGATTATGAAAGATGTTGGAAAAAAGTAAAATGAATGGGATTTAGCAAAGATCAGCTAGAAACATTTAATGAAGAAGTGAAAGCTTGCTTAAATCTCTAGAGGCAGAACATGAAACTCTTTAGAAAACTGCAGGAAAGTGTCTAGTGATAGGTTTGCACTACACCCTGTAATAGCCTCTGCTCCTCTCTATCCTGAAATGATAAACTGTATTCTCTGTGGATTGACCTGGATGGAAACCAATCAGGCAACTGTACAAATACTACAAACACCTGCACATTGGAAACATTTAACAGTGCCAACACAAAATAGTTTTTTAGTTTATCTCAAAGAATGTTCCCAGCTAATCTTCTCTTGGGGACATAGATAAACACTCTGAAGCTAATACAGTCTTAATATAAATTAAAACTAATGCAAAAAAGACATTGTAGAGCATACAGTATTTTGTTATGTTTGCATTTCTAGCCCCATTTTATAAGTTTCATTGTTGAAAAGAAAACACTTTCATATTATTGTTCTGAAGAGGCCAGTAACCTCAGCACTATACACTGTGGTAGATTTTTTCCCCCTTTTCCTCCCTCAGTAACAACTTAGAAAACCCAGATACTAAGCTATGGAAGAGGTTCCCACAAAGCACCTAGCATCTTGGAAGATATCTCAGGAAGCTGGGCTGGTAGCTGCATTTCCATCCGAATTTTTTTAAGTTGATTGTAGATCCAAGATTTCATTCTAAATTTAAAATATCTAGACTATTGTCAACTTGTTATTTTTTAAAAATGTTATTTAGTGACATTGTATCCAAGTAAATGCTACATGCCATATGTAAAAGTATGTTATTTTATAATACATAATGTAAATTGCAATATACACTATAAATAACATGTTATATTTAATTTAATTTAATTTAATTTCCATAGATGCTTTGTATTATAACTAAAAGAAATCCAGGAATATATTTCCAAAAAATCTTTTTTCTCCTAGAATAATCTAAAATATCTACCTTTCTCTAGCATTTTCTCTTTGCTTTTAGAAATACTGACTTAATCAGTGGAACCTCTTAGCGGGAGACTTTGTTTAGAGTGTCTCTTAATTAATTAGCTATTGCTTATATCTCACCTCATCTTGAAATGATTTCAGAAAATATTATAATTTATAATTTCCCTTTTTATGTATTTCTCTCTTCCAATGTGAGAACAGTTTTTACTTATCTTTTCTATGATTTCTAGTTTTCCCATTCATTCCTAAAATTCTGCACCAATGCTACTTAAAAGGCTTTTTATTAATAACTCCATATATCTCTAAAATGCCTTGATGTTTTTAGTCACCTTGTTTTACAATCACTCTGCCAATATTTCCTTTATATCTCATCTCGCCTAAACTTCGGTTATGTTTTTTTCTGTCATTTCATCTGAATTATATTTTTCTATTTCTCATTCCCTATCAAAATTTAGTAATACTCTCCACTAAAACCTGCTTAGTTTTTCAAATGAATGTTTAGGTCTATGCTTTATATGAATAAAGCCATGTAAAAGTATTTATAGATGCTTCCCAAAACTTAAATGGTGTATTTCTAGCATATTTCTGTAGTTCTGCATTTCAGAGAGCTTAATTCAAGAGGGCTTCGATAACATATGTATTTGGTTAGATGCAAGAAAGATATGGTGTCTAATTACAACAAACTGGAATCTTACAATCTATAAAGTAAAAAAGGATTAATTTCAATGGTTATATAACTTCACTACTGAGTTTGCCTCTTTCTGCTATTTATTGTATGCCATCATCTAAATGTTTGCCATTAAACATAAACACATATTTACTATTATTTGAAATATGAGGAAATATGTGGTGAACAAAAAAATCTACCTTTTGGCAATAAAAAAGAAGTGAGATAAGGATATCCCAACACTGATCAAGCCATATCTGGGAATAGTGGACCCTAAGAGAAGAAGAAGTAAGATGAAACACTAACAAAATAACAGTGTAGATACCAAAGGATTGGGCTCACTTTGCGTCTGACAACTTTCCAGAATGAAGTTCTTGGATCATGTAACAAAGATCCACATCAACCTCAACAGTTCTTCAGGGTGTAAAACACTCAAAATGTTTCAAACAAGGACAGTTTAATTTGTTGCTGTTACCAAATGCTCATTTAGTATACTTTCAAAATTTAATCTTAACGTACTTATTTTCTTTCATCTCAATAAATTTAATGAAAGTTAATAAATAAAAAATGAAATAAAATGCATTCTGTAGCTCAGTACACTGAAGAGTATGAGATTTTACTTTAGACAAGATAAACTATGAAGTGTCATTTGGTTTCTTTGGCTCTGATTGAACTGGATGGCTTCCCTACCTGCTCTTCTCCAACAGACTTCAGCTTTTTAGTCACATAATAGTTTTGTGTAGCTTGTAAGCCAAGAAGTCAAAGTCAATCCAAGGTTAAGCTATTGCTTGACAGAGAAGAAATAAATAATTCAACATGAATGTTATGTGGGACAACAAAAGTGACTGGGGATATGTGATATAGATTGATTCCTACTCTAGGATCTTTGAGCATTCTAAGTCTAACTGAAGTAGATCATGAAAGCTCACTGTCTATAACTGTGCTCTTGGGTTTTATGTGTATACCTGTGATGTGCCTGCTGTAAATAGGTATGTGAGCATCTGTTTTGACATTTAAAACATCTCAATTGTTTTAGAGAATCAAAAAGACAGACACGAGAACCTTGAAGAAAAATTAAAAATGAAATATGGATAAATTAATCTACACTTTGATAATATCTATATTTTTTCTAAAGTCTTCCTAAGCTAGGTGGGTTCTGTGAATTTATGGACATATAAACAGCTCTCAATTACTTAGAGAGGGGGTTAGAGGTATGGTGATCAGGTATATTATTTACATTTATCTCACAAATATTTTGTAATGTGGGCATGCATGGTTCTTTCAAAAAAAATTTAAAAGAAAATGAGAAGATATATTCAATAATTCAATATGGAAGGGAATGTCTTACCTTGGCCCTCATCAACTGATAACATTCACAGAAACTTGAGTCCTAAGGAAGAATTCATTATTTCCTTTTGGACATCTTTCCAATTAAAAAAAAAATCTTTTTCTTTTTTTCAAACCCCTTTATTTTCTTCCTTGAAATGACTTCTGTCTCTTCATTATAATTCTATGATCTTCTGTTTTCTCTAGTTCTCACTGCCTTCTTTGAATACAATAGGAAATTGTCACATGTTTCTGTGTATATTATTTTCATAGCATTAATGATAAAAACAATTCTTACTTCAGTTTACTTAAATCTGTGATATTATAATTGATTTTAAATTATTCATATAATTTTGGTAAAATAATTCCTATTGATTTAAAACAGTTCAATGATTAATAGATATTCTCTTCACAACTAATATTCTTCATGTTTTTCTCTTCCCTCAGCATCACTGCCAGATTTTCAACTTCACATTTTTTTATAACTTTATCAAGACATGCTTCACATATCATAAAATTCACCTATTTAAAGTGTACAATTCAAAAAAGTTTTTAATATATTCAGAGCTGTGTGAACATTACTACAATGTAATTTAAGAACATTCCAAAACCCCAAAAGAAACGCAATATCCACTAGCAGTCATTTCTCATTCCTACTCCTTGTCTCCACCACACATAGTTCCAGGCAACTTCTATTCTTCTCTCTGTCTCTGTAGATTTGCCTGTTCTGGATATTTCTTATGAATGGAAACATGCAATATGGTCTTTTGTTACTGGCTTCTTTTATTTAACATACTGTTTTCAAGTTTTATCCATGTTGTAGCTTGTATCAATACTTCATAAATTTTTATAATAATAATGATTTTACATCTAAAAACTGTTCAAATACTTTCTCTTTTTTACAATGTTGCTATGCATCAATTCTGTCTCAGTCACATAGTAAAGTTCCACATAATTTAAATAATATCTTCACTTTAATGATGAAACGTGTATATAAACATGTGTTTCCTAATTTTGAAACATTATTATTTACTATCTCAATGGGCAAATGTAGACAGGAAATAGATGTGTCCTCTCCCACAACTAATAGCCTTTTACTTTTCATATGCTGAATTTTCTCATTTAATTCTCTCCTCAAACTTATTATATTAGTAAGACTTCCCAGAGAAGACATAATTTTGTTAGTAGAAGAGCTGATACCTTTTTTTCATTCTTTCTGTATATAACAAAAATTAGTTTGGCGGTGGGGAGAAATGGAAAAGCAAACATAGTTTATTTCTGTTGGATAAATTAGAAGGTACAGGAAGATTTCTATTAATTTGTTATAGCACATAATTCATATATCAACTGATTTAATTTAGTATTCAGTTACTCAGTGAGCATTTATTCATCCTGATGCTCTCATGGAATTAGTTTTGTATGAAATTAACTTTGTGTTGGATGATAAAATGCATATTTAAAAATGAACTGTAATGAAGACTTGTTATAAAACACCAGATGCTCTTTTCAGTTTTTGGTTCTGAAGTGAGTGCATGTGTCACGGCCAAAAGAAATTTTCTCCAGTTATATCAGATTTGTCCAGCCGTATCACAATTGATGCTTCTTCCTAATGTTTCTTTTCCATTTGAATACCCTAGCTTTTTGGTTTGTTCCTGCAATGTAGGTTTAGGAAGAGGGATCCAGACTTGCAGTCTTTTCCAGGTTTAATGAGTTCTCAAGTGTATTTACTTATTTATTTAACCTGTGTTCTGACAGCAACACCAGGTCGGAAACCTGAAATAACACTCTAAAAAAAAAAAAAAAAACACCTAGAATTTTTTTCTATACAGTGGAAGACTGATTGCATTAATCACCAAATCTGTCACACCTCTCTGGAGCCGAACCAATTGCCATGTTATTGTTGCATCTCCTCATGCTGGCTCAGGCTTGGGCATGTGACTTCTTTTGGCCAATGGTATGTGACCCAAGAAGAATCTAGAAAAAACACTTGAGCACTTCTGCTGATACTCTTCCTTCTACCATCACTTTGAGAACTTGACAGCTTTACTGGAGGATGAGAGATTTAAGGAAAAGCCAAGTAGATACATTCAACTTCACATGATAGGTCACCACTTGATATGTGAGGGAGCTAGCTCATTAATAGCCAAAGTTCCCAGACAAGCCCACCCTAAATTTCTGTCCCACAGACTCATGGGCTTCATAAATATTTATTGTTATTTGCTATTAAGTTATTGTGGTCATTTACAATGCAGCATTATTATGGCAATAGATAATTAGTATATATAGGTATATCTGGGTTCTTAAAAAATGTTCAGGCATACTTATTATTAATGCCATCACAGAATACCTTCTAGTCTACATAGTAATGGAGGTAGAAGTTGGAGATATTTCATAAGTAGTAAATCTAACTTATTGGTTATCACCAGTGAATAACATGTTAAACTTTGCTGAGAATTTCATAAGATAATTGAAACTTACTACTTAAAACAAAAAATAATTAGCTTAATTATTTAGAAACAAACCTTTCTGTAACAGCTAGAATCCTTACCTAGATTGTGTTGAAGAAAATGCTTTTTAAAAATAAATGTTTATTCATTTTGTTCATCATGAAAATAGTATACAATAAGGTGAGACAACTAAGTTCACAAATTTTCCACTATATAAGTGCACAGTGGAAAGTTTGCGAACTTAATTGTCTGAACCTACATATAATTATGGAAAATTTGTAACACATGGAAAAAAAAGGAAGACAATCATCTTTAGTTCCAACACTCAAAGATAATAGACAACTGCTAATATTTGATATATGTTAATACAGTTTTTCTGGTCTATTTCTTTGTACATATGTGATTTACTTAACATCATTATGACTGTATTGTTTGCACCAACTTTTATAAACATTTTTCTATTTTAAATTATTATAAATTATAAATACTACTATAATAACTGTTTATCACAGCTCAAAAGTAGATATAATTCATATAAACATTCCACTCTTATTGGATATCTTGTTTCCGTGTTTTATTTCTATTATAAATAACATGTTGATGAGTATTGATGTTCGTAGGGCCTTTTCCATGTAAGGGGTGCTCATTTAAGATAGAGTCTAAGAAGTGGGATTACTGAGTCAAAGGATATAACATTTTAAGGCTCCAGGTATATGCCATCAGATTACTTTTCCAAAGACATATCAATTTACCTTATCATTGACAATTTACACCTTTTAAAACAGAGTTAATTGATCATAAATTAATCTTAATGACTTATAATGTGGTCATTATTTTGAATGTCCAGTCTTGCACTATAATACCAGCGATAATTTCAGGATTTATTGAGGACTCTATAATGCTGTTTCTTCTTTAAATGGCATTAAAACGCCCCACTCCAAACACACACACACACACACACACACACACACACACACACACACAGTTTTAGTTTCTTTTTTTTTTTAAAGATTTTATTGGATAATTGGGGGAGGGGAACAGTGTTGGGGAATCAGGGAAGGGGAACAGACAAGTTGCTGTCTTTTTGTTCTTCAGTCTAGTTGCAGAGGATGTTGCTTCACTGGCCCATGTTGGTATTGTAATTGCGCTCTTCCGGGATGAGGCAGATCAGTCTCTGGCCTCTGGAGGGTCACTCACTGTGGCTATTGGCAACTCACATTGGCTGCTGGCCGCTCACGTTGGCTGCTGGCCACTCACTGTAGCCTATGGTAGCCCACTGCAGCAGGGGCTGCAGCCTACACCGACCCTGAGGCTCGCAGCCCAGCTCCAGGTGGAGCCATTGTTAGCTGTAGAGGGCAGTGTCACTGACCCTCATAAACCAGGGCCGCTGGCGTCCTAAGCCAGCTCTTAACCAATGCACCACTCAGCTGGCCGTTTTTGTTTTTTTTTCCAGGCCTGAAATCGTAATGGTAAAAAAGTTTTGGAAAGATGGTTTTTAAGGAAATGGAAACTAACATATGCAGTTGATTAGAATATAAATTGATACATTTTGGGGAGACTGCTATGGACAATGTTTGTGTCCCCCCAAATTCATAATCTCCAATGTGATGGCATTTTGAGGTGAGACCATTGAGAGGAGATTAGGCTATATGTGTAGAGACTTTATGAATGGGATTGCTGCCTTCATAAAAGAGACTCCAGAGAACTCTTTGCACCTTCCACTATGTGATGACACCAAACCTGATGGCATCATAATCTTGGACTTCCCAGCCTCCATAACTGAGAGATCAATGTTTGAGTTTGTAAACTATCCATCTGTAGCAGCCCAAAAAGAACAAGACAGAGATCTTTCCAAAATAAGTATCCAGTCTTGAAAATGTGCTTATCATTTGAACCAGCGATACCCACCCCTAGTGGTTTATGCACTATACTAAGAAAATAATCATGAATATAGAGGGTGTTTTTAAAATAAAGTTAATAATAATAAAAAAGTAGAAAAAGCTAGGCCAAATAAATCATGGCACCTCTATACACTAGCATATAAGTTATTAAAGAAATAAAACATGTATTTTTGGTTTTTTGTCTGTCTTGTTTGTTTGTTGCATTCAGCTTTATATCCTACATTTCAGTGAAATCATATGGTTCTCAACTTTTTCTGTCTGACTTACTTAGCATGATAATCTCAAGGTCCATTTATGTTGTCACAAATAGCAAAATTTTATTTTCTCTTATATTTAATTGTATATATGTACCACATCTTCTTTATCCAATCATCTACCAAAGGACACTTCTGTTGTTTCTATGTCTTGGGCATCATTCAAAATGCTATAATGAACATAGGGGTACATACATCTTTATGAATAAATGTTTTCATATTTTTTGGGTACATACCCAGAAGAGGAATTGCTGGATCATATGGTAATTCTACTCATATTGTTTTTGAGGAACCTCTATACTGTTTTTCATAATGGCAGTACAAATTTATATTCTCCACAACCTCTCCAACACTTGTTATTACTTGTTGATAATAGTCATTCTAACAGGTGTGAGGTGGTATTTCACTGTGGTTTTGATTTGCATTTCCCTAATAGACAGTGAAGTTATGCATATTTTTATATTATCTGTTGGCTGTTTATATGTCTTCTTTGGAAAAGTGTCTGATCAGATCCTTTGTACATTTTTTTCCCATTTATTTATTTATTTATTTATTTATTTATTTATTTATTTATTTATTTTTAATTAGTTTCAGGTGTACAACACAGTGCAACATTTTACCCCTCAAAGTGACAACCCCCCACCCCCAATTCGCCACCCCACTCCCCCCCACCATATCATATATATCTATTACTCTTCCTCTGACTTGGAGTTTTAAAATTAGTTTCAGGTGTACAAAACAATATAATGACTGGCATTTATATATCTCACAAACTGATAACCCAGTAAGGCTATTACCCATCTGACACTGTACATAGTAATTACAATATTATTGACTATATTCCCTATGCTGTACTTTATACCCCAAGACTATTTTTAAAATTTATAGTTGACATTTAATATTATTTTATTTAAGTTTTAGTTGTACAGCAAAATGGCTAGATACCCATACAATTTATGAAATGATCCCCCAACAAATCTAGCACCCACCTGACACCACACATAACCTTCACAATGCCATTGACTGTATTCCTCATACTGTACACCACATCCCTGTGACTGTCTTGCAACCACCAACCTGCATGTCTCAATCCTTTCACCCTCTCCCCCATCCTCCAACCCTCTCCACCTAGCAACCATCAGTTTGTTCTTTGTATCTATGAGTATATCTCTGATTTGTCCCCAAACTCCACACATAAGTGAGATAACAAGGCAGCCATCTCCCTCAGTCCAATCCATTTCACCCAACACAACATCCTCTAAGTCCATCTATGTTGCCGCAAATGGCAAGATCTCATTCCCCTCAATGGCACAGCAATATTTGGTTGTATATATGCACCACAATTCCTCCATCCAATCATCTATCAATAGACACCTGGCTGCCTCCTTATCTTGGCCATTGTAAACAGTGCTGCAGTAAACACAGTCATGCATATATTTCTTCCAATCAGAGCTTTGAACTTCCTCAGACAAATGCTCAGAGGGCAATTGCTGGGTCATAAGGCAGTTCAATTTTAAATTTTTTGAGGAACCTCCACAGTGGTTGCACCAATCCACAGCCACACCAACAGTACACAAGAGTTCCCTCCTCTCCATGTCCCCACAAAGACCTGCTGTCTGCTGATCCACTGATGACAGCAATTAAGACAGGTGTGAGGTGACACTCTCACGTGGCTTCCACTTGAATTTCTCTGATGACCAGTGATGTCGAGCATCCCTTCACATGTCCATCAGCCATCTGCATATCCTCTCGGAAGAAATATCTACTCAGGTCCTCTGCTCATTTTTTAAATGGACTATCTGTTTTATTTTAGTGTTGAGTTGAACGAGTTTTTAAAATAAATTTTGGATATTAGCCCCTTATCAGATGTATCATTGGCAAGCATCTTCTCCAATTTAGTAGGATGTCCTCTCGCTTCATTCATGGTTTCCTTTGCTGTGCAAAACTTCCTACTTTGATGTAGTTCCATTTGTTTATTTGTCCTTTTGTTCACCTTCCCTGAAGAGATAGATATATTAGTAAAAATATTACTAAGGGTAATGTCTGAGAGTTGACTTCCGATATTCTCGTTTAGAAGTTTTATGGTTTCGGGTCTTACATTTAAGCCTTTAATCCATTTTGGGTTTATTCTTGTATATGTAGTAAGAAGGTGGCCAAGTTTCATTATTTTTTCATATATCTGTCCAGTTTTCCCAGGACCATTTATTAAATAGACTGTCTTTACCCCAGTGTATATTCTTGATTCCTCTGTCATAGATTAACCTTCCGTTGGGTGCAACTGATCTCACAGATTCATTGCACACAAATTTTCAAATATCTAACAGTTAACTTAAGTATTGAGACTCATTGCTTCCAAATCTTCCCTCTCTCCTGTAACTTATCGCCAGTCGTGTTTGTGACTTAGTACAGTAAATATGTAACTCATAGCGACATCTTTAATCTCAGTTTTGTTGCACCCATTTGGGATATTTTATATAGTTTCTTAACAGATTTTTTTGTATAGTACAATCCTTTCAGACATTCCAGAAAGAGATTGTAAGTATGGTTTTATTATTGAAACTTAATAATTAGGTATTTTATTTTCTAATTAATTTGACAGATTCATTGCGCCTGTTTAGGGTAATTTTTTACTTTGTAGGTTTTACCTTCTAAAATGGCTCAACCTCAAAGATTTTATAATCCAGATGATCCAAAAGTTGCTGAGATATTGCTACACATGTTAATGGAGTAGTCTGATAATGATGAAGATGAACTTGAATTTGAAGATGAAAGTGACACTCAAATTGAAGAGCAAGACCAAAATTCTAACTCTGAGCAAGAAAGTTCTCCTTCAGAAAGTGATCAAGAAAGTAGTAATGAAGAAATAGATGAATATTTTATTGGGAAAGATAAAATACAAGTGGCATTAATGCACAAATGCTATACCCAGAAAATGGAAATGAAGTTTAAAAAAAGACATTTAGTTTTGAAACTGTTTAGTAGGGAATTGGTAGCCAAACATATGAACCAAAAAGCCACAAAAAATAGGGTAATTCCTTCACTTCTCCAACAAAAATTGCATAAGTTTACTACACCCACTATCAAAGTTCAAGCAGAAGAACCTGTGGCCACCACTTCATCAAACAAAAGGAAACGGTGTGCACATTGCGTATGAAACAAAAGAAAAAAGTATTGGAGTATAGTATGGAAGGGAGTCAGGGAATTGTAATAGGTATGATATGGGGGGAAGTGGGGTGGCGAATTGGGGAGAGGGGTTGTCACTTTGAGGGGTAAAAAGTATAACTAGTGCACTGCATTGTACACCTGAAACTAATTTGAATAATAAAAAATGTTTATGTCACAATAACAAAATTTAAAAAAAGACAAAGGTATTCCAAATACTTCTGTAAACTTTGCAAACAATTTTTGTGCTTAGAACATGTGACAATGATTTGTGAACAGTATTTCAACTTGAAATTCGAGGCAATGAAGCTGATGCAGAACAATCAGATTAGTTGTTATTTTATTAAATGACAAATTTTGTTTTAGTTTTATGTTTTGAATTTCTGTTGATTTTTATGTTGAATTTATGTAATAAACATATTGTTTTTACTTTGTGGCAAATTAAAATTTCATTCCAAATAAAAAATAAGCATGCTTACATGTTATTTTGATTCATTTTCAATTTAAATAAATAAATGTCATATACATATCTAGTAGATGCATTGTGACCAAACTAGTAACTTTTGCCTTGTGCCCTATGGAGGGTTAAATGATCATATGGGCATAAATTCATTTCTAGGCTCTCTCTTCAGTTACATTGACCTATATGTCTGTTTTTATGCTAATACCATGCTGTTTTGATTACTATTGCTTTGTAGCATAGTTTGATATCAGGTAGCATGATACCTACAGCTTTGTTCTTTTGCAGGATTGCCATGCCTTTTCCGGCTTTTTTTATGGTTCCATATAAATCTTAGGATTATTTGATCTAGTTCTGTGAAAAATGCCATTGGCATTTTGATAAAGATTGCATTGAATCTGTATATTACTTTGGGTAGTATGGACATTTTAACTATATTAATTCTTCCTACCCATGAGCATATTATATGTTTCCATTCATTTATATCTTCTTTAATTTCTCTCTTCAGTGTCTTATAATTTTATGAATACAAGTCTTTTACTTCCTTGGTTAAATTTATTCCTAAGTATTTTATTTTATTTGATGCAATTGTAAATGAGATTGCTTTCTTAATTTCTCTTTATGATAGTTCTTTATTGGTGTATAAAAATGCAACCGATTTCTGAATATTAATTTTGTGTCTGTTATGTTACTAAATTCATTTATCAGTTCTAATAGTTTTCTAGTGGAAACTTTGGGGTTCTCTCTATGTTGTATCATGTCATATTCAAATGGCAGCTTTACTTCTTCCTTTCCCATTTGGATGCCTTCTAGTTCTCTTTCTTGCCTGATTGCTGTGGCTAGAACTTCCAGTACCATGTTGAATAATAGTGGTGAAAGTGGACATCCTTGTCTTGTGCCTGATCTTAAAAAGAATGCTTTTAGCTTTTCCCTTTGAGTATGATATTAGCTGTGGGCTTGTCATATATGGCCTTCATTATGTTGAAATATGTTCCCTCTCATACCAATTTGCTGAGATTTTTTAAATCATAAATGGATGCTGGATCTATCAGACTCTTTTATGCATCTCTTGATATGCCTATATGATTTTTATTTTTCATTTTGTGTACATGGTGTATTATGTTACTTGATTTGTGGATGTGGGACTTAACTAGCATACCAGGAATAAATTCCAGTTGATTGTTTTGTATGATCTTTTTAACATATTGCTGAATTCAGTCTGCTAATATTTTGTTTAGAATTTTTGCATCGAAGTTCATTAAGGATTCTGGCCTATAGTTTTCTTTTTGTGTAAGGTCTTTATCTGGTTTTGGAATCAGGATAATGGTGAAATTATAAAATGAGTTTGGGGCCTTCCCTCCTGTTGAATTTTTTGGAATAGTTCAAGAAGAATAGGTGTTTAGTCTTCTTTGAATGTTTAGTAAAAATCACCTGCAAAGCCACCTGTTCCAGGACTTTTGTTTGTTGGGAACTTGTTGATTACTGATTTGATTTCATTAATAGTAACAGGTCAGTTCAGATTTTCTGTTTCTTCATGATTCGGCTTTGGAAGATTGTATGGTTCTAGGAATTTATCCATTTCGTTCAGATTGTACAATTTGTTGGTGTATAGTTGCTCATAGTATTTTCTTAAATTTTCTGTATTTCTGTGGCATCCATTGTCACTTCTTCTCTTTCATTTTTGATTTTATTTGGTTACTTTCTCATTTTCTTGATGAGTCTGGTTAAAGGTTTGTCAATTTCGTTTATCTTTTTAAGAAGCAGCTCTTGGTTTCATTGATCTTTTGTATTGTTGTTTTAGCTTGTATTTCATTTATTTCTGCTCTGATCTTTATTATTTCCTTCCTTGTACCCACTTTGAGCTTTATTTGCTGTTTGTTTTCCAGTTCTCTTAGATGTAAAGTTAGACTTTTTTAGAGATTATTTTTTCTTGTGGTTGTTTTTTATTTTAAAGTAGGTTGGCATTGCTATGAATTTCCCTCTTAGATCTGCCTTTGCTGTGTCCCATAGATTTTGGGTCATTGTTTTTATTTTCACTTGTCTCATGGTATCTTTTGATTTCTTTATTGATCTCCTTGTTACCCATTTATTATTTAGTAGCATGATATTTAGCCTTTGTGTGTTTGTGTGATTTGCAGTGTTTTTCTTGTAGTTGACTTCTAGTTTCATAGCATTGTAGTCAGTGAAGACCCTTGATATGACTTCAATCTTCTTAAATTTATTGAGACTTGCTTTATGAGCTAAAATATGGTCTATCTTGGAAAATGTTCCATGTGCACTTGGAAAGAATGTATATTCTGCTGCTTTGGGGTGAAATATTCTAAAACATAAATTAAATTCTTTTTATTTAGTGCGTCATGTAGGTCATTGTTTCCTTGTTGATTTTCTGTCTGGAAGATCTGTCCATTGGTATGAGTGGGGTGTTAAAGCCCTCTACTATGATTGTGTTACTGTTAATCTCTGCCTTTATGTCAGTCAATATTTGTTTTGTATATTTAGATGCTCCTATGTTGGACGCATAGATGTTTACAATCCTCTTTTTTGAATTGATCACTTATCTTTATGTACTGCCCTTCTTTGTCTCTCATTAGAGTCTTCATTTTAAAATATATTTTGTCTGATATAAGCATTGCTACCTCAGCTTTTGCTGGTTTTTTTTTTTCTACCTAGAATATCTTTTTCTACACCTTTACTTTCAGTGTATATGTGTCTTTTGATCTGAGATGAGTATCTTGTAGACCGTATATGCATGAGTCTTGTTTTCTTATCAATTCAGCTACCATATGTCTTTTGAGCATTTTTAATCCATTTACATTTGAAGTTATTGATAGGTACATAGTTATTGCTATTTCACTATTCATATTTTTCATCTTCTTTTGTTTGTTTTCCCCTTTCCTCCTCCTCCTCCTCCTCCTCCTCCTCCTCCTCCTCCTCCTCCTCCTCCTCCTCCTTCTTCTTCTTCTTCTTCTTCTTCTTCTTCTTCTTCTTCTTCTTCTTCTTCTTCTTCTTCTTCTTCTTCTTTTTCTTCTTCTTTTGTAAATGGGGGAACTGGGGAGGGGTACCAGCCAAGTTGTTGCTCTTCAATCTTAGTTGTGGAGGGCGCCAGTCACCATCTGGCTGCCTGTTGGTAGCTTGCAGCCTCTAAGCTCAAAGTGCTGTGTTCCAATCTTAGTTGCAGGTAGGCGTAGCCACCATCCCATGTGGCAGTCGAACCAGCCGCCCTGTTGTTGAGTGCATGCTCTATACACTGAACTATTCGGGTGGCACCTCAGGTCAAGGTGCTGAGTTCAGTCTTAGTTGTGGGTGGGCGTAGCCCTCCATTGAACAGGCAATCTTGTTGTTACACCAGCTGAGCCATCCTGCCACCTGTTGCCAGTTCAGTGGCAGCTCAGCTTGGGCACAGCATCACTGGCCCATGTGGAAATTGAACTGGTGGCCCTGTTGCTCACAGCTCATGCTCTTAAGCTAATTCTTAACCAACTGAGCCACTCGGCCACCCCCTGCCCTCTTCTTCTTAAAGAAGTCCTTTTAACATTGCTTGTAATACTGGTTTGGTGGTAATGAATTCCTTTAGGTTTTTCTTGTCTGAGAAGCTCTTCATCTCTCTTTCAATTTTTTTTTTTTTAAAGATTGGGAAATTGGGGGGAGGGGAACAGACAGGTTGCTGTCCTTTTTGTTCTTCAGTCTAGCTGTGGAGGACACTGCTCCAGTGGTCCATGTTGGCACCATCACTGCACTTTTCCCCAGTAAGGCAGATCAGCTGCCGGCCTCTGGACTGCCACCCACAGAGTCTATTGGCAGCTCACGCTGGCTGCCTGCCACTCACTGCAGCCTATGGCAGCCCACTGCAGCAGGGGCTGCAGCCTACACCATCCCCGGAACTCATGCAGCCCAGCTTCAGGTCAAGCTCCCGTTCACCATTTTAGCTGCAGAGGGCAGCGTCACTGGCCCTAACATGCGGGATCCGAACCCCAGCCCCTGGCGTCCCAAGTGAGCTCCCAAACAACGCGCCACTTGGCCGGCCCTCTCTTTCAATTTTAAATGATAGATTTGCTGGATAGAGCAGTCTTGGTGGTAGGCCCTTGTTTTTTTTTTTTTTTTTTTAACCACTTTGAATATTTGCTGCTACTCCCCTCTGGCCTACAAAATTTCTGTTGAGAAATCAGTGGATAGTCTTATGGGAGCACCCTTGTAAGTAACTAATTGGCTTTCTCTTATTGCTTTTGTTTTTGTCTTTAACCTTTGCCATTTTAATTATGATGTGTCTTAGTGTGGTTCTGTTGAGTTCATCTATTTTGAAACTCTCCGTAGTATTTCCTGGGCTTGTATGACTATTTTCTTCATCAGGATAAGGAAGTGTTCAGTCATTATTTCTTCAGATAGGTTCTCGATCATTTGCTCCCTCTTTTCTCTATCTGTTACTTATGTGATACAAATGTTATTATACTTAATGCTGTCCCAAAAGTTCCTATAATTATGTTCATTAAAAAAATTTTTGGGGTTTGGCCGAGTGGCTCAGTTGGTAAAGTGTGCAAGCTCTGAACAACAGGGTCACTGGTTCGATTCCCACATGGGCCAGTGAGCTGCACCTGAGCTGAGCTGCCCTGAGCTGCCAACAGATGACAGGATGGCTTAGCTGGTGAGAGCATGTGCTCCTAACAAGAAGGTTGCTGGTTTGACTCCTGCATTGGAAGGTGGGCTATGCCCACCTGCAACTAAGATAGAACACAGCACCTTGAGCTGAGCTGCCCTGAGCTGCCAAAGGGAAGCCAGATGACTTAGTGGTTAGAATGTGTGCTCTTAGCAACAAGGTTTCTGGTTTGACTCCTACATGGGATGGTGGGTTATGCCCACCCACAACTAAGACTGAACACGTCACCTTGAGCGGAGGGGCTGCAAGCTGCCATTGGGTGACCAGATGGCTGGGCTTCTAGCTTGAACTAAGGTTGAAGGACAACAACTTGGCTGTTCCCCTTCCCCAATTCCCCAACACTCTTCCCCTTCCCCAGTTCCCCAATAAAATAAAATAAAAATTTTTTTCTTTTCATTGTTCCAATTGGGTGTGTTCTGCTACTTTGTCTTCTATATCACTGATTCGATCCTCTGCTTTATTCATCTAATCTGATGTTAATTCCTTTTAGCATTCTTCATTTCAGTTATTATATCCTTTATTTCTGACTGATTTTTCTTATGGTTTCTATGTACTTTTTGTGCTTATTATCTCTTTATTGAAGTTCTCATTAAGTTCCCTAAGCAATTTTATGGCCTGTGTTATAAACTCTGTCTCTGATAGGATTGTTGCCTCCATTTCATTTAGTTCTTATTCTTGAGGTTTCTCTTGTTCTTTTACTTGGGACTTGTTCCTTTATTTCCTCATTCTCAATGTCTCTCTGCCCATTTCTAGGTATTAGGTAGATCTATGTCCCTCAGTCTTTGCCAGGTGGCCTTATATAGTAAGTGTCTTTTGTGGTCCAATGGCACAGTCTCCCTATTCTCCTGTGTGTGTGTTCCAGAAGAGTCCCTTGTGTATGTTGTGTGTATTCTCCTATTGTAGTTAAACCTTGATTTCTTTTGATATGTCAATGGGTGGGATTGTGACTGACCGACTAAAGATTGGCTACACCTCAGTGACATGCTGTGTGGAGGCTGACCCCTCAGAGTGGAATTTACCCCAGCAGGCTCTTGTGCCTGTTGATACCAACCTTTGGGTTTGCAGCTTGTGGGGCTAATTGCATAGTGTTCTGTTATGATCTGAACCTATCCTTTGGGCTTGTTGTTGCTGGTGTGTGTTAGGAGGGGATCTCATGGAGGCCAGTTTCAGCATTGCCTGTTAATGACCTGGGGCTACCTGGTAGGAGCAACAAAACTATATGTT
Organism: Aselliscus stoliczkanus; assembly: GCA_033961575.1. Classification (NCBI taxonomy): domain Eukaryota; kingdom Metazoa; phylum Chordata; class Mammalia; order Chiroptera; family Hipposideridae; genus Aselliscus; species Aselliscus stoliczkanus. The sequence continues at coordinate 39,562,754 of CM066731.1, forward strand.
GTTGGTTGCTGCCTTACTGGACCTGGAGGTATATGGGGGTTCCCTCTCTGTGAACTGAGGCTGGCTGCCACCTATATTGACCAGGAGCTGCCTAGTAAAATTTCAGGGCTCCCTTGGACCTGTTGCTACTTGTCAGATTTATGTAAGGCTCAGCTGCTGAGAGAGCCTCTTTAAGTGCATGGGCCAAGCTGGTTGACCTGGTGTTGAGAGTGTCAACAATGATGTAGCACTAGCTGGGCATGGTGGGGTCCCAGGTACTTATAGGGCATGGCTGGTGGTTTTTACGTTTAATGTAGATTCAGTTGTTGAATCAGTGCCATGCTGTTTCCATTCCACACAACTCTATGAGAATACTGTGGCCACTCACCATCACCTCGGATCCACAGATCACTGAGAGCCCCCCAGTAGAGGCTGTAAAACCATCTATGGCTGACTGTTCACCACTGAAAATTCTCTAGGCTGCTATGGGCCATCTACTGCTGTAAAAGGCATCCATAGCTTTTGGGGTAGGGTCGGCCAGCCAGGAGCCAAGATTACCCTTGGCAATGCAGCACTAGCACTAGGTGGGGTAGGGACCCAAGCTGTCACCATGGTGGTGCACACATGGGAATTTTGCCAGACTGATTCAGTCTCAGGTATGACCCTTTGTGGGAGGGTTCAACACAGAAAAGATGGCACCCTCCTATAGTATACACAAGGCAGGCTTTATATAGAGACAAAGGTGGCTCTCTCTCCAGTCCTCGTTTAAAGCCACACAACTCAAGTCTTTCCCCCTGTGTGTCCGTGGCACCTGTTGAGTTGCTGCTTCTCCACTGAAGCCCAGGTGATTGTTTGTAAGTGAGTGAGTCTGTGCGCAAGCCCTTTAAGTGGATGCCTGGGTTTCCAGCCACCTTCCATCTCGCTGGATTGGATGGGCAGTGTCCTTGCTTATTTTCACAGCCATTTGTCATGGGGACTGCTCTTCCCTGCACAGGACCCCTGGGCTGGAGAGCCTGGTGTGGGGCTGGGACCCTGTACTTTTCATGGTGGACCTCTGCCACTGAAGTGTCCCTCTCAGTGCTCAACTACCTGTGGGTTTTAGGTTTGGAGTCAGCCCATTTCATGTCTCCATTCCTCCTACCTGTCTCAGGTGTTCTCTTCTTTGTATACTTAGTTATAGGTATGCTTTTAAGCTTGTCTTCATATGATTCTTGAGGTTGATTGTTCTATAATTCAGTTGTCATTTTAATGCAGTCCTGGGAGGCAGCAGGCATGACATTTACCTATTCCACTCTCTTGGTCCTTCTCTGGATTGTTTGTTGTTTTGTTGTTGAGCTATATGAGTTCTTTATATATTTTGTATATTAGCCCCTTATAGGAGGAGTTGTTTGCCAACATCTTCTCCATTTTGTTGGTTGCCTCTTTATTTTGCTGATGATTTCTTTTGCTCTGCAGAAGATTTTAAGTTTGATATAGATAGTCCCATTCATTTAATTTTACTTTTACTTCCCTTGCCTTTGAGGTCAAATTAATAAAATTCTCTCTAAGACCAAGGTCCATAAGTTTGGTACCTATGATTTCTTCTATGCAATTTGTTGTTTAAGTCTTGTTTAGGTCTTTGATTCATTTTGAATTAACTTTGGGGTAGAGCCCATTGTCTCTCTCCTTGATTCTGAGTGGGACTGTGAGTTGCTCATAACCAATAGAATGCGGTGGAAGTGACTGCATGGCTTCTGATGCTTGGTAATAGAAGACAATATGTCTTTGACTTTGTGTCCCTGAACCCCAGTCCTTGTGCACAAGTCTCCATGTAAGCAGTCCCACTGCCCTGAGGCCACGATGTTGTGGAAGTCCAAACCGGTCCATATGGAGAGAACACATGGGGAATCTCTGTGGCTAAATGGAGAGAAGCCCTGTCAGCCTCCAGCTGCTCCAGTTCTAGCCACTATCTGATGGACACGGGTGTCTGAGCTAAGAACAGCCAGCCATATAAGTTCTTCCCAAGTTTGTAATGCGCAGAAATTGTGAGAAGATATAGTTATTGTTGGTTTAAGCCACTAAATTGTAGAATGATTTGTTATGCAGTGATACAACAGAAATCACTCTCTCTTTATCAGCTCTTTCTTCAAAGAGAATCTTTAAAAAGGAAGAAGATCTAATTGATCTTCTTGAGATGATCAAGAAGAGATGGTCTCAGGACCATCTGCTTCCTCCCTCTATTGCACCCAAGGCACTTCATTCAACCCTCAAGACTGTAGGTAGTAGTTGTTAGTAAAATAATGTTTTTGAAGATAAGGAAAAGAGAATCTTGAGTCTCTACCATCTATTAACAAATTCCAAAGAGAAAAGTAACAAGAATGGGAAAAATGTGTGCTCATTTAGAGGGCTGAAGAGCAATTGATTTTCCTTCTTGAATAATATAAGGAGTCACTGCATCTGCCAGAAATACTGATGTGGAAAGTAAAAGATATATCAACTAATCCATTATAGTTCAGATAATAAGAATTAGGGGTAAACTCTGTCTTGTAGGTGGCCAAGGCTTTCCTATGAAAATGGTCTCAGCTCATGGGAAAACTAAACCACACAGATAAATTCAAAGCATGTTTGGGAAAAAAATTAATATTTGTAGAGCTACTACCATGTATCACAGAAATTTACACACTCATACACAATGCTAAAATTTAAAAAATATATTATCTCTTGAATTCAGATGGACAAGTTGAAACTCCATGAGATTAAATATAGTGTCACCCAGATAATAAGGAGCAGAACTTTGAACTTAGGTTTGCCTTCTGCCAGAGCCTGGGTTTCCTCCATGTTATTGCTCTCTGTAACATGCCTCTGGGCCTGAAAGTAAATTGGCAAAGTACTAAGAGAGATTTCTATAGCTCTGCCATTCATTGCATTGAATAATACATAATTGGTAAGTTACAGTTTTAATGCCCCATGAGGCAGGACACATTTATTTCAGCAATTTAAATCTCAATGATAAATCCATCCTTTTTGATTCTCTGTACCCGAAAGCTGAGTGCAACTCATCAAAGAGAACACCACTCCCCTAATCACAGTGGCTAGGATGAGTATACAATGCTTTTACACTTGATTGTGCCTTCAATTCTGCGATCATAAGAAGCTGCCATGGGGTGATAGTTAACCTCCTCCAGTGAGTCTCACTTAAGAGGGTTTTCCATTAAGTTTCTGTTTTGTTTTGTTTGTTTTTTATTATTTATTTATTTATTTATTTATTTATTTATTTATTTATTTATTAAATTAGTTTCAGGTGTACAACACAGTGCAATTTATTGGGGTGACCATGGTTAGTAAAGTTACATACGTTTCGAATGTACAATTCGGCAATACATCATCTATATATCACAGTGAGTGTTCACCATATACCGTATTTGATCCCTTTTACCCTCTTCTACCATCTGCCTCCCCCCTTACCCTTTGATGACCACTAAACTATCATGGTTTAAATTCTGAACATATTCCAAGTTGCAAGACGTACCTGAATACAAATTAGGACAGTGGTCACTAAGATCCAAATATGCTGATTTAGGCTTATGAAGCTCAAGTCAGTTGACCTGACAGTTCTGGTGTGAGATGAGGTGGAATGTAAACGTGCAAAGTGGTTGTTTTTCAGGCATCTGTCATTTGGAGTCAGTCTTTCCTGATAATGAAAATCTTGCCTGTCCCTTTTCTGTTGAGAAAGTGTTTGGAGTCTGGCTGGCAATAAGGAATGATAATAATGCTTATAAAAATCACCTTACATTTGTGTCACATGGCATGTTGAACAATGATGTGGTGTTATATCCATGATTGTATTTGATCTTTGAAACAACTCAGTGAACTAGAAAAATGACTGCAGCCTGAGATTAGGCATATTCTTAAAGGACCCAGGGTCACTAGCGTCCTTTTAGGGTGTGTGCTCCTGTGTTTGTACAATAAATGACCTCCTTTCTGTTCACAATGTATGTGCTCTGCTGTTTAAATTTCACTTTTCTATAATCCATTTCCCTTTTTAAATCTCCCTATCCTTTTACCCTTTCATCTTGTCCTAATATCTCACAGCATTAGCAAAACTAATTATTGAAAAGAAATGCACACTTGATTTTTCTTGTTGGCAGCTCAGCAGCAGCTCAAGTTGGGCATCGAACTGCTGTTGCTCAGAGCTCAGCTTGTACTCTTGAGTGAGCTCTTAACCAACTAAGCCACTCAGCCAGCCCTAAGAAATGCACACTTGAGACTGAGCTCTGCTGAATTTCTGCTGAAAATGCTCCCTATCTCAAATGTTAATGTAAGTTCGTTCTTTTTCTTTCCTTCCTTCCTTTCTTCCTTCCTTCCTCCCATTTATCTTTGTGTCTTTCCATCTTTCTGTCTTTCTCTCTTTCTGCCCTTCCTCATTCCTTTCCTTCCTTCCTTATATTGCTAGGAAAAAAGTGTGTGTGTGTGTGTGTGTGTGTGTGTGTGTGTGTGTGTACTGGAGAAGGGTAGAAATTAAGGGAAAGAGAGAGGATGGATTCAATTAATCAAAGTAAAGGAAATCATAAAGTTCCAAAAGAGACCCATTAGAGGTTAAAGGCAGGATCTAGATAGGTGTGCATTCATACTAACTATGATTTTATTGTTTTGGTGAGACAATGCTGTGAGGCTCTAATTGTGCTACTTAAATTATTTCACTGTATGCAGTGACAGCTAAAATCAGTGATAACTAATACATTTTTTTCACTAATTTTATATTTAAGAAATGTATTTTTCTCTTCTTAGATTTAATTGTTAATATTTATCAAGTGAATTAACATTCTCAAATGTGTGTGATAAATATTGCACTGCAATTATCATGATCCTTTCCCTAAATGATATTGCCTTGTATTTCAAGATCTTTATTTTGCCAGATGGTATTGAGATCACTAATACAACCATCAGGAGTTCGCATTTATGTAGAAATGTAACCATCAAAGATAGGTGTTAACATAGTGAGAATTATATTTCTTATACTAGAGAATTTTAGGATTGTTAGTGGGATACATATGTTTTATATATGACAGGGTACAAACTTCTTTTAAACAAGTAAAAGTTTAAACACAAACCTTCCCCAAGTTGTTGAAATAAACTACTACTATTACTACTACTACTAATAGTCTAATAGATAGAAATTTTCAAAGTAATACATAACATATTGTAGAAACATAATCCTATGTGTCTGACATTATTTTTTTTCATTTTATTTAGGCTGAATTTACCAAATATTCTGATAGAGTACCATGGACACTTAATGTTGTGATTAAAACCTTAGACTCTGGAGTCAGAAAGAGCTGGGTTTAACTCTTGCTTCTGATGCTTACTAGCTAAACTTTCCAGACCTACTTTTCTCATTTGTACAATGGGAACCAAATTAGTAACTTACAATGTTGCTAAAATTATAAGCTAAGATGCAGAATGTGAAATGATTAGCACAATATTTAGTATAAAGTCAGTGTTTAATATGTAGGGCTGTTGGTATATTATAACTTAATGGTAATATTAATTCAGTTGTATTTACCAACATTTGGTATATTTTATGTATTCTGAAATATATGTATTTTTTTCTCTTAGACTATCTAAAAGCATTTTTTTTCTGTTTATAAATCTGTGTATTTACTAAGTACTTATTGAGTAACAACTATGTGCTGGACGCTAGGCTTAGGATGGTGAGCTACGTAAAGTACTCCCTTTCTTTGAAATTGTAGTCAGTATGAGAAGTAGACAATAAAAAAGCAAACTAACAAATCTACATTTATTTGTCTATTTAACAAGTGAGAGCTGATTAGGGATTGCTGATCCACTGGATGTCAGGCTCAGAGCATTTGTCCTGAGATATGGAACAGAGTGAGGAATAATCAGTAATAATGAATCTAGAATCTTTGCTTTTTCACTTAAGAACTCTGGGCTCTAAGGTAATTCACTGTACACATACATGTTATGCTTTTTCTATCATTTCACAAAGCACAATTGATTGGTGCATGTGCATATGCATTTCTTTCAAATCACCTCACCAGTGTTCTCAAAATAATATGATGAATAAGTAGGTTAAGGGTCACTCTTCATAAACAAAAACAAACAAATAAAAATATTGTTCAGAATGCTCAGCCATCTCTGAGGCATGTTGAATGTAGACAGCAATAAAGCAAATCTGTTTCCCTACCTTCATTGATTTCCTGGAAAAACAAGATCTGCCCCTCCCCTTGACCCCCCACACAATATCTATACAAATCTTAATATTTGAAATCTTAATGGAGAAAAGAAAATATTCTTAAAAGATAGACTTCTGAAGTGTTGGTGCATGAATAGAGGATGAATATGGTTTCTGTTGATCTGTAATAGATTTCTTTAGTAAATATGTGAGGGGACCTTTCCTAGGTATAATGTCTATGGAGGCTTCTTTCCATAGTTCCTGGCTTCTGAGCTAAAGTCAAACCTTTCCCAATGTCTTGGGTATTCACTCCAAAAGACCTAATAAAAGCACTCAGAAGAAAAAGAAAAGTTCTTCTCCTAGCTCTCAACAGTGAATAACAAACTGGCATTCTCTTCTCCCATTCTTAAAACTCAAAGGGTGGTACAGGCAGTGATGCTGACAGGGTGCATTCACAGATGCCACCATATGGGTCTTGAAAAACTAGTTGCACTGATGATTCCCTGCACATGTAGGAGACAGTTTGCATTGTTGGCATCGTCCCTGCACAGAAACAAGCACAGCTTAGCAAGGCTGAGCAGATGGCACTAGATCTGGTGCCAGGGAAGCAGTGAATTAAAGGTTATACCCACCAGGTTTGATGTGGTGCCAGTTTGAATTGATACAGAAGCTTCAGCCCACCTGCTTATTGGCCTCATGACATCTGGCATCTTTTTATTTTATTTTATTTTTAATTTGGACTGAATTGAAGTCAGCAAGGAAAAATGTCATTTTAAAAGCCAGTTACAAGTCAATGGATTTAAACTATTAACAACAACAATAACAAAAGGCTTACAGGCCCTCCACATTAATGTTTTATATTAAAGATTTTTATAAAGCCTTGGGGAAATTACACACTAATGTGCTGAATTGTGCTGCAATTTATAATATTGTAATAATGGAGAAGGTGGATTGCTAAAAACTGGCTTAAAGTTGCTAACTAGTGACAACAGAAAAACGCTATTATCTGGAGCCTTTATATTGTAATTAGGAATTAAGGAGAAAAGTAAACTTATTTCTATTTATTTTAATGCTTTTCACATTATAATAATTAGAAAACATTGTGGAATTCACATAGAAACACATCTAAAAGGTATTTTTCACCTTTAATTTACTCCCATGAAGTTTTTGTTTTTTCCCCCTATAGCAGTACATTGAGTTATACTGTACTTCAGCTATAATCCCCACTTACTCTGCACACATTTATATGCTGTGTAGATAAATATGCAACACACAGCCCCAGGGTAGCAGTGTGTACATATTGAAACCTGTTTGTATATCTCTTCCATTTGGGATTTTCATGCCTGTTTCCTGGGTGTGAAATGAAGCCATAAAGCAGTGTTGCACTCTGAGGTGACTAGTTTTGCAACTAAACCTTTTGGTTCAAAGTGTGTGTAAGGCCTGGCTTAGAGCATCCACACTTTACTGATTTTAAATTGAATTTTAATGGTATTGTATCAAGCCCTGAATCAGCATTCTAGAGGTAAAAGAAATCATTATTAAATAAATGTATTAAATGTCTAAAATGGCATCAACTTTTCATCCCATGAATCTGACATGTATCATGGGAATACTGACTTTATTTTTTTCAATGAAATTGGCTTAATTTTTTTTTCTTTTAGAGATTATAACAGCTATGATTTTTTGTTGCAGTGCAGTCTTTTCCTTTCAGAAAAATATCTAGAGAAGAGACATTGATAAGGAAAAAAAGTAGTAGGAGTACTTCTAAGTTTTGCTCAAACAATTTGGAGAGAGGAAGAAGAAAAACCAGGAGTACACCTCTAGTTGTGAACAGAAAAAAGGAAACTGGAGAGCCAAAAATTTGTTCTTGTTTTGAACTCTGTAGACAGTCTACAGACAGAGACAGTGAAGAACCAATAATACCCATATAGTCCTCAAAATACATGGTAAGTGTCTGATTGGGAAGGTTACATACATTTTGTTAGCTCTGGATATAATCTGGAAATATACTCTGTGTTTTGAAGCCTTTAGTTAAATATTGTTATGACTTCTTAATATTGGAAGTACTATTAACTATTAGTGTTAAAGTTTTAACACACCTTAAAATAATTTAAAAATGTTATTAATATTAAAATATTAACTTCCACTTCTTTTTTTTCAAAGTTTATAGCAGAGGATAGTTTATTAGAAGTAAACATACATTTCAAAGAAGCAGAAGCAGCCCTAGCAGTAGAGAATGGCTCAAGGGTCATTATTAGAAAAGAAAGTACACTCCAAAGAGTTTGGAGCCAGTCGAGCAAAGGAAGCTCAAAAGGCTAACTTCCACTTCTGAACCACAACTATATTTTTTCTAATGGTAAATACACGGGGGGAAAAAAAACACTATTTCCTAAGGAGAGGAAATTACCATGGAAAAAATTAAGCTAAAAAACTATCTTCTAAACAACATGACTGCAAATGATATTGGGGTTTTAATCTTCCATTTGTTGTTATCAAAATCCTAAACCTATGTAACTTTACTAACAATTGTCACCCCAATAAACTTTAATTAGTAAAAAAAGAAAAGAAAAAAATCCTTAGCTGCATCTTAAGCTTAAGGAGAGAAAGAAATCTCAAATTTATTCTGTCTCATTTAAGGGGTATATTAGTATTTTACAATAGAATAAAGACAGGAAAGAATAAAACCACCTACATGCCAGAGCCTCACTAACTTTGTGACCACTTAGACCTTCCTCCTATCCACATAACTAACTCATGTATATTTGATACTTCTTCAGTACTCTATTTGACTGAAATTTCTTTCACAAGCTTCTAAGATGTTCTCTTTCTTATATTGATGCTCCTTCATTATTGCTATCAAAAGACATCCAAAAATCGCATATATTTTTCAATGTTGTTATAAATAATTCTTGTTATAGACCAGGTATTAATTGCTACCTCATATTCATTGCAGTGAGATAATCTGTTTCAAAGTTTTCCAAATAAACAAGTAGCTCCAAATAGTCCAAGGGAAATAAAAGAAATACATATGTTCTTCCACTCCTTCAATTGAGCAGTTTTAATGAGGCGATGGTTAAGAAAAAAAAAAAAATCCCCAATGAGAGATGGCACTGAAAGTTGTAAAGTTGTAATCACAAAATAATATCCAAGCATAATTTCATTGATAATGTATCTGATAACATTGCTTTCTGGGCTACCCATAATATAATGCTGAGTATTCTCAATATACTCACAATCGATATTTATTGCTAACAGTCATAAGGGCTGCTAAAAATGGTCTGAAAAGGGAAGTGAAGAGCTCTATGGATTAACAGGGAGGCAAGATCTTAAGAACTCTCAGCAAACCAAATTGTGAATCTTATATTTATCTTTTTAAAGATATCTTTATTCTCTATGTATATAACAACCAACCTGAAGTTTAAGTCAATGCTCATGTCTCAGGTTTTTCCTACTCATGATAACATGCACTTCTGGAAACTCCTACTTATATTCTGGCATCTCAACATAATATCTTTTGTTTTGCCTCCACTCTTCCTTAATAATCATAATATTTTGGGGTTGTTAATTAGATGAAAAACAAATATACATCTTTAGATTTTTCTTTCCTGAAAGAACCCTATTTTATTTTCAGTGCAGTTCTTCATGGACGTGGTGTCTCTTAAATTTCTAGTCTCTAAAATACCACTCATTTGTCTATTTGGAATTTCTTTATAGAGAAAAGGTAATACAGTTTGTTATTAATAATATTGATTTTGAATATTTATCGCCAAAGGTTCGCTATAGGTGCTTTAAAAATAAATCCAGAAAATCTATAATTCACTCTCTAGTTAATGAAATGAAAGATAAAGTTTCTGAAGACTTAATTTACGTGTACTCTGCATTGAGAATAATGGTTTCATGGGCTTAGCTCAGGCAAATCCTGCTTTACAGCTACTATCATCATTAATGTATATTTTTGTGTTGCCTAAGATATGATTATACTGCAGAGTAAAGTAAAATACAGCTCCTGGTGCAAAATAGAAATTCAAAGTATTTGTTTAATGAATTTGTGGACCATGTAGTGAATCATTCATTCATTCATTCATTCATTCATTTATTCAGTAATATTGATGAAGCATGCATTATGGAAGTGGTTAAGAGCAGAGATTCTGAAGCCAGGTTGCCTGGGTTCAAATCAGTTCTGCCTCTTGTCAGCTCTGTGAGTTGAGGCAAGCTACATAACCTCTCAGTACCTCAATTTACTCCTCCAGAAAATGGAGAAATTATAACTACTATTATTATCAACCTTATAAAGCTTTATGAAGAATAACATATTTATTAAGAATTTAGAACAATGCTGTATATATTATAAGTGTCTTAAAAGTATTTGATCAATTAATAGATAAATAAAGATAGGTAGATGATAAAGCTCCCAGCACAAAGCAAGGCAAGGTCTTTGTTCCTAACATGCTCAAAATGTTCAAATATTCTTTTAGCCTAGACATGCCAAACATATACAAAATCAATTTTTTAAAAGATTTTTATTAAAATATATCTAATATACAATATATACATCAACTCAACATTTATATACCTATAGGAGTGATCATTGTGATAAGTCCAGCAACCATCTGACATCATACCACACTATCACCATATTATTGACTATATTCACTATGCTACACATCACATCCTCATGACTTATTTGTTTTATACCTAGAAATTTGGACTTCTTATTCTCCTTTACCTTTTGTGCTTCTTTTTAAAATTTTCAATTATAGTTGACATTCAATGTTATCTTATTTTAATTTCAGGTGTACAGTATAGTGGTTAGGCATTTGTATAATTTAAGGAGTCATCCCCTGACTAGTTGAGTACCCACTGGGCTCTATACATAGTTATCACCGTATTATTGGTTATATTCCTTATGCTTTCCTTTACATTCCCATGATTATTTGTAACTACCAATTTGTAATTCTTATTCCATTCACCTTTTTCACCCTGTCCCCAACCCCCATCCCATCAATCACCCCAGTAAATCTAGTACCCATCTGACACCATACAGTTATTACAATATAATTGACCATATTCCTTATGCTATATCCTACATCCCCAACTTTTAATTTAAATGAACGTTTAGTTTTTTTGATGGAATTTACCATAATGATGATAAATATCCCTTCAAATCAAAGTTTCTTTATTCTGGTAGACAAAATGATGAAGCCACCTAGAAGGGTTCATCATTTCTAATATCTTCTTCCTTTGTAATAAATCTTATTTAAAGAAGAAATAATCTAATGACAATTTACCACATTTTTTAGTTGATATTCTAATTAAATTTGTTGTGTGTGTGAATGATTTCCACTGTGACTCTTCGACCAGGCATGGTTAGATTTTAAGCCTTTTCAATAATGAAAGCATTTTAAAGATTTTGAGCCAGTGCCAGACAGATAAAACACTTGGGGGGTGGGGAGGAGGTTAGGTGGAGCAAAGGGGTCCCTGAAGATTCTGCCAGTTCTTTTACTTTTTTTTTAAATTAAGGTTTATTGGGGTGATGATTCTAAGGTTTATTGGGGTGATAAAGTTACATAGGATTCAGGTGTAAAATTCTGTAATACATCATCCATATATGACATTGTGTGTTCACCACCCAGTGTCAATTCTCTTTCCATCAACATATATTTGATCCTTTTTACCCTCATTTACCACCCTCCTCCCCCCTTACCCTTTGGTAACTACTAAACTATTGTCTGTATCTATGAGTTTTTGTTTCTTCATTTGTTTGCCTGGTTCCTTTGTTGTTTTCAGTTTTATATACCATGTATCAATGAAATTATATGGTTCTCGCTTTTTCTGTTTGACTTATTTTGGTTAGCATAGTAATCTCAAGATCCACACATGTTGTCACAAATGGCTATATTTCATCTTTTTTATGGCAGAATAGTATTCCATTGTGTATACCACATCTTCTTTATCCAATCATCTATAGAAGGACACTTTGATGGTTTTGATGTCTTGGCCACCATAAATAATGCTGCAATGAACATGGGAGCACGAATATCTTTATGGATAAATGTTTTCAGGTTTTTTTTGGTAGATATCCAAGACTAGGATTGCTGGTTCATATGGTAATTCTATTCTTAATTTTCTGAGGAACCTCCACACTGCCTTTCACAGTGGCTGCACCAATCTGCATTCCCACCAACAGTGTATGAGGATTCCTTTTTCTTGACAGCCTCTTCAACACAACACTTATAATTATTTGTCTTGGTGTGAGGTGATACCCCATTGTGGTTTTTATTTGCATTTCTCTGATGATTAATGATGTTGAGCATCTTTTCATAGCTTTATTGGCCATTTTTATGTCCTCTTTGAAGAAATGTCTACTCAAGTTTTGCCTATTTTTTCTTTTCATTTTTTTTTATTAGTTTCAGGTGTACAACACAATGCAATAGTTATACTGTTTAACCCCCAAAGTGACAAACCCCCTCCCCCAGTGCGCCACCCCACTCCCCCTCCCCATATCATACATATCTATCACAACTCCCCTGACTCCACTCCACAGTATACTCCACATCCTGTGACCATCCACATATTCAGTTACAGTTGGCATTCAATACTATACAACATCAGCTTCAGGTGTACAGTGCAATGATCAAGCCTCTAATTCATCCATGAAGTGGTCTCCCTAAAAGACATGTGACTATCTGACATGCCACAAAATTTTTACATTATTATATTCCCAGAACTGTGTTTCATATCCCTGTGGCAGTATTGTGGTTGTCTATTTATGCTGTCTAATCCCTTCCCTTTCCCCCCATCTCCACCCCCCTCCCAACTAGCAGCCCTCAGTTTTTCCTCTACATCTACAAGTCTGTTTACTTTGATCGTTCACTCAGCTCTTCAGACTCCACACACAAGTGAGATCACATGGTACCTGTCCTTCTCCGACTGACTTATTTCACGCAACATAATAGTCTCTTCACAACATTATCAATTACATTCCCAGAACTGCCCCCATATCCCTGCAGCAACATTGTAGTCCCACCTACACTGTCCAAAACCTTCCCCCTCTCCCTCATCCCCACTCCCTCCCAGCCAGCAACCATCAGTTTTTCCTTTATATCTGCTTGATATGACTTCAATCTTCTTAAATTTACTGAGACTTGTTTTGTGGCCTAACATGGTCTATCTTGGAAAATGTCCCATGTGTACTTCAGAAGAGTGTATATTCTGTTTTTTCAGGGTGAAATGGTCTAAAAATATCAATGAAGTCCAGCTGGTCTAAAGTGTCATTTAAGGCCCCTCTTTCTGTGTTGATTTTCTGTCTAAAGGGTCTGTCCATTGGTGACAATGGTGTTGAAGTCCCCTACTATGATAGTGTTACTGTTGATCTCTGTCTTTATGTCTGTCAAAATCTGTTATATGTAATTAGGAGTTCTAATGTTGGGTGCATAGATGTTTACTAGGGTTATAGTGCCCTTCTTTGTCTTTTATTGTAGTTATTTTAAAGTCTATTTTGTACAAAATAAGTGCTGGTACTCCAGCTTTTTTTGCTTTATTCCATTTGCATGAAATATCTTATTCCATCTGTAAACAGCATATACATGTGTCCTATTTTCTTGTCCACTCAGCCACTCTCTGTCTTTTGATTGGAGCATTTAGCCCATTCACATTTAAAATGATTATTGATAGGTGCATATGTATTGCCATTTTGTTATTTGTATTCCCGGTCTCCCTGGGTTAGCTTGTTTACCCCTTTCTTTTGTTTAAAAAATCCCTTTTAACATTTCTTGCAATGCTGGCTTGGTGCTAATGAGTTCCTTAAGCTTATTCTTTTCTAAAAAGCTCTTTATTTCTCCTTCAATTTTAAGTGATAGCCGTGCTGGGTAGAGCAATCTTGGTTGTAGGCCTTTATTTTGTGTCACTTTGAATATCTCCTGCCACTCCCTTCTGGCCTGCAGAGTTTATGTAGACAAGCCAGCTTTTAGTCTAACAGGAGTTCATTGATATGTAACCTGCTGTCTTTCTCTTGCAGCCTCTAGGATTCTGTCTCTGTCTTTAACCTTTGCCATTTTAACTATGATGTGTCTTGGTGTGGACCTGTTTGGGTTCAGCTTGTTTGGAACCCTCTGCACTTCCTGGGCATGTATGTCGATTTCCTTCACCAGGGTAGTGAAGTTTTCAGTCATTATTTTTTCAAATACCTTTTCGACCCCTTGCTTCTTCTCTTCTCCTTCTGGTATTCCTATGATTCGAGGTACTTTCATTTCATCTTGTCCCATAGGGCTCTTAAACTATTTTCATTGTTTTTTATTCTTTGGTCTTTTTGTTGTGCCAAGTGGGTGATTTCTGCTATTTTATCTTTCAAATCGCTGATCCGCTCCTCTGCTTCATCTACTCTACTGGTGATTCCTTTGAGTGTGTTCTTCATTTCAGTTATTGTATTCTTTAGTTCTAACAGGTTGTTTTTTATGGTTTCCCTATCCTTCTTTATGTCCTCGCTAAGTTCCTTAAACATTCTTATCATCAGTGTTCTAAACTCTGTCTCTGAAAGGTTGGCACCCTCTGTTTCATTTAGTTCCATTTCTAGAGGTTTCTTCTGATCTTTTACTTGTGACATGTTCCTTTGTTTCCTCATTCTGGCTGTCGCTCTGGGATTGCTTTGATGTATTAGATAGATCACCAGGAGAGCCCTGGCTGGATCACGCAGGCACACAGCTCACGGCCTAACACTCCCAGGAAAACTCCCAGTCTCAGCCTGTCCCAATCAGCTAATCGCAGATCAGGCCAAGCAGCCCGACAACCAATCACCAGCCTGGCAACGCTGCAAGCACAGTGCAGAGAGTGGGGATCCGAGGCGGCTTGCGCACTCCCGGGTCTCAGTGAGCAGCCTGTTGGAGCCGGAGGGCACCCGCCCTGTGTTTCCCTGGCAATGCAGTATAAGCGGGGCGGAGGGTGGGGATCCAAGGCGGCATGCACGCACACACACGCACGCACTTCTGCGCCAATTCCACCAGACCAGTGAGGTCCCAGACCTGATCCTCCGTGGGAGGGCCCAAGCCCGAGAAAATGGCGCCCTCCCTACACCACTTGCATTCAAGCTCCGCACCACGGGAACAATAGTCCAAAAACCTCCAGCCTTTGCACCAAAGGTGCTCAGCTCAGTCCGTCCCCGCAGGCTCCCGGCTCACACAGCCACTCTCTCCACCAGGAACCAGGTAAGTGCTCACCGGCGAGCAAGCCCGGGCGCCGGCCCCACTGATTCTCCAGCTGCTCTTAGCCTCACTGAGCTGAGCATAGAGAGTCCTCACTAATTTATTGCCAGCTATCTTAGAACTTCTCTTCCCGGCAAAGGAGCTCTGGGCTGGTGAGCTGGGTGTGCGGCCAGAGGGTCTCTCCCCCAACCGGAGAAGCCTCTCCACAGCTGGGACCTCCCTCACGGGGTTCGCCCTCTCCTGTCTCTGCCCATCCTACCAGACCCGAGACAGCCTCCTCTTAAAGTTCTTTGTTTAGTGGTTCTGTTCCTCCAGTGTTCTGGGGACCTCCAAGGTTGAATGCTGTATAATTTGCTTGTAATTTTGGTGTGATCCTGGGAGGGAGTTAGCACAGCGTCTGTCTATTGCACCATTTTACAGGAAGTCCTACCTATTTTTTAATTGGATTGTTTGTTTTCTTGATGTTCAGCTGTATGAGTTCTTATATATTTTGTATATTAGTCCCTTATTGGAGGCCTTATTTGCAAATATCTTCTCATATTTGGTTGGTTGCCTCTTTATTTTCTCAATGGTTTCTTTTGCTGTGCAGAAGTTTTTTAGTTTGATATAGTCCCATTCATTTATTTTAGGTTTTGCTTCCCTTGCTGTTGAAGTCAAATTCATAAAATCTTTTTGAACCCAAGGTCAATAAGTTTAGTACCTATGTACCCTCTATGCAATTAATTGTTTCAGGTCTTATGTTTAGGTTTTTCATTCATTTGGAGTTAATTTTGGTATATGGTGACAGATTGCAGTGTAGTTTCATTCTTTTGCATGTGGCTTTCCAATTTTCCCAGCACCATTTATTGAAGAGCTGTTTTTTTCCCATTATATGTTTTTGGCTTCTTCACTGAAAATTATCTGTCCATATTTATGTGGGTTTATTTCTATGTATTCAATTCTATTTCATTGGTCTGTGTGTCTGTTTTTTTGCCAGTACCTTACTGTTTTGATTATTGTTGCCCTGTGGTACAAGTTAAAGTCAGGGAGTGTGATACCTCCAGCACTATTCTTTTTTCTTAGGATTGCTTTTTCTATTCTGGGTGTTTTTTGGTTCCATACAAATCTGATAACTTTTTGTTCTATTTCTTTAAAAAATGCCATTGGGATTTTGATGGAGATTGCTTTAAATTTGTATGTTGCTTTGGGTAGTATGGCCATGTTAACTCTGTTGATTCTTCCAATCCATGAACACAGAATGTCTTTCCATTTCTTTGTGTCTTCTTCAATTTATTTTTAAAATGTCATAGTTTTCAGTGTATAGGTGTTTCACATGCTTGGTTAAGTTTAGTCCAAAGTATTTGATTTATTTATGTTTGTTTCAATTGCAAAAGGAATTATTTTATTTTAATTACCATTTCTGAGATTTCATTGTTAGCATATAGAAATGCAATGGATTTTTGTATGTTGATTTTGTAGCCAGCAACTTTACTGTATTCATTCATTGTTTCTAATAGCTTTTTGGTGGAGTCTTTAGGGTTTTCTATATATAGCATCATGTCATCTTCAAAAAGTGACAATTTAACTTCTTCATTCCCAATTTGGATGTCTTTTGTTTCTTTCTCTTGCCTCATTGCTTTGGCTACGACTTCCAATATTATGTTGAAAAACAGAGGTGATGGAGAACAGCTCTGACATGTTCCTGAAACAAAGCAAAGGGCTTTGGTTTTTCACCGGTAATTATGACATTAGCTGAGGGTGTGTCATATATGGGCTATATTATGTTCAGGTGTTTTCTTTTTATACCTATTTTAAATGGATGTTTTATCTTGTCAAATGCTTTTTCTTCATTTATTGGTATAATCATATGATTTTTGTCCTTTATTTTGTTTATGTGGTGTATCACATTGATTGATTTACATATGTTGAACCATACTTGTGCCCCTGGGATGAACCCCGGTTGGTCATGATGTATAATCTTTTTAATGCATTATACTGTATTTGATTTGCTAGAATTTTGTTCACGATTTTTGCATCTGTATTCCTCAGAGATATTGATCAGTAATATTCTTTTTTTTGTGTGCTATCCTTACCAGGTTTTGTTATCAGGGTAATATTGGCTTCATAAAATGAGTTGGGGAGTATTGTCTCTTCTTTAATTTTTTGGAAGAGTTGGAGTATGACAGGTATTAGATCCTCTTTGAATATTTGGTAGAATTCACTAGTGAAGCCATCTGGTACCAGATTTATGCTTTTGGGAAGGTTTCAGATGACTGATTCAATTTCCTTACTGTTGATCATCTATTAAGATTTTCCAGTTCTTCGTGATTCAGCCTAGGAAGGCTATATGTTTCTAAGAACATGTCCATTTCTTCTAGGTTATTGAATTTGGTGGCATATCATTCTTTATAGTATTCTTGGATGATCCTTTGTATTTCTGTGGCATTCATGGAAACTTCCGCTTTAATTTCTGATTTTGTTTATTTGTGTCTTTTCTTTTTATGTTAGGGAGTCTAGTCAAGGGTTTGCCAATTTTATTAATCTTTTCAAAGAACCAACTCTTTGTTGCATTAGTTTTTGTATTGTCTTTTTGTTCTCCATTTCATTTAGTTCTGCTCTGATTTTTATCATTTCTTTCCTTCTCTTGACTTTCTTTTTCTAGTCCTTTAAGGTGTAACTTGAGAGGTTATTTATCTGGGATTTTTCTTTTTTTCTTGAGATAGACCTGTAAATATATAAATTTACCTCTTAAAACTGCTTTTCCTGCATTCCCAAAATTTTGGTAACATGTATTTTCCTGCTTTCTTTTTGCAGTTGATATTCATTTTCAAAGCCTTGTGATGAGAGAATATGCTTGGTATGATTTCAGTCTTAAATTTGCTGAGGATAATATTATACCCCAATGTATGGTCTATCATTGAGAATGTTCCATGTAAACGAGGAAAGAATGTATAGTCTGATGTTCTATAAATGTCAATTATGTCCATTTCATTTAATGTGTCATTTCTTTATTTGATTTATCTTTGCTGATATTTCTTTATTTGATTTATCTTTGGATGATCTATCCATAGCTGCCAATGATGTATTTAAGTCCCTACTATAATTGTGTTTTGTTCAATTTCTCTCTTTAGTTCTGTTAATAGTTGTTTTGTGTATTTTGATGCTCCCTGATTAGGGGCATAAATATTGATGACTGTTATGTCTTCTTGTTGTATAGTCCCCTTTATAATTATGAAATGTTCATCTTTGTCTCCTGTTACCTGTTTCATCCTGAAGTCTTTTTCGTTTGATATCATACAGCTACATCTGCTTTTCTCTGAATACCATTTGCTTGGAGTTTCAATTTCCACCCTTTCACTTTGAGTCTATATGGAGGAAACATATGTTTGGGTTTCGTTTTTTGATCCAGTCTGCTACTCTGTTCCTTTTTAGTTCAGTCCATTTATATTTAGGGTGATTATTGATATATGAGGATTTCCTATCATTCTGTCTTTAGTTTACTGGTAGAACTGTGTCTCCATTGTTTCTTCACCTTTTGTTGCTGTCTATTATTTCAGTGTAGTGGTATTCTATGATTTTCCTCTCTGTTTCTTCTTTTTTATATGTTATATATTTCAGTTCTGGATGACTTTTGTGTGTGGTTACCATAAGTTTATGTAAAAGAAATTTTCATATTTAGAATTTTACATTTTTTTTCAGCATGCTTCCTTTCTCCATTCCCTTGTGCTGGTTCAGACCTTTAGTCTCTCCTCTTTTACATTTTTGTTGTCACAAATCATCCCTATTTATGCTGTGAGATGATTCCTGCACTGCAGTATCAAATTGTCTGTTCTCTCTCTCTCTTTCTCTCTCTTTCAGTGTTTTCTTTTCTTCTTTAGCTTATATATTATGTTTAACGGTATAGTGTCCTATTTGATGTAGGGGTTGCCATTTCCTGCTTTTTTCTGTCAGTTCACATGGTTTTGTGTTCTTTTGCTTTTTTGTTTCTGGTTGAACAGCTCCTTCAGTAATTCTTGTAATGCAGGTTGTTTGTTAGAAAATTCCCTCAGCTTCTGTATGTCTGGAAAGATCATTATTCCTCCTTCAAAACTAAAGGATATGTTTGCTGGATGTATTATTCTTGGCTCATAATTTCTCTTTTTCAATAGTTTGAGTATTTGATTCCTCTCCCCTCTGGCTTGTAGAGTTTCTACTGAAAAATCTGATGATAATCTAATGGGCTTTCCTTTGGAGGTTACCGTCTTCTTTTCCCTGGCTGCCTTGAGGATTCTTTCTTTGTCGTTAATTTTTGACAGCTTCAATACAATGTGCCTTGAAGAAGGCCTGTTGGGATTGAGGTAATTAGGTGTTTTACTTGCTTTTTGGACTCAAGGATCCAGTTCTTTTCAAACTGTGGGAAGTTCTCATCAACTATTGGTTTGAATATACTCTCTGTTCCCTTCTCCCTTTCTTCTCCTTCTGGTATGACCATTATTCTTATATTGCTCTTTCTGATGGGGGTCAGAAAGTTCTTGTAGAATTCTTCATTTCTTTTAATTCTCAAGTCTTTCTCTTCTTCCATCTGTGTCATTTCCAGATTTCTGTCTTTGATGTCACTGATACGTTCCTCCATCTGGTCAGCTCTATTACCTAAGCTGGCTATTTCATTCTTCACTTTGATTGCATTCTTAATCTCCAGAAATTCTATTTGGTTCTTTTTTAAAATTTCAATCTCTTTGGTAAGATGTTCATTTTGTTCTTTGATTGTGTTTTTGAGCTCATTAAACTGCCTGTCTGTTTTCTTGCATCTTGTTGAGTTTTTTCAGAACTGCAATCTTTTTTTTTTTTTTTTTTTTTTAATTTTTTAAAATAATGAATATGTTATCTTTTTTTTTTTTTTTTTTTTTAATTTTTTAAATTTTATTTTATTTTTAATTAGTTTCAGGTGTACAACACAGTGCAATAGTTATACATTTTACCCCTCAAAGTGACAACCCCCCCCACCCCCAATAGTTTCAGGTGTACAACACAGTGCAATAGTTATACATTTTACCCCCCAAAGTGACAAACCCCCCACCCCCAATACACCCCCCCACACCCCCCCATATCATACATATCTATTACTCTTCCTCTGACTCTCTTCCACAGTATAATCCACATCCCGTGACTATCTATATATATTCAATTACAGTAGGTATACCACCTCCACTTTAGTAATACAGTGCAGTGATCAAACCTCTACTCCATCCATGAAATGGTCTACCTAACAAGACCTATGATCATCTGACATTCCACAGAATATTTACAACATTATTAATTATATTCCCCAAACTGTTTTTCCTATCCCAGTAGCAATATTGTAGTTGCCTATTTTTGCTGTCTAATCCCTTCCCCTTCTCCCTCATTCCCATTCCTCTCCAAATTAGCAACCCTGATTTTTCCTCTATATCTATGAGACAGTTTCTGTTTACTTTGCTCATTCATACAGTGCTGGCCAAGTGGCTCAGTTGGTTAAGAGCTCGCTCAAAAGTGCGGGCTGAGCTCTGAGCAACATTAGTTCAATGCCCAGCCTGAGCTGAGCTGCCAAAAGG
Organism: Aselliscus stoliczkanus; assembly: GCA_033961575.1. Taxonomy (NCBI): domain Eukaryota; kingdom Metazoa; phylum Chordata; class Mammalia; order Chiroptera; family Hipposideridae; genus Aselliscus; species Aselliscus stoliczkanus. Next base: position 39,583,651 of record CM066731.1, read on the forward strand.
TGGCAGGATGGCTCAGCTAAAAAAAAAAAAAAAGAAGTCACATACAGAACTGCAATCTTGAATTCTCTGTCATTTAAGTGACATATTTTCATGTCTTTAAGTTCATTTTCTGGAGACTTTTCCTATTTTTTTCTGAGTTGCCTTGTTACCTTGGTTAGTCATGGCAATAAATGAATTATTACTTCACTTCCTAGGCATCTACAGAAGTGGGTTCTGCAACACGTTGGTAAGAAGAGGTCTGTCTTTTGCTTTCTAGTGGTGTTGGCAGAATGCTTTATTTTTTCTCTCCTACTGCAGCCTTTTATTCTCTCTGCATTGTTTTGGCTTCTCACACAATGGAGAGGTTCCCTGGAAGGTGGGTTTCTCCACTGTGAGCAGGTCACCTGGGTCTCAGGGCACTGCCTCCGTGCCGGGATGTGGAGGGCTTCTGAAGTTCCAAAGCTCCTCCTGTACAAGTTTTAGGGCCTGTGTGTTTCAGCGGCTTTTTTTTTTTTTTTTTTTTTTTACCCCTGCAGGGATCTGCCCAGACAGGTGGGAACAAGGGTGGGGTAAGTTGTGACAGGTCTCTCTGAGCAATGGCAGCAACCACCAGCACAGCCAATCCTGAACCCAAGGCTCCCTCTCCTTCACCCAAACTAGCTGGGCTAGAGTACATGGCTTCATGGCTGCAGCTCTCAGAACTGCAAGTATTCTGTTCCTTTTTTTTTTAGATTTTATTGGGGAATTGGGGATGGGGGACAGCGTTGGGGAACCGGGAAAGGGGAACAGACAAGTTGTTGTCCTTTTGTTCTTCAATCTAGTTGTGGAGGACATTGCTTCACTGGCCCATGTTGGTATCATCATTATACTCTTCTCGGGTGAGGCAGATTGATCGCTGGCCTCTGGATGCCCGCTCACAGCGGCTCTTGGCAGCTCACACCAGCTGCCGGCCACTCACTATAGCCTGTGACAGCCTGCTGCAGCAGGGGCTGCAGCTATCCTGTCCCAGGGACTCACAGCAGCTCAGCTCCAGGTCGAGCTGTTGTTCATCTTAGCTATAGAGGGCAGTGTCACTGGCCCTCATATGTGGGATCTGAACTGGGGCCACTGGCATCCCAAGCCAGCTCTTAACCAATGCACCACTTGGCCAGCCTAAGTATTCTGTTCTTTTGATCTGACACTGCTACCATTCTGCTTCCAACACTAGGATGATGGGGGTGGAGTGATCTCTGGGAGGGTAGGGAGGGGTTGTCTAGGGTCTGTGCCTATGCCTTCTGTCCTCTGCTTGACTACCCAGTTCTTTTGATGAAGTCATTTCATGGACCAACTTTTGAGACCCACTAGCCAGAACAGAAAGGGAAGGTACACAAACCCTCTCCAGATTTGTCCTTGCCTGTTTCTCTCCACTCCTGCACTCCTCTAGTCGGAGTTTCTATCTCCACACCTTGCAGGTACTTCACTCATGGTTTAGTTATTACCACTTCTTTATGACCCCTGATGACTGCTCTGGAACCAGTGATAGCTCCTTCTGTAGTATTCTCAGAACATTCTGATTAGACTACATTTAATGCTTTCTTACCTTTATAATTATAAGAATCTACAGTGCATGTTGTGCTAGAATAATGGCATTAAAAGATGTACAGTTGAATTAAGCAAAAATAATTAAATAAATCCCATTTTTACTTAAGCTTATTGGAGAATATTATTGATAGTTCTAATACATAATACCCCTCCTCACAATTTTTTCTCTTTCCAATTTTCTCACAAATAGCCTGCCATAGCATCTTTCTCTTCCAAACACCCTAGAGATTTTTTCACATACCCTGTCCCACTTGACTTTTATCCTTCTCGTCTGTCTCTTTTATTTTTAATTATACTATTTATAAGTTTCAGAAAGTAATACCATTTTCCTTAGAAGGCTGAGGAGGGGAAAAAAACTTCAACTGCATTTGTCTTTAGTGTATATAAATTGTTCCTAGTGGTTATGGAGAAGGGATATTTGGGAAACCATCATATAAAAATTTGTCTCTCCCATTTTACCTTGAGCTCCTTAAGATCAATAATCATATCTTTGTGATTTTGATTTCTCTGTACAAACACAGCTCTCTAAACATATTGAAATATTAGGTGACCAGTGTATTTTAACTATGTATTATATCTATTTATCAAAATTGTGCTAAGGAAAATCTAGTTTATTTGTTTAAGGGTAGTAGAACCAATAATATAGGAAGGTATTTTGTCTCTATCACATTTTTTTCCTCTTCCTGCTGCTATATAAACTAAAGGTTTCTTGTTTTCCTGTGTTTTAATTACTATAGTTATGTAACAAAGAACTCCAAACTTAAGTGATATAAACAATTGGTTGTTATGCTTTCAGATTCTTTAGGAGAGTTATTCAGGGAGGAAGTTACAAGTTAGGTTTCACTGGGTTTATGGTTGAAGTCAGAGTGCTGCTGTCATCTGAAGGCCTGACTTTCCTGGGGCTGTTGGTTAAATGTGTATGCACCAGGGTGGTTTGGGGGCCCTCACAACATGGTGATTACTTTCTTCCAGCGTATGTGATCCAAGAAGCCAAAACAAAAGCTGCGGTGCCTTTCATTACCTAACCTCAGAAGTCACACATTGTCACTTCTGACCTGTTCTTTTGATGACACAGGGCTGGTCTTGGTTCATTCTGATATAACACTACATAAGGTTATAGATATTAGAGGTGTGGATCATTAGGGTTTATCTTGGATGTTGGCTACCCAGTAAATGTCCACTCTTTCCTGCATGATGAATTGTAGACTATCCTTGTTATCACTACTACTATAAGGATTAGATAGCATGAGGTATTAAAAGGCATAGCATTTTATAGCTGAAAAGAGCAACAGATTATAATATAATTAAAGTATTTTTGAGTCATAGATTAGAAGTGGTTTTTTTTTGTTTTTTGGTTTTTTTTTTGAGGGCAGTGTCACTGGCTCTCACATGTGGGACCGAACCGGGGCTGCTGGCTTCCCAAGCCAGTGCTTAACCACCGCGCCACAGAAGTGGTTTTATAGATTAGCTAATTCAACAATTTAATTCACAGGTAGGAAAAGAGAGGCTCAGAAAAGACATTTGTGGCAGAACTGAGATAAGTGGTCAGAACTTCTGTATCCTAGGCCAATAAATGAAGCAGGCAAACAAACAAAATTCTCTGGGAAAATCTGAAAAGGAAAGTTACAGACATGTTCTTTTGAGGTGTAAAACCAATATGAATTTGAGTCAACATTATAAATTGCATAATTTTTATGATGAACTGCCATGCACTACAGTTGTGATTTTTCATATTGGAAAAGTGTGCTGCACACTAACTTGTAAGTGGTGTATTTGCTCATGACATTGTATTCTATTGACATGTTCCTAAATGTGCTAATTTACTGATCATACAATGTGGTCACTTGCTCAGAAATTAGAATTAAATGAAAGATTAACCATTCATGTATCTCATAATCATAAGAATTACAGGAATAGTAAAAGAAAACTCTAAACTTTACACTAAGATACAGAGTAATGGAGATTTTAAAAAGTAATTTGACTAATTTAATCTTTCACATTAAACAAAATCTTAGAAAGCAATTAATTTGAAGGGAAATGGTACAAAGTAGAATGTCCTGACTTCTGGTTTTCATTGCCTAGAAATTAAATTCAGAGAGAGAAATTTTATTCATTAGTGTATAGAATTTATTCATTATTCATTCATTTTTCCAATAGTAAAGTTCTTTCATGGACTCTAATGAAGGTCACTGGCAAATCTATTTTTAAACTTCAGCCATTCCTACATTATTTTGACAACTTGAATGGAATGTCATAAGTTACAGAGTTCAACTGTTTTATAGACTTTCTTTGCAATTGGAATACAAGACAAATAAAAGTAGACATAAAAAGGGTCATTAGATTTTGAAAGTTTTACTGCTGCAGTTACAGATCAGCATACATAAAGATAAAAATACTAGGCCTTGCATTATCTCTGCCATATATTTTGCTTTGGTTCTTTAACAGAATAGGATATGACAGGGGAGAAATATAAATTTTCAGTCTGTTTTTCCTTTGCAGAAAAATTCACCCTATTTCTATGATCTAGGAGTACACTGCTGAACAGGGCAATGCTGTGGTGTAACTTGGTGCAGTGTTTAGGCTTAATCAAAGATGGGGGTAGTCTGAAAATTTATTTGCACTATCCACCTCTTTATGTTTCTTTATGAGATTTTCATTTTTTTATTTTTGAGACTAAAATAGTTATAGCTAATTAATTATTTAATCTATGTTTCTTCATTTGACATATGCATAGATGATTTTAAATATTATTTTCCTATAATTGTAATCCTAATATTTAGCTATTGTTATTAGATATTCAGCTAAATGGTAAACGTAGCATGAAATAGTCAGAGTCCAAATGTGACTAATCAGTTCATTCTATATTACTTATTATCCTTGTATTTTAGTAATTTTATACAAAATGTTAAAATTATTCTTTACATATCTATTGTTTAAAGACCCAAGTGCTGTGTCCTAGTCTACCATTATTATGCAAGCAAACCACCCACAGAGTTTTCTCTGTGTAATTGAAGGCCCCCAGCACATTTTCTGAGGCTATCATAAGTGTTGAAAAATATGAATCTTTTTTAGGGTGAAGGAAATGATAATAAGGTGAATTAGCAGCTTTAATTTAAATTCCTATTTTAGCTGAGATGTATGCATAAGACACTTTCAGAACTGATGTTTTTTAACACTTGTAATAAGCAAAAGTAAAAAAATAAAATGTTAAAATGATCAACCTTTAGGTAAAATTTCTAGTGGAAAAATACACATCCAACAGAAAATCTAAAATTACATTCTATCTGTCATCTATCTATCTATCTATCTATCTATCATCTATCTATCATCTATCTAACTAGCTAGCTAGCTATCATCTATCTCCTTTATATCCTTCTAATTCTAAGGTAAACTTTATTTCTTGCTTCTGATTTTAATGGTCTTTGTTTATTTTTGCTTTATTACTTTGTTATTGTGAACTGCTTATCATCAGTTTGTTACCAGTTAAAAAAATTATAAAAGTGGTTTTTTTTGTAGTTGTTATAAATTACATAATACTGGTATCATTTTGCAAAATCTCCAAATACTCTCTCCATCCCTCTTGATTGTGCTTTATTTCTTTCCCTCCTTCCGTATATTCATTGGCTTACAAACTTGTCCTTGCCAAATTAATTAGTTGGAAAATGAACATTCATTTTTATGCACACAAGCATGTCAACTACTCTGGGAGGGAACAGGGAGTAAGGAGGGAAGAGTTAGGTGGAAGGAAACCACTGAGCATGTCTATTGCACCAGGTTGTGCTCTCAAGGAAAAGGCTCTAACAATCATAATGAAATGGAAGCTTTTTTACCAAAGATGCCGGTGGATCAAGGCTTGCAATAATTTTTTTGAAAATCTTATTTCTTTGCTTGAAATTTTCTTCTCAACATTAGTCATTTAGGCTGTTCACTTAATCTACAGTCTACTTGATCCTTGTTTAAAAGCTTTATTATCAAGATATACTAGAGGAGCATTTAATAAAAAATAGAAAAAAACGAATGGAAGAAGACAGACAAAATTAAAATTGCAAGAGTACTGGGTACGCTACAGTACCTTTAAGTTCTATACAGTTTCTGGTGGACAAAATAACCTGTCCCTTTAGGCCTTTCCAACAGTTTTTCATGGACCATGCTATTTCAGAAATGTTGTCTGTCCCACCTTCTGCTGATTGGCATTCCAGTCTGGTAAAACTCCCAGAGAGTTTGACAGGTAAACACCATTGAGTCCTGAAGAGAGTGCGATTTTTGGAACTACAAATCTTCAGTGTAAACTTAGGCTTCAAATGTTACATAAGTGTGAGGGTGTGAACAAATCCCCTAACCTATTGGATTCTATTTTTGATCTGTCTAAAAAGTGGATAAATGTAGTACTAATCATAAAATTATCTTTCTGGTCTCCCTATTTACAGGATTTTGAAGGCTATCAATAATAATAATAATGATATAAGTATAAAGTAAGATAATGTTTACCAATGCAGTTTATCATTCCTAAAGTACCAGCTAATACAGGCATGATTCTTTGCATTACTCTAGCCAACATTGTCCATCACTTTGTGGTGTTCACATATAGCTCTGGGAATATGCCTACTGAGGAGTATAAGCTCCTCTAAGGCAAGACATATTTTATTTACTCTTGGCGCCACTTATCTAACTCACTGCCAAATATTTAATAGATGGTTAATAATGTTTGCTTAATAAACAGCTAAATACATATGATAGGCAAGTATGTGAAAGGCAAATTCGTTTTGAATTCTATAATCTCTAGAGGTAAAACTAAACTAGTAATAGAATGTCACAGGAAGACAGATATAAGAAAGATAAAAATTAAACCTTAGAAAAATCCAAAAGTAGACCAGGTTACCTTTTAAATAATGTCTTTGCTATCACTGATTTTTTTTTTTAGCATAGGTTATTGCATTCATTAGGAAAAACTAGGCAATGAAGCAATAACAATGCCAAAATTTAGGGACTCCAAACAATTCTATATTCATCATGGGTTGGTTGGGATGCTTTGACAATTTGAGTTACCTGGACCCAAGCTGATGGGATAACCATCATCTTGAATGTTGCTAGTCATCATGGCTGAATGAAAAGGAATGTGCTGTGGAGGTATTTAAATGAACAATTAAAAACTTTGGCCTGTGAGTGACAGGTTATTTACACTCACAACACAATGGCAAGAACTAGATATTTTACCACAAATATAAGGAGACCAAGAAGCACAATCTTACACTATACCCAGAATTAATGGCCAGAATTAATATCCAATCGCTTAATAGGAATGTTGTAAAGAGAATTAAAAAGGAATGCTACAAGTGAGGCTGAACTATGAGAAGGTCAATCTGTGACTGGATGATTCAGCAAGTGCGCTTATTTTCCCAAACCCTATGCAATGTCCAAAAACTTCATTTTCATTTAGCAAATTTCATAAACTTCTCACTGGTACTGTGGCTTCTTCCAGACCAGTAAGTTTTAAAAACACGTATGTGCAACTGCTTTTTATAATTATTAACTCTATTTTAATTGACTTGTATTTGTATTTGTCAACCTTTTCTCAGTTGTTTGCAGTTTGAGTGGTTTTATCAAATACAAATTTTCATATTCTATCACCATTTCACAACTTTTATATAGAAATGTCTACCAGCTCTTCCTAAACAAATTTATTTTCTTTTCTGAACACTTTAAGGCAACTTCTTACTGAAAGGCAACTTCTCAGTGGCCATAATTAAAAATATATCTTAGAAGGCTAGAGTGTATCTTTAATAAGGGTTCACATTATGTGGACACCAGTTATGATGGAACACTGAAATTCCAGATAACATGAGGGGAAAGTTCAGGCTTTTTCTTAACCATTTTTTTTTTTTTTTAGCTGAGCCATCCTGCCAACTGTTGGCAGCTCAGCAGCAGCTCAGCTCGGGCTGGGCATTGAACTGCTGTTGCTCAGAGCTCAGCTCGCACTCTTGAGCGAGCTCTTAACCAACTGAGCGACTCGGTTGGCCCTCAGGCTTCTTCTGAGAAGGTAATCTAAGAAACCATTCTCACAACAGATTGTTATTTGTGTTGCCATATTCTAGGGCCAGTCGAGTGGCTCAGTTGGTTAAGAGCTTGCTCAAGAGTGTGAGCCGAGCTCTGAGCAACAGCAATTCGATACCCAGCCCAAGCTGAGCTGCCAACAGGTGGCAGGGTGGCTCAGCCAAAAAAATAAAAAATAACAAAGTTGTTATTTGTGTTGCCATATTCTGACTTGCTAATATACCTTGCAGCAGACATTGGTATGTCTGTACATGATGAGTAGACAGATTTTTGTGTCTTGATTAGTTGTTTTACAAAGGCTGCATAGTTAAATTGAAGCTATGTATAGATAGAATAGAAATTCTGTGGTCAATGCATAAAATCTGGTATTCTGGTGAATGTGTAATTTCTTTCTTCTGCACTTTTTTGTTTGATGATTGTGAGTGTGCATGTGGGTGTGCTTGTGTGTTGGGGTGATTGATTTTAAAAACCCCATAATTAAAATCAGGTTTCAAAACTCTTCTTTCTTAAATATTGTTAGGCTTTATTGTGTTTTAAGGAAAAGCAGGGGGTATGTAGTGGTAAGGTGTATTTTATAAGAATTCTCACAAATAACAAATTTGGTCATAGTGGCAGTTAAATCAGTCCTCCTAAGCATATCTCAACATATAATGCTCTTGCTGTGTTATTTTGTCTATAATGTTGTGGTTATCTTGACCTGTGATGCTGAAGTAATTATAGGGTTCTACCCTCCCATTTTTGCTCACTGGTTTTTAGTGAGAAAAGTTAACAGCCATTTGTCTGGCTACTCTGAATGAGAAGCAATTTCTCTCCTTTGCTTTGCTGAATGATAATGAGGCAATGAGTGTCCCTCTTAAAAAGACATTCTCACCTGTCCATGTTAGAAGTTTGATATGTTTAACACTCACTATTATGAGACTGTGGAGTAGGTAGGGCAAAGAAATACCTATGGGGTGACTAAAAATACACAAATGCCAAGGATATACAATGAATTTTGTCTGGGAAGTTCTTTAAAGTGACAGTCTTATGAGGAAAGAATGTGACAGAAGTGCCGTCTCATCCAAAGTGAGGTATGTGACAACTGATAGGTAAGACATCAATGTCTAATGGCTCTGGTTAAGTAGATCAGCATTCTAGAATTTTCAAAATGGAAAAGAATGACTTATTTTGAAACCATTGTCTCTTGATGTGTTTGTACCCATCAGCAGAAAAAAATAGAATTCTTATTTGAAATTTATTTCTGATGTGAATGAGACTTAGAAGAAACAAATGTGACCCATAAGGAACAATTTATTTGTCATTAAACCTTACTCTTTCTAAATTTTATATTAGTTTCAGGCATACAGCATAGTGGTTAGACATTTGTGTAGTTTATGAAGTGATTTCCCTGGTAAGTTCAGTGACCATCTGACACTATACATAGTTTTTATATTATTTACTATATTCCCCATATTGTACTTTACATCCCTGTGATGTGTGACTTCATTTTACCAAATCATTTGGTTTGGTAATTATAATAATTGATACATTTCAGGCCACTTATGACCTAGTAGAAAGCAGGATATTGAGACAAAATAGATCACAAGTAGTCAATTCAGAATGTGGAGAGCCAGATATAAATGTTTAGCTGTGCAATTTAACATACTTTAGAGTCATATATAAATAATTTAAGGCTGATCTTCACTCCATTTTATATTTTAAAAGTCTCACATGTCCATGAACATTTTTACTACAAAGACTGTGTAAGTTATATAGTGTAAGCATATCTTTGTACATATAGCTCATGATATAAAATGTGAGGATTTTGTGTAACTAAATAGTGTCATGCTTACTTTTTCACTTTATTTATTTGTTTGCCTTATGACTTATTTGTTCCCCAACAAACCCCCAAAGGTCCTAAAACATATTTGGAATTATCTTGGATTTGTGTATTCAATGAATATTTTGATAACTGTGAAAATATAAAACTAACACAATAGACTAGGTTTTAGTATCTTTCAGACAGTGAACTTTGAACCTGGCAGACAGTACCATTGTAAAGGAGTAGTTCTTTTCAGGATGAAAATCCCTTTTAGCACAAGAATTATTGACCCACAAGATGTCTCATTGTTCCTTCATTTATTATTATATATCCAGTTCACTGCCACACAGACATGCTTAGCTTTTGTGCCTTGGGGAGTTCAGTGAGGAACACTGATGTAAGCCCACTCCAAAGCTAAGTACAATCATTAGGTCACAATTCTTGTATCTTTATCTCCCCAGTACCTTTCAGAGTATCCTGTTGTAATAATCAACATTGCACATACACATAATTGAATTCAGGTCACAATTCAAGCCAACTGGTCTGTAATACCAACTCATGAGCATTACTCAACAAGAGAATACTTATGTCTTTATTCTGCACAGAGGATACAGAGATGCCGAGGTTTAGCCTATGTAACATATAGTGGTTCTGAATACCAATGATGTTTGCTAGGTAAAGTACTTCAGATGAAGGAAGCCCAACCATTGAGAGATAGGAATCCTTAAAATAAATCCAGAGGCTCAGAGCTAAAAATATGTTGTTGTGCAATTAATTCTAGTGGCATACAGTTAAGAAATAAGGGTTCTTTGTGGTTCAGCAACATTATACATGTGGGGCATTGCCTATAAATCACAGCTGTTTGTTCTTGCTAATTGGTGAACTAATCTATTATCAAGTCTCTCAAATGTTACATAATCTAGATATGTAAGCAGAAGTATTGGCTATTTTAAGAACTCCTGAAATTTGCGTTACTGCCACACAAAGCGCAGAGCAAAATATTTGCCTGGAGATTGCTGAGTTTTATAACACTTCAAAACAAAAGAAAGCATCTGTTTTATTCACCTCAGCTCTCATCCATAACAATAAAAGCCTTGAATTGTGCAGACTATAGGGAGTCACACTAAAGTGTTGTCAGCATCGAACAAAGGTCTAAAGCACAATAATTTGGAGTAACTGATGCAATAGTAAATAGAGTTTTAAATAACAGCAAAACAGTTGAGCAGAGCCTTTTGATATACATATTTTGAGAAAAAGGTTAAACATTTTGAATTTTGAATACAAAAACTTTAATTTTGTTTGAATTGAGATACAAAGAAAAGCACTATTAGAAAAGGCTGATTAATTGAATTGCTCTTTGTTGTTCATGACAACAATTATGGAAATATAATTATTAGTACACTTTTCAGTTACACAAAATGGACACCATCTAATCCAAAGAAAAGTATCTGTGATGCACAAAGGCACTGTTGAATGTCTTCTGACGATGGTTTGATGAGTGAAATGTAAAGCCAAGATTTACAAATATTTCACAAGTGAACACTGCTACTGCACTCAGGCTGAGAAATCCTGTTCAAATCCATTAAGTGGTTTAAGATGTGCAAATAGAGGCTTCTGCATGCAGTCAGGCATTAGAAACCACCTGGAGCATGTACTAGAGAATGTATCCATCAATACAGCAGCTGGGCTGAAATTATAAAGAGAACTGCTTTCTATCAAACTTGTTTTAATGCATACATTTCTCCTGTCACTGGCACCCCAGGAAAACTACCAAACACAAAAATGAATGGTGCCCATTACCTGATATTCATACTTGTGACAACAAAGGAAATAATCACAACACAAGCCAAAAAAAAAATTGATATCCAAATTATTTTTAAGTTGCTCCAGTTGAATCTTGAAAACCAATTGGCAATATTTTAGTATGAGAAGTTGGGAGGGAATCAGAGTCATTTCACATCTGATCATAAATTTCCTTCTCCTGATACGATATGGACAGTCACTATGATTATTTTCAAAGCAAGGCCACATTTTAAAACATATATTTTACTAAAAGAGTGAAATTGCTCTCTCTAATGTGAGACTTAATATAAAATGCTGATTAGGGAAAATATTAGAAGCCAATACTTGGATCCAACACATTCAATGTTAAGGGTAGAGACTACATTTGTGCAGCAGTTCTATAACTGTTAGGTTGATGGATTTGTGTTCAGACCTAACATTTTATGTGGCTCATAACTGAGTAACAATTCAATTAGTCAGCCTTCTCTAATGGTGCTTTTGTCTCTCAAATTCATATAAAATTAACTTAATATTTTGTATTCAATTTCACACTGTTAATTTAACCTTTTCCCCCCAAATAAGACGTATATCAAAAGGTTTTGCTCAACTTATTTGCTGTTGTTTAAAACTCTACTTACTATTGTTACCAGTTACTCTGAGTTAGTGTGCTTTAGACCTTTGTTCAATAGTGTAGCTGAATAGCCAGCTATTGCCTAATGTGTTTTCATGATGATGGTACAATTTCTATAACATACTATTAGGTTGTCGGAAAAGTCATGACATATTTTTTCTATGTTTTTCGTTGCAAAAGTAAGTCATGACTTTTCCGACAACCCAATATTATTAACCTCATGCCTTTGGAACAAAATGGAAATAGCATCAATGATAGCTAATTATTAAAAAGGCAAAACAAATCTTTAATAACAAAAAGGAGATCAGTGTTTGCTTCAAATCTGGGGTGAGGGTGAGATTGACTGGAAAGGGGCAGAAGGGAAGTTTTGAGGTAATGAAATGTGATCTATCTTCATTGCGACAGTTACACAGGTATATACATTTATTAAAGCTCATTGGACTGTGCAATTAAAATGGATGCATTTCATTCCATATAAATTATATCTCACCTCAATAAAGTTGGTTTTTTATAAAAGCCTTGGGATCAGAAATTCAGTATATTGTGGTTTGATAATAGAAGTGATATTTTATATAACCAATTTCAACTTTCTTTTTCACTTTTAATTTGTTAAATATTTGGAGTGAAATTCATATTGTACTATATAAGAGGACTTAATTTGTTAAGATTGTTGGATTTTAGCAAGAGTGAATTTACCTTTCAGAAAGAAACTTAAATAGATGTGATTTTTTTTGTAGCAGAAAGTTTATAGAGGAGGCTAATGTGGTAGTTCAAGGAAAACCATGTTTTTAGGTATGATGGAAAAAGGTTAATGTGGGAATATTAAGAGTAATAAAATATTCCTACACCACTTCTATTAAGCTTAGTGTAAAACCACTGGTCATTTGGCCTTCCCAAGCCTTACTGTCTTCATCTATAACTTAAGAAGTTTGGGCTAAAATTGCATTTTTCAAACTTCTTGGATTTGAGTAGCAGATTTCTTATTTCAAACAATATATTTTATAGAATCACAATAAATAAAGTAGCTAAAAGTAGAGTTATTCTGGTTGAAATGGGAGTGGAGGACCTGTTATTTTGCACATTGTGCCCACTACATGCAAACACATAGGCACCTTTTGGGCATCTTGAATTTCCTGAGGGAAGTGTGAATACCATTGTTCTCTAACTTTCATTCTAACTTTAAGATTTTAGAACTGTATTTAGAAAAATGCCCTGAAGATTAACAGTGTACTTCATAGTTGTTCAAGTTTTTAAAATTTGCTTGAGGATAAAAGAACATAAATTTGTCTTGGGGTAAAAAAAGAGATTTAATAAGTCAAAAAAGTATTTCTATATTATATTTTTGTTTCAATCAGCGCTTTCTTATACATTGTTTTTGGACAGTTGTAGTCAGTGCATATAAAAATTTTCCTTTCCCCATAATATCATCACATTAGCACCTTCATACAAATTATAAAAAACTTTCTGATATTCCATTGAATAAATTTATTACCTCTTTTTTGTTGAACAATTGTTTATGTATTTTGTTTTCAGCTTAGAGTAACACTACATTGAAAACTTTATGTATGAAATGTTTTACCTATATCATATAGATAAAATACTCAGTTTAACAAATTGCTTTTCAAAAATCTGTACCCATTAATTCCCACCAACAATAAATAAAACATGAGGGTCTAAATAACATTCTTAGATCATTAAGTAGTAAACAAACATGATACATATTTTGCTGATGGCTAACTTTAGATCATCTTGGTGTTTTTATTTTTTTATTTTTGTTTTTTTTTTGAAACTGGGTCTCATTTTGGAATCATCTGGTGTGGTTTACACTTCCTACATTTAGATCAAATATATCAGAGGCAAAAAGATCTTGGGAGGCAACTTCAAGCAAAACCAAATACCTTGGAATTTTCCCCAGTCATTCATATATTTATTGAGAATCATATATGTATTGGGCATTTGCTATGAAAATATGTTAGGTATGACATATTTCATTAAAAATTCATAGTCTAGTAGTAGGATAAAAAAGATATGTGCCACTAGGAACAAAGTGTCTTCATTGCTCAGAGGAGGAGCCAAAAAACAGTTCTGTCCAGGGCAGTTGGAGTATCTTTCATGTAGAAAATAATAGTTGGTTTGTGTTTTTAACATTTAACCAGATGGACCCGAGAGAGAGAGATTGGGTATGGTAGGTACAATACCTGGTTAGAGAGACTAACACATGTGGAAATGTGAGATGTCATAGAAGTCCATAAAGTGGTTGAAGATCAATGCCAACTTCACCAAATTTGCGTATATGGCTGCCCTGTTTTTGTAATCAATTGCAAAAAATGAGTTAAGCTTCATGTTGTCTGACAGGTCTATGGAAGTTTAATAAAAACACAACTTATCATCCATTTTCTAGGATTTTTCCCTTAAAAATTTGAAATGAAGTACTCACTTTCCATCTTTTAACTCCTTTCACATTAAAAAAATAAAAAGGAAGGCTGGCTGAGTGGCGCTGTGGTTAAGCACTGGCCCCAGTTCAGGTCCCTCATATGAGGGCCAGTGACACTGCCCTCAAAAATAAATAAAATAAAATAAATAAATAAATAAATAAATAAATAAATAAATGAATTCATAGATGTATTTATTTTTACTCTTTTTAAACTATACTTTAAAGTTCTTTGAAACATATGAAATAGATAATAGTTTATAGTCTAATCTAGCTTGTACATCATTTTAATAATCCTTTTACTCTCTTGAGTAAAAATTTTCTGGATTCAAAGTGAAATACTAGTTAAATATTTTTAAAGTGATTAAATATTTAGAGACAAGCCATTAGAAAAACCTTAGTTTGATACTTATGGTTCTAATTGATGTTTGCCTTTAAATAACATGATTGGATATTTAACTTCTATAAATCAAAGATTCTGAAGTGTTTGTAGACTTGTTCTGTCAATACTGAGTTGGAGGTAGACACACATAAAGCCCAGAGCCAGAGAGGTGAGAGCTAAACATTGGGACTTACCTTGGTATCATATAAATTTTTAATATCTAGCTCCTTGAAATTTAATCACTCCATAATAAAAGTAAGTAACAATATGATTAACCTGTAAGTTCATTTAAACCTTCTAATACTAGTGATAAAAAAAAATTCACTATACCCTCAATACACAAAGTATCTCAAGTTCCTTCAAGTCATAGATTCTCTAACTCCTTGACTAACTCTTCAAGGCTACCTATGAATTAATTTTAAAGTGAATTAATTATAACATGTGAATATCAGCTGCCATATTTAAGAAAGTGGGCTGTAGAAACAGGCATTAAACATAAGACCCTAGTAATTCATCCTCTTGATTTAACAACAGAAGTGTATGAGCACAGGTTTTAGTAAAGTGAGCACTTGATTCACCTTAAGTCACTTCCCATTGTTAAATGAAAAAGAGTAATTCCAATTATTTCTTTGAAGGAAGAGCTATAAAAAGCTTAAAAATGCTTATTACTAAAAACAAAATCATCAGACTTAAAGGAGGAAAAATATTATACCCATTACTTATACTGACTGTTCACTTTAAAATTCTATTACTCCAATATATAGATGTATTATAGAATTGTACTCTTGAAACCTATATAATTTTACTAGCCAAAGTCACCCCAATAAATTTAATAGAAAATTCTATTATTCCCAAAGAGGGAAATTGAAAATAATTATAATCTTTCTAGTTTCTCTCTTGTGTTAACTTTTTCCCAGTGATCCTCTTATTGTGTTATTTTTAGCTAGCAGTTAACAATGCAGATACCTCAGCTAGGAAAATTCAAATTTAAATTATGAAGAATAGGCTTTAAAATAAACAAGTTATATAAATACCTACTTGGTAAAAGAATGAGTTTTTCTATGGAACAGCTTCTGAATCCTTTGGTTTACAATTTATTTTTAAACAAACAAGTTGCATTTCTGTAGTGGGAATTTGCCATTTGGTTTCTTAAATCAGTGACAGTTTAAGCCACTGATTCACGAATGAAACAAGGGGATAATGGAGTGGTAGATGAGGGTAAATGGGATCAAATATATGATGATGGAAGGAGAACTGACCTGGTGGTGAACACACAATGTGATATACACATGATGTATTACAGAATTGTACACCTGAAACCTATGTAACTTTACTAACCATTGCCACCCTAATAAACTTTAATAAAAAAAAGGTTACTAATGAAAGACAGCAAGAGCTGGATTCTCACAGGAAATGGAACCGTAGCTTATTTATCTTGGACAACATTCTTGTAATTTTTCTGTGCAGAAAAAATTTGTGGGCAGTTTTTTCTGTTTTTTTTTTTTTAATTTTTTATCTCGGGTAAAATAAACAAACCAAAGTGCTCCCCCCACAACAAAAAAGGATTAAAATCCCCTCCCCTCTGGAAGTACAGACACTCTTTCCTATGGTACAGGGACTGAGGGAACATAGGGTGTTTTCTGTGAGCAAAAGGGAAAGAAAGAATTCACCATGTTACACTACCACTCATTGAATGTCCTAAACCAACAAACTCTTTACCAGTTAACTGTGAAAGTGACTGGCCTCCCCTGCTTGAATAAATTGCTGAGGGGCATAACCATGCCAGAACTGATCAACTGGATGTGGCACTAGTGCATGTTAACAAACACAGCCCATTTCTCTAGGTCAAGCTCCAAAGATGGGAGCTACCAGCTGGGGAGAGTCAGGATGCGAAGAACAAAAGATGCCTCAACCCACCACTCAAGCACAAAGGATTGGAGAAAATCCACAAGCTCTGAACTTGTTAAAAGATAGATACCCTTAGATGTTATAATACATCCACAAGCCTGGTTTCCATGATCATTAAAATAGTAAGGACTGTTAATAAAATGGTTTAGGAGGTTGAAATGACACTGTGGAAAATTTTCTGAATTACTTTGTTTTCTTGAAAGTCTCAGCTGCTTCCCACACTTGAATACGGTAGTATGCAAATGAAGGTAAAAATGACTGTTTTCTCATTTGAAAAGTAAGAGGTTAAACAGATTCCAGTTTTGGAATGGATTGAGGGAATATATACAAACTACAATGTTCAAAAACATTCTGAAAATTGTCCAAGGACTGAGGTTCAAATCCTATTTTGGCATTAGGATGGTTATTAAAAATTTCTGAGTCTGTAAAATGGGAATACTATAACACTGCCTTCATAAGAACATTAGAGAGTTATAAGAAATAATGTGGGTGAAGATGCTCTATAAAGATTATATGAAATATCATTATAAAGTGTACCCTTCAGTCATAACACAGAAGTGCAAGTTGCTCCTGAAGACACTGGTCTCAGTTCTGCTATTTAATTTTTAGGCAAATTAACCAAACTACTTATACATCCCTTAAATTCTCCATCTTTCTCAAACATATTATATTCATGTCAGATTAGACACCACTAGTTAATCCCTTTAAACTTTGGGGAAGATTTTCCAAAAACTTCAACATTAGACAAAAACCTACTATATGCAAGATTCTGTGCCAGATGCTGGGAATTTTTAAAAATTACTTTCAAATGGCCATATTCAGTTAAAACATTTAGTTTTTGTATTTGTGGGGAAAAACAATGCACACTTAAAGTTTGCTATAAGTTTATTTCATTTTTTTTTCTCTTTTTTGAAACAAACCATTGAACCATAACTAAAAAAAGAAAAACAGAAGTCAAAATTCTGTTACAATCTTATTACTTTGACCAGAATTTTTTATTTTTTTTATTTAAGATTTTATTGGGGAATTGGGGAAGAGGAACAGAGAAGTTGCTGTCCTTTTTGTCCTTCAGCCTAGTTGTGGAGGACTTAGCTTCACTGGCCAATGTTGGTATTATCATTGTGCTCTTCCTGGGTGAGGCAGTCGCTCACCGGCCATTGGACATCCACTCACGGCTGCTCATGGCAGCTCACTAAAGCGCATTCCAGCTGCCAGCCAGCCCCAATGCAGCCTACACTGTCACTGGTGACTCACGGCAGCCCAGCTCCAGATCGAACTGTTGTTCACCATCTTAGCTGTAGAGGGCACAGTGTCACTGGCCGACATGTGGGATCTGAACCGGGGCCCTGCTGCTCAGAGCTGGCATCCCAAGCCAACTCTTAACCAATGCACCAAAAAAAATGTTTTTCAATATTACTACTGCCAAGCGTTTTGTATGTTGGGTACCTAATTCATTTATAAATTACTTACTTTGTTCCTCTACTTGGTTATATAGATAGAATCAATACAGAATTTACTTATTGCAAGCTGTGTTAGATTCTAACAAGAATTAATTCCTATATGGACTTTTCTTCATCTAGATGAATACTCATTTTCAAAAGGTTTACCACACAAAACAAAGAGGCTGCACAATACTTACATGGGGCAATATTATTTTTCAATTAAAAAAAAAACTGCTTCAATTTTCTTTTATTTCCAGTTTTCTTACAGCTAATAGTTTTTGTATTCAGTTGAAAGGAGTGATTGTCACCTCAACTTAAGACAAACTAAAATCATTCACCCACTATCCATCAGTATTCATCAACTGAGAGAGAATGAACAAATCTTGATCTCAGTTCTACTTGCAAAATTTGAATTCTTCAAAAGATTCTACTAAGAACCATTGTGGCACCATTGCATGTCTGTTGCCATTTCATTTCCAGGAAAGATTAGATTTTTTGTCCATGGAGAAAACAGGACAACATCATAATAATTAGAGCAAGTGGTCAGAGAGGAGACATCACAGTGAGTACAAGTGTTATTCTAGAGTCAGATACATAGATGTGAATACTGACTCCAACACTTGCTAGTCATGCGACTTTACCAAGTCAGCAAACCCTTCTGTGTCTTAGTTTCCTTGTCTGCAAAATGAAGACATTATATCTTCCTCATAGGGATATTTAAGGATCATGTGAGACAATGCATGTAAACTCACAGAAGGATATATGGCTAATAAGCACTCAGTAAATATTAGCTATTATCATCATTAATTGACACTAATCTTAGATATTTAAATTTCATTTTGAGCTACTCTTTGTTCATTACAGCATGCTTTTAAACACAGGTTTTGAAATTTGGGTGTATTAACTTATCAAGTGTGTTAATACCCAAAGTGGTTAGAAAATTCCAACATTGTATCGTGAACAACAGAAATATGTGTGCAAATTACAAAGGCGTAAATGTCAACAAAAAGATGTGTCCTACAGATATCTCCTTTAGCTGTGTCTTTTCTGAAGACATAGAAAGGAAAAGCAGGGATGAAAGAAACAGCCTAGTTACAGGACTGACTTAAACAAGGCTTGTGGACCTAGAGTGAGGCCTCTGCTAGACATCACTCTCAGTGCAGTAGCTTCTGATCCTTGAGCTTTGTACTGAGTAGGCTTACCCACAGTTAGCGAGATTATTCTTCTAGACCATGGTTTCTCAACATTGGCACTACTAACATTTTAGTTTGGATAATTCTTTGTTGTGGGGGACTACCCTGTGCATTATAGAATGCTTAGTAGTGAGTGTCCTTGGCCTCTACATACTAGATGCCATTAGCACCTCCTTTTGTCTCCAGGTTGTGAAAACCAATACTGTCTTCATAAATTGTCAAATGTTCTCTGAAGGACAAAATCACCCCTAGTTGAAAACTACTGCTGTAGAATCCCTGGATTGTGACTTGAGCACATTCCACCCATCAGTTTTTCGGCTAAAAGCTATGATTTACATCATGTTTCATTAGGACAAGCCATCATTGAGTTCACTTAAATCAATAAATCATTTTCATTCCCAGGTTACTCTCTTATCTGGCCTCCTCTAATTCAGGAATTCATTCAGTATTCTTCATTTTAAAAAGTTACTGAAAGCCTATGCTGGGCTAGCCATATTCATTCAGGTCCTTATGAACCTTGCCTTTACTTACTGCAGTGTTTCCTCATTGTTCTCTCTGTCCTTTCCTGGCTTCCCATCCATTCCTTAGAATGCTGTTGCAGTCCTAGTTAATCAACTGATCTCTCTAAAACCCAAATATGGTCTCACTGTTACTCTTTTAAAAATTCTCCACCAGTTTTCTACTGCATTCAGGACAGAATTCAAACACCAAAGCCTAACGCACAAATATTCATGACTTAGTACCCGACAACATGATGCTCTTGTTCGTACTGAACATGAGTCTCCAAATGTACATGAACTAAAAGTCCATACTTTTACACATCTGTTAGCAATGCTCTTTAACTTAATAACACTTAGATTAATTTTGATTGTTCCTTCAATGGTCCACTTTGCTGTCCTTTGCTCTGAGAAATCTTCTTCACTTTATACGCAACATCAGAGAATTCCCTGTTCCACTGACCATAGAGAATTTATAATAGCACTGATCATGGTCTATTGTATTTGTTTCATTTCTCTCTGCTGGAATGTAAGTTCTGTTAAGGTACAAGCCAGATCTATTTACCTTTGTAAACCCATTATCAAATAGGACTTTGTTCAAAATTAGTATACAAAATAAAATAAAAATTAATTGAATTTAATTAAATAGATAAATTTGAAATCTTCCCAAATTAGTTTCCTCCTGTTGTATTATCTTGCTTATTTCTTTCATATCACTTATCATTATGGTAAATTACATCCTTGTTTTTATCTGTTTATTCATTTGTTTATTGTGTACTTCCAACCTCCACCGTGACTAGGATGTAAGTTATATGAGGACAAGGAGCATTCTGTGTTGTTGGATGCTGTATATTAGCACCTGTCCTGGGATGACAGTAAGAACTCTAAAATATTTTTGCTGAAAAGCAGAAGCTGGCTAAGCAAACCAAAAGTGAATGTCCACAGACTCAGGAAGAGAATAAAAATGATGTGTTTATATAAGAAATAAATTATTTCATTAATGTGCCATATTTTACTTGAAAAATAAATACACATATCTTGAGATAGCACAAAATGACAACAATAAAACCCAACCTAGATAGAAGAAATAAAAAGGACTTCCAGTTTTTTTCTTACCTATAGGAAACATAATTGTCAGCTGCTGTTACAAATGAAAAGAAAAATGATCATGCACAAGGTTCATGTTCTTGTGATTGATGGACATTTTCTTTTGAAAATATGCCTATTTATAATCACAAATAAAATTCCTGTTGTCTCATGAACAACAGGCCATGAGTCTTATGGATTTGCCTCTAAGAGTTAACCTCCTAATTCTACTTGACAGTATGGATAAAGCTACTGTTCAACTGTGATATATAATCCTCCACATGGGGTAGTGAGACTGGAGGAGCAACAAGGATGCAGGGCAGAGAGGACATCCATCTTGCTAAGCAATTTATGAATTGAATCCTAACTCCTTAATGTATTTGATGGTGAGTCAGTGTGCTAGTGCATACTTGATTAAATTTAGTTTAAAATGCTAAGTTAAAATGTGCAAGTGTCTTGAGCAGATGCACAGTATTCTGCTAATAAACAGAAGACATTAAACCTGAGGCAAGGCTTATTTGACTGCATGGTAGACATTTCACAGACCTAAAGAAAGTATGTGAAATATTGCTTTAGGGAGGACTATTCATTCAGTGTCTCTTCAAACTCTGTGAATCAAGAAAATAATGTGCTAGTTCAAATTTCTGCCATAAGATTTTTATTTCTTAAACATTTGAAATATAATAATAATCCCCCCTCTATTAGAGTATCATTGTATTTACATAAGTTGGTCTGAAGAATGCTGTATTTGAAACCTTGAAAAAATGTATATGTATGGAAATCATATCATGCTGTATTTTTTCTGAAACACTCATGAGCACAGTTGGTGTCACAGTGTCATAATGAAAAATTGCTGTTAATTTTCAGCTTATGGATGTGAAGAGTTGGAAGCTGAGGCTGCACTGGGAATTAGCTTGAGCAAGCTACAGAGATCCATTATTTAGGGTGTGGCAAGATGTGAAGTAGCCTTGCCATTCCGGAAAACAAACCAAATTGCACAGGAATGTTTTACTTTAAAGTGGCAGATTTCTATGGGAAATAATGCCATTTGAGAGACACATGTGAAGAAATACAGCATATTTTCCATCTTGCCCAAACAGGTTTCAATAAGATGTCTTTCAGTAACTTTTTCAGATAAAATGTTTTAATTTGGATATCTACCCTTATGGTGTTTATTAAAAGATACCTATAGAAGACACAAAAGATTCCATTATTTACTCTCCATCATGGAGCTAATTCATTAGGCACTTGAAATTAAATAGAGATACCATTTATTGTTACAGACTAACTTCTTGGCTCTGACAGTTCGTGTCACAATTTATTGTGTGTAGACTAAAGCATGAAATACTCTCTTGTGTGTGTTCTATGTTAGATATTAATAGATTACATTTAACTAATACTTTTTTCAAGATTGATTATATGAAGGTGGAGAATTTCCTTTTCATAATATAGGAGCGGTTTTCCTGTTTACTGGTAAAAATCTCTTTGCTCTTAGGTGTACCTATATGCCACAACTAGATTGAAAAACATTTACTCAACTACATTCTAAACAAGGTTTATAAACACATTTTATAATGCTCCCTACTTTGTGCTCTTAAGGCTGAAATAAATTTTACTCTTTCTTTTCTTATCTCTCTGATGTATTACCTAAATGAAAATACAACCCAAGTTGATTCTGTAAATCAAACACCATGTCCTACATTTCCTGATGTCTTAATCCATAAGCATCAGCATCAAGATTTCCTGGTAAAAAAGAACAATTAGCCTCAGGAACCAAACTCATTTTTTTTTTTGGATTATTACTGACTATAAATGGGCTTTGAAATTTTTATCTTAGTTAATCAATTATGCCAAAGTAATACTTTTACAAATTTCTCCCCAAATTTCTGAATAGCTTTCCTTACCTCACTGAGTAAATGTAAAGTTAAGTAGGAATAGCTGATAGCCAAATTCCTGTCTTATCCTTAAACTAGTGCATTATCTGGGGAGATTACTGAGTCTCTAAGTGACTGACTGTCTTGGATTTGTTGGTGAGGGGAAGCAAGTTGTTTCTTTCATCTGAACTGTTTTCTCATGCCATATCTTTGAACTATTGTTTTGCTGGTTCTCTGGGAATGGAACAGGGGAAAGGGAGCACTCCATATCGAAGATATGATCTTGATGGACTTGGAATTTGTTAACTATGTCAGAAGATGTTAGGGTCAGACTTTCGTTCATGTTTTTCTTTCCTTTTAGTTCCTTTGATGCTTTCACTCATACAGTACATTTTAGTGATTTTAAAAGTAGGATTAACCTAAAGAGATTTTACCCTAGAAGAGTTACTGTTCTGTTGAAAACGTGTCAATCCTATCTCTATTTTTTCCAGAACAGAAAACTAGTAATTCTTTGTTTGTTTAGTTTTTACTCTGCTTTAAGGGACTGAACTTGCTATAAAATGCATAACTCAAAAGTCTTTTATTCATTAGTTTTTCATCTTTTTGCTGATAGTCATACCACAGGCCATTCAGAGTCCTTAAGTTCAGAATTACTTAAAGATGCTTAAATGCAACATTTGAGCAGTTATTTGAAAGATCTGGCACCACTTTTTTTTTTTCAAATATTAGTTTATAGTGGAGGTCAGTACCCAAAACCAGAATTAGTAGCGTTCGCTGAGGAATCACCAGTCTATAAAACTCTTCAGAGTTTACATTCCATATACTATATCTTCACTTTGGAACATGATCATTTTTTCAGATGCACATAATTTGAGATCACTACTATCTAGCTTAGTGTTGTAATGCAGTGGTTCTTAAATTTCCACATGCATCAGAATCACCTGGAGGATTTCTTTTTTTTTTCTTTTTTTTTTTTATTTCAGGTGTACAACACAATGCAATAGTTATACTCTTTACCCCACAAAGCGACAACCCCCTCCCCCAGTTCGCCACCCCACTCCCCCCACCACATCACACATATCTACTACAATTCCCTTGACTCCCTTCCACAGTATACTCCACATCCTGTGACTATCTATATATTCAGTTACAGTTGGCACACAATATTATACAACATCAGCCTCAGGTGTACAGTGCAGTGATCAAGCCTCCACTCCATCCATGAAGTGGTCTCCCCAATAAGACATGTGACTATCTGACATGCCACAAAACCTTTACAACATTATTATATTCCCCGAACTGTTTCATATCCCTGTGGTAATATTGTAGTTGTCTATTTACGCTATCTAATCCTTTCCCCTTCCTCCTTATCCCCACCCACCTCCCAACTAGCAACCCTCAGTTTTTCCTCTATATCTATGAGTCTGTTTACTTTGATCATTCATTCAGTTTTTCAGATTCCACATATAAGTGAGATCATATGGTACTTGTCTTTCTCTGACTGAATTATTTCACTTAATATAAATCTCTTCACAACATTATCAATTACATTCCCAGAACAGGCCCCATATCCCTGCGGCAACATTGTAGTCCCACCTACGCTGTCCAAAACCTTCCCCCCAACCTTCCCCACTCCCTCCCAGCCAGCAACCATCAATTTTTCCTTTAAATCTGCTTGATATGACTTCAATCTTCTTAAATTTACTGAGACTTGTTTTGTGGCCTAACGTGATCTATCTTGGAAAATGTCCCATGTGTACTTGAGAAGAATGTACACTCTGTTTTTTCAGGGTAAAATGCTCCAAAAATGTCAACTAAGTCCAGCTGGTCTAAAGTGTCATTTAAGGCCCCTCTTCCTGTGTTGATTTTCTGTCTAAAGGGTCTGTCCACCAGTGAACAATGGGGTGCTGAAGTCCCCTACTATGATAGTGTTACTGTTGATCTCTGTCTTTATGTCTGTCAAAATCTTTTACATGTAATTAGGAGCTCCTATGTTGGGTGCATAGATGTTTATTAGGGTTATAGTGCCCTTCTTTGTCTTTTATTGTAGTCATTTTAAAGTCTATTTTGTCCAGAACAAGCATTGGTACTCCAGCTCTTTGTTTTTCTCATTTCCATTGGCATGAAATATCTTATTCCATGTGTAAACAGCATGTACATGCCGTCAGCCACTCTCTGTCTTTTGATTAGAACATTTAGCCCATTCACATTTAAAATGACTATTGATAGGTATATATGTATTGCCATTTTGTTATTTGTATTCCTGGTCTTCCTGGGTTAGCTTATTTACCCCTTTCTTTTGTTTAAAAAGGCCCTTTAAACATTTCTTGCAATGCTGGCTTGGTGGTAATGAATTCCTTAAGCTTATTCTTTTCTGAGAAGCTCTTTATTTCTCCTTCAATTTTAAGTGATAGCTGTGCTGGGTAGAGCAATCTTGGTTGTAGGCCTTTATTTTGTATCACTCTGAATATCTCCTTCCACTCCCTTCTGGCCTGCAGAGTTTCTGTAGACAAGTCAGCTGTTAGTCTAACAGGAGTTCCTTTGTATGTAACCTGCTGTCTTTCTCTTGCTGCCTCTAGGATTCTATCTCTGTCTTGAAACTTTGCCATTTTAACTATGATGTGTCTTGGTGTGGACCTGTTTGGGTTCAGCTTGTTTGGAACCCTCTGCACTTCCTGGGCATGTATGTCGATTTCCTTCACCAGGGTAGGGAAGTTTTCAGTCATTATTTTTTCAAATACATTCTTGCCCCCTTGCTTCTTCTCTTCTCCTTCTGATATTCCTATGAGTCGAGATGGTTGCGTTTCATCTTGTCCCATGGAGCTCTTAAACTATTTTCATTCTTTTTTATTCTTTGGTCTTTTTGTTGTGCCAACTGGGTGATTTCTGCTATTTTGTCTTCCAAATTGCTGATCCGCTCCTCTGCTTCATCTACTCTACTGGTGATTCCTTCGAGTGTGTTCTTCATTTCAGTTATTGTATTCTTTAGTTCTAACTGGTTGTTTTTTATGATTTCTCTATCCTTCCTTATGTCCTCACTAAGTTTGTTAAACATTCTTGTCATCAGTGTTCTAAACTCTGTCTCTGAAAGGTTGGATCCCTCTGTTTCATTTAGCTCCATTTCTAGAGGTTTCTTCTGATCTTTCAGTTGTGACATGTTTCTTTGTTTCCCCATTCTGGCTGTCGCTCAGGGGTTGCTTTTATGTATTAGATAGATCACCAGGAGAGCCCTGGCTGGATCACACAGGCACAGGGCTCACAGCCCAACACTCCCAGGAAAACTGCCAGTCTCAGCCTGTCCTAGTCAGCCACTCGCAGATCAGGCCTAGCAGCCCGACAATCAGTCACCAGCCTGGCAACTCTGCAAGCGCAGTGCAGAGAACAGGGACCCAAGGCGGTTTGCACACTCCCGCGTCTCAGTGAGCAGCCTGTTGGAGCCAGAGGGCACCCGCCCAGTGTTTCTCTCGCAATGCAGTATAAGCCTGGCGGAGGGTGGGGATCCAAGGCCACATGTGTGCACACGCACACACACACTTCTGCATCAATTCCACCAGACCAATGAGGTCCCAGACCTGATCCTCTGTGGGAGGGCTCAACCCTGACAAAATGGCACCCTCCTTACACCACTCGCATGCAGGCTCAACACCAGGGGAACAATAGTCCAAAAACCTCCAGCCTTTGCACCAAAGATGCTCAGCTCAGTCCGTCCCCGCAGTCTCCTGGGCCCGGCTCACACAGCTACTCCCTCCACCAGGAACCAGGTAAGTGCTCACCAGCAAGCAAGCCTGTGCGCCAGTCCCGCTTATTCTCTAGCCTCTCTTAGCCTCACTGAGCTGAGCAAAGAGAGTCCTCACTAATTTACTGCCAGCTATCTTGGAACTTCTCTTCCCAGCAAAGGAACACTGGACTGGTGAGCTGGGTGTGCAGCCAGAGGGTATCTTCCCCAACCGGAGAAGCCTCCCCACAGTTGGGGCTTCCCTTATGGCATTCGCCCTCTCTCGTCTCTGCCCCTCCTACCAGACTTGACCTGGCCTCCTCTTTAAGTTCTTCGTTTAGTGGTTCTGTTCATCTACTGTTCCAGGGACCTCCAGGGTTGAATGCTGTATAATTTTTTTGTAATTTTGGTGTGATCCTGGGAGGTAGTTAGCACAGCATCTGTCTATTCCGCCATTTTACCGGAAGTCCTTGAGGACTTCTTAAATCAATATTTCAGGGCCCCACCAAAGAGTTTCTGTTTCAGTAGATCTGCAATGATGAGTTGGTACTTTTAACAAATTTCCAGGTGATGCTGATGCTGTTTCCAGTCTGGAACTGCACTGTGAGGCCTACTGTTGCTGAACAGTAGGATAATGCTGTTACCCTAATAGAACGCATTAAAGTAAATTGAAAGGTTAATGCAACAATCAAAAGTGTTTTCTCTGGAGAAACATACCTTGGTAATTCCAAGAAAAAAATCAGTTCTAGAGCCAGCACTTACTAAAGGCTTTCAAATTTTTCTTTGCTTGTCTATTTCCCTAACTTGACATATATTACTAGAGGACAAGAACTGTGTTTTCTTCATAATAGTATTCTCAAGATACATTGAATTTCAACAGAGCATAATGTACAGCAGGTTTTTTTGTAATTTAGAGAGATACATAATGAGGGAAGATTTTTCTCTTATACTTTGCTTAGACAATATTCCACCATTTGGTATTGTTATTTGAATGCTAGAATGATCTTAGAAAGTATGATATGGAGCCAGAAAAGTAAAAGAAAAAATGCAAAATCCAATCTGATGTCACTTAATATCGTAAAAGAGCCAAAGAAATTAAAGAAAAACAAACAAACACAACTGCAGCATGAAGAAAGTTAGCTAATTTAAGAATGGGTTGCCAAATTCTTCATATGAAAAGGGAAATTTAGTGAAGTGTAACTTTACTGTAAACCTAAAGCCAGACACCACTTCATTTGCAGCTCTGTCTTTCCTGATTTTGAGTATAATGTCCCCAGATGTCTGCATCTCTAGCTCTCCCACTGGCCACAATTGCTGGTAGAGAAACAACCCTGATTAACTAGGAAGGCAATTCTAAGAATTTGTCTGGAAAGGGAACTCCATATTATTTGAACTGACATAATTGGTTGCCTGAGTGGATTTCTTTTTTTTAACGCTGAGGAAATGTAGAGTTAAGTGGAGAAATGATGAACCAAAACAAATTCATAAATTTAATATTTTTGATAAGGAATTATCTATGCATTTTTGATAACTTAAGAATTTAAGAGAATTTAGCCTAGTGAATTATTTAACGGATTTCAATTTAAGCATGTGATTGAGTGATGGATTTTGGTTGCTGTTTTTATTTGAAAGTTATGAGAATCTGATGTATTATAGAGTACTGTAACATTTAAAATAACTTAAGACTCACCATATCCATAAACTTAATGTATCGGTTTTGCTAACATTATTTGACAACTTGGGTATATTTTGTCTGTTAATCAAAAAATGTGAAATATTTAACAAGGAAATAAAAAATTTGAATTTATAAAGGCAGCTCAAGATGTTTAAGTAAGCTAGCTGAATTGCTCAAATCATGAAAGCTTTCCTAACAGTGATTGTGAAAATACAAAAACATGATGTGAGATTGAACTTAATAGATTAAGGAAGAACTAGGTTTATGAGTTTATATCTTTAATAAATTTTATGTTAATTTTAAAATTGAAGTAATTAGTGAATAATGTTTTTGTGTATAAAGTCACCTGCTAAGACCACCAAACACCTCATGCTTCTGGAAGCACAACTATTTATACCATATTTTTTCATGTATAATGCACACCCATGTTTTTGGTTGACCCAAACTTTCAGGGAAAAAATCTTTTGTTTTAATTTTTTAATTCAAATTTTTATTTGTTTATACTTAGGTACTTGTTTTTTGTATTATAAAAGAATTTTAGCATTTATTTTTTAACATATTATGGTATAAGAAATTTTATGTAACAAATAATTACAAAGCACAAGAACAGATACAAGGTACAAGAAATTTTATGTACTGTTAACAAATTTACTATTTTTATGCATCGTAGAAGGCCAAGAACTCTTCATCGTTGCAAGTTTGTCATAAGTTCAACAAAACTGATTATCATATTCCAGGGTATTATAATATTTTGCATATGGATATAGTTATTGATTTCTAGAGTTACATTTTTAACTCATAAGCATAAATGAAAGCATTAAAAACCCTTATATAGAACCTTTATATAGATACGGAATTAGTACTACCAATGTATAATGCCAATCCTTATTTTTCCCTCACAAATTTGGGCAAAAAGGTATGTATTGTACATGGCAAAATATGGTAATTATACAGGCATGGCTACATAGAGTGTTCCTATTATAGGAAAAGACTAGGTTCACAGTAGATATGTTTGGGGAATATTTCTAACTTTGGGCCATTGGATGACTCACCTAATGAAAAGTCAGAGCCTAACTGTAATGAAGCTCAAAACACACAGGCATCAAGCTCACTTTGGTCCTTGCTGACCAAAAACTGGACCAAGTCATATCTGTTAAAGAGGACTGGGTAACTTTCCCATACTTTTGAAATTTCTTTAACTCTTAAATATATTTTGGTCACTAAACAACATGTACCCATTCCATAAAAAACAGCTATTATTAATTTGTAGCCCTTTCAAATATATCCTTATTTTCTACCTCATGAAATCTAGACCAATATATCTCATGTTAGGATCTTTCATAATCCATCTCAACCACATATATGCTGTCTTATTTCCCTCCACACTCCATCAGATATCACCAAGAGACTCTGGTGAACTTTGTCATTTTTCCAAGGGCACACTTATTTATTTCCTTATCTGTGTCTTTGCTCTATTACTCTTCTAACTTAGAATTCCCTGATTTATCAGGTTTGTTTATTATAATTCACTGAATTCCCATGTCTTCTAGAAAAGCTTCCTTGATTCCCTGGTGCTCACTGAATTCCTCTTTCTCTGTGACATTCTAGAACACGGGTTGGCAAACTGCAGCTCATGAGCCACATGTGGCTCCTTGGGTACATTCCATCTCAAAAGTTTGCTGACCCCTGGAAGAGCCAATGCTGTCCCTCACAATAATTTTAAAATGATTCAAGAGCCATAAATATGTTTTTACAAATAAGTAAAATTTAAAGTAATATTATAAATGAAACTATGATAGTTTTATTTTAATTTTCAATTTTACTTCAGAGCCACATGTACATATCCAAAGAGCCGCATGTGGCTTGTGAGCCACAGTTTGCTGACCCCTGTTCTAGAACATTTAACTTTGTACCATACACTTTAGCACTGATGTGCATTTTGTAAATATTGTGCCACTGTATTGACAGCCATGGTGTAATATTTACTGAGGATGTTTTCAATCCCTATAACACCTTTGTTTAACTCCAACACAAACACACACGGGCTCTTGCAAAATTGATCTTAGACTCCAGCACTACAGAGAAATGAGGCATAGGCAAATGCAAAGGAAAACAAATGAAGTTAATTTTTGTCTTTCTAGGACACAAAGCCCAAATTGTTGTGTAAGCCATGATTTTAGGGGGAAAAATCTTTTATAACCAGTTTATTTTTACTATGGCATAGAGAGGGGACAAAAGGAAAACTAAACTGTAATTCTCCCTGGACTTGGAGAGAAGGGAGAATCAGAGAGGAAAAACAGAGAAGAAAAGCTTAGAAAACATGAGAGAAGGCAAAAGACAGCCTTTGGGGCTTAATGCCATGACCAAGGGACTGAGCATTACCAATGAGTGGAGGCTTACAGAAGGCAGCCATGTCACCTGAATCTAGATGTGGAGAATGGCCTTACCCAAGGATCTTAGTGGAGCCCAACCTATGACCTCTCTGCTCCTCACTGTACAATGATGGGTAAAAAACTTGCTAAATGTCTTAAAGTAACCTTTTAAAAAAGTATAGAGTATCACATTGTAAAAATATAACATAAAGAGACTCTAGTGCCTAAGGAAGAAAGATCTATATAAGAGTAAAAATCCTTAAGTGACAAAAAATTAAGAAAATCTGAATTACATTAAGTTTTCAAGAGGAAGAAAGTACACAGGTTATATATCATTGTACACCTAAAACAGTGGATTGAAAGTCAATGTTCTCTCTATAATAATATCTTATTTTATTATGGCAAGTGCCCCACTAACTGTCACTGAGTGTCACCCAGATATTTCTGAGCTTCCTAGGGTCCTGCTAAATGCATGCTGGGGAGAGTCTCTCTGCTTCTTCCCCTCTTGCTGTCTCATCAGGTAGTGCTTTCTGCAACTAACGACACTCCTGGCGAGCATAATTATATTTTGCTGGTGATAGTAGGTGTGGGGGAGGGGACACCGTGGTCCTTTGTCCCAGAGCCAGTTAAGCCTATCTCTAATTCATCCATAGTACTACTGATTTAATAGGGTTTTATTGACATTTGAGGATCTTGGAAATACAGTTGACAGCATTGCTGTTCTTTGTCTAAATTGTCTTGTCATTCTCTTGCCTCTACCTTCCTCTATATTTTGCCCATAGAATGACTTTTCCATACCCCCAAGATGTCTGCTAGTTGATTTTAGAGATATGTGCTTTCTGGTTCACATACAAGGAAAGATAAATGCATTCCCTTTTTCTAACCACCAAATACTATCCTGAGGTTTTCTCTAATTAGAACAATTCAGATCATATGCCCTTCTGTGAACCAAACCCTATAATTGGAAGGATATTATGACTGATTGATTTAGTCCTGGATTACAAGCCCAATGTTAAATCAATAACTTTGACAAAGGGAGGCCATCCAAATAGTTTAAGCCAATCGGGATCCACACAGAAAGCTAAGGGAGGATCATATCCATTTCACCTATAAGGTTGCTATACATGGAGAGAGAATGAAATATAAGGCAACCAGAATTGCCCACACTTGTCCTGGAATCTTATAGTGGGCTCTGCCCCTGCCTAGCT
Source organism: Aselliscus stoliczkanus (assembly GCA_033961575.1). Lineage (NCBI taxonomy): Eukaryota > Metazoa > Chordata > Mammalia > Chiroptera > Hipposideridae > Aselliscus > Aselliscus stoliczkanus. Next base: position 39,615,259 of record CM066731.1, read on the forward strand.
CCCTGCCAGCTCCAGATCAGCCTCCACATTGCCAAAGATAGTCACTTCATTCTGTCACCACCAGATTCATAGCAGTTAATTCTGTCTATAGAGTTTAGGCTAAGCTGTACTGCTGATACCCTGTCTTAGAGAAAGGGAAGATTTTTTCTTAAATATCAAATATCAAAATTTCCAAATTCTCATGTGAATTTACATGTGTTATTGGAGATATCTATTTTTTGGAGGACAATTTATGCTCTCTGACAGATTGGTCTTGCTGTATAGAATAATTATAAGATAAGCACAGAAAATATTTCTGGGTTATTCAATTCTGGTCATTTTATTACCTGCAATAGTTTTTTAAATTATGAAGAAATAACATTACTTATCTAGTTCTTTCATGTATATCCAGCTAGATATTTAGATTCTTAAGAGCAAGGTCTTTATCTTACAACTTTTAAGTTAATTTTATTATGAGTATGAATATTTATAAGGCACAACAAATGTCTGAAACAGAATGGACACTCAATCAACATTTCTTTAAATGAATGAATGCCAAAGATAATTATTGATGACATATTTAAAAAGCACAACAAATAAATTGATGTAAGGTAAGTCCTCACTTAACATCATTGATAGGGTCTACGACTTGAAGTTAAACAGCATACAACGAAACCAATTTTACTATAGACTAATTGATTTAAACAAGGATTAAGATCCTATGGAATCTCACCAATGCTATAGGGAAATAACCTGGAACAAAACAACATTATTTGAGGACCCGCTGATTTGATATGTCAAATAGAGTACAAATTCTCTGGAAGCATGTGAGGTGACTTCATTCCTACCACTGAGATATTATGAAATAAACCACTGTTTAGGGAATATTCTATTAAATCTGCTGCCCAGAAAACTTAAGGTAGTTTTTTTGGTTACATGTTTATACATATTATTTGACTCTGGCACATTAAGCATAAATTTATCTTTCAATATATATTGTTTCTATATATTCAAAAATCAAAAACTGTTTTTTATTTGAATGAATCAGATGCATTTAGGTCAATCATTTTATGACCAGGGATTACAATAATTTCTCTATTCCCTTTCTAAATATTATCCACTCTTAATTATTATTCTGTATTAAATGTACAGGAAATCAATGCTGTTTTCCAAGAAACAGTTGTCTTTTTTAAAATTAGAAATTAGAATTGCATTCTGCCTAAACTAAAGTTTTATTTATTGCTATTGTTTTTTAAAACATACATCCTCTTCTAAACTAAAACACTGACCAAAAACTTTATAATGGTTACTAAATAGTTTAAAAGTTATCTTTTTGTGAATTTCAATTAGTTGCTTGAAATGAGTCATTTAATATCTACAACAGTGAATTATTAAACATATTCATGTGGAAAATTATTACCAAAAATTCATTATTCAAAAGCTTTAAAATAAAAATCTTATGTTTACATTTATAAAATTCTTTGAAATTTACAAAACTCTTGCACATTTATTATTTCCTTTAAACCTTATAGCAAATCTATTAATTAAATTAGATAATATCATCTAATTTATCAGAGAATGAAAATCTAACTCATTATGTGACCTCCAATGACCTTGTTAACTCCTCAGGAACACCTATTTTTCTTAGTATTTTCAGGGTCTAGAACATGTCTGGCATGGAATAAATGGACAACTAATATATATTTTCCAAAGTAAATCATCAGATGTCACACAGCTAAAATCAAAAGTAAAATTCACCTGCTAAATTTGAGGCATACTGTATTGTACTACATCAAATTGACATAATCATTTTTTTCTTTTTTAACTTTAAGAGAGGTATGTCTCCAAAAAATGTTACTTAGAATTAATCATTTCTGGTCAAAATGGCAAAGTAAGTAAAAACTGTTCTTGTCATTTCTCCTGACCACATCAAAATTTCACCTGAATTATAGAAAAACCATCATTGGGAATTGCCTGAAGTCTAGCTGAACTGAAGTGGTATATCTGTGGATACATAGAAGAAGCCACCTTGAGGCTGGTAGGAATGATGGAGATGCTGAACAGGTTGGTCTCACACCCGTGTGGTACCATTAAAAATTAAGAGAGATATCTCAGCTGTGAAAATCCCTGCTGAGGAGCGAGGGGTCCCAGGCCAGGGTTCAAGTGCCAGGAAAAGATATCCCCACAACTTCAGGCTGTGAAAACCAGCAGGGATTGTGGCTGAGTGAAATGGAGGGTGGTTACAGTGCTAGGCAATCTTCTTAAAGAGCCCATGTGTGGGCTTACTCACTGACAGACTCACTTTCTCTGAGCTCTAATGCTGGGGCAGAAGCTTCAAAGGTGCCAGGGACATATGGGGCAGAACTGAATTGTCTGGATTCAGGGTGATGGCTGAAGGGGCAGCTTTCTCCAAAACATAAGTGCTGGCAGAACCCACTCTTTCTCTTTTGAGCCCTCTCCACTCCCAATATGCAGATGCAGATGGCCACCATATCTGAGACTCCACCAACCTGGCTAACATCACTTGGCCATCCAAGCCCTGGTGATTCCCTAAGACCCCACCCTACCCTACTTTCAGGCACACCCAAGCTGGTTCCAGTGACTTTTCCATACAAATAGACTGTTTTGGCTCATGCTGAGGAGCTGCCAAAATCTCTCAAAAGTTCACAAAAACCAAACAAGCAGCATCTCGTCTTGGTGTGTCCTATACCTCTTTCTGAGCAACCCCAAGTTTGACAATAGTGACAGCCAACCTTGGTTTGCAGCTTGGCCTCTCAAGGCACCTCTAAGTCCAGTGCGGGTAGCTGCCATCTGAGGATTAGTTTGTGGCTCATGTCAAGTGTCCCAGGGAAGGGCAAAAGCTGCAGCTTAACTTGGCTTGTGGTGGGGCTCATGCCAGGAGGCCCCAGGGCTGTCATACTCAGTGGCAAGCTTTGGACCAAGCTAGAGCATCATCTGACCACCTCTGGGGATGGTACACTCAAAGGAAGCCTGAACAGTCTAAAGCAAATCCTGCAGGGCAAATAAAGCCCCTGCACAACATCTCCTTCATTGTAGATCCGGCCAGTCCTCACAAAAAAATCAGCCCAACATCCTGCTGATGTGCAAACATGAACTTAGACTCAACTGCAAAAGGAGGGCACACACAACCTACACAAGGGACACACCTGAAGTAAGCAGCTTAGGTGACCAGGAAGACTGTGCCTCTGTGTCCCACAGGACACCTACTACAGAAGGCCATTCTACTTAGACCAGGAGACATAACAATCCTGCCAAATATGTAGACACAAAGACAAGGAAGTAGCCAAAGTGGAAAGAGAAAGAAACATGCCCCTAATGAAAGGACAGAACAAACCCCAGAAAAGAATGAACAAAATTGAGATAAGCAATCTACCAGATGCAGAGTTCAAAACACTTGTTATAAGGATGCTCAGTGATCTCTGTCAGAATTTTAACAAAGAAATAGGAAACATAAAAATGGAGATAGAAGACATGAAAAAGAACCAGGCAGAAATAAAGAATAATAATTGAAATGAAGAATACATTAAAGGGAATCAACAGTAGATTAGATGAAGCAGAAGATCAAATCAGTGATTTAGAAGATAAGGTAGCAGAAAATACCAAATCAGAACAGCAAAAAGAAAAAAGAAGTAAAAAAAAAAATGAGGAGAGTTTACAAGGCCTCTGGGATAATAATATCAAGTGTATCAATATTCTGATCAAGGGTACCAGAATGAGAAGAGAGAGAACAAGACATTGAAAACCCATTTAACACAATAATGACAGAAAACTTCCCTAACCTGGCAGAGTAAATAGGCATACAAGCCCAGGAAGTTCAGAGTCCCAAACAAGATGAACCCAAAGAGGCTCACATCAAGATACATCATAGTTAAAAAGCCAAAGTTTAAAGACAAAGAAAGAATCTTAAAAGCAGCAAGAGAAAAGCAGTTAGTTACTTATAAGGGAGCTCCCATGATTGTCAGCTGACTTCTCAATAGAAACTGCAGGCTAGAAGGGATTTCCACAAAATACTCAAAGAAATGAAAGCAAGGGCCTATAGCAAAGATTACTCTGCCTAGCAAGGCTATCATTTAAAATTGAAGGAGAGTTAAAGAGCTTCTCAGACAAGAAAAAGCTAAATGAGTTCATCACCAGAAATCCAGTATTACAGAAAATGTTAGAGGGACTTCCTTAAAACAAAAAATAAAAATAAAAATAGGAAATATTAGTAATAAAATAGCAATAACTACATATTTATCAACAGTTACTTTAAATGTAAATGGATTAAAAGCTTCAATCAAAGGGTCGTGTGGCGGAATGGATAAGAAAACAAGACGCTTACAAGACACTCACTTCAGATTGAAGGACAAACACAGACTGAAAGTAAATATGGAAAAAGATATTTCATGAAAATGGAAACAAAAAAATAAAGCTAAGATAGCAATACTTACACCAGAAAAAAATAATTTCTAAACAGAAGCTATAACGAGAGTCAAAGAGGGCCCAGTAATCCCACTTTTGGGTATTTATCCAAAGATACCCAAAACACTACTTTGAGGGGACATGTGCATCTATATGTTCATTGTAGCACTGTTTAGAATGGCCATGATGTAGAGGCAACTTGAGTGTCATTGATGAATGAATGGATAAAGAACAGGTAGTACATATATACAATGAAATATTGCTGAGCCATGGAAAGGAATGGGTTCTTCCCATCTGTGATGGCATGGACGGACCTCAAGGGTCTTGGGCTAAGTTCAGTATGTCAGACAGATAGAGACAGATGCAATGTGATTTTGCTTAAACATGGAATCTAAAGATCAAAATAAACAAACAAGACAGAAACAAAATCATAGATACAGAGAATATTTTAATGTTTGTCAGATGGGATGGGAGTTGGGGAGGTAGGTGAAAAAGGGGAAGGAATTAAGAAGTACAAATTGGTTGTTACAAAGTAATCTTGGGGATGTAGTATATAGCATAAGAAATATAGTCAATAATATTGTAATAACTACATGTGGTTTCAGATGGGTAATACATTTATCAGGGTGATAGATGTGAGGGAAATAGGGAGCAGGGCGAAATAGGTGAAGGGACTAAGAAGTACAAATTGGTGGTTAAAAATGGTGATGGAGGGCCGGCTGAGTGGCGCATTGGTTAAGAGCTGGCTTGGGATGCCAGTGGCCCCAGTTCAGATCCCACATATGAGGGCCAGTGACACTGCCCTCTACAGCTAACAACAGCTCTATCTGGAGCTGGGCTGCAACGAGTCCCAGAGATGGTGTAGGCTGCAGCCTCTGCTGCAGTGGGCTGCCATAGGCTACGGTGAGTGGCCGGCAGCCAGCATGAGCTGCCAATAGCCATGGTGAGTAGCTGTCCAGAAGCGGCGACCAATCTGCCTCATCCGGAAAGAGCGCAATGACGATACCAACATGGGCCAGTGAAGCAATGTCCTCCGCAACTACACTGAAGAACAAAAGGACAGCAACTTGTCTGTTCCCCTTCCCTGATTCCCCAATGCTGTTCCCCTCCCCCAATTTCCCAATAAAATCTTAAAAAAAATAGTGATGGGGTTATAAAATAAAGCATAGGGAATATAGTCAATAATATGGTAATAATCGTGTGTAGTGGCAGGTGGGTACTAGAGTAGCAGGATGATCACTTTTTAAATCATATAAATGTTTAACTATGATGATGTACACCTGAAATTAATATAATATTGAGTGTCATCCATAATTGAAAATTTAAAAAGAGATGAAAAAGCTGAGGGGAATAAGAGGTTCAAATCTCCAGGTATAAAACAAATTAGTCATGGTGATGTAATGTATAGCACAGGGAATATAGTCAATAATATTGTGATAGTGTAATACAGTGTCAGGTGGTTGCTGGAACTTATGGTGATTACTTCTTTAGCTATATAAATGTTGAATAACTATGATGTATACTTGAAACTAATATAATATTGTATGTTAGCTATGTTTTAATAAAAATCTTTAAAAAAAATCATCACTAGCTCATTCACCATTTGAGTACAGACCTGAAACATCAACATAGAATAAATTGAATTCATTTTAAATCAACAATGTTGAGTGTTTAATGTATATGCACAATATAATATGGTATGAAAAGATAAAGATGAGTGAGATGTCTCTGTCCTCAAAGAAATTATAGACTAATAAAGGAGAGAGGCAACATAAATGTAATTTAGATGTTAAGTACTATTATCAATGTGTGTTTAGGAAGCTAAAATAAAAATACAGTAGGTGGTACTATGCTAGGATTGTGAAATTAATAAAAATAGTGTAGCAATCAGGCTGGGCTACATTATGCTGCAATAACATAAAGTACTAAAATCTCAACAGTTTAAATTAGCAAACTTTATTTCTTGTTCATGGTACATGATTAACACAGCTCTTCTGGATTTTTCACATTGTTTTTATTTCAGGATCCAAACTGATGGATCAGATTGGTTTCCTAGGCAGAGAGAGGAGAAGAGCTCTGGAAGATCGTACATTAGCCACCAAATGTAATTTCTGCTCATGAATCATTGGTCAGAAATAATCATGTGGGCAAACCCAAGCATAAGAGGGCCAGAAAATGCAACCCTATCATGTGCGCATGAAAGGCAAATAACTCTTTTTTTTAAACTAATTTATTTTTAATTAGTTTCAGGTGTACAACACAGTGCAATAGTTATACATTTTACCCCTCAAAGTGACAACCCCCCACCCCCAATTCGCCACCCCACTCCCCCCATATCATATATATCTATTACTCTTCCTCTGACTCTCTTCCACAGTATAATCCACATCCCATGACTATCTATATATATTCAATTACAGTAGGTATACAACCTCCGCTTTAGTCATACAGTGCAGTGATCAAACCTCTACTCCATCCATGAAATGGTCTCCCTAACAAGACCTATGACCATCTGACATTCCACAGAATATTTACAACATTATTAATTATATTCCCCAAACTGTTTTTCATATCCCAGTGGCAATATTGTAGTTGCCTATTTTTGCTGTCTAATCCCTTCCCCTTCTCCCTCATCCCCCTCCTAATTAGCAACCCTGATTTTTCCTCTATATCTATGAGACAGTTTCTGTTTACTTTGGTCATTCATACAGTTTTTCAGATTCCACATATGAGTGAGATCATATGGTATTTGTCTTTCTCTGACTGACTTATTTCACTTAACATAATAGTCTCTAGGTCCATCCATATCATTGCAAATGGTACGATTTCATTCTTCTTTATAGCGGAGTAATACTCCAATGTATAAATATACCACAGTTTCTTAATCCAGTCATCTACTGATGGGCATTTTGGTTGTTTCCAAGTCTTAGCTATTGTAAATTGTGTTGCTGTGAACATAGGGGTGCATAACTTTTTTTGAATAAGTGTCTTGGTTTTTTCAGGATAAATACCTAGGAGTGGAATTGCTGGGTCAAACGGTAGCTCTATTTCCAGTTCTTTGAGATACCTCCATACTGACTTCCATAGTGGCTGCACCAATCTGCAATCCCACCAACAGTGCAGCAGGGTCCCCTTTTCCCCACAGCCCCACCAGCACTTGTTTGTTGATTTATTGATGATAGCCATTCTGACTGGAGTGAGGTGGTATCTCATGGTGGTTTTTATTTGCATTTCCCTAATGATCAGTGAGGTTGAACTTTTCTTCATATGCCTGTTGGCCATCTGTATGTCCTCTTTAGAGAAATGTCTCTTCATATCTTCTGCCCATTTTTTAGTTTGGTTGTTTGTTCTTTTGGTGTTGAGTTTCATGAGTGTTTTATAAATTTTGGATGTTAACCCCTTATCAGCTATATCGTTGGCAAATATATTCTCCCATTCAGTAGGCTTCCTTTTTGTTTTATTAATGGTTTCCTTTGTTGTGAAAAAACTTTTAAGTCTGATATAATCCCGTATGTTCATTTTTTCTTTTACTTCCTTTGCTCGTAGGGATGTATCAGTAAAAATATTGCGCAGGGTAATGTCTGCAAATATACTCCCTATATTTTCTTTTAGGAGTTTTATGGTTTCAGGTCTTACATTTAAGTCTTTAATCCATTTTGAATTTGTTCTTGTATAAGGCGTAAGGAGGTGGTCCAGTTTCATTTTTTTGCATGTGTCAGTCCAATTTTCCCAGCACCATTTATTGAATAGACTATCTTTACTCCAGTGCAAATTCTTGCTTCCCTTGTCACAGATTAACTGTCCGTAAATGCCTGGATTTATTTCTGGGCTCTCTGTTCTGTTCCACTGATCGATGTGCCTGTTTTTATGCCAATACCAAACTGTCTTGATTACTGTAGCCTTGTAGTAGGTTTTGATGTCTGGTAGCGTGATCCCCCCGACTTTGTTCTTATTTCTCAGAATTGCCGAGGCTATTCTGGGTCTTTTATGATTCCATATAAATTTTAGGATTATATTTTCTATTTCTGTGAAAAATGCCCTTGGTAGTTTGTTAGGAATTGCATTGAATCTATATATTGCTTTAGGCAGTATGGACATTTTAACTATATTAATTCTTCCTATCCATGAGCATGGTAGGTGTTTCCATTTATTTGTATCTTCTATGATTTCTTTCTTCAGTGTCTTATAATTTTCTGAGTACAGATCTTTCACTTCTTTGGTTAAATTTATTCCTAGGTATTTTATAGTTCTTGACGCAATTGGAAACGGGACAGTTTTCTTAATTTCTCTTTCCGTTAGTTTATTATTGGTATATGCAAATGCCACAGATTTCTGAATATTGATTTTATATCCTGCTACTTTACTGAATTCGTCTATCAGTTCCAATAGTTTTTTGATGGAGTCTTTGGGGTTCTCTATATACAGTATCATGTCATCTGCATATAATGACAATTTTACTTCTTCCTTGCCAATTTGGATGCCTTTTATTTCTTTTGGTTGTCTGATGGCTGTGGCTAGAACTTCCAGCACTATGTTGAATAAAAGAGAAGAAAGAGGACAGCCTTGTCTTGTTCCTGATCTTAAGGGGAATGGTTTTAGCTTTTCCCCATTGAGTATGATGTTAGCTGTAGGTTTATCATATATGGCTTTTATTATGTTGAGATATGATTCCTGTATTCCCACTTTGCTAAGGGTTTTTAACATAAATGGCTGTTGGATTTTGTCAAATGCTTTTTCTGCATCTATTGCAATGACCATGTGATCTTTACCCTTCATTTTGTTGATGTGGTGTATCACATTAATTGATTTACGGATGTTGAACCAGCCTTGCGCACTAGGGATGAATCCCACTTGATCATGATGTATGATCTTCTTAATATATTGCTGAATTCTGTTTGCTAATATTTTATTGAGAATTTTTGCATCTATATTCATCAGGGAGATTGGCCTGTAGTTTTCCTTCTTTGTGATGTCTTTATCTGGTTTTGGAATCAGGGTGATAGTGGCTTCATAAAAAGAGTTTGGGAGCCTTCCCTCCTTCTGGATTTTTTGGAATAGTTTGAGAAGAATAGGTGATAGTTCTTTTTTGAATGTTTGATAAAATTCACCTGTGAAGCCGTCTGGTCCAGGGCTTTTGTTTTTTGGGAGCTTGTCAATTACTGATTCAATTTCCTTGGTAGTAATCAGGGTAGTTAGATTTTCTGTTTCTTCTTGCGTTAGCTTTGGAAGGTTGTATGCTTCTAGAAAATTATCCATTTCTTCCAGATTGTCAAATTTGTTGACATATAGTTGCTCATAGTAATTTCTTAGAATTTTTTGTATTTCTGTGATGTCTGTAGTCATTTCCCCTCTTTCATTCCTGATTTTGCTAATTTGAGTCCTCTCTCTTTTTTTTTTTTTTGATGAGCCTGGCTAGAGGTTTGTCAATTTTGTTTATCTTCTCAAGAAACCAGCTCTTGGTTTCATTGATCTTTTGAATTGTTTTTCTGTTCTCTATATTGTTTATTTCTGCTCTGGTCTTTATTATCTCCTTTCTTGTACTCCCCTTGGGGCTCATTTGCTGTTCTTTTTCCAGTTCCCTTAGGTGTAAGGATAACCTGTTGATTTGAGATTTTTCTTCCTTCTTTAGGTAGGCCTGCACTGCTATAAACTTCCCTCTTAGGACTGCTTTTGCAGCATCCCAGATATTTTGGGTCATGGTGTTTTCATTTTCATTTGTCACAAGGTATCTTTTGATTTCCTCCTTGATCTCATTTGTGACCCACTCACTATTTAATAGCATATTGTTTAGCCTCCATTTATTTGTCAGCTTCCTGGATTTCTTCTTATAATTGATTTCTAGTTTCATAGCATTGTGGTCAGAGAATACAGTTGAAATGATTTCAATCTTCTTAAATTTATTGAGACTTGTTTTGTGGCCTAACATGTGGTCTATCTTAGAAAATGTTCCATATGCACTTGAGAAGAACGTATATGTGTAGCTTTGGGATGAAATGCTGTGAAAATGTCTGTTAAATCCAGCTGGTCTAATGTGTCATTTAAGGTCGCTGTTTCCACATTGATTTTCTGTCTGGAGGATCTGTCTATTAGTGACAGCGGGGTGTTGAAGTCCCCTACTATGATAGTGCTACTGTTGATCTCTGTCTTTATGTCTGACAATATCTGTTTTATATATTTAGGGGCTCCTATGTTAGGTGCATAGATGTTGACTAGAGTTATGTCCTCTTGTTGGATCGATCCCTTCATTACTATGAAGTGTCCTTCTTTGTCCTTTGTTATATTCTTCAATTTAAAGTCCATTTTATCTGATATAAGTATCGCTACTCCAGCTTTTTTCGCAGTACCATTTGCATGAAATATTTTACTCCATCCCTTTACTTTCAGCCTGAATGAGTCTTTGGATCTGAGGTGAGTCTCTTGTATACAGCATATGCTGGGGTCTTGCTTTTTTATCCATTCAGCCACCCTATGTCTTTTTATTGGAGCATTTAATCCATTTACATTTAATGTGATTATTGATAGGTGTGTATTTATTGCCATTTTGTTATTTGTGTTCATAGTCTTTTTTAGGTTGTTTTTCTCTTCTACTTAAAGAAGCCCTTTTAGCATTTCCTGCAAAGCTGGCTTGGTGGTAATGAATTCCCTTAACTTATTCTTTTCTGCAAAGCTCCTTATCTCACCTTCGATTTTAAATGATAACCTTGCTGGATACAACAATCTCAGTTGTAGGCCTTTATTTTTCATCACTTTGAAAACCTCCTGCCACTCCCTTGTGGCCTGCAAAGTTTCTGTAGAAAAGTCAGCTGATAATCTTATGGGGGTACCCTTGTAAGTAACTTGCTGCCTTTCCCTTGCTGCTTTAAGGATTCTGTCTTTGTCCTTAACCCTTGCCATTTTCACTATAATGTGTCTTGGAGTGGGCCTGTTTGGAATCATCCTGTTTGGAACTCTCTGCACTTCCTGGGCTTGTATTTGAATGTCCTTTGTCAGGTTAAGGAAGTTTTCAGGCATTAGTACTTCAAATATATTCTCAATCCCTTGCTCCCTCTCTTCTCCTTCTGGAACTCCAATGACCCGTGGGTTATTGCGTTTGATGTTGTCCCCCAGCTCTCTTAAACTATTTTCCATGTTTTTCATTCTTCTTTCTTTTTGTTGTTCCGCATGGGTGATTTCTGCTATTTTGTCTTCTAAGTCACTGATTCGATTTTCTGCTTCATCCAATCTACTAGTGATTCCATCAAGTTTGTTATTTAATTCAGTAATTGTGTTCTTAAGTTCTAGCTGATTGCTTTTCATGATTTCTCTATCCTTCTTTATATTTTCATTAATTTCCTTGAACATTCTAATAATCAGTGTTCTGAACTCTGTCTCCGATAGATTGGTTACCTCTATTTCCTCTATTTCCACTGATTCAGGAAGTTTCTTCTGTTCTTTTATTTGTGTTGTGTTCCTTTGTCTCCCCATTCTGGCTTACTCTTTGTGTTTGCTTCAATATAACAGATAGATCCTCCAGGTTTCTCAGTCTTTTCTGGGTAAACTTATATGGTGTGTGTCCTTTATATTTGAATTACTCAGTCTCCCTATTTTCCTGTGCTTGTATCTGAGGTGTTCCTTGTGTCATGCGTCCTCACTTGTTGAAGTTTTAGTTTTGATTACTTTTGGTTTGTCAGTAAGTGGGATTGACTCCCAGATTGATTAGCTGTGAGGATCAGCCTCTTCTGCAGTTTATGAGCTGCTGTGAGAGGATTGACCCCTCTGATGAAACTTGGACCCTATGGGCCCTAGTACCTGTAGCAACTTCCTTTTGGGTGTGATTCTTGTATGTCAAACCCAGAAATGCTCTGGTTTTATCTAAAGTTGGCCTCCAGGTATGATGATTCTTGTGTCTGTTTGTTTGGACCCACTGCTGCAGAGTGATTTTAAAGCATAACAGATCAACAAGAACAACCTCTGCAGCCACCAAAGGAAACCAAATGCTCGCACAAGTAAAAAAAACCAACCATCAAACTACAGTCAACTTGTACAGAAATATCAATCATACTAATGACGAAAACAAAGAGAAACAAAACAAAAACCACACACAATAATAACAGAAGAGGAAACAAAATAAAATACAATATCCTAAAATAAAAAATAGAATAAATGTGAGAAACCGATTAGCTATACCTAAAAAATAAAAAATAAAAATAAACTAAAATACTAATAATAAAAAAAGTAAGAATAAAAATTTAAAAAATAAAATTTGCAGAAAAAAGGAAAAGAGGAAAAGTATAGCAGTGAGAAGAATGAATAAAATAAGAGAGAAAGTGAGGGTGGGGAAAAAAGAAAAAGAAAAGAAAGAAAAAGAAAAAGAAAAAAATATATATATATATTTGTCTACATACCCATATATATGGACATATATTCACCTATATACACCTATATATATGCCTGTATTAAAAACTACAAAATGATAAGAATGAAATAGAAATAAAAACCAAAACCAACCAAGATAAGCAGCCAATAAAGGGAAAACAAAACAGAATAAAACCAAACAAACCAAAAATACCCATGCCGGTCTTGGCTAAAGTCCACCAAGCTCTCTTCAGTTTGTCTGCTGTACAAAAGTTCCTGTGCGTCTTGTGGGAACAGTAGGCCACCTGATGCCTAGCGTGATCCTGGCACTTCAGTTTTGCTGTACTTGAGTGTGGTTGTGACGTGTGATTGGTGGTTTTTACAAAGTCACTGCCTTTTTGCTTTTGCCTGTCCCAAGGTAGGCTGCACCCCCCCAAGGCTCAATGAGTGTCTCTGGGCACCCTTTCGGTTGACAGCTGTGGAGAATTAAAGAATTCCTCACTACCAAAAGCCTGCTGCTAAGAATCTGTTAATTAGTGCCTCAGCAGGTGAACCTGCCCTGCCTCCCAAGCCTTGCCTAAAGGTGGGGGCGGGGTAGGTAGTCTCACTCTGCAGCCTTTACTGGGTGGAAATTCTCAACCCCCTGCAGGTAGGGATATCTTCCTAGTCTGCCCCTATTGCTCCATTCAGGAGTCAGTTTAAGACTGTCTTGGCGGGGGCCAAAGTTTATGGGAGTGGGTGGGTTATTGGTGTTTTGTTTTTTTTTGCTTTCTGTTCAAGAGTAGAAAAAGGAAAAAAAAATAAAAAATAAAAAATAAATAAAAAAAAAATAAACAAAGCCACAGTTCCAACACTGTTTTAAGCTAAGGCCTTTGTCTCTTATGCTCCAGCGGAGTTCCTGCTGCTCTTCCAAAGGGTCTGCCGGGATTTAGGGAATTGCGCACACCCTACCATGTGGCTAAGATCCCCACTCCATCTCTCGGGGATCTGTGTTTCCGCCCGGCATGCTGCGTTTCCGAGCGAGTCTTCTTGTTTCCCTGCCTCCCGGGTTTAAGGCGTCTGCCTCGGAGCCTGTGCGCGCCCGGGCGGATCTCCTGCTGCTCTCCCAAAGGGTCTGCCAGGATTTAGGGGACTGCGCGCACCCTGCCGCTCGCCTCAGATCCCCGGTTCCGTCTCTCCAGGACCTGTGACTCCGGCCGGCGCGCTGCTTCTCCGTGGCCGAGTCCTCTTTTTTCCCCTGCTCCCGGGTTTCAGGCTTCTGCCTCGGAGCCGGTGCGCGCCCACGTGGTGCTCCTGCTGCGCTTCTGGAGGGACTGCCACCGGGGTTTAGGGGACTCGCGCACCCTGCCACGGGGATCAGACCCCCGTTCCGTCTCTCGGGGACCTGCGTCTCCACCCAGCGTGCTGCCTCTCTGCGGGCGAGTCCTCTGTTTTCCCCTGCTCCTGGGTTTCAGGCTTCTGCGCTCCGCGGACCCGGTGGGCACAGAGACTGATCCCTGAACCGGGAGGGTGCAGGGACTGATCTTGCCCTGTCGCTGCGGGGCTCTGCACCCTGCTTCCTGGGGACCCGGCGAGCCGCGGGTGCAGCTCGTACCTCTGCACAGTCGTCTCCTCTCTCTCCTCCCGCACTTGCCTGGCCTGAGGCTTCTGCCTCAGACTGCAAACCAACGCGCTCTGGCTGAACTCTAGGTGGGCCGCGTGCCGCAGGGAGCGAGCCTGGGCAACACTCACCGTGACTCAGCAGCCGCGGGTGCGGGCTGCACCTCACGCGTCTCACCGCCTTCTTCCCCTACTCGCCCGGCCTGACCACCTTCCAGCAATCCTTGTGTGGAACTCTTAGTTGCTCTGTGTGATGAGTAGATGTCTCTTTGAAGCATATTAGACGTTCAAATTGTGGATATTTCCAGGGGAGATTTCATGGAGCCCTCCTCACAGCCGCCATCTTGCCCCTCCCTGGCCAGCAAATAACTCTTTAACCAATGCTACTGACTACTTCAAAGAAAGGAATCAATGTAGTCTAAGAAGTGTTTAATGCAGAAGCTCATGTTCTAATTTTGCACATGGCTCAAATATTTAAATTAGAGATACTTCTAAAATATGCTCCTTACTTTAGCCTCTTAAATTCTCATTCATGGTATAGTGAAAATAAAAGAAATTTACAAGCTCTAAATGTGTATGAAAGCCTGCGTATAGGAATTGAAGAAATGAGGGGTCCCTATTCAGGCAGTTACCCTGCCAGAATAATTGTATATACAATGCCAGATTCTCTTAGCTGAAAGTCCTTTTCACCCACTGCACTAAAGAATTCCAGTTGTTTTTCTGATCTAAAGCAGCAATTAATAAACAGTGTAACCCAGTTATTATTTAGAGTTGCCAGTTTTTTACAGCCTGCATATAATAATCAGGTAATCTCCAGGGAAATAAGAAACCAAAGCTTGGAGGGCAATACCCTAGTTCCTATAGCAGTAACGGTATTTGTGCATGAGGAAGGACTATAATGATGGGAAAGGATGGAGAGCTCGTGATCTCCTCTGATCCTGCTGGAGAAAAATACTTGATGCATTTTTGTTGATAATGATCAGAGGGAGAGGAGACTGTGGATTTTGTATAACTCAGGCTGTCCAAACTGTAGGATCTGCATTCCAAACAATAACAAATGTCAGACATTTTAATTGAATGGCATTGTTGTCCAACACTCCATGGATCTAACTTTGGTTGCATTCTCTTTGTTTTATTTTTCAAAGGCTGAGAACTAGTTTGGTTATTGAAAATATTCTGAATTGCTAAACAAATAAAAATTGAATCTAAAACCAGAATCTTACATACAATGAATGTATTTATTATGAAGATGGTTAGATAATCAAATGAATAAAATTAAAATATTCTGTTGATCTTTTTTAACTCACTTAAAAATCTATTCTTCTTGACTGTCAATGTGATAACATCAGTCTGCTTGTTTTGCACTGAGAATTTTTCTGGACTTTAAATCTCACCATATGAGGGGAAAAAAAAGATAAGACCATTGACTGTGTAGGATACATGGACCCTGATTTCTTATTTCAATTCACTGTAATGCATAAATGTACATGACTCTGACAGCTGTAAAACTCTGCAGTGTCAAGCATGTTGATTTTGCTACTCTATATATTTAATTTTCTTTAAAAAATATACTGTATTTCTCTAAGAATTCATTTGCTTTTCAAATTATGGCTGCCAAGCCAAGACTTGTGTACCAGATACCATGTAAAAGCATGTGAAAAGTAGATAAAAGCAATATACCTTGGCCTCTAATTAGAGATGTCTAATCTTTACCATTAACAAAAGCAGTATGCAACGGAGACATTAAAGGAATAATAAGAGCTTGAGCAGGGAGAAATTAAAGATATGCTGATAGATGCAGAGTGTCACCTCTCCACTGCTCAGTTTGGGTGGGGTTCAGAATAAACAGGGATTTTTTAGTATTTACTCTTCCCTGACTCTGTTCATTTATTTCACATTAGTTATTGAGTTTTAAAAAATAGGGAGAGGGTTATGTTGGGCGGCTAGGACAGCAAGTTATAGACAGAAAGACTGTATGACTTTCTTAATGACTCACTATGTGCAACACATTGTTGCCTAGTTAGTTCTAGAGCTCACCTGTCATTTAACACGTGTTGGATACACATTAGTGTACTGGATGTAATAAGACTGAAGGAATGGAGAAGACATACTACTTGCCCCTGGAGTTTGAAATCTAGTTAAAGATTGAAAGTGGTCACCTTGGAGTATAAGATTCAGAATAGGCTGTTTGGAATAACTAAATGTTGAGAAAATCTTTAGTGAAATGGTCAGGCTTCATGAGGGACATGGAAGGAAGGATCATTACAGGGAAAATAGCATGGTTAGAGGTAATAAGCAGTAGACACGTGTAAGATCTATTGAAACCAGTTTTCCTGCTAAGGGGGAAGGGCCATTGACAAAGGACTTTAAAGTGTTTAGAGTAGACCAAAATGGCAAAATGGCAATGGAAATTTAATCCCAGATCACATGAAGTGATGTGATTAAAATTACATTTGAGAAAAAAATATATAGGTAAGTCTGTGCTGATTATAGTGAAATAAAAAGATCCTAGAGGTAAGTGTATACAAAGAAAATTTTAAGTAACAATTTTTGAATACAGATTAGTATGAGCAATGACACTACAAATAAGGAAGATACAAAAGCTAATGTTTTTAGAAATTAAGTATGAGTTAGTGTGGTTGTAAAAATGGAGAGGAAGAGTTAAACATAAGAGATGTGTTAGGTAAAGGAAGAGTCCATGGATTTGATCCATTCGATAGAATAAGGACATTGGGAATACATTTGTCAGATAAAAAGAATGACAATAAAAAAAGTATAAAATATGGATTTGTGTGAGAAGATAATGAGTTCAGTGTTTGATACTTTGAGTTATGTCTACAGGAAATTGAAATACAAAATTGAAAAAATGGTGAGCAATCTTGACTGGAATTATAGATTTGGGCAATGCTTGTCCAGTGGGGGTAGTTGGAATAAAAAAAATGAATGAGTTCTTTATGAGTAAAAATAGAAGCAGAAGGTCATTAAAGAATGAAATCACAGGAACTGAGCGGCAAAATGTGGTATAATGAAGTATAAGGATTGAAATCAAGTAAGGGGTAACCACCAGTGCCAAATGCTAGAGAAACTACAGTGGGGAAGACCTTCCAAAAAAAAATGAGTTTTCATAGAGAGGAAAAGGAAAAAAGAATTATCCTAGAAGAAGGTGATTTGTAAATCCCTTAAGCAGAGTGGTAGCAATGGAAGATGCCAAGTCCAGAGGATTAAGGCAGGACAGAATGGTTAGGGGAAGTGGCAACAGAATGTTCAATTCTTTAATGAAAGAAGAAAATAGGCTGATAGTTTTATAGTTGCAAATGTTAGCATCACCAAGTTAGTAACAAATGGAGCTTAAGGAAATCTGCATATTTACATTTTTTAGCAGGAATTAACTATAGAAGAATGAAATGCTAGCAGGTGGAATAAAAATGGGATGAAAGTGAAATATATATGTGTACATATTTCATTTATATGCATGTATAACCTTGGGTAACACACCGCTAATCAAAGAAGAAAAACCTGTTAGTTGAAAGATGGCATCAGAATTATCTCAGAAAAAATCATTTTATTTTGTTTCTCAAAATAACATATGGATCTATATTTGTTCAGTAATGATATTGCTCAGAACATTTGCTAAGGTGCAATAAAATTTATACAAAAAGAGTTAACTTGCTATATGCATAATAAGGTTTTATTTATGGAGATAGACAAGAGGAAAAGGGAAAGGACTTGGAAATGGAGAGAGGCTAGACTCTGGGTATAGATTTGGGGATATACCCTGAGATATAATTGTTGATAAAAAAAGAAGTCGCTAGTGGGATATTCACAATGCTGAGAATGGCAGTAGAAACGTCTAATGTTCACCAGAAAAATGTTCAAAATGCAAGCAACATGGATGAAACCTCCAAATTATCTTAACATACAGATTCACAACTTTTTTCTGTGTAGTGTGTTAAACTAATCAAGGAAAAGGGCCTTGTTTTATAACTGGGTTACACAAGGGAAAGAGACCAGGATAGCGAGACAAGAAGACAATTAAAGATTTAAAAAAAATACAGAACAGTGATATCTAGGCAAAATGTCAGTCTGACCAACCCCCATGCCATGAATATTGGGAATAAGAGTTTGAGACAAATTTTTACTTAAATATTGAAGGACAAAACGACTCAGAATATTGGATGCCTTGGGTTAGCCAGCAGCTTATAGTTTGGATGCATGTCATAGAAAATAATTTATCAATGACAATGTTATGTACTATTTGTTGAATATTTACTGCTGTGCTTATATCACAACACCAAAGTTGATATTCAGAGTTAAATTCTGATTTACACAATAGAAAGCATTTGCTAGATATGTCTTTCCTAGAAAAATATATATATGAAAGATGATATTGATTTACCATGATCTTATGATTATATAGAAGACAATCAGAAAGTATTTATTGAAAATGCACTACTAAATTTATTACAGAAATATTTTAATTAAACTAATTTTGTGTTAACTATCAATGAGAAGTTACAACTGTTACTTGCAATGAGACCTAAATATATATCATTCTTTGACAGGAAATAAGTCAAATTCAAACTATTAAAAGTATACACATATAAAGTACATGCTTATATATGCAGATTTAACTAATAGATATATACAGATGAGGCATTGCCAAAAAAATTAGGGAATTTTTACTTGGTAGAATTAGCAAGCGCAGTTATGTTGAACTTCTTTGAGTTGAAAGTCATTTTGGCTATCTCGCTCTAAGGATAGGAATACCTCTGCTTTGGATTTTATTTAGAATTCTGCTTACTCTTAGAAATGTGGATTTGTTTGGAAATTATCAAGTATAACCTTACTAGGTTTCCTAGGGCTTGATTGCACCTACTCTAACTAACAAATATGATATAATCAGTTATTTAATTGTAATTCCTCAAAATGAGAAAACTTATACATTGTTTTTTTTCTTTCATCTCATGTGACAAAAGCAGCTGTTTTCTTCTATCCTCTAATCCAGACCACATAAATGTTTTTAATTCCAAATCATGTCCTTCAGGAAACAAGCAATCATTGATCAATTTACTGCACTGTTGGACTATGCAAGTCACCTGAGACGACTAAAAGATAGATGTTTCTTCCTGGAACTCTTTGGGAGAGCAATTTTAAGTATACCTTCTCTCAGTAAACAAGACAAAAATGAAATTATCAACCAATTGAACTGAACCTGGCCAACTTTCAACTCCTACATAGTTATAAACATATTAAAATATATAATTTGTTGTCTATAGTATATATGTATGCACAGCATTATTATATAAATACTAAAAATAAATTTTAATTTTAACCACTAATGGGAGTATAGGGGTAATTTAAGTCATTCACATTTATTTATTTTTATCAGTTATCCCTCCTTGTTCACCAGTAAAGTATAGCCCAGAGATTACTGTCTATTAAATTGAAGGAGAAAAGGGGGGAAAAAATTGATGACTACCAATTTTATAGATGAAGAAAGAAAATTAAGTTATACTGCTCCAGGTGAAAAGACAGCATTGAAGACAACATCAATAATAAGAGTCTTGATATCTAGCTTTGTGTATTCTACATGACATCATGACTAAATAAAAAAATGGATGCAAGAGAGAGCCAAAGAGAAAGCATTCAATATAAAATGGCAAGTAGAGGAGAATGTAGGTGATCTCAAAACACTTATTTCATATAATAAGGCAATAATTGCAAAAGTATGAAACCCTTGCCACCCCAAAGCATCACATGTAGATGCAGGAATCATATCAACAACATAC
Source organism: Aselliscus stoliczkanus (assembly GCA_033961575.1). Classification (NCBI taxonomy): domain Eukaryota; kingdom Metazoa; phylum Chordata; class Mammalia; order Chiroptera; family Hipposideridae; genus Aselliscus; species Aselliscus stoliczkanus. Next base: position 39,635,382 of record CM066731.1, read on the forward strand.
ATAGTCAAGGAGAAAATGGATAGAATAAAACCATATCTGGGGAAACACAAGTGGTATTACTCTTATGCTTAAGAGCTATGACTTTGAGGGATAAAAAGTATAATTATTGCACTGTGTTGTACACTTGAAACTAATTTTAAATAAATAAATAAATAAAAGACTATATAAAAAAAAAGACAAAACTTAACTGGCTATATTCCTTATGTTGTATTTTGCATGCCCATGACTATAATATTATAATAATGATGTGTGATGCCTGATGGGTACTCAGTATAATGTGTGTTGTAGCCCTGAAACTAATATAACATTGTATATCAACCATAAGTTAAAAAATATATATATGTTTTAAAAAGAGTAAGCTTAGAAGAAACAGTTCCTCATACTGTTGAGGAATCTACAATGTTCAAAAAGCATCTATTTCCAAATGGGTACCATCATGTATTGTTCGTGGGATTGTAAAATGATGCAGCCACTGTGGAAAAGAGTATGGAGGTCCCTCAAAATATTAAAAATAGAAATGCCTTATGACCCAGCAATTCTACTTCTGAGCATTTATCTGAAGAAAACACTAATGCCCCACTAATGCCAAGATATGGAAGCAAACTAAGAGTCCATTGATAGGTGAATGGATAAAGAAGGTGTGATACACACACAGACACACACACACACACACACACACACACACACGAATATTACTCATATAAAAAGATGAAATCTTGCCCTTTGCGGCAACATGGGTGAACCTGGAGGGTATAATGCTAAGTAAAATAAGTCAGACAGAGAAAAGCAAATACCATATGATTTCACTTACATGTGGAATCTAAAGAAACAGAACAAATGAACAGAGCAAAATAGAAACAGACTCATCGGTATAGAAAACAAATAGATGGTTGCCAGAGGAGAGGGGTGTTAAGGGAATGGGTGAAAAAGGTGAAGAGCAATAAGAAGTACAAACTGACAGTTATAAAAAGTCATGGGGATGTAATGTACAGCATAGGGAATATAGTCAATAATATAATTATTTTGTATGGTGATAGATGGTTACTAGGCTTATTGTGATCACATCTTAAGGTATATAAATGTAGAATCAGTGTGTTATCAAATATTCTATGTCAACTATAGTTAAATAAAAATATATTAGGAATAAATTTGAAAAACAAAAGAGATCTATTTTCATTATTAGGAAGGTGCTATAAGTGAAATGAACAAATCTAAATAATCCGGCCCCTATTCAAACTAGAGCTTGGGATTTATGTACAGAATGGTTTGTAACTCACCCAACTAGCATGGTGCCTGAAATTCCCACCAGCCACAGTGCCTTAAACATTGTACCTCCAAAGGCCTTGGAGAAGTAATACATGAATATATAATACTAATTTTCATGTCGGCATGGAGTTTTGAAATTTAAACCAGATGTCACATTATTGTAGTGAAAATAACCCCAATTTTGGAAATGGACAAAATTGGGTTTGAATCTTCATTTTCTGCTACTTAGCTGTGTCATCTTGAACAAGGTACTCAACCTGAGACACAGTGACAATATAAAATGTATATGTAAAATGCCTGGGAAACATCTGATATATGTAGGTGCCCAAGAGATGGTCATTTTCTTTTGCTTCCTTGGAAGTTCGAAAGGAAATTCTTAGGTGAGTTTTCAATAGGAGTGGAGTACGTAAACAGATTCCAGCAACTCCAAAATACTTCCTTTTATTTAATAAATATTTAAATAGTTGAACAAGAAATATTTGCTTTCTTTCTCAAGAGTGAATATACAAATTATTGAACTGTTGGTGCTGTTTTTTTTCTTTTTTATATCCTCACTGACCATGTCCAATGGGGTATTTGAATATCCCACTGGCACCTAAAATTCAATGTCTAGAATGAAACATAATCTTTTCCAACATGATTTTTTTCTTATTAATTCTCCATGGCTGTTAACGGCACAGTCTTTCAGTTCTCTACTGTATTCAAATATTAGTTAAAATAGACTCCCAAAGGTTACTGTGTATGGGATGGTGGATGGGGGAAGTCCCAGTAGTCATAATCTTCAAGGAAAAATATGGAACTATATGGGAATTTTGGATTATCATAATGACTGAAGGGTGTTACTCAGATCTAATGGACAGGGATCAGAGATGCTGAAATGTCTGTAATGCTGGGACTAGTCCTTTATATTGAAGAATTGTACAGACCAAAATAACAGTGGAGGACCCTTAGAGAAATGCAAGTAGAATCCACCTCCTCAGAGGCTCCTTGCTCATTTTCTACGTCCCATTCCTATTTCCATTGTACTAGTCCAGGCTCTCTATTACCTTGAATCATAGAACGTTATTGCTTGAAGGAACTTGAAGTTCACCTTGAACAGGGAACTGAGACCAAACAGGTTAATTTTCTAGCCCAAGTTGTATAACTACTTGGTTACAAAGCTCAAGCTTGACCTCAGACCTGACTGATACTCCATTAGACCTGCTTGAAGTTGTAATATCTAACTGCTTTCCACATTCAAATTTATTCTCTACTGGAAGGACTGACCACTAAATCTTTTTAAAGGACCATTCCCAGAACATCACTTTCTAACCACAAACAGCCCTCAGTGTTTCCCACTGTCGATTAAGTACATTCCTCAGCCTGACATCCTAGACCACCCATGATCTGGGCCAACCAGGCCATTTAGTGTTATTTTACCTTACTCTCCTTTTCTGCCTTTTTCAAGTGACAAACTGTCCTCCTGGCTAATGCCCAAGCTCATATTGGGCATTTTATATCTTCCCTCAAGTTGTTCTCTTTGGTTAAAATATTCTCCACATTCCTTCCCTATCAGATCTCTACTTAGATGTCTCCTCTTCCATGAAGCTTAAAAAAAATTTCCTCCACCAGATATGCCCTTTCTGTATCACTTTTAATAATTTATAGCTGTTATTGGAATTACTGTGATCTGGTAGGAACTATAGTTATTTGAATATTTTGTAATATTTGAGGACAGAGACTGACTAATATGCATGGCATTATCTATACTACATTTTGTGCACATATAAGGTAGATTAAAGTTTTGGGGAGGAAATCTGGGAGAAAAAAAAAAACCTTTCCACTTTTAGCTATTTACCTTATAAAAGTTTTAAAGCTCTTCTCACCCATGCTTCAGCACTCCTTTTTAAATTGTAATTGAAATTCACTGGAAATATGCTTCAATTTCAAAGAAAACAGAAGGGAATGACATCATCCCTGTTGTCCTCAATAAAAGTTTCATTTATCTTTCTCATCTAACCTATGCTGTCAGCAGTAAGGATAGAAGCCTCATTAATATCAATCAGAGCACAACTTCTACCTTGTAGATGAAAATTCCTAAAGTACCCTCAAGACAATGGCACTGCAAATTACAGCCTAGAGAACTGATGATTCTCAATTGGCACAATCAGTTGATTTAGAACTTAATTTAGAACCATAATTGTGGAAGGGCAAAATGTTTGTAAAATCATTCCAACTATTCACCACTGCATAACCTGAAGCTTAGCTAAAAATAACCAATGAAGTAGCTCTGGATAGTAGAGTCTAGCTTTTTTTTTTTTTTTTTAAGGTTTTTTTTTTTATTGGGGAATTGGGGAAAGGGAACACTGTTGGGTAATTGGAGAAGGGGTACAGCCAAGTTGTTGTCCTTCAGTCTTAGTGGTAGAGAGTGCAGCTAGCTCAGCTCCAAGTCCAGTTGCCATCCAACTGCCCAAAGACAGCTTGGGACCACTCAGCTCAAGGTGCTGTGTTCAATCTTAGTTGCAGATGGATGTAGCCCACTATCCCATGCAGGAGTCAAACTGGCAGCCTTGTTGCTAAGAGTGCATGCTCTAACCACTGAGCAATCTGACCACCCTTTGGCAGCTCAGGGCAGCTCAGGTTAGGCACAGCCCACTGGTCCATGTGGGAATTGAACCAACGACCCTGTTGCTCAGAGCTCACGCTCTTAACCAACTAAGCCACTCAGCCGGCCCCAAGTCTAGCTTTTTTGATACTGACGGCCCACTTCGAAATTAAACTCTTAGTATACACAAGTCTTTGTATGTGTGTATGAGCATGTGTTAAGATAAATTTGAACATATCACTCATTTAGCTATAAGTTTTCTTAATGTGCCTTTACATGAAAAAAATGATCACAAGATCAATTAAGACCAATATAAATGAGCTAAAAATATATGGCTTAAATATTCAGGTGTAAGAAGAGGACCAAAGAAAAAAAAATGTTTGAAGAGCACATAATCCAAATTAGAAAAACAGAGTCTTAATCTTAAACCATGAGCTAAGCAGTCCATAGTTTTATGCTAATCTTTTAAAGCTGGTAATTCACTGAAAATCAAGTTATTGTGTTATAAGTATTTATAAATTCATCAAAAGCTATTAGAGTCTTTGTTCAGAGGTGAAACTGTTGATAGTACTTAACATTATCTCATTTTTATGTTGTTGATTAGATTTTAATTTTAGACTAGAGGGTGATCATAGATCTATTTTCTCTAAGTTAAAAATAGAAGAATTGGGCCAGCTGAGTGGCTCAGTTGGTTAAGAGTTAGCTTAAGAGCACAAGCTTGAGCAACAGGGCCACTGGTTCGATTCCTACATGGGCCAGTGATGCTATGCCCGAGCTCAGCTGCCGCTGAGCTGCCAACAGGTAGGAGGATGACTCAGCTGGTGAGCTCATGCTCCTAACAACAAGACTGCCTGTTGGATGGTGGGATATACCCGCCCACAACTAAGACTGAACTCGGCACCTTGAGCTGAGCTTCCACCCAGATGGCTCAGTGGATAGAGCATGTGCTCTTAACAACAAGGCTGCTGGTTTGACTCCCACATGGGATGGTGTCTATGACCACCTGCAGCTAAGCACAACACAGTGCCTTAAACTTAGAGACCACGAGCTGCCAACCAGATGGCTACTGGCACCCTCCACAACTAAGATTGAAGAGCAACAACTTGGCTGACTGGTCCCGGTCCCTCTTTCCAATTCCCCCAACCCTTTACCCCTCCCCCAATTCCACTATTAAAAAAATAAAATAAAATTGTTTTTATAGAATTGTAGGGATGTAAGAAAAGATAATCATTATGCTATGCTATAATTTAATCTTTTCCTACAAAAAATTATACATTCACCTTTAAAAATTTATTGCACAAACCTCAAAAGTGATGTTTCAATATACAAAGTATAACAATATACGCTCCAAGCTTTGCTCCCTGAACTTTATAAATATAAATAATTATGTCATATTCATGTCATTTTATATATTGTATCATATTACATTCTCTTATATTGTATAATATATTGTATTTATTTATTTATTTATTTATTTATTTTTAATTAGTTTCAGGTGTACAACACAGTGCAATAGTTATACTTTTTACCCCTCAAAGTGACAATCCCCCTCCTCCATTTAGCCACCCCACTCCTCCCCCCCAATATCATGTATATCTATTACACTTCCTCTGACTCCCTTCCACATTATAATCCACATCCCATGACTAACTATATATTCAATTACAGTTGATATACAATATATTTAAATAGAGCTCAACAATAAATAAGTGATTTGAAAAAGTATTCTATACTTTACTAATAGCTTATATTATTTCCTGAAATGTCTTTTTATAGAAAAGGGCATGGCACTTCTCTGCTGGGTGCTCCATCAAGTCTTGTTTAGTGTAACCAGGAGATGAAATTTCCAAACAAACCCTAGTTGTTTATAGCACTTGGAGAGACATGTGGCCTGCCACTCCAGTCCCTGTCAAGCATGTGCTCCACTTGCTTTCTGACTTTAGTTTAAACAAGTTGGTTGGGCCACAGCACAAGTGTGAGAACATGAGAATGTGGGATGCCACAGGCCAGGTGACATGCCAGTGCTTAAAATCTGGTACATAGCAGGGCATCATTGTGTACATAGAAAGGCCACATGCCATATCAAAATATGGCAGCCACTTCTCCCAAATTAGATGAATAATTTTCCTTCCATTATGTTCTACAAACATGTTTTACAAACATGTTGTAAAACAATAAGACTTGAGCTATAGTAAGTCCAAAATCTCAGGGTTTCAAATGAATGGCAAGTGAATATCCATGTTTATTTCTGAGTTGACTGACAGGTAGAACTTTTTTTTGTTTTAAACCATGCTTATGTATGATTTAAGAAATACTTTTTCAAGGCAACAGAAATCATTCTCATAGGTACGAGTCTTCTGACATGGCCAAATGCTGCAGAGCAGTAAATAACTTTTCTTTTTTTTTTTTTTGGTCTAATAAAGCAGTAGAGAACTTACTAGAAAATAAATGTCATAGGATCTCATACAGTTACTCCTAGCTTCCTCTGAATTTCGTGCTTCTATATGCTATCACCAAGTCCATGTTGCTAATGCAACTGCTGTTGAATTCATTTCAAGTGTTGGCAGAAAAGGATAAGGAAAAAATAATTGCAATTTTAAAATTCTGTTGAGTCTAGTGTGAGTTACAGAATTCATAAATGTGCAATGTCAGGTAACCCATAGTATTTTCTGAGTTTTAACTCTACTGCTGAATAAGAACATGAATGTAAAAGTTTAATACAATTTCAATACTTTATTTTTATCATCTTAACAATGGAAGACTCAATTCAAGGCCAAACTACTTCTGAAATATTTGAAGAATTGGTAGTGAGGAATTCTTTTTTAATGAGAGAGCATCAACAGAAACCCTGTAAGAATCGAAAGGGATTTTGTCTTTGCTCTCCAAATTTTAAACAAGGAAATAATTGTGAAATTTATGACTGTTAGCATTTTTTCTAACATGATATATTTTAAAACTTACAGCTTTCTAAATTTCTTTATTTTTTATCTGTTTAACTGTAAACCATGAACTTTCAAAGAACAGAATACATCTAATTATATTCTTTGTCATAGATTTCACATAATATTACATTAGAAGTGAATCAGAGAGAGACTAAAAAAACAAAACTTATGTTAATATGTGGACAGTTTTATGATTTCAGTCTGTAATTTGGACTTACGTCCTATAGTTCTTGACTTTTAAAACTACTCCCTAATGTTCCTAAATTAATTCACCACACTTCAGTGTAGGACTGAAAGTAACATACAGGGCCATAGTATAAATTGAGATTAATGGACTCATGGCACTGTTTGCTGCAGCCACGCATTGTTCACCTTCGCCAGGAACACAGCATCTTCATCGTTTACATAAAAGAAAGGCCACTGATACTCTGCTATGCTTATAATATTATGCTACCTAATAAATGTACTTTGGAGAATTTATTCCCATTCTGTTTGCTGAGTAAATTATTGCTTATAAAAAGTTATGCTTCTGCAGAGAACATTAGAAATAGTCTCAGTTCTCTTTACTCAAAGTCTGGGTGATTTCCAGCATCTTTTAAGGCAAGAGTTTGAATAAGAATGTCATCTCTTTGAACTAATCTGCTGAAATAGATTTAAATCCCAGGCACTGCCTCTTGATGAGTACTCAGACTGACAGGATAGTGAGGGGAATCCTGAGACCCTCTGGAGACAGCTCCCTATTATAGCTCAAGTATTAGTATTCAACAGAGTGTGGGTGGAACCGTGGAGACTGAGTCCCACGATGATTTTTCATACTGAACCTCTAAACAGAATATTCAGATATAGCTTCTAAGCTCCTTTTTTTTTTTTTTAAGTTCCAACATTGGCAAGGCTGGTACTCATTGTACTATGTATACTGCAATAAAGAATCTACAGAAAATAGTGCATTACCCTTGTTTGAACATATTGCGTATTGACACTGATTCTGTATGTGAATTCCATAATTTCTAGAATTATAGCTCTATAATATTTTACTAGTAGTATGGAAATGAAAATTGTAAACCAAATAAAAAAATGTACATATAAATTAAAAATGTTTTCCCTGACATTTCTTCCTCCTTTTCTTTTGGTCTTCATTTTCACTTCTTTCCTGTTTACATTATTTCCATATTTTTGCAGGTGACAATAATGCCCCCCCCACACACGCACATACACAAACCATACATACTCCCAGTAGGTTATAAAGATATCTTTTCATTATCAACCGACTTTCCTTTTTTAAATTCCTTTTAGCTTATTCTCTCGAGTTATACAGACATGAGCTGGAGGTAACACTTGGGAGACACTCATAATTGAAAGATGAAGATTAAATAATTGTACCCTATTTCATATCTGCCTGAAGTGGAAGCAATGTTAATTCCATCCACTTAAATCCAAGTGGGTACTTTAGAACCAAATGTACCATTTAAATAACGGTGCTTAGATTAGAGTGGGACAGGCCGAGTAGCCTACTTTGATTGTCTATGACATATAGTAAGCCATTAATAAATAATTTGTTTGAGTTGACCAAGAAAAATGTTATTGCTGAATGTGTCATGTTAGCTTGGAATTATTGGACTATGGCAAAAAGAAATAAGCAAAAAAAAAAATCAATTCTACCCTACAGCTTGGCAATTATGATAAAAAAGAATTTTAGGAAAATAAATGGGCAAAAGAAGGAACCAATATTTTGAATTAGTGAGAATATAATGGTCAACATAAACGACAACTATCCTTTCAGAATCTAGAGAGTATAACAGTTTAAGCAATTTGAAAACTTGAGAAAAGATGTGTTCACATTATAACCTTGTACAATAATCTTTTGTTGGACTGTAATTTCAATTTTTTTATATTTTAAAATGAAAAGGAATGTGTAGATGGAAACAAATTTATCATGTTGAAGATCACCACATTATAATATTTTCTTTTTTATTATTATTATTAGTCACAGATGTACAAAACACTGCAATAGTTATCCTTTTCACCCCTTACAAAGTGACACTCCCTCCCTCATCTACTACTTCCCACCCCTGATATTATACATATCTATTGCAATTCCATTGATTCCATTCCCACACTATATTCCACATCTCATGATCATATATGTGTTAAATTATAGTTAACATCTAATATTATTCAGTGGCAGCTTCAGATGTACAGCACAGTGGTCAGGCTTCTACACCGTCCATGAAGTGGTCTCCCTAACAAGACATGAATCCATTTGCTCCTCTAAAAAATATTTACAACATTATTGATTATATTCCCCAAACTGTCTCTTCTATCCCTGTGGCAAAAATGAAGTTACCAGTTATGTTGCATCATCCCTTCCCCTTCTCCCTCATGCCCACCTCAATCCCATCTAGCAATCATCCGTTTTTCCTCTGTGTCTCTAAGACTATTTCTGTTTACATTCCTCATTTATTCAGTTCTTTAGATTTCACATATAAGTGAGATCATATGGTATTTGTCTTTCTTTGACTGACTTATTTCACTTAGCATAATGTTCTCTAGGTCCATCCATATGGTTGCAAATGGTACGATTTCTTTCTTCTTTATAGCTGTGTAATACTCCATTGTATAAATGTACCAGTTTTTTAATCCAGTCATCTACTGATGGGCATTTCGATTGTTTCCAAGTCTTAGCTATTGTAAATAGTGCTGCAGTGAACATAGGGATGCATATATTTTTCAAATTCGTGTCCTGGGTTTTTCAGGATAAATACCTAAGAGTGGAATTGCTGGGTCAAAAGGCAGTTCCATTTCCAGTTTTTTGAGATACCTCCATACTGACTTCCATAGTGGCTGCACCAATCTGCAGTCCCACCAACAGTTCAGCAGGGTTCCTTTTCCCCACAGCCTTGCCAGCACTTGTTGTTTGTTGATTTATTGATGATAGCCATTTTGACCAGAGTGAGGTGTTATCTCATTGTGGTTTTTATTTGCATTTTCCTAAAGATCCGTGAGATTGAACATTTTTTCATATGCCTGTTGGCCATATGTATGTCCTCTTTAGAGAAATGTCTCTTCATATCCTCTGCCCCATTGTTTAATGGGGTTGTTTGTTTTTTGGTATTGAGTTACATGAGTGTTTTATAAATTTTTGGATATTAACCCCTTATCAGATATATCTTTGACAAATACATTCTCCCATTCAGTAGGCTTCCTTTTTGTTTCATTGATGGTGTCCTTTGTTGTGAAAAAACTTTTAAGTTTGATATAATCTCATATGTTCATTTTTTCTTTTATTTCCCTTGCAGATGGGGATATATCAGTAAAAACATTGCTCAGGATAATGTCTACAAATGTATTCCCTATATTTTCATCTAGGAGTTTTATGGTTTCAGGTCTTACATTAAAAATTTAATCCATTTCGAAATTTTTTCTTGTATATGGCATAAGGAGGTAGTCCAAATTTCATTTTTTTTTGCATGTGTCAGTCCAATTTTCCCAGCACCATTTATTAAATAGACTATCTTTACCCCAGTGTAAATTCTTGCTTCCTTTGTCATAGATAAACTGTCCATATATGCATGGATTTATTTCTGGGCTGTCTATTCTGTCCACTGATCTATGTGCCCTTTTTTATGCCAGTACCATATTGTTTTGATATCTGGTAGCATGATCCCCCTGACTTTGTTCTTATTTCTCAGGATTGCCGAGGCTATTCGGGGTCTTTTATGGTTCCATATAAATTTTAGGATTATATTTTCTATTTCTGTGAAAAATGCCCTTGGTAGTTTGATAGGGATTGCATTGAATCTATACATTGCTTTAGGCAGTATGGACATTTTAACTATATTAATTCTTCCTATCCATGAGCATGGTAGGTGTTTCCATTAATTTGTATCTTCTTTTATTTCTTTCTTCAGTGTCTTATAATTTTCTGAGTACAGATGTTTTACTTCTTTGGTTAAATTTATTCCTAGGTATTTCATCATTCTTGAAGCCATTTTAAATGGGACTGTTTCCTTAATTTCTCTTTCTGATAGTTTATTATCGGCATATGCAAATGCAACTGATTTCTGAATATTGATTTTGTATCCTGCTACCTTACTGAATTCGTCTATCCGTTCCAATAGTTTTTGATAGACTCTTTGGGTTTCTCTCTGTATAGTATCATGTCATCTGTATATAATGAAAATTTTACTTCCTCCTTGCCAAAACGGATGCCTTTTTTTTTTCTTGTCTGATTGCTGTGGCTAGAACTTCTAAAACTATGTTGAATAAAAGTGAAGAAAGTGGGCAGCCTTTTCTTGGTCATGATCTTAAGGGGAATGGTTTTAGCTTTTCGCCATTGAGTATGATGTTAGCTGTGGGTTTATCATAGACGGCATTCATTATGTTGAGATATGATACTTCTGTTCCCAATTTGCTGGTAGTTTTCATCATAAATGGCTGCTGCATTTTGTCAAATGATTTTTCTGTATCTACTGATATGATCATATGATTTTTGTTCTTCATTTTGTTGATGTGGTGTATCACATTAAGTGATTTACGGATGTTGAACCAGCCTTGCATACTAGGGATGAAACCCACTTGATCATGATGTATGACCTTAATATATTGCTGAATTCTGTTTGCTAATATTTTATTGAGGATTTCTGCATCTATGTTCATCAGGGATATTGGCCTGTAGTTTTCCTTTATTGTGCTGTCTTTATCTGGTTTTGGAGTCAGGGTGATAGTGGCCTCATAGAAAGAGTTTGGGAGACTTCCTTCCATCTGAATTTTTTGGAAGAGTTTGAGAAGAATACGTGATAATTATTTTTTGAATGTTTGATAAAATTCACTTGTGAAGCCATCTGGTCCAGGGCTTTTGTTTGTTGGTAGCTTGTTGATTACTGATTAAATTTCCTTGGTAGTAATCAGTCTATTCAGATTTTCCATTTCTTCTTGCGTTAGCTTTGGAAGGTTGTATGCTTCTAGGAAATTATCCGTTTCTTCCAGATTGTCAAATTTGTTGGCATATAGTTGCTCATAGTAATTTCTTAAATTTTTTTGTATTTCTGTGGTGTTTGTTGTCACTTCACTTCTTACTTTCCTGATTTTACTAATTTGAGTCCTCTCTTTTTATTGATGAGCCTGGCTAGAGGTTGGTCAATTTTGTTTATCTTCTCAAAAAACCAGCTCTTGGGTCTGTTGATCTTTTGTATTGTTTTTCTCATCTCTATTTCATTTATATTTCCACTCTGGTCTTTATTATCTCCTTCCTTGTACTCCCTTTGGGCTTCTTTTGCTGTTCTTTTTCCAGTTCCCTGAGGTGTAAGGATAACCTGTTGATTTGAGATTTTTCTTCCTTTTTTTAGGTAGGCCTGTAGTGCTATGAACTTCCCTCTTAGGACTGCTTTCACTGCATCCCAGATATTTTGGGTCATGGTGTTTTCATTTTTGTTTATCTCGAGGTATCTTTTGTTTTCCTCCTTGATCTCGTTTTTGAGCCACTCACTCTTTAGTAGCATGTTATTTAGCCTCCATGGATTTGTAAACTTTTCGGATTTCTTCTTATAATTGATTTCTAGTTTCATAGCATTGTAGTCCGAGAAGATGCTTGATATAATTTCAATCTTCTTAAATTTAGTGAGACTTGTTTTGTGGCCTAACATGTGGTCTATCTTGGAAAATGTTCCATGTGCACTTGACAAGAATGTATATTCTGTAGCTTTGAAGTGAAATGCTCTGAAAATATCAGTTAAATCCAGCTGGTCTAATGTGTCATTTAAAGTCACTGTTTGCACATTGATTTTCTGTCTGGAGGATCTGTCCATTGGTGACAGAGGGGTCTTGAAGTCCCCTACTATGATAGTGTTACTGTTGATTTCTCTCTTTATGTCTGTCAATATTGTTTTATATATTTAGGAGCTCCTATGTTAGGTGCATAGATGTTTACTAGGGTTATGTCACCTTGCTGGATCAATCCTTTGTTATCATGAATGGTCCTTCTTGTCCTTTATTATATTCTTCTATTTAAGGTCCATTTTTTCTGATATAATTATCACTATTCCAGCTTTTTTCTCAATTCCATTTGCATGAAATATTTTACTCCATCCCTTTACTTTCATCCTGTATGTGTCTTTTGATATGAGGTGAGTCTCTTGTATACAGCATATGCAGGGGTCTTACTTGCTTATCCATTCATCCACCCTATATCTTTTGATTGGATCATTTAATCCATTTACATTTAATGTGATTATTGATAGGTGTGTAGTTATTGCCATTTTGTTATTTGTGTTCCTAGTCTTTTTTAGTTAGGTTGTTTTTCTCTTCTGCTTAAAGAAGCCCTTTTAACATTTCCTGCAAGGCTGGCTTGTTGATAATGAATTCCCTTACTTTATTCTTTTCTGGGAAGCTCTTTATCTCTCTTTCAATTTTAAATGATAGCCTTGCTGGATAAAGCAATCTAGGTTGTAGGCTTTTGTTTTTCCTCACTTTGAAAACCTCCTGTCACTCCCTTCAGGCCTGCAAAGTTTCTGTAGAAAAGTCGGCTGATAATCTTATGGGGGTACCCTTGTAATAACTTGCTGACTTTCCCTTGCTGCTTTTAGGATTCTGTCGTTGTCCTTAATCCTTGCCATTTTCACTATAATGTGTCTTTGTGTGGGCCTGTTTCAGATCATCTTGTTTGGAACTCTCTGCACTTCCTGGGCTTGTATTTCAATGTTCTTTGCCAGGTTGGGGAAGTTTTCAGACATTATTACTTCAAATCTGTTCTTGATCCCTTGCTCCCTCTCTTCTCCTTCTGGTATTCCAATAATGCATTTATTGTTGTGATTGTCACCCAGCGCTCTTAAACTATTTTCAATGTTTTTCATTCTTTTTTCTTTTTGTTGTTCCTCTTGGATAATCTCTATCTTGTCTCCTAAGTCACTGATTCGATCCTGTGCTTCATTCAATCTGCTAATAATTCTATCGAGTTTATTCTTTAATTCAGTATATGTGTTCTTTAATTCTAGCTGATTGTTTCTCGTGATTTCTCTATCCTTCCTTATATTCTCATTAATTTCCTTGAACATTCTAATAATCAGTGTTCTTAACTCTGCCCCTGATAGGTTGTTTACCTCTATTTCCTCTAGTTCCACTGATTCAGGAGATTTCTTGTGTTCTTTTATTTGGATGTGTGTCTTTGTTTCCCCATTCTGGCTTACTCTTTGTGCTTCCTTCGATGTAACAGGTAGATTTCCTAGGTCTCTGTCTTTTCTGGGTGGATTACATGGTGTGTGTCCTTTATATGTGAATTACTCAGTCTCCCTATTCTCCTGTGCATGTGTACTTGAGGTGTTCCTTGTGTTGTGTTTCTTCTCCTGTTGAAGTTGAATTTTAATTGCTTTTGTCTTGTCAGTAAGTGGAATTGACCCCCAGGCTGATTAGCTGTGAGGATTAGCAGTGTCCACAGTTTATGAGCTGCTGTGTGAGGGATGACTTCTCGATGAGGCTGGCCCCTTTAGGCTCTTATGCCTGTAGCAATTTCCCTTTGGGTGTGACTCTTGTAGGTCACACACAAAAATACTCTGGTTTTATCTAAAGTTGGTCTCTGGGTATGATGATTCTTGTATCTCTTTGGGTGGGCCCTGCTGCAGAGTGATTTTAAAGCAAAACAGATCAACAAGTACCACCACCACAGCCACCAGAGGAAATCAGATGCTCCCACATGGAAAAAAAAACAACAACCAACAACCTACAGTCAACTTCTAAAGAAAAATCAAACATACAAAAGAAGTAAACAAACAAAAGCAAAACAACCACAAAAAAAGAAAAGACATAACAAAAGAAAATAAAATATAATAAAATAAAAAATAGAGTAAACACGAGAAACTAAATAGCAATACCAAAAAAAAAATTGCAGAAAAAAGAAAGAAGGAGGAAAAGTACATTAGTGAAAAAAATGGAGAGAGTGAGGGTGGAAAAGAAAGAAGGAAAGAAAGAAAAAGAAGTAGAAAAAAAGAGTGAAAAGAAACATATATATATATATATATATCTACACACCCATTATATGGATGTATATTCACATATATACACTCATGTATATGCTTATATTCAAAGCTAAAAAATGATAATAATGAAATAGAAATAAAAACCAAACCAACCAAAACAAGCAACCAATAAAAAGAAGAGACAAAAAAGAAAAAAGAAAAAAACCAGTGTAGGTCTTGGCTGAAGTCCACCAAGCTCTCACCAGGTTTTTCCCTGCTGTACAAAAGTTCCACTGAGTCTTGTGGGGGCAGAGTTGGCCACGTCGTGCCTAGAGTCATCCTGGCAATGCAGGTCTATTGTAGATAAGTAGAGTTATGAAGTTTGATTGGCAGGTTTTACAAAGTCACTGCCATTTCTGCTTTGCATATCCCAAGAGAGGCTGCTCACCCAGAAGGCTTGACGTGTGTCTTTGGGCACTCTTTCTGCTGAAGGCTGTTGGGAGGTGTGAGAGTTCAGCGCTGCAACCTGCCAGTGCCTCAGCAGTTGAACCTGCCCTGCCTTCCAAGCCCTGCAGGAAAAGTGGGAGCGGGGTCAGTAGACTCACCCTTTGCAGCCTCTTCTGGGGCAAAAATTCTCGACCCCCTGTGGGTAGGAATACCTCTGTAATCTGACCCTACTCCTCCATTCAGGGGTCAGTTTAAGACTCTGGATTGGCGGGGACCAAGGTTTCTGAGGGAGGGTCGGGGTGGGTTCTTATTTCTGCAGTTGTTTTTTTGCTTTCTGTCCAAGAGAGTGAAACACACACACACACACACACACACACACACACACACACACACACACACACACACACAAAACAGTCCCACCACTGTTTTGAGCTAAGGCCTTTGCCTCAGAGGCTTCAGTGGAGCTCCTTCTGCTCTCCCAGAGGGACTGCGGGGGCTTAGGGGACTGTACACCCTGCAGCAGCTCAGATCTCTGCTCCATCTCCTGGGGTCCTGCGTTTCCACCTGGTGTGCTCTGCATCTCCCCGTGCCACTTTTCCCTCTTCCCCTGCTTGCCCCATTTCAGGCTTTGCTTCAGAGTCTGTGTGGGGCAGTGCTCCTGCTGCATTCATGGCTGGACCGGTGGGCACAGGACTGACCCCTGAACTAGGTGGTTGCAGGGATTGATCTCACCCTGTCGCTGCCACGCTCTGCACTTTGTCTCCTAAGGACCTGGGTGCAGCTGCCGCAGGTGCAGCTCATACCTCTGCATGCTCATCTCTTCTCTCTCCTCCCCTTCTCACCCAGCCTGAGGCTTCTTCCTCAGACTGCAGACCGACGTGCTCTTGCTGTACTCTAGGCGGGCCGTGGGCAGCAGGGAGCGAGCAGTGGGAACACTCACCGATCTGCTCTCTGAAGCTTGGTGCCTCAGCAGCCGTGGGTGTGGGCTGCACCTCCATGCCTCTCGCGCCCCTCTTCCCCCACTCGCCTGGTCTGCCCACCTTCCAGCAATCATTGTGTGAGACTCTTAGTTGCTCTGTGTGATGAGTAGACGTCCCTTTGAAGAATTACAGAAGTTCAAATTGCTGATACTTCCTGGGGAGAACTCAGGGAGCCCTCCTCACAGCTGCCATCTTCCCTCCCCAATCCTCATATTTTCTGACAGAATTTCATGATGAATTTAAACATGCAGCGGGATGTTCAAGAAAATAAAAATGTGTTTCAAGATTTTGTTAAACCTGTCAAATTCACAGGGAAGCATAATCACCCACCAGTGCCTCTTTTGAGTTTTATGGAAAATGTTTTTAAATGCCCTAACAAACACTATTTAAAATGTGTTAAACCTGACAAAAATATAGGTGAAGATGAATCAGAGGGATACTGTCTTAGAAATGAAATGTAATAACATTTTTCTGAGGAAAATAAAGAGTGATCTGTGGTAAAAAGGAAACTGATACCAGTAAGAAACATAAAAATCTCTGAATTAAATTATTCCATAAAAAATACTGTAATCCTGGACCTTAGTTTATTGTTACATTGTTTTAATTTCTGAACCTCAAATTTTTAAAATCTAGTTGTATTATGCTCAAAATACGTATAAATAACACTTGGAAGACATTTGTAAAGCATCAAATCCTTTAGTAAATTTCCTATATTTCATTACAAGACTGTTTTAACCCCATTCACAGGACACCAAGATTGATAAAGACTATTTTACATAAATATATTTGTACACTAACTATATTATTTGCGAAATCACACTTGGAAATTTAAAAAGAAAAAGTTATTTTCTTTTGACCTGAAAGTAGGACCACACATATACTTTTGTGAATTGAAAACAGCTGTGTACAGTCTTTGGTACAGGAAATATTTTTGAAAGATTACATCTATATAGTCAGTTTTGGTTTTAATATAATCATCATTAATTTATTTACATATAAATATAAAAATACGTTGAACAGCTAAAAAATGTTTTTAAAAGTTGAGACATCTGCTCCTTGAATTCAGTGTCCTCTTTTTTCCTTTTTTCTTGCATTCTACTGGGTGTACAATTTGTGTGTTTTTTTGTTTTTTTTTGAGGGCAGTGTCACTGGCCCTCATATGTGGGACCCGAACCCGGGCCACTGGCTTCCCAAACTAGTGCTTAACCACCTTGCCATTCGGCTGGCCCAGGGTGTACAATTTGAATAAAACTATTCAAGTGCAAATATTGACCATTAACTGTTAAGGGATGGTGAAACTATTATAAACATTAGGAAATCTTAATTCAATCCTTGACTACTGAATTTACTAAATGATACTTTGCAATGACTTGCTCCAAATGCTATTCAGTCACCATCTATAGTGGGGCCAACGGAACTGTTTTTTAACTCTAATTTTTTTATTTCTTAGCTGAGCCATCCCGCCACCTGTTGGCAGCTCACCAGCAGCTCAGCTCAGGCTGGACATCGAACTGCTGTTGCTCAGAGCTCAGCTTGCACTCTTTTTTTTTTTTTTTTTTTGAGGGCAGTGTCACTGGCCCTCATATGTGGGACCCGAACCAGTGCCGCTGACCTCCCAAGCCAGCGCTCAACCACTGTGCCACTCAGCCGGCCCTCAGCTCGCACTCTTGAGCGAGCTCTTATCCAACTGAGCCACTCGGCTGGCCCTTAACTCTGATTTTTAAAGAAGATATCAAAACTAAAAGAAATTTTGAGAAGATTTCTATATTTATACATTGTCATTAATTAGAGCCAACATTTTTGCCAGACAATTTTCAGACATGTTACATTCTTGGCTTTTTAAAACAATAATGTAATATATTTCATTTTGGTAGCATAACATGGAATTAATAGGTACTGTATTGAACAGGTATAAATGAGATGAATTTATCATATCGAAGTATTTCATTTTCATTTATTACTCTTATTTTTATAATGCCTTGTCAAATGGCAACTCAAGGCAGTATGTGATGACTTTTACTGCAACATAATACTTATAAAATTTATTTATAAGAACCAATATCAGGCACCTTCTCTGAACCAATCCTAAAATGTAAAGCAATAATCTGGGAATAGTTATGAATATCTAAAGATGTAGGAGCGATTTTCAAAGGGATTTTCCTGCTCCACTTTTTCCCTTAGAATTAAAAAGTACTAAATATATCAATTTGATATGTGTATTTTTTCCCAGGCATCGATTTTCTTTTAAATAAATCTGAGAAGTAGAAAAATAATTTACTCTATGCATGGATAAGTTTCACCATGATGGAAAGAGAATGAAAAGGTTAAGTAGAAAACATGCATCACTGCTATAATTTGTAAACTGATGTGATAACCTCATGTTTAATATATTATGGAGTAAAAGGTGAATGCTAGGGGTAGAAATGTCACTTGGAGATAAGGGAAATCATATGCTAGTAAGAATGTGTATAAAAGTGACTGTGAATTAACTTGAATATTTCTTTATTAATTAATAGACAGGTGCAACATGACGATGAAATAATGAAGGTATCCTAGCAACTACATTTTCATAACAACTGTCAGACTGTGATGACTGTCAACCACATTTTATTAATTCAGGAGGGTGAGGAAAGATAATTTCAATTAATAAAACCTCTCTGCAAAAAAAAGTAATTTTATTACCAGAATTCTTAAAATTTATTAAAATGTGGTATACCTAGATGAATGCATTATTATAAATCGATAATATTCCAGTTCTGAGTAGTTGTAAGACACTCTACAATTTATTTAGTTGGTATACAACATGGAAAAAAATCTTTAAAACATCCACAAAGACCTGGTCATATTATAAGATCTGCTTTTGATGTAAAATATCAAAATATAAAAATGGATGTTTACTTATAAGTTGATATGTCTCTTTATCAGTTTTATTATTTCAATAATACCAAAATTAAAACATTTAATGACTTTGTTTTGACATTCTAAAAACTGGGTTTATTTCTTTCTTTTAAAGTTATCTTCTGTGGTCTTTTCTCCCACATACTGAATTAACCACATGATGTTTCTTGAGTGAGTTAAAATTGATTCAAGGAATATTTAATAAGTACCTACTATTTGCCTAATTGAAACATCAACATAAGACAATCATAAAAATATTTGTCTCATTTTTTTAAGTTCACTATTTTTATCAGTTTCCATCTCATCTGTTTTAATATATAAATAATTTATCTGTCCAGATACTGCTAAAAAACAGAAACCACTCTGTCTACTTGAAGTAAATAGGAAGGGACTTGATACAGAGAATTTGTACTTATCAAACTATGGGAAGGGGTGAAGAACAGAAATCAGGAACAGCTACCACCCTAAGGAGGCATGAAGGTACAGAAACTGCCAGAAACTTATGGCAATGATCAGCATTGCCGTTAGCAATGAAGCCAATTATTCAAAATACCTGGAGAGACTGCTGAAAATATGTCACAGATGCCAAAACCCACATATTTGCCATTGCAGCCAGAATGATAATGTGGCTTCTGCTTCCTTTCTACCTTTCATGTTACATGCACTGCCTCTCATTGGAAGGATCTTACCTAGAACATTTCTGACAGGAAATCTGAGAAATCTAGTTCTCAGGCTCCAGCCTATATATGAGAAGGGGGAGCTGGGATGAAGAGAAATGGCATTGACTTTCTAACAGACATAAAGCACAATTGTTAAGCCAGAGAACTTTCTTATGGATGACAGTATTGCAATTACAAATATGACAGAAAAACTGTAGGAGGGATCTCTGGCTTAGAATTGGCTTTAGTATTTTAGGAACTATAATTGAAGAACTAAATAATATCCATGATATTGAATGGTATTTTTTCCAATTAAATCATTGTTACTGTAACAATTTCATGTTCTATTAAAGCTTAAAATTTATTTTATGTTTTTAATAAAATATCAATATGATTGTTAATCTGAATAGCTCTTTGGAAATTTGGAATAATTTAACACTTTACAATTGCCTAGTTAGATTTATTATTGATATATACAAGTAGAATAGGTTATAAATACTGGAGATTTTTAAAAAAGCAAACACAAAAGTCAAAGTTGCACTGGTTAATTAGTAGAATTAATTTTTAGTGATAACAGCTCTGATAATACATTTTTAAGTTTAGATGTCAGTGTTCTTAACAGTTTTTCACATCAAGACAAGTAACCTGATTTTTCCCCTCAGTAACTATGGAAAAATTGAGTTACCTAAATGAACAAATTAGAGATTTCAAAGAGACAACTTGGCTGTGATGATGTAATTAGATTTCTCTCAGGACAGATAAGTGTCTGTCTTCTTTATCATTCCATGCCAATACTTAGTGTGATGCCTGGTACATCTAAGGAACCCAGTAAATATGTGCTGAATAACATATGACTAGTATTCAATTTTTTACCTTTACCTCACATATCATTTTAAAAGTTGTTAGTATTTTTTTTCCCTAGAAGAATATATTGATATAGAGAAAGGAATTTCAACATATATCATCTTCCAATTCTTGATAATTGTTGAATCTGGATTATAGTATATAGAAGTTCACTGTACTTCTTTTTCTACTTTTGAGTATATTTAAATTCTTTCTGTATAAATTTTCTTTTAAAACATTATGCCAGGTGATCTGATGCTAACAATCATAACCATTCTACTGAGTCAATAGATTGTTTCTATGTGGACAGTCTTTCATCAAAGAATCTAATTCTGGCCTCTCTCCATGGCCATGTAACTTCCTCAGAGGCATATTTTTTTCTTAATTGATCTTCACCTTCCTTTCATTTGTAATATGTCAATAATAACATTACTGCATAGCTGTGTTCACTGTATAGAATATTACAATGATATATCAGCTATCATTTATTTTTCTATGTAACAAGAATCATGCTTTAAATATTTTATTTCATTTGGTACTCACGATAATCTTATGAGATAGGTTCAAATTTTATCTACAATTTACAGGGAGAAATCAGAGGCTTAATGATGCTGAATCAATTACTCGACCCCACACAGTTATTATATTATAGAGCTGCCATTTAAACCCATGAGTGAATTGTATCAATAAACAGTAGCAACAGCAGTATCAATGAAGGAACTTGGTAAATTGCACTTCACTAAACCCAGGAAAAGAATCATTAAGTAGGAATTGAATGACTAAGTGGTAGATCCTTTAATGCCAGTAAAAGTAGTAAATATATATTTAAACTTTAAAAAATATATATGCACAAAACTGTAAATATTAAGTGTTACTTAGTAGTTCTTTGATTCCATGTTCATTTCCTAGGAACACAATATAAGAAGAACTTCGAATAAAACAGACATGTAAGTCAAAGTCCACCATGTGTGTATATGTGTTTAGTGTTAAGAAAATGAGAAAAACATTTCTTTAACAAGCTAATTTTTCTTCTTAATTTTTTCTCATTTTTTAAATACACACATAAGATATTTGAAAGCCCATTGGGGGTATTTAGGACCTTACTAGGTGTCAAGCACTGTCCTAAGTGTTATCTGGAAATGAACTCACTTGATTCTCTTGACAGCTGTAAGATCTTTATGGACTTTGTTTACAGGGGATAAGAAAAGATATGTCACCTTTCCAAGATCACAAAAGTAGTTGGTGATGAAGCTGGGCTTCAAAACCATGTTACTCTCATTCAAAAGATCTTCCATTCAGCCGTTAAATTATAACAATTTGTGGAGGGAATAATTATACTAATTTTTTGTTTATTAGCTATAGGATAGAAGACAGAGTACCTCTGCTGGGCTAAAATAAAAATCTGCCTGAATCACACAATTGTAGTCTCTTAGAATAGAAAGATAAAATCACCATGATAGGGAGTGAGGCAGAAGAACACAATTAGAAAATGCCACCAGGATTATGCTTATTCAGTCCATGAATATTGGATGGCTACCATGTGTTAGAATCTACAATGGCTCTGCTGAATAAAATTGTATATAACATGGCTCCCAATTACAAGGAACTTTTAGATTAGCCCAAGAGTTGGCAAACTGCAGCTCACAAACCACATGCGACTCTTCGGGTATGTTCTGTCTCAAAAGTTTGCCGCCCCCGGAAGAGCCAATCCTGTCCCTCACAACAATTTAAAAATTATTCAAGAGCCACAGAATCACCATTATGTGAATAATATCCTTTAAAAATTTTATAAGTGAAACTATGATAGTTTTATTTTTGTACCTAAAGAGCCTCATGTGGCTCGCGAGCTGCAGTTTGCTGACACCTGGATTAGTCGTTCAAGGTGTACAAATCACTATAGTCTAACAATGTGAGAGATTATTCACTTTACCCTTCCAGCGAAGTTACAAAATAAGACAAAAAACAGGAAAGTATGAAACCTATACAATGTCAAATAGAAATACAGTACATCAGAGGCCATTCCAGATTTATTATTAAACAAATATTTAGGTGCCTAATATGTCAATCACTACATAAGGCTGTAGACATAATTCTCTCAAATAATAGAGGAAAGAAACGTCAGAAATTGTGATAATCTTAAAAGAATAGGTATCCATGTGTACAAATAATTCTGTAACATGTTGATGGATCAATGGAACAATGACTCATTTGCCCTGTATAATATCAGAGTCACTGAATGTTGTGGTCTAATTCTTTTGCAAATACTGAGTTACACAAAGTTATGATGTAACACTATATATTCTATTTTAGTCTGTTTCAGCTGATTTATCAAAATACTATAGACTGGGTGACTAATAAACAACAAACATTTCTCATAGTTCTGGAAGCTGCAAAGTACAAGATCAAGTTGCCAGCAGATTCAATGTCTGGAGGGGACCTATTTCCTGGTTCCTAGATGGTCATCTTTGCACTGTATCCTCACATGGCAGAAGAGGTGAGGAATCTCTCTGGGGCCTCTTTTATAAGAGCCTAATCCTATTCATGAGTGCTTTGCCCTTATGATCTAATCACTTCCCAAAGGACCCATCTTCAAATACCATCATGTTGGGGGTAGATTTCAACACATGAATTTTAGGGGGACACAAAAGTCTATGGCATATTACATACATCCAACTTATACCACTTAATTCTTTGTTTTAAGTCATTCTCAAATGATCCAAGGATACTCTATCTCAA
Organism: Aselliscus stoliczkanus; assembly: GCA_033961575.1. Classification (NCBI taxonomy): domain Eukaryota; kingdom Metazoa; phylum Chordata; class Mammalia; order Chiroptera; family Hipposideridae; genus Aselliscus; species Aselliscus stoliczkanus. The sequence goes on from CM066731.1 coordinate 39,658,683, forward strand.
ACACAATGTTTATGAAAAAGATTAAGAATCTTAAGAATAGTAGCTGTAGTCAAGGAAGCAGTAGCAACTACTACTACTATTTCTTGAAGTATTTACACTGCGCAAAGAACTGTACCAAATCTTTGCATACTGTGTACACTTATAGACTGAACTTTATAAATTTAATCTCTAAACATGGTCTATGTTCTGAATAATCTTAAATAGATAAAACTTGGTCTGTTTTGGAGATACTTGTTACATTATACTGAGAACTTAGTGAGTTAACCTCAAGCCATCTGGAACATTCAGCTGTTCAGAATAACTCATTCCTAGGGAGTTCTGTATAGCTGAGGACTTACTGTATGAGTTTTCACATAATATGAATACAAATGTGACTATTTGTCACAGTTAAACACGCACAATTTCCATAAATGAAAGAAAGTTCATTATGAGATTTATCATGACTCAGTTTTTTTTCTCTGTCCTCAGAATGATACTTGCATATTTTTGGGAGCTTTTGAATAGGTACTTCTGCAAAATGCAGTAGGCGACAGTTAAACACACACTTCAGCATTCACAGAGGATGAATCATGCTCTTTCCCAGTCATTTGGCTTTTCAAGATTGCTATTAAAGAAGAGATGCAAAAACTCTCTTTTGTGACTCTTTCATCAGTCATCAAACTTGTGGCTTTTAGAACACATTGGTTTTGAGAAGCTTTTTATGAAGCACCTTGAAACAGCTTGCTATGGAGATGGAGAAAAAGGAAGGCTGATGCCTGGAAAATATATATTCTTTTCTTTTAGTTAACATATCACAGGATGGGCTCTGTGCCCAAACTTGAACAGAGAATTCTCGTTGACATGAAAAAAGTCCTGTCTTTTTTTTTTTTTTCCACAAGGCTGCTGGATTAGTCCTTACATTTAAATAAAATTTTTACTCTTCTTCTTGCTCCCTTACTTTCATTTTTTGCACTCTTGTTTTATAGGCATTTTCCTTGTAATATCTGGTTCTCCCTTTTCATGTTGAATAATTATGTCTCTGGATGTTTTCAGAAAGGTTAGACCTAATGGGTTCCTAAGAAAACACATGCAATACTAACTTTCTTATCAGACATAAAGTGGTAGAAGACAGAGTTAGGACTGTCTTTCATCAAGGTAAAATTTATAGCTAAGCAAATCAACATTTCAGCTCTGCAAATCTTAAATTTGTTGCCAGACAGTATCTGGAGGTTGTTTTGTATATTTTGACTAAATACAGATTCCTTGAACTTTTTTTAAACAAAACCAGCATCCAGTGTTAGTTCTTGATCTTTGTATTTTCTGGTTAAGTTTTTGTGATAAATGAGATGTTTTATTAATGACTCACATCACTGAGTGTAAAGAGTCTCTTTCTCCATGATCATAATCACCTAAATTAATTTTCCTGCAGCTTTTAATTGAGCACACAGAGAAAATATTTGAAAAATAAGCATTTGAATTTATACAAAATAATTTTTTTTGATAGAAACAAAATGAGGAAAAGTAAACAGTGTTTTTTTTAAAGGTAATAAATTGTATGTTTCCAAATCTGTGCTTTTTGATGTGTATAATGGAAAGGGTATTATTTGTACAGTTAACCAACATTAACTGAGTTCATCCTATGTGCCATGCACTGTGGAACATGGTGAGAATACAAATAGAGTGCCCAATCTAGAGACTTTATGATGCAATGGAAGAAAGGGAGTGAAATAATGAAGATTGTGAAGTCAGATGCACACTGAGGTACTTCTTTTCATGGAGTGTACAGAGAGGTCTCCTTAAGAGTGAGGAGCAAAGGGAGGCCCTCTAGAGGAGATTTTTAGAAAAGAAAGAAAACAAGAAATAATTACAAGCCAGTATAATCAATTGAGACTTTACCACAGGTCCCAGACCTGAATACCAACCACCAATCTATGGAGGACTATGGTGGATCTCAGTGGCAGATTGGAAAACATTGGGAAATAGAATTCTTGACATGGACAAGAGAATTTTCCCAGTGGGAAGGATAAAAACAACAGAACTGTTTCCTTGTGATAATTGTAATCAAGTGGAATTTTCATGAACTCATATGGAACTATACCAAAAGTATCAAATGAGGTATTAGAGGGAATAGAAATTAGTAGATGAGGACATGGATTGATAAAACACGATTGATTAGTAAAAATATGACCCCAGGGCCAGCCGAGTGGAGCATTGATTGGTTAAGAGCTGGCTTGGGACGCCAGCAGCCCTGGTTCGGATCCCACCTATGAGGGCCAGTGACACTGCCCTCTACAGCTAAGATGGTGAACAACAGCTCCATCTGGAGCTGGGCTGCTGTGAGTTCCCGGGAGGGCATAGCTTCAGCCCCTGCTGCAGTGGGCTGCCATAGGCTACAGTGAGTGGCCGGCAGCCAGTGTGAGCGGCTGGCCTCACCAGCTGCCAAGAGCCACTGTGAGTGGCTGTCCAAAGGCTGGCAACTGATCTGCTTACCTGAGAAGAGTACAATGATGATACCAACATGGGCCAGTGAAGCAATGTCCTCCACAACTAGAATGAAGAACAAAAGGACAGCAACTTGTCTGTTCCCCAATGCTGTTCCTGTCTCCCAATTCCCCAATAAAGTCTTAAAAAAAATATATGACCCAATTCATCCTTATAAGCCATCATGGTTGAAGGAAGACTTAACAATTTAAAAGCCATACATAAAGTGAGAATAAGAAGTAGTGGTGGTGGACAGTTAATTGGAAACCAAATTATAATTGGCTTTATATGCCATGTGAGAATTATTAAATGTGTCTATCAGTTTTGATAATTTTGTCTGAGCAAATTTGAACTTTCAAAAGATAATTATATCAGCAGTCTAGAGAATGAATGGGATGAATAATACAAGTCAAATTTAAAGGTTAGACTCTGAAGGTAGAAAATAGAAGGAACAGCATGTAGGAGAAATTCCAAGCTCCAATAAGACAGTAGCTGGAAATAAGAAACAATAAAATAAAAGGTGTTTTGCAGTATGAATGAAAGGACATAGATTGGCTAAATGTGTTTATCAAGAGGGATCCGGGGTGAAACATAAATAGAAGTATACATAGTTTCCAAGTTTTTGGGTTGGGCACTGGATGAATGGCAATGGCAGTCACTGAAACAATGGTCACAGAAAAAGGAGAACATTTGAATGAAAGCGATGAAATTGGTGAGCACATGGGAAGATGAATCATGGAAGACCCTCTCTATTTGGACTGGTTATTTTTCATGATCGTGATGAATTTAAATATGTGCAACATTTGGAAACACATTGTTTAAAAGGAAATTACTTCTAATATGATCTAGTTTATTTGAATCAAAAATATTTATGCCTCATTTCATTTGACATAGCATTACTACAAGCCAAGACACATTTATTCTTTTTTTTTTGTTTTTTGATTTTTTGGGTTTTTTTGAGGGCAGTGTCACTGGCCCTCATGTGGGACCGAACCCAAGCAAGAGCTTAACCAATGCACCACTTGGCTGGCCCTAACACATTTATTCTTAAGCATTCTAACATTTTTGCCTGGCACAGTCTCATAAAGAACTTCTCTGGAATTAGGCTTTAAGGAGCTAAATATACTTGGCTTTAAGATAAAAATGTTAATCAGTAAAGTATGGTGGTTTAGAGCAACTTCTGCATCTTAGGTCTGATTCTTAGTTGCTACATAACTTTTGTAAATATACTTGCATTTCTGGACCTTAATCTCATCGTACACAAAATTGAGGTGACAATAGTATCTACCTCATGATGGTGTGTAAGAGATCAATTATAAATGAGGCTAAGCACAGTACTTAACATATTAACAGGCATCAAAAATGTTATCTATCATTAATATACACCTTCATTAATAGAGTAAGTATAATAAAAAATACTTTAAGAGTAAAGGTTAAAATGGAAGCATGCAAAGAACAATTGAAAGAGTTTACTAATGGAGAGCAACCTCTTAAAGTCAGGAATTGTGATTTATTCTCTTTTTTGTTTGTCTATCATCTGAGAAATAATAACACTAAGAAAAGATAAAACTTATATTTAAAATATGAGAAGCATGTATGTTACTTTATGTAAATTTTAAAATAATATAAAAGCATAAAATATTGTTTTAGCATTAATTTTACTTAGTAAAATGTCTCAAGATTCAAAAAGAAAAAATGACAAGTATAAGAAATAAAAATAAGTAAGGTTAAGAAAAAAATGTAACATTAAAGCAAATAGGTTAAGAAGATAAAATTTAAAATTTGTGTTAAAATATATAAAAATGGTATTTTGAGAAATGTATAAATGTAAAGAATATAAATAAAATAGGAATACTAATTCTCCAGATTTTTTATAAAACCCAACAAACTTTCATAATAAAACTTTCAAAAAATGAGAAATAAAGGTAAACTTCCTAAACCCAATACAAATCATCTACCCAAAACCCATGGCTAGCTTTAAATTTAATGGTAAAGACTGAATGCTTTCCCTCAAAGGTCAGGAACAAAGGCATTTGCTTTTATCACTTCTATTCAACCTTGTATTGATAGATCTACCCAGAGAAATTATCCAAGAAAAAGAAATTGAAGGCTACTAGATTGGATAAGAAGGAGGAAAGTATCTCTATTTGAAGATGACATAATCTTGTCTAAAGAAAATACTGAGGAATTCACACACACACACACACACACACACACACAGACAAAAGCACACACACACACACACACACACACCAAAACTATTAGAGCTAATAAAATAGTTTAGCCATGTTGAAAGGTCCAAGATCAAATACAAAAATTATTTCAATTTCTATGTACAGTCAATGAACAATCTGAAAATAAAATTTAAATAACAATTCATTTATAATTGCATCATAAGGAATATAATACTTAGGAATAAATTTAACAAAGAATTGTAAAACTTGTATACTCTCAAGAAAGTGCAAAGACAATACACATGAGAGATAATATTTGCAAATCATATATCTGATATGAGTATTCAGACTACATAAAGAACTCTTGCAATTAAATAATAACAAAACAACCCAATAAAAATTGGGCAGAAGATTTGAACAGATATTTCTTCAAGGAAGATATACAAATGACCAATAAGCACATGAAAAGAATGTCAATAGCATTAATCATTAGGGAAATGAAAATCAAAACCCCAATGAAATGCCAACTTCATGCCTAATAGTATAGTTGTAATCAAAATAACAGGCAATGAGAAGTATCGGTGATATGTAGAGATATGGGAACCCTCATGCATTGTTGATGGGAATGTAAAATGGTGTAGCTGCTTAGTAAAACCATTTGGCAATTCCTTAATAAATTAAATATAGCAAGCATTACCATATGACCCAGCAATTCCAATTCTAGGTATATATACTAAAGAAAATTAAAAATATATATATGCCCATGTATAAACTTGTATATGAATGCTCATTTCAGCATAATTTATAATAGTCAAAATGTGAAAAACAATAGAAATATCCATGAACTGATAGCTGGATAAACAAAATATAGTATATCCATTCAATGGAATATTATTCAGCCATAAAAGAATGAAGTACCAATACATGCAAGAACATGAATGAACCTTGAAAACATTATGCAAAGTGAAAGAAGCTAGACACAAACAGCCATATATTACATGTTCATATTCATATGAAATGTCCAGAATAGAAAAATACATAGAGATAGAAAGTAGATTATTAGTTGTGATGGTTAATTGTGTGTACAGTTGACTGGGCTAAGGGATGCCCAAATAGCTGGTGAATATTATTTCTGACTGTGTGTGTGAAGATGTTTGTGGAAGATATTAGCATCTGAATCACTAGACTGAGTAAAGGAAATTACCCTCATCCAATGTGACCATCATCCAATCTGTTGAGGGCCTAAATAGAACAAAAAGATGGAGAAAGGGAGAATTTGCTCTCTGCTTGAGCTGAGACATTCATCTTCTCCTGCCCTCAGACATTGGCACTCCTGGTTCTCTGGCCTTTATACTGAGACTGGGACTCACACTATTGGCCTTTAGAGTTGAAATGAACTCCACCACTGGCTTTCCTGGTCTTTCAGCTTGCAAGTGGCAGATTGTGGGACTTTCCAGTTTTCATAATTGCATGAACCAATCTTTCAAAATAAATCTCTTTCTATAAATGGTTCTGTTTTTCTGGAGAAGTCTGACTAATGCTGTGGTTGGTAGAAATTGGTTAGAGGGGGAAATGAGTGAGTGCTAAGAGGTACAAGGTTTCTTTTTGGAGTGATGAAAATGTGCTGAAATTAGATAGTGGTGATGCACAGCCTTGTAAACATGCTATAATTCACTGACTTGTATACTTTAAAATGCTAAATTTTATGGTGGATGAATTATATCTCAACAGATTTAAGAAGTATTCCATGTAAAGATCTTAATAGTTTGGCTCCAGATTTAGATTTCTCTTTCACATCAAAATAATAAGGCTTTCGAATGCCTCATTTGCATGGGCTCATCTACGGCATTATAAGGAAACACTGTTGACAGAGTCATGAGTTTTTGTAAAGTTTGCAAAAGTGAGCATTTTAATTGGTTAAGACCAGTGTCCCTTTTCACTCTGATGCCCACTTCAACTCCTCCTCCTCATGTTGGATGGCATTGGCATGGTTGAAAGGATTAGGGAGATAGGCCTAAGAGGAAGTTTAATTGATAAATGTATTTTTTTTTTTAATCTGGAGGCTGCAATTGGCCTGAGATCCAGAGAAGACTCTTCATGTCACATGGCTTCCAGAAGTATTCCTGTTATGAGGTGCCTAATTTACCCTTTATCATGGCCCAAAGTACAGGGCCAGAGATTGATCACAAAATGGATGTGATACACATAGTCAGCACCAAGAAGGAAGTGGATAATACAGAAGCAACAAAATGTACAGAGCCAGAAGCTCATCAGAGGAAAAGTCTTACAAATGTTATAGCTCATATGTGAAATAAAATTGATAGAAGTTTTCTCAAAAGGATTTATATCATTTTATTATGATTTTGAACCTAAAAGAAAAATTTCTAAATTATCAGTAATATAAAAACATCAAAAACAAGTTTCAATCAACTATGCTAATAGAAAAACAGAATTATCTTTCTATTCTCTCTGAAGAAATTGAGAGCACATTAATCCATGAAGGGATACTCAAAGAATGCAGCCAACATACAAAGGGAAGAAGTATTACAGAAATATGACAGGCAGTTAATTAATAAAAATATGTGCCATTTTTCTAAATTGTGTGTTGATTGTGACAACTATCAGCTCTTTAAAATGTATAATTTATTGTAAGTTTTTCTCATGCAAAATAAAAATTAACATTAATTATTAATTTTGCAATATTTTCTTAAGGAGATTACCTCCAATGGCATGGCTTTAGATTCCACAAAATCTGGATCTGCTTCTGTGTGGCCTTTAGCAAATGTTAAGTATTATACTCGAAGAAGAGAAAATAATATCTTCTGGAAACTACCTGGGAGGTTTTAGCTTTTCTTCTCACTATCTTTTATGTGAGAGCAATGTTTATCAGGATGGTGAATGCCACAAGATATGTACACATGGAGTAAATCAGTCCTGGGGGCTGAGTGCTAACATACACAGGTAACACATTTACCTCTTCAAACCTGACTTAAGAAAATAATACCAAGAAAATCAGCAAACTAGAATGTCCCTGTTCTTTGAGAGTTGAAGACCAGATTCCCCTGTCACCCTCACCCAAAACTAGAGGGAAGAAACCCACTTGGATTATTCTTATTCTTACTTTGCATATACCCTGGATATTCTATCAAGAATTTTGAATTTGAACCCTCTCCCCTAAAATAATTTTATCATCACAAATATTTTCGGCACTATTCAAAATAATCTTTGCTATACGTCAGTGTCTTTATTATAGTTCTCAAAAGCTTTGTAGTTGTCATGCAGTTAATAACCTGAATTAAGAAAGGACAGATGGACATAAGAGGCAAAACCTCCTAGGCTTACCTTGGATATGGATTTCAAAGATATTAGAGGAATGGGATCATTTCAATATGAACATTTCCATATTATCCCAGATGGTTCCTCTAAAGAGTTTTGTTAGGGAAGTTATATTTATATAGGAGAGATCTATTTAAGTGATAATTATAAAGGTAGGAAAAGCAACATTTTTTTTTTATATTGTCCATTGCTTTGGGCCTTCACGTTAGTGAGAAATCCTTTAGAAGATATGGTTTTCAGAGCATGAACTCAATGTTGATAATGATGTGTAAGCAGCCATTCTAAATGTTAAGAACATAAAGCAATGAGGCTTTCAAAGGTACAACCAGTGATGTTTCACCCGGGAGCTGAGGACTAGATGACAGATCTTCCAAGGCTGACAGTACTCAGGAATAACTAATATCAGTTCAAACTGAGAAGCTACAAAGTCAAAAAAGAATCTTCTGAACTTGTCTCCCTGAGTATTCAAACTTAACTTAAAAGCTTCAACTTACCTAACTAAAAAGTTAGGATGGGGTGCAGTGAAGGAGTCAGGGAATCGAGCCAAATGCTATAATGATATTCCTAAAGAGAAGATTCTGTTTCTCGTGCTTGCTTACATTTCTACAAGTTCAAAAGAAAGAATGTCAGAAGTTTAAAAGTATAGATGCCTGAGTGACATGTTACACTTTTTTGTGTAAAAAAACCATAATTCTGGTTTATGGCACAGCATTAAACCTCAAAGTATCCACTTCTGCACTCATGATTTTGGAATGTGAACTTCATCTGCCTCTTCTGGGTGGCTTATTCAACTGTAGTTGAAAAGAAAAGGTCATAATTATATGTAAAAATATACACAGTGAAACGGCCATTACTTCTATAGAATGAGGAAACATATCTGCTTATGCATCAAACATAAAAGAAAGGTAGATGGGGAAAATATTTTAATGCTTAAATTTCAAGTCTTATCTCTTTGTACTTTTTTGAATATTAATATAACACAGCTTTGGGCATATAAATGTCACCCAGCATGCCTTAATCTAAAGATTTGCAGGAAAATCTAAGGATTTACGATGCAGACAGGAAAGATATCTGATGGTTTTTATCCTGTAAAACAGTCTTTAAAAATCAGTAAGGTTATTTGGTTTCACATTGTATACAAAATAGATGCCCTATCCTTACTGTAAAAGTATGGAAAGTCTTCTCCTTATTTGTTGAATTAGATACTAGTACAATGCTGTTATTTTATTTCAGAAATGCCTATCATATTTGAGGTCAGATAAAAAAAATACAGTGAATGTTTAAATTTAAAAATATATTACAATAAAAGACACATTGGCATTCATCCCCGTCAAAATACTCCCCATTTCTTTGAGCACACTTATCGCATCATTCTTACCACTTTCTGAAGTAGTTCTGGAAGTCCTCTTTTGTGAGTGTCTTTAGTTGTGCTGTCATGACTGCCTTGATGTCCTGAATTGATTTGAAATGTTAACCTTTCATGGTCATTTTGACTTTGGAGAAGAGCCAGAAGTTGTACAGTGCCAGAGCCTGGTGAATAACGAGGATGAAGGCATACCATAATATTTTTAGTTGACAGAAATTGCCATACCAGAAGCAATGTGTGACACAGAACCTTTGCGTTGTGATCAAAACATACAGTGAATGCTGCTCCTGAGTGCTATCCAACGGAAAGGCAGGGATCTTCAATAAAGAAAGTGGTATGACTGCTCTTAATAACAGTGTATGATAAGTTTCAACCTGTTCAGTACAGTCAGTAGAATGTGAGCTCCAGTGAGAGGTGTGTTTTAAAGTGTGCCATAAATCATCCTCCATCATGGCAATGCTTTGTGTCACACATTGCTTCTAGTATACAGCAATTTCTGTCAAATAAAAATATTATGGTGTGTCCTCATCCACCTTATTCACCAGATCCGGCACCGTGCTACTTCTGACTCTTCCCCAAACTCAAAATGTTTTAGGACATTGAGGCAGCCATGACAGAGCAATTAAAGACACTCACGAAAGAGGACTTCCAGAACTGCTCCAGAAAGTGGCAAGAATGATGGGATAAGTATGTTCAAAGAGATGGGAAGTATATTAAGGGGAATTAATAACAAGGTGTCTTTTACTGTAGTAATTTTTTAAATTTAAATATTCACCATATTGTTTGATCACACCTCATTCACGAGACTCTTATGAAAGAGCTATGGAAATAGTAGGTTTTGTAATGTCCTTTTCTAGCTCTCTTCTTTGAATAATCAATGTGACTTCATTTCTCCAATTTAAGGAAGTTGTTCTTGGCCATGATACTAACTTTGAATCTCCACATCCCATCATTTAAAACATATGTTTTAATCAAATCAAGCAAAGATATCTGGGGTGATTAGTCTGGGATTTTCATTCCTTGAATTCTCTTAGCTGTAGATATTCAACTCCTCCTCTTTTACATTCCCCAGATACTGTTGATTTCCCCAGTTATAAGCTTTACATCATTCATGTTTATTTTAGCATGTTTTTGTGAAAGTTGACACCATACCATGATGAAAATCACATTCTGAGCCTGAATGTTTAACATTTAATAGGGATTTTAAGAGACCCAATGATGCCAACTATAAAATAACCAATCATTTCTAGATGATTTGATTTTCTTTATTAGCGTAAAGGTAAGAAAGGCCAAAATTATATTTTAAAAGAAGTCTTTCAATAATGTTGTTGTCAGAGATGATTGATATAACAGAAAAGTAGAAAAAAATTGATGATAGTAGAAAAAAAAGTACTGTTATATTAATATATCTTATATTTTTGGTTATTTATTAAATCGTTATTCTTTTCTAACTCTAGATGGACAAGATTATGACATTATTATGTGACAGTTTATAGACAGGCATTGAAAGGAGCATTTTCTGATGTAAAAATGTTAACATCAAAAATGCAAGTTAAGAAAGTTAAGAATTTTATTTTCTTAAATAAAATAAATATTCTTTCTTCTAGAGTGATTGATTTAAGTCTGAAAGCAAGGTTTAAACTTAAGACACAAGTGAACAATCAATGAGTCTAATCCATACTGGCACATAAAAAGCAAATGTGTAATGTTGATTTACCATATAATTTCCTTTACATAATGATATCAAAACCAGCCAGGCAACTCTGCTCTTGGCCACAGTTGCACTAGTGGGACTACTGGAATCAAAGAATCTTTTATCAGATTCCTCACTAAAATCTGAGGAAGGTAATAATCTCCTCCCCATACATATTTTGCTTAAGCACCCTGTATCCCAAATATATGTTCTACTATAACCTCATAATACAAACCAGGCCTCCTGATGGTCTTCAAACACATATTAATTCACATAGAAACAAACAATACAGCCTACTATTGCTAGGTTTCTTTGCAATGAACAGTATATCCTGCTTACTGGTGGGGTGGGGGCGGGGGGGGCAAGCCAGCATGTAGCCTGTTTTATTTTAGTAGTTATTTCTATCTCTAAGTAAATAGAAGTAAATGCTTCCAAATGCAATACAGAATTATTGTAGATTAATGTAACATTTGAGCTTTAGTACTGAGGTAAAATTGTTTCCTGTATTGTATAACTGTGATCTTGAAATTTTTCATTTTATTCTAATAATGGAGATGCTTGATCACATACTGAGCCAGGTAAATCACAAAGCCAACTCTTCAGCAGTCCTGGGCAGGCCATAGCTAGTACCACAGCTGAGTACTGCATTAACCACAATTCAGATGAATAAAACCCAACACAAGCTCATTTGATTTGGTTACAGTGGGAATAAAGACTTTATTCAGAAATACAATAATGCAACAACAACAAATGCTCTTGTTCCACATTGTGTAAAAGAAGCCCAGGTACTATCTATTGTGGTCTGTAGTCTTTTATTACTAGAGACAACACATCCAGTTGATGAACACTGGGCATAAATGAAAGAAATGGAAACTTGTCAGCTAAGAGGAATATTTATATACATTTGAGGATGAAAGAGCTGAGGGATGGCAGCTTGGTAGTATCAATTACAATGACGAACATGTGGCTCCTTAAAATTTTTTAACTGAAAACATGAAAAGGGATTGTAATTCTCTGTAGTGTATGAATAGCCTATAGCTTCAACTTTGAAGTAAATGACCCACTTTTCCTTCATGTGTACCCACTAAAATTAGGTAGCAGCTTGCTTGAAATGTGATATGTTCTGTGGTAAGGAAGCTTAGTGATAGAACCAATTGAACCTGCCAAGGTAAGTTAGAGAACAGAAGAATTTTTAAATGTGCTAATCTCGATAACAAAATAGTATTGCCCTAGTTTGCTGTTAGGAATCAGGTTTAGTTTTTCATGGTATCAGAAGATATTAGAATCAGGAAACCTAGAATTTATAACTTCTGCTTCTGGCTCCCACATCTTTTTCCACATGAGACACCCAAGAAACCATGAATCCAGACATGTGGACAAATTCTAAATTTAAATGTGCCTTAATTACTGCCAGCTAGCCCCCAATATCCTTTCACAAAGCTCTCTGGATAGCTGGGCTGAGCACTTGGGTCAGACTCATAGATCAAGAGGAGTATCTGGATTCATTTGTCTCCGACTTAGCTGAAGCTGCCCATCAGAACCAGAGTTGGTGCTCACAAGTGAAAAAGATTAAAAGGCATTGCCACAGTGCTTCTATTAATTAGGAAGCTGGTACATTTGACTCCATCAGTGTTTCCCTATGACCAATCAAATTAGTTCTACCTTCTTCCTGAAAAGAAGATGAGAGTTTGGGAGGCAAGAAAGGAAGTTGAAGAAAAGAGTCTCCAATGGAAACGGATTGGTGCTTAGACTCCTCTCCTGGCCAGAGGTTGATGACTTCACATAGAAAACATGCTTAATTCTCTTCCAATGGCAGTTACATTCTACTAAAACTGGAAAGGAAAAAGGGTAGAACATGGTTATTGTTCTTAAAAGGACTCAGATCTAGCAGGAAAATGAGCTATATTCATAATATAAATACATTATGTGTTTATAAACCAACTTACATGGGAAATCCAAAGAGGGAATCATTATTTCTGCTATGAGTGTAAGGGTGGTTAGAAATGGCTAAAGCAGAGATATTTGAGTAAGTTATTAAAAGATAAAAAATAATTTTAGTAAATTAGTAAAATGACAGGATGTATGGTATGGGAAATGGCAGAAGACAGAGAATGCAACAAGAGTTAAAGTAAGGAGATATGAAATTACATGGCATTTATGGTGAGTGCTCTGGCTAGAGATCAGGAGAGTAAGAAGAAACAAGAGGTAAGTATTTGAAAATGTTCCAAGAAAGGTGTTTTGTTGTTGGTTTAGGAAGGGCTTTGAGTGTCCTGCCAAGAAATTAAGAGTTTTATCTTTGATGATGATGGGAGCAATGGAAGGTTTTGAAAAAAAGAAATTATATGATTAGGTCTGTGTTTACCAGAGATTGTTCTGGCAACATGATGAAGGAAGAATGGATTGGAATTGATAAAGATAAAAACCAGTTAAGATGCTAATGCAGCTGTCGGAGATATGAACTGGGTGAGTGGGAGGGGTGCTCAGTCCAACAACATTGATTATTCAGCAGATGATGAGGCTACCTGCAAAGAAGGGACACCGAAATTATTTTTTGAATAATTTTACATTATAAAGTTCAAAAAGGTATAAAAGTTGTCCTATGGGCAAGATTTAAATTTTGTTTGACTTCTTTATACTTACTCTATGAAAAATATTTTTTTTAACATCTGTGTGGTTAGTGGGAGTGTGGCTGCGCCATTATCTTCTCTGACCTTAGGCCTTTCAAAGGTCCTAATTAGTGATGAAATCTGTTGCTTGGGCAACTTAGTGTACTGTTGCCATCAAGTGATATTAGGAACACAATAATAGAACAGATTTCAGGGGGAAAAAGGTTTTGTTTGGTATTTTAGAGGTTGAGGTGACAAAGGGACTTCCAAATGGAAACATCAAGTAAGATTCAGCACATAGGAGTTGAGGCTGGTGATAGAAACAAATAACCCTGCCTAACATCTGGAGTATATTTGCAGAGTACCTTTATGTGCATTATTGTTCATAATTGGCACATCTAGAAATAGGAGGTAATGGTGAAAATGCAATGTCAACTACCAAAAAAAGGGGGAGGCTTTTTGTGTGATTGTTCAATGGCATTTTAACTTGTTTTGTTTTATATTTAGGTTGGAAAGGCTGTTGTGGATCGGCCAATTGTTCAAAGAGGTGCCACTCACAGTTTCTTAGCCATTTTTGTTGTAAGAAGCATGTGTTCCTGGTTATGGTTCATTTTACCATTGGAAGGACCAACTAAACCACAAAGGACTCAAATCACTCAGTACCCAGAACATGTAAGTTATGCAACTTGCAACAGAACATGCAACAAATATTTGTTGAATAGTATCTCATTAATTGAATTCAAGCTGTGAAGCAACCATAACATCTAAACTTCAGCTTTTCCTTCTAAATGAGACTCTGCATGAAAAGTTATAAACATAAGTAGGGAAACAAGTATATTTTTTCCCTCTACAACATGTGTAGCACTATGCATGTTATGTTTTTAGTTTTCTTGTAGAACATGTAAACTCATTAGCAGAATGGTCAAACATACCTTATCCTAATTTTTAATTTATTTTTAGAATGTATGAAAACATCATTGAAGTCTGTTCAATTTCAATGACAAAATAAAGTTGTATAGGTGCATTTAAAAATATAACACATGAGGGCCGGCTGAGTGGCGCAGTGGTTAAGCGCTGGCCTTGGAAGCCAGCGGCCCCGGTTCGGTCCCACATATGAGGGCCAGTAACACTGCCCTCAAAAAAAAAAAAAAAATATATAACACATGAATTGAGTTATATGACTACTAGTAATAATAATAATAATAATAATAATAATACATAAGTGAACATTTTTTGAGAAGTTCTCTGATAAGCATTTACATGCATTATCTCATGTTTACTACATGTGGGCATTCTTATTAGACTTAATTTTGATATTTTTTTAAAAAAAGCCACTAAGGCACAGAGAGCTTAAGTACTATGTCTAAGGTCATATAGCCAGTCATAGCAGGAGCTCAGATTTGATTCAGCCAAGGGTACTCTAAATCCCATGTTCTTAATCTACCAAAGTGTGCTGCACAATTTCATTTGCCATAAAGGAAGATTTTTTTTTCCTACCAAGCCAAACAAAAATGAAAGTGCAAACATTTTAGATTATTTTAAATAAGGACAACTTCAATATCTTTTTGGGAATTCATAATGTCAAATTATTCAAATTATTTTTGGTGCCCCTACTTTGCAGGTAGTCTTTTACTTTCTACTGAATAATCAGCATTATGGGACTCTAGGTTGATATCTTGGCTGTCTCTCTCTAATTCTGCAAACTTGGATAAGTTAAATACTTCTCTGGGTCCCCAGTTTTCTTATCTATAAACAGGAGAGAGTAATTTTACCTACTTTCTAAGGTTGTTTTTTGGCTAAATGTATTAGTTTATGTAAATCCTTCATTGTGGGGCTCTATGAGGGTAAATTGTATTTATTATTAATTTAACAAACACTCATGTGTCCATACATGTTCATGTAAGTGAGAGCACACACACACACAAACACACACACACACACACACACACACACAATCTGAAATTCTCTTCTTGGCAACTTATTAGGGAGCTAAAATTTCATTTCATTTCATCTTTGTCTGTGTACCCTACCAACATACTCCTTATCTCTCCTCTGAGCTAGCTTATTCCTAACATAATCCCTAAATCCTTAATTCCTATGGGCTGTTGAATTGGTTGGGTGTCATCCCTGAGTGTAGGTAGTGGAAGTGTGCAATTTTACTTTCTTATTTCTAATTATTTGACATTTAAATTGGCATCAAAGTGATGTAAAGCTGGATTTATCCCTACAATGTCTTCATTTTTTCTAAAGTTTTTATTATTATTATTTTTAGTTACAGATGTACAAAACAATGCAATAGTTATTTTTTTCACCCCTTACAATGTGACTACCCTGCCCCCTACAATGTCTTCATTTGAATGACAACTTTTAACCTAGATAAAAAATGATTCTTTTATGTTGTCTTTAATATTAATTTCTAGAAGTTAAAAATGCAAGAAGAAGCCACAGCAAAATTTAGAAAACACAGAGCAACTTGTCTATTGTTTTCAGTCAATTAATATGATTCTTGTAAAATGTTATAAAATGTTTAAAATAATTCCAAAATTAACTACTGTTAACATTTTCTTAGGAATTCTTCCAGGTAATTTTAATGTAGCTAGTGGTGTGTGTGTGTGTGTGTGTGTGTGTGTGTGTGTGCATGCATGCAACTTATAGCTACATGATCTGTGTTTATTATTCATATAAATTGCTTAAATATTCTGCTCCATAAATCTGCAATTTTTCCACTTAACAATGTATTTGGACATTTTTCTACATAAGTACATATAGGTATATTCCATTTAAAAAATCATTTAGAATTCTGCCTAGAATGTGTATCATAATTTATGATGGATTTTACATAATTTCTAGACTTTCACTATTGTTAACTATTGGTATACCTCTAAACATATATCTTTGCACATATATCTTTGCACATTATGAATGTTTCTTTGTGAAATTAATTCTTTGAACACACAAGTAACTCATGCTAATTGTTTTCAAATATAAATGTTGTTAATGTACAAAAAATATAAGTTTAATTATGAATCCTTAATAACCTTCTCTGAAAACTTTATGTATCCTTCAAGCAGAAAAAATAAGTAGATGAAATAATTGTTCTTTGTCTAGTCTAGGGTAATGATGGTGACATTTGTTCTCAATTTTAATTACATACACATGTAAACTTTTAGATGAGCAAATGATATGGTTATTATTGGATGTGTTGCTTGTTTACAAGTGCATATTTAGAGCTTGAGATCAAACTTCTAAGGTTAATTTCAAAATGGTAGTATTAATTGTGCTAAGGCATGGCACTCTGTCAAAAAAATTGGGAGAGAATGAAAGTGACCTAAACTACAACAAAGTCACATAATTCCATCATTATTCTAACTCCATTACTCAGACCATTGCATTGGTACTGGTATAGCTACAAAACAAAACAAATAAAACAAAAAGAAAACAACCAAAAAATTTCATACTATTCTCTCAAGGAAGACATGTATGTTAAAAGGTTATATCTCATTCATCGATTAATTTTTTTACTCAAAAATGATTTATTCATTAGCTACTATATGCCAAGCTCTGTGATAAGCAGTGAACATGCAGTGTTCAACAAAATTTAACATCATGTCTGACCTCACAATGCTCTCTTTGGACCCACCATTTAGCCATCATAGTAAATTTTTTTTAGAATGTTTGGTACATTACACTTCTTCCACACTATTCCCACTGCCATTATTCTAGTTCAGGATTATTATCATTTTATTCCTAAACTACTATATTTTTATAATGGTTCACTCTGTTGTCAGCCCTAATCTATTAACCTACTATTGTTGACAGTATTTTCATAACACACCATTCTCATCATGTTGTTCCCTAATTCAAAAAAAAAGAAGAAAAAGAAACAATGCTTCTGTGTTGTCTACAATGTCAAAATGTATACATTTAAACATTTCTATATTTTCCCTAATTTGTCTGTCTAATCTGCTGATGTATGACTCCGCATCTCCCAACACACACATATGAGCTTCCCACTCCAATATATACAGGCTCCTTACTAAACTGCAGAAATCTTCCTGAGATCTTTTTGTGTCTAAATTAGATCTGTCTTATTTCCACTGAATTCTCTCCTTTGTTGCAATTGTCTAAATTCTGCTCATATTTTAAGACTTGAATTAATCCTTAACCTAACAAAATTAGTTATATTGTGCCTGTTGTATGACAGACATTAAATTAAGTCCTGGGGATAAAAATAAATACACTAGGTAAAGTGCTTTCACTCAATGACAGACACAGGCAGATAATTACAACATAAAAAAACAAAAATAGTGAAAATAGAAGCTACTATGGAATTAGAAAGGGTTACCTAATCCAACAAGAGGTATGGGTGAAGATCATGTAAGCTTCTTGGAAGAGGTATTACTCAAGAAGATTCTTAAAGGATTAGGAGAAGTTAACCAGATGAAGGGCATAGGAACATTCCAAGCAGAGGGGCAAGCTTGAGTAAAGACACTGGCAGGATAAACAGCATAGAATATCAGTGTATTTAGAAAGAATTCAGTATTGCAGGAGAGCAAAATATGAGGTAGATGCTCATGTAAGATTATGACAAAGAAATAGAGCAAATGATGTGGAACCACTGGTAAGTTTTGCTAGGGAAGTGGTGTGATCAGAAGTTAATATGTATGCATTCTTTTGTCCACTGTGAAAGGATGGGTTTGAGTATATAGTCCTAGAAGTGGGTGACCATTGCAATAATCTAGGGTTTGCAGTAAGAGTATAAATAATTATGGAGATGAAGAAACTGATTCAAAATTACTTATAAGGTAAAGTGTAGTACTTAGATAATTTGGGTGTGAGAGCCAAAGGAAAGGAAAGACTCAAGGATGGGACCTCAGCCCCAATTTCTCTTTTGAGTGACTGGGTGAATGGTGTGGCCTTGACTCAGTCAGATATTATAGGAAGAACAATCAGGTTTGATGGGGGAAGTAATTTATTCAACATCAGGCATTTCCTTTTTAGTTATCTGTTGATATCCTGACTTGTTCCAAAGGATTTAGGGAAGTGCATGAAACTAATAGTTTCTGTAGGACAACCAGATAGAGATAACCATCAGATTCTGGGACCATTTCAGAGCTAGGAAAAAATTGGAGCATTATGGACATAATACCACCAGGACTATTAGAAGGGGCTACTACTTATGGTGGCAGTCAATACACTGAAAGTTGATTCATTCAAGGAACTGCAAGAAGTAGGAGAAATGTGGGTTGATGGCAGAACCTTGAGGACTCTCAACATTTAAGAAGTAAAAAATAACAGCAAAATTCAATGAATAGACCAAGAAGGAGATGTGTAAACTGATTAAAGGCAGAGTGGTGCAATTGAAACCTAAAGTTGAAGTTTCAAGACTTTGTCAGGTACAATAGAATCATCTGTCCGAAAATGTCCACTGGACATTGCAATTAGGTTTTTTCTTTAAGAGCCCTTTGAATGAGGTGGTAACAGTAAAAAACAGGCTTCAGTCTATGAAGAAGTAAATAGGACAAATTAGAGATAACTCAATCCCACATTCAAGAAATAAGAATGGCAAGGAACAGGAAAGAGAAACTGATATAAGAACAGAGTGTGGTCAGAAGTTTGGAGAAGCAGGGCCAAGATGGTGGCATAGGTAGATGCTGAGCTCACCTACATTAAGAGCAATTCCTCCTGAGAGACAACTGTGAACAAATTGAACAGCTTCTGCACAAACAATAGAGAGACTACACATTGGAGAACACAAGAGCTCTCTGGGAGCTGAGGGAATAGCCCAGAACCAAAGGAACAAGTGAACATCATTTTATAAATTTATCCTGCATGTGGACAGCGGACAGGAACTCTATCCAGGTTCTCTAGTCAACCTGCATTGCAGGACACTGTAGCATGCACCAAGCCACCCCTTCTGGAGCTAGATCCAGCAGAAACAGGAGGGCACTGTAGCATGCATACATGGGGTCCCTCCAACTGGAGATTGATTCAACAAGTACGTTAGGATGCTGCTTCACACAATCACTGGGCTACATGCATGTGTATTTCCTTGCCTGGAGATAGTGCAAAGGTAACAAATGGTTGCATTGCCTACAGTAAGAATACCCTCTGCAGAGAAAGTGCAGATATAGTGGGGCACTGATGTACGCACATCATGCTGCCCCAACTAAAGAAAGTGCAGAGCTAGCAAAACATTGTGGTACCCACATGTGGAGTGAGTGGGGTGCTACTGTGCACAAGCACAGAGGGTGCAGAACTAGCAAAGTACTGCTGTGTGTGCACACATGGCTTTCCTACCCAGAGAAATGGCAGAACTAGTAAGGCTTTCAGATGTAAGACACAGAACAGCCACACACAGACCCTGTTCTGATAACAAAGAGTTAAACCAACTGGGTGACCAAGGGCTCAACCAGAAGCACCTTTTACACTAGGCAGCCTAACTCAGATTAGAAGGGCAAGGACACTTTCACACGCCAGGCTCCCCCATCCAAAACTCACTCCTACAGGAGAGATGACACACCAGGCACTACTTGTACTCCTCCTGACTACAGCCAGCCTACCAAAACAATTTGACACACAGTCAGCACAGAGATCACTTTGTCAAGAATGGGTGAAATAGCTATTTCTTTCCAACTCATAGGAACAAACATAGAAAGTCAAATAAAATGAGGAGACAGAATAATATGCCCTAATTGAAGGAACAAGAAAAAACTTGAGAGAAACACCCTAATGAAATGAAGATAATAATTTTCCTGATAAGAATTCAAAGACTGGTGATAAGAATGTGTAACAAATTTGAGTAGAATAGAGAAAGTTGGAGGACACTTTAACAAAGGTTTAGAAAATGTAATAAAGATTCAATCCGAGAAGAAGAATACAATAACTGAAATGAAGAATATATTAGAAGGAACAGACAACAGATTGGTTAATTGCAGAAGAACGGATTATTGACCTGGAAGACACAATAGTGGAAATTACCCAATCACAACAGCAAACTGAAAAAACAATTTTAAAAAATTAGGATAGAATAAGAGATTTCTGGTAAATGCCAAGGACCCCAACATTCATATTATAGGGATACCAGAAGGAGAAGAGAGAGAGAAAGGGATAGAAAGAATATTTAAAGACATAATGGATAAAAAGTTCCTTAATCTGGGGAAGAAAACAGACATCCAGGTCCAAGAAGCACAAAGAATTTCAAATAAGATGAACCAAAAGAGACCTACACCAAAACATATTGTAATAAAAATGGCAAAAATTAAGGATAAAGAAACAATTTTAAATGCAGCAAGAATGAAACAATAAGTCACATACAAGAGAAACCCCATAAAGCTATCAGCTGATTTCTCAGAAACAACTTTACAGGCCAGAATGGAGCAGCAGGAACTATTTCAAGTGCTGAAAGAAAGGAATTGACAACTAGAATACTGCATTTGAAATTGAGGTAGATATTGAATGGAAGATAAAGAGTTTCCCAGACAAACAAAAACTAAGAGTTAACCACAACTAAACCAGCTTTATAAGAAATGTTAAAAGGTAAGGGGAGTGGGGAAGTGGACAGTGGCAGAATAGGGTAAAGGGTCTCAATTATATGGTGATGAAAGGAGAACTGATTCTGGGTGGTGAACATACAATGAATTATATAGATAATGTATTATAGAAATGTACACTTCAGACCTATATAATTTTACTAACTAATGTCACCCCAATAAATTTAATTTAAAAATTTTAAAAAGAGTCTTTTTATGCAGAAAAGAAAAAGCCATAACCAGAAATAAGAAAATACAAAAAGAGAAGTATCTCACTGGTAAAGGCAAATATATTGTACAATAATCACAGTGAATCAATAACTTAGAAAAGCTAATATGAAGAGTAAAATATAGTAGTAGCAAAATTAACTCCAACTACAATAAACAATCAGGGGACACACACACACACACACACACACACACACAACAAAAACAATTAACAAAGTGGCAATAAGCACTTTGTAATTGATAGGTAATTACTTATCAATAAGTAATTACTTATTACCTATCAATAATTACTTTAAATGTAAAAGCGCTAAATGCTCCCATTAAAAAGATGTAGGATAGCAGAATGGATAAAGAAGCATGAACCATCTATATGCTGCTTATAAGAGACTCACTTTATATCAAAAGACACACACAGACTAAAAGAGAAAAATAAGGAAAGATATTCAATACAAAGAAAAACAAAAAGAAAGCTGAGGTAGCAATACTTGTATCAAACAAAATACACTTTAAAGTAAGAATGTAAAAAGAACAGACAAGGAAGGACATTACATAATGATAAAGGGGTCAATCCAAGAAGAGGATATAATATTATAATTGTAAATATCTACACACTCTTCACAGGAACATATAACTTTATACAGCAAATATTAATGGACATAAATGCAGAAATGAACAGTAATACACTAACAGTTGAAGACTTTAATACTCTACTTACCTCAATGGATAGATCACCCAGACACAAAATTAATAAGAAATAATGGACTTAAATGCACATTAGACTGATTTGACTTAATAGACAATTTTGGAGCAATTCATCCAGAACTGAGGATTACACATTTTTATCACGTGCACATGGTGCCAGAATGGATCACATGCTAGGACACAAAAAATGCCTACATAAATTGAAATTATATCAAGCATATCTTCTGACCAACGTCACATTAGAAATCAACTACAGGAAGACTACTGGGAAAATATAAATATGTGGAGATTGAACAACATGCTTCTAAACAATTAATGGATCAAAGAGGAAATCAAACAGGAAATTAGAAATTACCTTGAGACAAATTAAAATTAAACACAACCTTACAAAATTTATGGGATACAGCTAAAGTAGTTATAAGAGGAAAGTTTATAGCTATACAGACCTACCACAAGAAGCAGGAAAAATCCCCCAAAACAATCTAAATTTATACCTAAAGGAACTAGAAAAAGAAACAAAACCCAAAATAAGTAGAAAGAAGGAAATAATAAAAATCAGAGAGGAACAAACTAAACCCGAAGTAAGTAGAAGGAAGGAAGTAATAGAGATCAGGGGGGAAATAAATGAAATAGAAAAACAATAGAAAGGATCAATTAAAACAAGAGATGGTTATTTGAAAGGATAAATAAAATTGAAAAATCTCTAGCAAGACTCATCAAAGAAAAAAAGGAACATAAATAAATAAAATCAGAAATGGAAGAGGAGAGACTAAAACTGACATCACAGAAATACAAAGGGTCTAAAGTATACTATGAATAATTGTATCTAATGAATTTGACAATCTAGAAGAAATATTTTTCTAGAAGAAATTCTAGAAATATAAACCTCCCAAGATCAAACGAGGAAGAAATAGAAAATCTGAGCAAACCAATTACAAGCGGTGAAACAATGAAATCGAAGCTCTAATTAATAAATTCCCAACAAAAGCCCAGGACCAGATGGCTTCACAGGTGATTTTACAAAATATTTAAAAACCAATTAGTACCTATTCTTCTCAAACTATTCCAAAATTTGAAGAGGAAGGAACATTTTAAATTCATTCTACAGGGAGAGTATTATACTGTTATAAAAATCAGACAAAGGAGAGAGAAAGAGAGAGACAGGGAGAGAGGGGGAGAGAGAGAGAGAGAGAGAGAGAGAGAGAGAGAGAGAGAGAGAGAGAGAGAGAGAGAGAGAGAGAGAAATTACAGGCTAATATTCTTCATGAATAGAGATGCCAAGACTATCAACAAAATACTAGCAAACTGAATTCAACAGTATGTTAAAAGTATTATGCACCATGACCAAGTGAGTTTTATACCAACAATTCAAGGATGGTTCATATTCCACAAAACAATGTGACTCATTATATCAACAAAATCCAGGGTAAACATCATATGATTATTTCAACAAATGCAGAAAAAATATTGACAAAATTCAGCATCCATTTATGATTAAAATTCTTAACAAAGTGTGTAGAGAAGAAATGTACCTCAACTTGATAAAGGCTATCTATGACAAACCCACAGCTAACATCATAATCAATGGTGAAAGCTGAAAACTTTACCTCTAAGATTAGGAAAAAGACACCACTATGATTCAATATAGTATTTGAAGTTCTAGCCACAGCAATCAGACAAGAGAAAGAAATAAAAGGCATCCAAATTGGAAAAGATCATCATTTGCAGATGACATAATACTATGTATAGAAAACCCTAGAGAGTCCACCTAAAAGTAATAAAAATTAATAAGAGAATTCAGTAAAGTAGCCAGATGTATTCCTATATACTGATAATGAGGATTAAAAAAGAGAAATTAAGAAAACAATTCAACTTATATAAAAAAGAATAAAATACCTAGTAATAATTTTAACCAAGAAAGTAAAAGACCTGTACTCAAAAAATTATAAAATACTGAAGAAAGAAATTGAAGAAGATACAAATAAATGGAAACATAAATCATGCTCATGGATTAGAAGAATAAACATTGTTAAAATAAAAATTATACCCAAAACAGTCTACAAATTTAATGCAATCCCTTTGGAAATAGCAATGACATCTTTACCAGAAGTAGAACAAGTAATCCTAAAATCAATATAGAACTATAAAAAACCACAAATAGCCAAAGCAATCTTGAGAACGAACAAGAAATCATGTTTCCTGATTTCAAACTATACTACAAAGCTGTAATAATCAAAACATATGGCACTGGCATGAAGGCAGACACATAAGTCAATGGAACAGAACAGAGAGCCCAGAATTAAACCCTTACTTTTATCGTTAACCAATCTACAACAAAAGAGACAAGGATACACAATGGAGAAATGACAGTCTATTCAATAAATGAAATTGGGAAAACTAGACAAATACAGGCAAAAAATGAAAGAGCACCACTCTCTTACACCATATGCAAAAATGAATACAAAATAGGTTAAAATCTTAAATGTAATGCCTGAAACTATAAAACTCCTGGAAGTCTTTGACAGTCTGAGTAACATGTTTTTGGATATGTCCATTCAAACAAGGAAACAAAAGCAAAAATGAACAAATGGGACTTCAGCAAACTAAAAAGCTTCTGCACAGCAAAATAAACCATCATAAAGACAACCTACTGAATGGGAGAATATATTTGTAAATAATATATTCAATAAGAGGTTGATATGCAAAATATATTATGAACTCATACAAATCAATAACAAACATAAGCAATCTAATAAGAAATGGACAGAGAACATAGAAGACTTTTCTCCAAAAAAGATATACAAATGGTCAACAGAGATATGAAAAGATATTCAGTATCACTAACCATCAGGAAAATACAAATCAAAACCACAAGGAAGATTCTGAAAGAGAGCTGTCAAGACTGCCTGAAGATGGGGCCGCCATGTGGCATGGTGGTTAAGTGCTGGCTTGGGAAGCCAGCAGCTCCGGTTCGGGTCCCACATATGAGGACCAGTGACACTGCCCTAAAAAAAAAAAAAGACTGCCTGAGGATGGCAGATTAGGTAAATGCTATGCTGACTGCATCACAGAATCACCCCAAACTTACAAACAAATTATATAACAATCAACCTCAAGAATCATCTGAACATTAGCTGAACAGAACCACTATAACTTAAGGATATAAAGTAAAGTAGAGGCCATATAAAGACTGGTAGGATAGGTGGAGGCACAAAACTAGTGGACCCCAAGCCCACAGAGAGGTTGAATGCCAAGAGGTAAATCTTGGTGGCAGAGATCCTCCCTAAAGAAGAAGAACCCTCTCAGCCCCACACCAGGCTCCTCAGCCCAAAGGTCCTCTGCCAGAAAGAAAAGTTCCCACCATATCTGACAGTGAAAATCAACAAGGACTCTTTCTGTGCTTCCTGGTAGGGTGGAAGGTAGCTTCCACCCTACCAGGTGTGGGAAGTAAACCCACACTTCCACTTGTAGAGCCAACACACGAACTTGCTTTCTGGCGGGCCCTTGCCTGGTCTATGGTGAAGAGGGTGACATCTCGGAAGGCCCAGGGATATGTGGGGAAGGTCTGAACTGAGTACCTTTGGCACAGTAACTGGATGGACAGGAGCAATTTGTGACCCTGTGTGGAGCCTGCACATGTATGTTTTGCAGGGGGCACCATCTTTTAAAGGTTAAGCACTACCCCAAAAGGTCAAGACTGGGATCACATTGCTCTGGTGGAATCCACATGTGCACACTGCCTTTGTAGTGCCCTTGGTCCCCACCCTTTGCACAGCTGGTTCTACATCAACCAGGAAAATTTTGACTGCTGGACTACTGGCCTCAACCCATACGCTGTGGATTAAAGTGAGCACAGAACCTGTGGCAGCCCAAGAAATGTTTGTTGGAGGGCATTAACCCAAGGCCTGCACTGCAGCATAGATGGGCAGTGGCATGGCAGGACTGAGATAGGCAGTGGAGGGCCATAGTGTTCTCCAGGTGTTTTTGTCAGGTTGTCCTCAACCCACCAATATGGGAGCCAAGAATTCACAGAATTTGTGGAAACCACCAATCACAACCCTTAGTTCCCTGTAACCCTGCCCCACCCACCAATAGCTGCATTGCCAGGGGCACTCTGGGTACCTTGGCAGCAGGCCTCCACCCCCACAAGTTGTGGAGGAGGTTATTTTTACAGTAGCAGACAATTCACAACAGCCAGGGAGACTTTATTGGTGAACAATGACCCAAAACCTGCACTGCAGCCATTCGGTGAAGCTCTCGGGAATTTGTGAGCCTAACATGGTGGCTGGTTGCAGTGTTCTCAGGGCACTGTGCAAGGTGGTCACAGGCTGGGCACTGGTGTAAGAACTGAATCTACATAAATATTGTAAAAACCACTGGTCATGTCTCATGATTCCCTTGAACTGCACCCTGCCCAGCTAGTGCTGCATCACCACTGGGCCAACCAGCCTGGCACATATACCTAAGAAAGCTCTTTCAATGGCTGGGCCTTAGGGGCAGCTGGTGAGTGGCAATAGGCCTAGGGGGCCCTGGGCCTTTTGCTAAGCCGCCTCAGGCCCACTATTGGTGGCAGTCAGCCTCAGTTCACAGTGACGCCACCCCCACATGTCTCCATGTCTAGCACAGGCAACAGGCAGCCATATATAGCCTTGAAGGTCTTACCAGGTAGCCATGAGCCTATAACAGGCAAGACTGAAATTGCCCTTCATGGGAGCCCCTCCCAAGAGACACCAGAAACAACACACCCAGAGGCCAATTTCAGATCACACAAGAGCACTACCTGATTAGCCCAACAGGTTGCACACTCAAAGGAGGATCTCAACAGGCACAAGAGCCTACAGGAGCAAAACCTCCTTGGAAGGGTCAGCCCCCACACAACAGTTCATACACTGTGGGTATAGCCAATCCTCACAGTTAGTCAGCCTGGGAGTCAATCCCACCCATTGACACATCAAAAGCAATCAAGGCTCAATTAAAACAGAAGAACATACACAACACACAAGGGACACTCCTGGAACACATGCACAGGAGATTAGGGAGATTGTACAATTCAACTATGCAGGACACGTACTACATAAGGCCACCCAGCAAAGACTGAGAAACAAAGGAGATCTACTTAATACATAGAAGCAAACACAGAGCAGCAGCCAGAATGAGGAAAGAAGAAAACACGTTTCAAATAAAAGAACAAGAGAAACTCCAAAAATGGAACAAAATGAAATGGAGGCAACCAACCTGCAGAGACAGAGTTTAAAACACTAATTATAAGAATGCTTCAGAAACTCAGTGAAAATTTCAATGAAGAGATAGCAAGCATAAAGAAGGACACAGAAATCACAAAAAGGGAGAGTTAAAAATAAAGAACACAGTAACTGAAGAGGAATACATTAGAAGGAATCACCAGATTAGATGAAGCAAAGGATAGAATCAGTGATTTAGAAGGCAAGGTGGCAGAATACACCCAATCAGAACAACAAGAAAACAATTAAAAAACAATGAAGATAGTTTAAATGGCACAACATCAAGTGCAACAACAATTGTATCATAAGAGAAGCAGAAGAGAAGGAAGAAGGAATTAAAAAGTATTTGAAAAAATAATGACTGAAAACTTCCCTAAACTGAGGAAGGAAATTGACATAGGAGCCCAGAAACTGCAGAGTCCCAAACAAGATGAACCCAATCAGGCCCATACAAAGACACATCATAGTTAAAATGGCAAAGGTTAACGACAAAAAGAGAATCCTAAAAGCAGCAGGAGAAAGACAACTAGTTACTTACAAGGGAGTTCCCATAAGACTATTAGCTGATTTTTTTACAAAAACCTTGGAAGCCAGAAGGGAATGGCCAGAAATATTCAAAGAGGTGAAAAACAAGGGCCTACAATGAAGACTGCTCTACCCAGTAAGGCTATCATTTAAAATTGAAGGAGAAATGAAGAGCTTTCCAGATAAGAAAAAGCTAAAGGAATTCATTACCAATAAGACAGTATTACAGGAAATGTTAAAAGGACTTCTTTAAACAGAAGAAAGAAGAAAACAAACTAACAAAGACCTAAAATATGAATAATAAAATGGCAATAACTATGTACCTATCAATAATCACTTTAAATGTAAATGATTAAATGCTCCTAACAAAAGACATAGTGTAGCTGAATGGGTAGGAAAACAAGACCCATGCATATGCTGTCTACAAGAAACCCACCTCAGATCAAAAGACACACACAGACTGAAAGTAAAGGGATGGAAAAAGATATTTCATGCTAGTGTAAATGAGAAAAAAGCTGGAGTAGCAACACTTATATAGAAAAAATAGATTTTAAAATGAAGATTATAATAAAAGACAACGAAGGACATTACATAATAATAAAGAGATCAATCCAACAACAGTGCGTAACTTTTAAACATCTATGCACCCAATATAGGAGTACCTAAATATATAAAACTAATATTGACAGACATAATGGCAGAAATCAAAAGTAACACATTCGTAGTAGGGAACTTTATCACCCCACTGACACCAATAGATAGATGCTCCACACAGAGAATAAACACGGAAACAGTGTCTTTAACTGACATACTAGACCAGACAAATTTAATTGATATTTTTAGAACATTTCACCCAAAGAATCAGTATATGCATTATTTTCAAGTGCACAAGGTAGACCATATGTTAGGCCACAAAACAAGTCTCAATAAATTTAACAAGACTGAAATCATAACAAGCATATCCTCTGACCACAGTGCTATGAAACTAGAAATCAATTACAAGAAAAAAACTGAAAAATACACAAACCCATGGAGACTGAATAACATGTAACTAAATAATGAATGGGTGTACAATAAGATCAAGGAAGAAATAAAAAGATACCTTGAGACAAACGAAAATGAAAACAAAACAACTCAAAATCTGTGGGACACAGCAAAAGAAGTTCTAAAAGGAAAATTCATAGTAATGCAGGCCTACCTAAAGAAACAAGAAAAATCTCAAATCAACAGCCTATCTTTACAGCTAAGGGAGCTGGAAAAAAAGAAGAACAAATAAAACCCAAAGTGAGTACAAGGAAGGAAATAATAAAGATCAGAGCAGAAATAAGTAGAGACGAAAAAAAAAGAAACATACAAAAGATCAATGAAACCAAGAGCTGGTTATTTGAAAAGATAAACAAAATTGACAAACCTTTAACCAGACTCATGAAGAAAAAAGGAGAGAGGACCCAAATAAATAAAATCAGAAATGAAAGAGAACTGACCACAGACAGCACAGAGATACCAAAAAAAGTTTAAGAAAATACTACAAGCAACCATATGTCAACAAATTAGACAATCTGGAAGAAATGGATCAATTCCTAAAAGCATACAATCTTCCAAGGCTGAATCAAGAAGAAACAGGAAATCTGAAAAGACTGATTATTACCAAAAAGAATTGCATCAGTAATCAACAAGCTCCCAACAAACAAACCTGGACCAGATGGCTTCACAAGTGAATTTTACCAAACAGTCAAAAAAGAATTAATACATATTCTCAAACTATTCCAAAAAATCCAGGTGGATGGAAGCTTCCCAAGCTCATTTTACGAGGCCATCATTACCCTGATCCCAAAACCAGACAAAGACATTACAATAAAAGAAAACTATAGGCCAACATCCTTAATGAACATAGATGCAAAAATCCTCAACAAAATATTAACAAACCAAATTCAGCAATACATTATTAAAAAGATCATGCACCATGATCAAGTGGGTTTCATTCCTGGTTGTGCAAGGTTGGTTCAATATCTGCAAATCAATTAACTTTGCTGACAGGTTTTTGTTTTGTTTTGTTTTGTTTTATCACTAATAGATACTGAATTTTGTTGCTTTTTCTGCATCTACCGGTATGATCATATAATTTTTGTTCTTCAGTGTTTTATATGGTGTATCATATTACTTGATTTCTGTATATTTAACCAAACTTGCATCCCAGGAATAAATCCCACTTTATTATGATGTATGATCTTTTTTAATGTAGTTTAATTTGGCCTATAATTTTCTCGTTTTTGGTAATATCTTTGTGTGGTTTTGGAATTATGGCAGTGTTGGTCTTATAGGATGAGCTTGGGAACCTTCCTTTTGAATTTTTTGGAAAATTTTGAGAGGAATAGGTGTTAATTCTTCCTGGAATGTTTGGTAAAAGTCAGTTCAGGACTTTTGTTTCTTGGGAGTTTTTATTATTGATTCAATTTTGTTAGTAATCAGTGGTTTTATATTTTCTGTTTCTTCTTGATTCTGTCTTGGAAGATTGTATGTTTCTTGGAATTTATCCATTTCTTCCAGATTGTTTGTTTCCTCTTTGTCTTTGTTTTAAAGTTTATTTTGTCTGATATAAGTATAGCTACCCCACCTTTTTTTTTTTTTTTTCTTTTTTTCTTTTCCAGGATCATTTCCTTCTTTCTACTCACTTTGGGCCTTTTTTCCTGTTCTTTTTCCAGTTTCTTTAAGTGTAAGGTAAGATTGTTTATTTGAGATTTTTCATGGGTCTTGAGGTAAGCCTGCATTTGTATGAATTTCCCTTTTAGGACTGTGTCCCATTAGATGTAAGGTCATGTTTTCATTTTCATTTTTCTCAGGTATATTTTGATTTCTTTTGAAATATCATTGCTGACCCATTCATTATTAAGTAGTATCTTATTTGGCCTCCATGTGTTTGTGTGTTTTTCAGGTATTTTTTTTCTTATAATTGATTTCTAGTTTCATACCATTGTGGGCGGAAAAGATGCTTGTCATGATTTCAACCTTCTTAAATTTATTGAGACTTGTTTTGTGGCTTAACGTGATCAATCTCAGAAAACGTCCATGTGCCCTTGAAAAGAATGTATATTCTGTTGCTTTGGGGTGAAATCCTCTAAAAACATTAATTAAATCCATCAGGTCTAAGGTGTTATTTAAGACTTCTGTTACCTTGTTGATATTCTGTCTGGAAGATCTGTCCATGTATATCAGTGGGATGTTCAAGTGCCCTACTATGATTGTTACTGTTGATCTCTCTCTTTATGTCAATCAATATTTTCTTTATATATTTAGGTGCTTTTATGTTGTGTACATAGATGTTTGCTAGGGTTATATCCTCTTATTGGATTGATCCCTTTAATATTATGTAATGTGTTTGTTTGTTTCTTGTTTGTCTTCATTTTAAAGTTCATTTCGTCTGATATAAGTATAGCTACCCCAGCTTTTTTTTTTCTTTTCCATTTGTATGAAATATCTTTCTATTATATGTCCCTTTACTTTCAGTGTGTGTGTCTTTTGATCTGAAGTGGTTCTCTTGAAGACAGCACATGTATGGGTCTTGTCTTTTTACCCATTTATCTACCCTATGTCTTTTGATTGGAGAATTTAATCCGTTTGCATTTAAAGTGGTTATTGATAGGTATATATGTATTGCCACTTTATTATTCATATTTATTTTTTTCCCACTTCTTAATGAATTATCTTTAACATTTTGTTTAATACTGGCTTGTTGGTGATGTATTTCTTTAGCTTTTTCTTTTCGGGGAAGCACTTTATCTCTCCTTCAATTTTAAATGATAGGTATACTGAGTAAAGTCACATTGGTTATAGATTCTTGCTTTTCATCACTTTGAATATTTCATGCCAACCCTTCTGTCCTGCAAATTTTTGTTGAGAAATCATCTCACAGTCTTATGGGAGATCCCTTTTAAGTAACTAGCTGTCTTTCTCTTGATGCTTTTAGGATTCTCTCTTTGTCTTTAACCTTTGACATTTAAATTACAGTAAGTCCCTGATTTACGAACATTCGAGTTGCAAACCTTCA
Organism: Aselliscus stoliczkanus; assembly: GCA_033961575.1. Taxonomy (NCBI): domain Eukaryota; kingdom Metazoa; phylum Chordata; class Mammalia; order Chiroptera; family Hipposideridae; genus Aselliscus; species Aselliscus stoliczkanus. The sequence goes on from CM066731.1 coordinate 39,690,590, forward strand.
CAGATACGAATGGACCTCACATTACGAACATTCGTAGATGTGAACAAATCGCAGAAGTAGCTCACGTGTCTGCTGGACATAGTCACAGTTGTGTTGCTGTGTGCTTACTGTACAGTGTGATAGTGAACAGTAATACAGTGCTCAATCAGAGACCAGGATGTCCAGAAGCAAGAGAAAAAGCAGTGGTGATGTGGAGGGGACTGCTAGGAAACATCAAAGGTTTGTAAGTTGGGGACTTACTGTATGTCTTGGTGTAGGCCTCTTTGGGTTCACCTTTATTGGGACTCTGCACTTCCTGGCCTTGCTCGTCTATTTAATTCACTATGTTAGGGAAGTTTTCAGTCATTATTTCTTTAAGTATGTTCTCAATCCCTTGCTTTCTCTCTTCTCCTTCTGGCACTTCTATGATGTGAATGTTGTTACATTTGATGTTGTCCCAGGAGTCCCTTAAACTATCCTCATTTTTTCTCTTTTTTGTTGTTGTTCTGATTAGTAGTTTCCTGCTACTTTGTCTTCCAAATCACTGATTTGATCTTCTTCCTCTAATATGTTGTTGATTCTTTCTACTGTGTTTTTCACTTCAGTCATTGTATTCTTTATTCCTATTTGTGTGTGTGTGTGTGTGTGTGTGTGTGTGTACGTGTGTGTGTGGTTTCTATGTCCTTTTTTATGCTTACCTTCTCTTTGTTGAGGCTCTCTCTAAGTTTTTTGAGCATCCTATGACCAATGTTTTGAACTCTGGCTCTGTGAGCTTCTTGCTTTACTTTCATTTAGCTCTTTTTCTGGAGTTTTCTCTTCTTTTATTTGGGATGTTTCTTTGTTTTCTCATTTTGGCTGCCTCTCTGTGTTCATTTTTTCATATTAGGTAGATATCCTAGTCTATCAGTCTTCACCAGGTGGCCTTATGTAGTACATTTCCTGTATGGCCCAGTTGTATAATCTCCCTGATCACCTGTGCCTTGTGCTCCAGGAGTATCTCTTGTGCCTTCCTATTGTAGTTGAGCCTTAATTATTGTTGGTATGTCAGTGGGTGGGATTGACCCTCAGACTGACTGGCTATGAAGAATGACCACACTCACAGTATCTGAGCTGCTGCATGGTGGCTGACCCCACAGAGCAGGATTTATCCCAGCATGCTTACGTGCCTGTTGAGATAACCTTTTGAGTGTGCCACTTATGGGCCTAATCGAGTACTGCTCTGTGGTATCCTAAAGCTTGCCTCTGAGTGTGTGGTTTTGGGTCCTCTGGGAAGGGCTCCTATGCATGCCAAACTCAGTCATTGCCTGTGACTGGCCCAAGGCTAACTGGTATGAGCTACAAAATGATCCATATTGGTCATTGCCTATGTTGGAACTGGAGGTGCATGACAGGCCAAGCTGCAGAAGCCAGCTGCCATAAGTACTGGACCTGGGGCAGTTCAGCACAAGGCCCAGGGCACCCTGAGAACTGTCAACACCTTCTGGGTGCCCATGAGACTCATCTGCTAAAAGACTTTTATGCTGTATGCAAGTATGATGAGGTGAGGTCCCAGATAGTCAGCAGAGTAGAGTGAGTGGTATTCATCAGTTTGATGCAGATTTAAGTTTGGCACCAGTGCTGAGCTTGGGGCCACTCTGTAAAATGCCCAGAGTGTACCAAGGCTAGATACCACCTACCTGGGACCCACAGACCCCTGAGAGTTGTCCAAGATAAACTGCAATGTGGGTTGAGGGTAGTTGTCCACTGCTGAACATAATTTAGGTGGTGTACAAGCTGAGACCAGCTTTTTGCTGCTTAAAAAGCTTCTTGTGGTGCACAGGGCAGAGCTGGTTCCCTGGGTGCCAAAAGTCACTCCCATGGTACATGAGTTAGGCAGGAAGGGTTGCAGAAGTCACAGGGCGGGGAGCAAGTGGAGTTCATCAGGCCAATGCTGTTTCAGATTTGGCCATGTTGTGGAGAGCTCAACACAGGAAAGATGGTGCCTGACTGTAAGCTACATGGAGGAGGGCTCAACACAAGGATCATGGTGGTTCTCTTTCTAGCCTTCACCCTGAGCTATACAGCTCAGTATTTCCCTGTATGTCTCTGCTGCCTCCTGAGTCATCATCTCTTTGCTGGAGCACAGGATGAGTGCCTGTGAGCAGAAGGGTCTGTGTGTACCTGTGAGCAAACATCTTTTAAGAGGACATCTAGGATTCTAGCAGCTTTCTGTCTCACCCAGACAGATGGAATCCTCACTGATTTTCACAGTCAGATGTTGTGGGGACCCTTCCAGGCACTGGAATCCTGGGCTGGGGATACCAGAATGGGGCTGGGATCTCTCACACTTCTGCAGCCAAGATATCCCTCCCAATACTCAACCCACACATGTGTATGATGGATCAGCTCATTTTACATCTCTTTTCTTCCTACCAGTCTTGGCGTTGCCTGTTCTTTACACCCTTAGTTATAGGAGTTCTATTCAGCTAGTCTTCACATGGTTTTCCAAGTTTATTGTTCTGTAATTTAGTTGTAATTATAATGTGGTTTTGGGAGGCAGCAAGCACAGCATTTACCTGCTCCATCATCTTACCTCATCTCTCTCTTCAAAGGAGGAAAGTTTCCCTAAAAGTTGTCCCAAAGAACTAGACTGCTTTTTATGTCTACACACACACACACACACACACACACACACACACACACACACTCTTTAACCAAGTTATTTTTTTGAAAAATTAATACTAGTTCATATTGGCTAGCAGATAGGGCTTACTATATGGCTGAAGCTTAGAAATAAATTCAGTAGTAAATTCAGGCACTCCAGAATATCACATAACAATATACAAGATTACAAAATTACAAGAAAACTTAAAAAAAAAAAGTAATAGAAATAAAAATAACCAGCTGCTTTTAGCACATCAGAAAAAGAAGTGATCAATTGTAGAGGTTTTTAATTTTTGAGATTGTCCTATATTAACCAGAAAGAAAAAGAAAGAGATAGTGATGGAGCTGGAGAGAGAGAGAGAGAGAGAGAGAGAGAGAGAGAGAGAGAGAGAGAGAGAGAGAGAAACAGAAAAAAGAAAAAGAAATACAAACTGAAAAATACATACTATTTTGCTACATTTTGAATTTTCCACAATACCCAATATGGTGCTTCACATGACAGAAGACAATAAATACATATTAATAGGTTGATATAAACATTGATTAAGAATATATATATATATATTATATATATATATAAATTATATATATATATATATTATATATATATCACATTGAAATGTGTGGCTGCTTAAGAATACCATCATCACTAATATAGAAGAACCTCTGAGAATCAGAAATAATTAAAATAAGAAACAGAATAACCCTCTAAGGCCATTGTTACCCATATAAAAGGCCACATCATAGCTCCTTCGGGACCCCAAGGCTTCTGGGTATTTTGATAGGTTTTATGACGGTGTCACCTACTGCATTGCTGTGGATTTTAGGCTTGCCCTCAGATCCTACTTGGTGGTGCAGGGACCCATAGGAAAGAGGGCCAGATATATTTGGCTTCTCTTCAATTTCCACTTCTACGTTTAACCATAAAACTCAAATAGAATCTAAGGACGTGATATATTTTGTAAACAGGAAAGTAGGATTGTCATTTGTCCTGGTTTCACCCCAAAGGTGCGAGCAAATATAGTGATCCCCCTGCATCAAAACAAAATTTTCTCTTAAATGCTCCACCCAACAGTTTGATCCACCTGGAGTCTGGCAAAAACAAATGCGCAATTTTGGCCAATACAATTTTTTCTTTCTCCTTTCTTTTGTTCAACATCCTGTTTTAGAGACTGACAAATATTAATTTACATGCTTAGGGACATCTTGTTCCTGAGACAGTCTTGCTCACTAAAACTGAATAAGTTATAATACAACAGTGTATTATATATTTCAAAGATATTAAGAGACTAGATCTTAAATTTTCTCACCACAAAAAAGAAATGATAATTATGTTATATGATAGAAGTGTTAGCTAACACTACAGTGGTAATCACATTGCAATGTATAAATGTGTCAAATCTAAACATTATACACCTTAAATTTACACATTATATGAAGCCTGACAATTAAGTTCGAAAACTCATCCTAAAAAAGTGCTACATACCTCATTGCTGAATATCACTACAGTAACCTTTGAAATACTCCCCTTGGGAAGCCAGTGCCTAGCCCACCCTTCAAGGCAATTTTGGAACTCTTTTTTCTGGAATGGTCATTAGAGCTGTTGTTGTATTACCATTGATGTCCTGAATGTCATCAAAATGTCTTCCTTTCAATATCTCCTTTATCATCAGGTAAAGAAAGAAGTCATCAGGGGCCAGAAAAGGTGAGCAGGAGGGTGTCCCAAACAGATATTTGTTTGCTGGCTAAAATCTCCCTCATAGAGAGTACCGTGTGAGCTGGTACATTCACATGATGCAAAAAGTCATGAATTGTTGGAGAAAAGTTCAGAACATCTAACTCTTTCACGTAGCCTTTTCAGCACTTCCAAATAGTAAACTTGGCTAACTGTTTGTTTAATTGGTACAAATTCATAATGAATAATCCCTCTGATATCAAAAACATTGTTGGAACAAGTTCGTGAAATTAATTGGCAGAACTCATATTCAAACACTGTTTCAGGGGAAGGGACTGAAATGTCAAAAGCTTATCCATTTAGACACCTTCATCTCAGAAAGATGGAATGTTTGATAATTTGTTTAGCCAACAACGATTTAGCACTTGATCTATCTATTGGATGGTAAACAAGTATGGGTCAAACTTTTAAGAAACAAAATTTCTGAAGCTAGAAAGTTCTGGTTACAAAAGAACAGTTCTCCTTTTACTTATACAACAAAATTAATTTAATTAATGTGTGAAGAAAGTGAAAAAGGGAAGCATATCTGATGGTAGAGAATTGTATCACTGTGGTCCTCATTTAAAAAGTTCAAAATGAAACAACTTTACAATTTTAGAAACTTACAAATTCTACTGAAATAAAAAATACTGATATAAGAATGTTTATTACAACAGGATTTGTAGCAGAAAATCACTGGAAATGACCTTGGTACACAAAAAGGTGACTCCTGCTCTGTGGATTCAGGTCCTGTACAACCTATCAACTATGATCATAGCTAGCCCTCAGCCTTATCAGCCTGAAGGCCAACCACACCTAGTGACATGCCAGGAGCAATTCAGGTCCAACTACAACATAAGGGCACACACAACCCACACAGGGGACACCCCTGGAGCACCTGGCTTAGGTGACCAGGGAGACTCAAGCAATGGGCCACATAGATGCTCTTCACTTAGAGCCACTTTTTCAAGTCTAAGAGACATAGCAGATCTATTTAATATATAGAAATAAACAGAGTGAGTCAAAAGGAGGAGACAAAGAGACATGCCACAAATGAAAGAATAGGACAAAACTCCTGAAAAAGAACAAAACAAAATGGAGACAAGAAATCTACAAGACACAGAGTTCAAACACTGGTTATAAGGATGCTCAATAAATTTTGGAGAAGAATAAATGAACTCAGTGAGAACTACAACACAGAGATAGAAAACATAAAAAGCAACCAAACAGAACTGAAGAATACAATAATTGAAAAGAAGAATACACTAGGGGGAATCAACAGCAGATTAGATGAGGCAGAAGTTCCAATCAGTGATCTGGAGCACAAGGTAGCAGAAAACACCCAACCTGAAAAGCAAAAAAAAAAGGAAGAGTTTAAAAATGAAGATAGTTTAAGGGACCTCTGGGATAACATCAAGTATACCAATATTTGCATCCTAGGGGTCCCATAAGGAGAAGACAGAGAATAAGGGATTGAAAACTTATTTGAAGAAATGACTAAACACTTTCACAACCTGGTGAAGGAAATAGACATAGAAGTCCAAGAAGCACAGAGAGTCCCAAACATGATAAATCCCAAAAGGCCTACACCAAGACACATAATGATTAAAATGCTAAAGATTGAAGACAAAGAGAGACAGGACAAGATGGCTTCACCAGTGAATTCCAACAAACATTCAAAGAGGATCTAATACCTGTCCTACTCAAACTTCCAAAAAATTGAAGAGACAATACTACCTAACTCATTTTATGAGGCCAACACTACCCTGATACCAAAACCTGGTAAGGATAACACACAAAAAAGAATATTACAGACCTATGTCTCTAATGAATACAGATGCAAAAATCCTAAACAAAATTCTACAAAATCGAATACAACAATGCATTAAAAAAATTATGCATCATGACCAAGTGGGGTTCATCCTGGGGGCACAAGGGTGGTTCAACATATGCAAATCGATTAATGGGATACACCACATAAACAAAGTAAAGGACAAAAATCATATGATTATATCAATAGATTCAGAAAAAGCTTTTGACAAGTACAACTTCCGTTTATGATTAAAATAATTAATAAAATGGGTATAGATGGGAAATACATTAATATAATAAAATCCATATATATGACAAACCTTCACCTAATATCATATTAATGGTGAAAAACTGAATCCCTTTCCTCTACGTTCAGGAACACAACAGGGCTCTCCCCCATCACCTCTGCTTTTCACCATAGTATTGGAAGTCCTAGCCAGAGCAGTCAGGCAAGAGAAAGGAATAAAAGGCATCCAAATAGGGAATGAAGAAGTCAAATTGTCACTTTTTGCAGATGATATGATGCTATATATAGAAAACCCAAAAGACTCTACCACAAAGCTGTTAGAAACAATAAACAAATACAGTAAAGTTGCCAGCTACAAAATCAACGTACAAAAGTCCATTGCATTCCTATATACTAACAATGAAAACTCAGAAAAATAAACTAAAAAAAAATTCATTTTGCAATTGCAACAAAAAGAATAAAACATCTAGGAATAAACTTAACCAAGGATGTGAAAGACCTATACACTGAAAACTATAAGACACTTTTATAAAAGATTGAGGAAGACATACTCCATGTTCATTGAAACAATCAACATAAAATGGCCATAGTACCCAAAGCAATATACAGATTTAATGCAGTCTCCATCAAAATCCCAATGATGTTTATTAAAGAAATAGAACAAAAAATCATCAGATTTGTATAAAACCACAAAAAAAGCTGAATAGCCAAAGCATTCCTAAGAAAAAAGAATAATGCTGGAGGTATCACATTTCTTGACTTCAGCTCGTACTAAAGGGCAACAATAATCAAAACAGTATGGTACTGGCAGAAAAACAGACACACGGACCAATGGAATAGAATTGAAAACTCAGAAATAAATCCACATAAATGTGGACAGATAATTTTCAACAAAGAAGTAAAAAACATACAATGGAGAAAAGACAGTCTCTTCAATAAATGGTGCTGGGAGAATTGGAAAGCCACATGCAAAAGAATAAAACTAGACTTATCTGTCACCATGTACCAAAATCAACACAAAATGGATCAAAGTCCTAAACATAAGACCTGAAACAATAAACTGCATAGAAAAAAGCATAAGTACTAAACTTATGGACCTTGGGTTCAAAGAGCATTTTATGAATTTTACCTCAAAGGTAAGGGAAGCAAAAGCTAAAATAAATGAATGGGACTATATCAACTGAAAAAGCTTCTGTACAGCAAAAGAAACCATCGACAAAATAAAGAGGCAACCAACAGAATGAGAGAAGTTTTGTAAACAATGCTTGTGATAAGGGGCTAATATCCAAAATACATAAGGAACTCATACAACTCAACAACAAAAAAATAAATAATCTAATTAAAAAATGGGCAGAGGATCTGAATAGGCATTCCTTCAAAGAGGTATTACAGATGATCAATAGACATATGAAAAAACACTCAACATCACTAATTAGAGAAATGCAAATAAAAACCAGAATGAGATATGAATTCACACTAGTTAGAACGGCTATCATCAACAAGACAAATAATAGCAAGTGTTGGAGAGGCTGTGGAAAGAAAGGAACCCTCATACACTGTTGGTGGGAATATAGATTGGTGCAGCTGCTATGGAAGGCAGTGTGGAAATTCCTCAAAACATTAAGATTAGAACTACCATATGACCCAGCAATCCCTTTCTTGGGTATCTACCCAAAAATATCTGAAAGCATTTATCCATAAAGATATATGTACCCCAATGTTCACTGCAGCTTTATTTACGGTCACCAAGACATAGAAACAACCAAAGTGTCCTCCCATAAATGGTTGGATAAATAAGCTGTGGTATATATACCCAATAGAATGCTATTTTGCCAGAAGAGAAGTTGAAATAGTGCCATTTGTAATAATATGGATGGATCTTGAGATTATTATGCTAAGTGAAATAAGTCAGACAGAAAAGTCGAGAACCATATGATTTCATTGATATATTATATATATAACTGAAAACAACAAAAGAACAAGAAAAACAAATGAAGAAAAAAAACTCATAGACACAGATTATAGTTTCGTGGTTACCAGAGAGTAAGGGGGATGGGAGTGGTAGATAAGGTTAAGGGTATCAAATGTATAGTGATGGAAAGAGAACTGAGTCTGGGTAGTGAACACACAATGTTATATATAGATGATGTATTACAGAATTGTACACCTAAAATTTATGTAACTTAGCTAACAATTGTCACCCCAATAAAATGTAGTTAAAATAAAAAGACAAAGAGAGAATCTTAAAGGCAGCAAGAGAAAAGCAGTTAGTTACCGACAATGGAGCTCCCATAAGACCATCAGCTGATTTCTCAATAGAAACTTAGCAGGCCAGATGGGAATGACACAAAATATTCAAAGTGATGAAAATCAAAGACCTACAACCAAGATTGCTCTAACCAGCAAGGTTAGCACTTAGAAGCTAAGGAGAGATTAAGAGTTTCTCAGACAAGAAAAAACGAAGAGTTTTTCACCACTAAACCAGTATTAGAAGAAATGTTAAGTAGAAAAGATAAAATATATGAATGAGAAAATATAGAAAACAAAAAAATTCTTTGACAAAGTCAAACGTTTAGTATAAGAAGTAGATTAACCAACTATAAAGCTAGTAGGAAGATTAACAAAAAGTAAGAAGATCATTTGTAATTACAACAACAAATTAATGAATACACACAGACATACAAGAAGTAAAAATAATGACACAAATGTGGAGGGGGTCAGTAAAAATTGTAATTATGTTATAATGTGTTGAACATCAGTGACCACCAACTTAAAATAGACTGTTGTAAATACAGCTTGGTGTATATAAAGCACACGATAACCACAAACCAAAAATCTGCAAGATATACAAGGAATAAAGAGAAGAGAATCCAAACACAACGTTACAGAAAGTCATCAACATACAAGAGAACAAATCAAGAGAATAAAAAAGAAGCAGAGAAGAACCACAAAATCAATCAGAAAACAATTAATAAAATAGCAATAGCTATATACCTATCAATAATTACTTTAAATGAAAATGGACTAAAAGCTCCAATCAAAAGACTTAGGATGGCTGAATGGATTAAAAAAGCAAGAATTATACATATGCTGTTTACAAGACCCCTAGTTCAGATTAAAAGATACACAGAGACTGAAAGTAAAGGGATGAAAAAGATATCTCATGCAAATGAAAATGAAAATGAAAAAAAAAGCTGGCCTAGCAAAATTTATGTCACACAAAATAGACTTTAAAACAAGGGCTGTAACAAGAGACAAAAAGGACATTTTATAATGATAAAGAGATGAATAAAACAAGAAGATATAACCCTTGTAAGCATTTATGCATCCAACGTAGAAGCACCTAAATATATATAGTAAATATTGACAGACATAAAGAAAGAGATCAATAGTCAAACAGCAATAGTAGGAGATTTTAACACCCTGAAATCAATGGACAGATAACCCAGACAATAAATCAACAAGGAACATGTGGCCTTAAATGACACAATAGACCAGATATACTTATTGATATATTTAGGACATTTTATCCCAAAACAGCAGAGTACTTTCTTTTCAAGTGCACATGGAACATTTTCCAGCAGAGACCACATGTTAGACTACAGAACAAGTCTCAATACATTTAAATAGAATAAGATTGTATTGGCCCAGTCACTGAGCTGCCGCCAAGACTCAGCAGTCTCCCCCTTGAGCCCCCTCGCTTCCCGATGCTCCATACCCCCTGCCCGCCTTCTCCTGCTGCTGCCTTCCGCAGGCCGTTTCCACCGAGGAAAAGGACTTGTATCATATGTCCGCTATCCAGAACCTCCACTCTTTCGACACCTTTGCTGATGCAAGTAAGGGTGTGATATGCTTCCTGCTGGCACTGAGGATTATATCCATATAAGAATTCAACAGAGAAACGGCAGGAAGACCCTTACTACTGTCCAAGGGATCGCTGATGATTACGATAAAAAGAAACTAGTGAAGGCGTTTAAGAAGAAATTTGCCTGCAATGGTACTGTGATTGAGCATCCAGAATATGGAGAAGCGATTCAGCTTCAGGGTGACCAGTGCAAGAACATATGCCAGTTCCTCATAGAGACTGGACTGGCTAAGGAGGACCAGCTGAAGGTTCATGGGTTTTAAGTGCTTTTGGCTCACTGAAGCTTAAGTGAGGATTTCCTTGCAATGAGTAGAATTTCCCTTCTGTCCCTTGTCACAAGTTTTAAAACCTCACAGCTTGTATATTGTAACCATTTGGGGTCTGCTTTTAACTTGGACTAGTGTAACTCCTTCATGCAATAAACTGAAAAGAGCCATGCTGTCTAGTTTTGAAGTCCCTCATTTAAACAGAGGTCAAGCAGTAAGCGCCTGGCAATGTCCAGCCTGAAACAGAGCAATAACGTGATGTTTCAGCCAAACCCAGAGCCCCAAGGTCACAGCCGCTATGTCTGGCCAGAAGCTCCTCGGCTCTCCCTCTACAGAGTTCCCTGCCCTAAGAGAATGTCACTATCTGAGTTTCTATGGTGAAGCTGAGAGGAGAGAGGATGGGGTAAGGCAGCAACAGCAACTGTACCACTAGAGGGAGGCTTCGGTGTCCAAAGATCCCTTGGTGTCTCCAACCTGACCTGGTGGGCGGAGCTTAAAGCAGCCACCTTCCCTCTAGTGAGGTGACAGGACATCTGGCTTTTCACCAAGGTCTTTTTGACCAGACATATCCTAGCTATTTGATGTCCAAACACCAGAATGTGAGGCCAACCTTCTATCAGAGTTAAACTTTTCACAAGGGAACAAATTTAAAACTGATGTCAGTTATGTAGCTAGCTGTAGAGCTTGCAACTTACTAGCAAGAGTTGCCCAATGCCATGTGAAGTAAACTGATTTTTTTTCCCTTCAGTTTTAATGTTATGTAATGTATTTAAACCCTTATTTAAATAAAACATGTTTTCAGAAAAAAAAAAAAAAGATTGTATCAAGCATCTTCATTGACCACAATGGTATAAAACTAAAAATCAATTACAAGAAGAAAACTAGAAAATAAACACATGGAGTCTAAATAATATGCCACTGAACAATGAATGGATCAACAACAAGATCTCGGAAAACATAAAAAGATACTTGAGATAAATGAAAATGAAAACACAAGACTTAAAAATCTATGAGACACAGTGAAAGTAGCCCTAAGGCAGAAATTCATAGCAATACAGGCCTACCTTAAGAAACACAAAAAAATCTCAAATAAACCATCTAACCTTACACTCAAAAGAACTAGAAAAAGAACAAACAAAGCCCAAAGTGAGTAGAAGGAAGGAAATAATAAATATCAGAGTGGAAATAGACGAAAGAGTCTAAAAAAAAATACAAAAGATCAATGAAACCAAGAGCTGGTTCTTTAAAAAGATAAACAAAATTGATAAACCTTTAGTGAGACTCATCAAGAAAAAAGGAAGAGGACCCAAGTAAATCAGAAATGAGAGGAGAAATGACAACACACACCACAGGCATACAAAGGATTATAAGAAAATATTATAAATCATATATATCAACAATTTGGACCATCTGGAAGAAATGGATAATTCTTAGAAGCATACAATCTTCCAAGACTGAATCAAGAAGAAACAGAAAAACTGAACAGATCAATTACTACTAATAAAATTCAAATCAATAATCAATAAACTTCCAACAAACATATGTCCTGAATTGGATGGCTTCACAGGTAACTTTTACCAAACATTCAAGAAGAATTAACACCTATTTTTCTCAAACTATTACAAAAAAAATCAAGAGGAGAAAAAGCTCCCAAGCTCACTGTACAAGGCCACCATTATCCTAATTCCAAAAGCAGACAAAAACATTAACTAAAAAAAAAAAGAAAATTATAGGTCAAAGTGCCTGATAAACATAAACACAAAAATTTTCAACAAAACATTAGCAAACCAAATTAAACAATACATTAAAAACATCATACACCATGATTAAGTGGGATTTATTCCTGGTATGCAAAGTTGTTCAATAACCACAAATAAGTTGTGATACAACACATAAACAAAATAAAAGATAAAAATCATATGATCATATCAATAGATGTAGAAAAAGGTTTTGACAAAATCCAGCACCCATTTATGATAAAAACTCTCAGCAAAGTGGGAATAGAGAGACAAACATTAACATACTAAAACCCATATATGACAAACTATTTTCTAACCACATACGCAATGGGGAAAAGCTAAAAAAGTTATTCTTAAGACCAGAAACAAGACAAGATGACCCACTTTTACCACTTTTATTCAGCATAATATTGGAAGTCCAGGCCGCAGCAATCAGACAAGAAAAAGAAATAAAAGGCATCCAGATTAGAAAAAAAGAAGTAAAACTGTCATTTGCAGATACATGATTCTAAATATAAAGAACCATAAGGACTCCCCTAAAAAACTATTAGAACTCACAAATGAATTTAGTAAAGTAACAGGATACAAAATTAATATTCAGAATCAGTTACATTTTTATACATCAATAATGTACTATCAGAAAGAGAAATTAAGAAAACAACCCCATTTACAATTGCATCAAAAAGAATAAATACCTAGGAATAAATTTAACTAAGGAGATGAAAGACCCATACTAGGAAAACTATAAGACACTGAAGAAAGAAATTGAAGAAGATAGAAATAAAAGAAAGCATATACTTTGTTCTTGGATGGAAGAATTAACATCATTAAAATGTCCATAATACCCAAAGCAATCTATAGACTCAATGCAATCACTATTAAAATACCAATAGCATTTTTTATAGAACTAGAAAAAAAAAATCTTAAAATTTATATTGAACCACAAAAGACCCTGAATAGCTACAGCAATCTTGAGGAAGAACAAAATTGAAGGTATCATGCTCCCTGATGTCAAACTATAGTAATCAAAACAGCATGATACTGACATAAAAACAGACACAGGTCAAGAGAACAGAATAAAGAGCTCAGAAATAAACTCATGCCTATGTGGTCATTTTAATCTATGACAAAAGCAAGAACATACAGTGGGGTAAATGCAGTTTATTCAGTAAATGGTTTGGGAAAACTGTACAGGTAGATGCAAAAAACGAAGCTGGACCATGTTATTATACCATATACAAGAATAAACTCAAAATGAACTAAAGACTTAAATATAAGACCCAAAACCATAAAACTCCTAGAGGAAAACATAGGCAGTAAACTCTCTGACATTGCTCTAAGTGATATTTTTACTGATATAGCTAGCTCCTCAGGCAAGGGAAACAAAAGAAAAAATAAACAAATAGGACTCCATCAAACTAAAAATTTTGCACAGCAAAGGAATCCATCAACAAAATGAAAAGACAGCTGACTGAATGGGAGAAGATATTTACCAATGATACATCTGAAAAAGGGGTAATATCCAAAATTTATTTTAAAAAAGTAATAAAAATAAACCTCACACAACTCAGCACCATAAACAAAACAAAACAAAACAATTGAAAAATGGGCAGAGGACCTGAATAGACATTCCTCCAAAGAGGACATACAGATAACTAACAGACATGGAAAGATGCTCAACATCACTAATCATCAGAGAAATGCAAATAAAAAGCACAATGAGATATCACCTCACACCTGTCAGTATGTCTATCGCCAATAAATCAACAAACAACAAAGTGTTGGTGAGGATGAGAAGAAAAGGCAATACTTGTGCACTGTTAATGGGATTTCAAATTGGTGTAGCTGCTATGGAAAATGGTTTGGAGGTACCTTAAAAAATTAAAAATAAAACTACCTTATGACCCAACAATTCTACTTCTGGATATTTAGCCAAAGAAATCCAAAACACTAATTTGAACATGTATATGCATCCCTATGTTCCTTGAAGCACTATTTACAAAAGCCAAGATATGGAAGCAACCTAAGTGACCATCATTGGACGACTGGGAAAGAAATTTGGGGCACATATACAGTGAAATATTACTCGGCCATAAAAAAAAGAATGAAATCTTACTGTTTTCAACAACATGGATGGACATAGAGGGTATTATGCTAAGTGAAATATGTCAGACAGAGAAAGACAATAATCTCACTTATATGTGGAATCTAAAGAACAAAATAAATGAACAAAAAAGAAAACAGACTCAAAGATACCAAGAAAAAACTGATGGTTGCCAGAGAGTAGGAGGATTGAAAATGGTAAAGAGATCAAGAAACACAAATTGATAGGTACAAAATTGTCATGGGGATGTAAAGTATAGCATAGAGATTATAGTCAATAATATTGCAACAAGTATGTATATTGCCAAGTGCATACTAGATTAAGTTGAGGGGATCACAGCATAAATTATATAAATGTCTAACCACTATGCTGTACATCTGAAAATAATGTAGCATAATATTGAATGTCAAACGTAACTGAAAAAAAATTTTTTTAAAAGATGATCATATATAAAAGTATATATATGAAATGTAAAAAAAAAAAGGAATCTTAGCATGTTGATTCATCTTGAATATCCACATTAATTTTAAATGAAGAAATAGCATGTCTATTTACTTTTTCCCTCTGGCCACTCTTGTTTGTTAATACTTAAATCAAATATTTGTTTTTAGATGGTGCTGCAATCCTATTTTTAAGGGTGGTAAGCATAGACAATTTATAGGATGGTTCTGTCCCCTGGCAGCTTGACACATAATATAGTCAAGCAAAGTTACTATGAGATACAGAACAATAAGGCCATTTTCCTACTCACTGATGATTTGTGAAAACTAAATATAAATAGTTTCAACTATTTCATATCAAAATTCTTAATTGGGACATAAAAAAACCTTAGAGTCATTGAAAATCACAGATTGACTTTGTGCATTAAAACAATTCCTGATGTTTTCTCCCTCTGTAATTTTCATGGTTGAGTTGTCATTTTTATGAAATTCCAGAACTGCTCATAGATTGACTGACACTGTTGGCATCTCACAGGAAGGTATGATTTAACAATTTGTTGTAAACTGAGAGAAGTTAAGATACTGGGATCCAGAGCTGTAGAGCTTGAGATTTTAAAAGGATCTTAATTAAAAAAAATTCTAAATATAAAGTTAAGGGAGGCTTCCATGGTAGGTTTCTTATACCACAAAAAATCATGTATTTTATTGCAATAAAAAATGTGAACTACAATAGAAGCTTAGTATCATCTTAGTCTTCATTTTCTAAAATTATATTCTAATGATTAAACACTTAAGCTCAGGAACCTACCCTGTGCTCCAGTATATTAATTATTTTTTATCACAATATTGTGCACATAGAAAGTGTTCTATATATATATATATATATATATATATATATATATATATATATATATATATATATGGCTAACAGAATTTAGTTATATAATTCAATAAAATTTTTATGACTCAGGCATGGTATTTTTATATTTAACTCAATTTTATATAGTAGTAAATATAAACAAAATTTAAATTGAAGAAGTATGCTAATAGTAGCTTTTTAAAAGTTTCTATAAATCAATATATTAAGTAAAGCATGGAAATAGAACAAGTAATGTTGATTGCTTCATTAGAAAACATAGCTTATTACAAGTGGCTATAGTATAAACTTGTCTGTTCCAAATTTATCAAGGGCCAGAGGGCACTCCCAGTGATTAGCTATTTGGGGTCGATGTACCCATAAGGTCTGTGGCCAAAGGTCCTCTAGGAGCAAGAAGGAAATTTTATGCTATTTAACTTTTCCTTCTCTTTTTCTTCTTCCTCTGTTTTTCTTCTTCCTCTGTTTTCCTCTTCTACCCACCCATTTTTTCTTTTTCTTCACTGTGAGCCTAATTACAAATAATCCTTTTCTGGGCTGCTAGAATCGTTTTTTGGGGGGCTCTTTTTCTTCCTGCTCCTGACATGAGGAGCTTCCTTTTTTCTGAGACACACCAGAGACCAGCACATAGAATGAGTAAATCCAAGCAAATCCATGAGCACCTACTCATGTCTGTGATGCTAAATTCTTAAAGTCGTTCATCCCTAGCAGTAAAACTGGGAGAAAAAAATGGTTTCTCTCTTTTTGTGGCAGGCTGCATTGCTCACAAGAATCTAGAACCTTTTCAACCCTCTCGATTTGACACAATTTTCTCTCTGGGAAAATAAAACTTTCCCATTTACTTCAAGAAATTAGTCAAAGTCTCCGAAAACATCCCTTAAATATTTCCCCTACCAAAAGTGGCAACGACAAAAAAAATCCTCATGAATCAGAGACATATGGATTAAATTCCCTTAAAACACAAAAGAGTTTAAAAATTAAGAAGAATATTCCTATGTAAAATATTTTTTTGCTCAATCTCAAATGTTTGAAAAGTAGTTCAAGATGTTTGTCAAACCTGAGATTGGCCTGAGTTACCCATCCATTTTTAATTTAGGCAAAAATAATTCTTACTAGCTGAATGTTCTAGTTAGTAAGCTTGGTAAGAAAAAAAAATAATAATTTAATATAGAAGAAAATTTTTTTTAATTTTTAAATTTTTTTTCAACTTTATTGAGATGTAATTTACATATAATAAGTTTAAGGTGTGCAACATGATTTAATACACTTATGTGTTACAAATCACACTTAAGTGATTACCAACATAGCAGTTAGGTAACACCTGCATCTTGTCACATCATTACAATTTCTTTTTTGTGGAGAGAACATTTAAGATCTACTACTTTTAAAATATAATCATTTAAATTGAAGAGAAATTACCTTTGTGAAAGCGTTTCTATAAGATGTGACGATCCCATTCTGGACTTTGGAAGTCGTGCAGATCACACCCCATATTATGTTTTGATTAGCCCTCCTACTGCAGCATGTGAAAACATATCTTCCTAAGCTTTTCATATTAGCTATTTCCTTTGAGAATATAATCAACAAATATTGTGGGATGGTGGGAATGACTATATCAAGAACTTGTTACTGAACGAAAAATCTTTTCCAGAGTAACGTTAGTCTTTAGTGATTATAAGGATTTCTATTTAGTTACTGCATCCCCTGGCCTTATAAATATTGGCCCCATAAATCTCGATGACAGATTCATTCGATCCTAACAGATGGGTCCAAGACTAGGTAGTCAATAAATAAATGTTTTTGTTGGAAAGTTAAAGTTGATAGTAAAAGTTGGTGTGTACTGTGTATAAATAACATACTTTTCCCAAAATAAATACCTTTTCTAGGTATAGAAGTCTGACGAAGTCAAATAGATCAAGAGAATAAAAAAGAGAAACTGTTGGAGAGGGAAAAGAGGAGAGAAGGGACTCTTAAGCGTCCTCTGTCAAAATTATGGTTTGGGGGCCAGTTTAGTTTAACTGTCTACATTTTAATAGAAAAAAAAGCTAGAATTTTAAAATGGGAAAGGGCTTTATAAATTATCTAGGCTAGAGAAGCTTCCTCATTTTCCGATTTGCAGATTGACAGGGCCAGGGCACACTCAGGCGTATGCCGTGGAGGTCCTTGGACCGGGCAAGAGAATGTCCAGCTGTGTGCAGGCCGACACTCAGATCCTGACCTCCCCGGCCGATGGACGTTGAAGCACGCACTGCGGAGGTCCTGGGATGGGGCCTGGGAATGTCCAGCTGTGTACAAGCTGATGCCTGGAGCTGGACTCTGGCCAGGAGGCCTTGGCTTCAGAGCCTGCTGTGCAGGCGCTGGGCTCCATTACTTAAGCCTTTTTGGTAAACATGCTTTGCACTTGTGGGAGGTAGCATGCGCACTTCATGCATTCTCCTCCCTGAAAACCTCTATATAATGGTTGCTATTGCTGATCAAAGATGCTGGTTCTTCGTTATGTCGGCTCCACCTGCCTTCTTTACTTTGGGCATCTCATCGCCAAAACCGCACCCCTAAACCTCCAGTGATGACACAGATGTTTCACTCATTTGGTTTAGTTTAGAAAATTATATAATAATAAGCACTATGTATTTATCTTCTATTTCTGCCATACCAAATCACCACAAATTTAGTGGCTTAAGATAATACAAATTTATTATCTTACAATATGACATATAATAAGTCAAACATGGGTCTCACGGGGCTAAAATCAAGGTATCAGCAGGTCTGCATTCCTTCTGGATGCTCTAGGGAACAGGTCATTTCCTTGTCTTTTCTAATTCTATTGTAGAAGCTGCTAATATTATTTGGCTCATGGTCTTTCTCCATCATCAAAGCCAATAATGCTGCATCATTTTGAGCTTGCTTATAATATCTCTTTCTTTTCTGCATCTCTCTTCCACCTACAAGGATTCTTGTGATTAATTGGGCCCATCCAGATAATCCAGGATAATCTCTCTATTACACTCATGTCACTTAACAATGGGGATACATTCTAAGAAATGCATTTTAGGTGATTTTGTCATTGTGCAATCATAGAGTACAGTTACACAAACCTACGTGGTACAGCCTACCACATACCTAAGCTATATGGTATGGTCTATTGCTCCTAGACTAAAACCTGTATAACACATTACTGTACTGAATACTGCAGGCAATTGTGACACAATGTTAAGTATTTGTGCATCTAAACATAGAAAAGATACAGTAAAAGTATGGTATAAAAGATATAAATGATATACTTGTATAAGGAACTTACCATGAATGGAGCTTGCAGGACTTAAATTGCTCTAGGTGAGTGGTGGGTGATTGTGAAGCCCTAGGACATCACTTTGAAAACACTGTATACCTAGTCTACACTAAATTTATAAAAATGTCCTTTTTTAAATAAAAAGTTAACCTTAGCTTACTGTAACTTTATAAACTTTTTAATTTTTAAAAATTGTTTTGACTCTTTTATAACACTGAGCTTAAAATACAAACACATTGTACAGTTATATAAAAATATTTTATTTCTTTATATCCTCATTCTATATTTTCTATTTAATGTCTTTTTTACTTTTAAAACTTTGATAAAACCTAAGACACAAACACTCACATTAGCCTAGGTTTAGATAGGATCAGGATCATCAATATCACTGTCTTTCATATCTTGTCCCACTAGAAAGTCTTCAAGGACAGGAACACACATGGTGCTGTCATCTCCTAAGATGATAATGCTTTATTCTGGAATGCTTTCTGAAGGATCTTCTTGAGGAGGTGTCACTCTTTTCAGAAATATGTCTATCGTGGTTTGCTTGGTTTGTTTCTTTTTTTTTTAATCACAAATTTACTTATAACATTGATTTATCATGAACATTCCTCTCTATTAATAAAAACCTTTCAGTGTAGGGGCCTATGTTTTCAAATATTTTAAGAAGCATGTTGAGGTCTGTAAAAGATTCTGCTAAACCCTTCACTGATAATTTTCTTGGATTTTTTAATTCTTTTTCTTCTCCTGCAGGTTCCCATTCTCTTGCCTCTTCTTCAGCTATGTGTTCTTGTTCCAGTTCCAACAACTCCTAATCAGTCAGCTCCTCAGACCATATTTAAGAGCTCCTCCTGTATGTCATCCTCATCCACACACAGGATAAAGTTGTTTGCCATCTCAACCAGACTTGTTGATTTTTGCCACCTCCTCATCCTTGGTAAATTCTTTCACATCATAGACAAAACTATGGTCTTCTTCATGCCATTCATACACTCCTTAGTGACATCAGCTCAAGCCCAAGCAAGGTTCTTGATGTAGTCATTAATGTGATAATTCTTCCATAATTGCTTCAGTGTTTGCTCAGTGTCTCCCTCAGTTCCAGCAATAGCCTGGGCAAAGGATCTCCCCAAGAAGTAGGCCTTTACGGCTGCTACAACTCTTTCATCCATTGGTTGGATCAAAAAGATTGTGTTTGGAGGGAGAAACTTCACTTTGATGTTGGGCTAAAGATCACCAATTAAAGGAGAATATTGGGAGCAGTATTGACTATAAACAAAATCTTGAAAGATATGTCCTTTACAAAGAGTGCTTGTCCATTTCACCAGCATAGCAATTCAGGAGGGCATCTCAGATGAACAGTTGAGTCATCCATGACTTTTTTATTATTATTAAAGATTTTATTGGGGAATTGAGGGAGGAGAACAGTGTTGGGGAATTGGGGGAGGGGACCAGCCAAGTTGTTGTTCTTCAGTCTTCATTGTGGAGGGCACCAGTTGCCATCTGGCTGCCCAGTGGCAGCTCTGCTCAAGGTGCCGAGTTCAGTCTTAGTTGTGGTTGGGCATAGCCAACATCCCATGTGGGAATCGAATGAGCAGACTTGCAAGCATATGTTTTCCTTTAGCCATGATTGTCATGGTGCTAACTTGGTTATGCTTCTATGTCTGGTCTTCAATTAAGGTCATAAGAAGTTTCTCTATGTCTGATACAGTTGCTTCTCAAAATTTTGTTAGTCTTGTTGCTTTCAATGGAACAGATCCATTAACAGCTTCTGTCATTTTGTTCTTGTACTTCAAGATCATAGCTGTGGTTGAAAGGACATGCCTGACTGATAAGCAATGTCCATCACTGATTTTCCACTTTGAAGGCTTTAATTTCATTTCTAGGTCAATTAATTGATGTGACCTCTTACTGGCAACATTAACAGTGAGTTTTGTACTCTTAGGTACCATGATGAACATAGCAACATGAGATTAAACGAAGCATAAGAGAAAATGATCCAATCAGAGATGAGGTAAACATGAGATGTATGAGGCTACTGTTGGAGTAAGGTGGTACAATGTTTTACAGCAAACTTATTTTATAAGTAGAAAATAGGCTCTAAAATAATGACACAAAGTATGCTATAGTAAATATTAAGTAACATAATCATGCATTATGAATGTCAGGTATTATGTGCTGTACATAATTGCATGTGCTATACTTTTATATGAAAGACAATGCAGTAAGTTTGTTTATACCAGCATCACCACAAACATGTAGGTAATGTGTTGCACTGTGATCTTATGATGGATATGGTATTCATAGGTGATAGGAATTTTTCAGCTCTATTATAATCTTATGGGACCATCATCATATATACAGTCAATAATTGACTGAAATATGATACATAGCTGTATAAGGTTAGCTTATTAGCTGTCTGAATTTCATCTGTAATCTTCTCTATGTTTGCCATGTAACATACCATATTCACAGCTTCCAAGGACATCTTGGGGGTAGAGTATGGGAATCATTTTGCCTACTACACACTGTAATCACATTTCTAGATAGAAGTTCTATGAGTAGGGCCGGCAGAGTGGCTTAGTTGGTTAAGAGCTCAATCAAGAGAGTGAGAGCTGAGCTCTGAGCAACAGCAGTTTGATGCCCAGCCTGAGCTGAACAGCAGCTGAGCTGCCAACAGGTGGCAGGATGGCTCAGCTAAAAAAAAAAAAAAAATTTCTATGAGACAGTGGGGTTGAACTACTGCTTTTACAGCAAACTTTTTTCTTCCATGTTTCTATGAGAGTAGATAGAATGACACAATAATCATTGGCCACCTCTTGTATTTCTGCTCAATGATATCCATAAGTAGAAATGTGTCTTCTTTGCTGCTTAGAGTCCAAACATTGATTTATTTGTAGGCCAGTGGACAAAATAAAAGAATCAATCCATTTTGTTACTGAGGAATGACTATGTGACTAGAAGTAGACTCCTGAGTAAAATTATTCATTTGTGTAATGTTTTGGGGATTTGAAAACCAAATCACTGAAATGTGGACAAGAGTAATCCACATTATAACTGAGTTTAAGTCATTATTTCAGGGACATCTTGAGTGTGTCCTGAAAAACAATTTTTTGGCAATGAGGATAAGGAAATGCAACAAAAAATAAACTTTTCAATAAAAGATAGAGGGCCGGCCGAGTGGCATGTTTGTTGAGAGCTGGCTTGAGACCGGCAGCCCTGATTCGGATCCCACATGTGAGGGCCAGTGACACTATCCTAAATAAATAAATAAATAAATAAATAAGTAAATGATAGAAAAAGTATTGGCCTTTCTGAAAATGTCATAAAAGTTGAGTACTGCAGTAAGCTCTAATCTCCTAAATTCAGAAATGTAAATTTTATGGGGGGAAACAAAACATTTAATGATTTTTGGAGGCACAGATAGTACTAGAAGTAAATTAAATATAACATAATTTTCCCAGTATATGTAATACAACTAGAATTATACAATTTTTCAATTAATTTTTGGACATTAACCATATCAAGCATGCATTTGACTTTTTCATTTTTATTAATATTATCTAATTTTCTCACCTTCTTTATTGTTTCTGATATCATGAAGTATTTAGAACAATGAACAGCACATTGGTCACTCATTCTTTATAGGAAGATGAAATAACAACTAAAATGTATTTATAGCATATAAAATGTAATATATTTATGTTTATATAAACAATATATTTAAAAAATGTATTTATGTGTAACATATTGATTGGTAAGAAAATATTAACAATAGCCTTGAACAAATATTTACTTCTATGTTTAGATTCTCTGTAAAACAATACTTCAAAAAAGCTAAAAGGTAATGTCTCAATATCTAGCCATCCAGATTTTGAAAAAAATACTGTTTAGTTCCATACCACCTAACATACATTGTGATTTCCAATTTCTCTAAGTCCTGAATGGAACATCTGGTTGGTCAGAGAGAACAGATACAACAATAATATGCTTTTAAGTTTTCATAGTGGGAAATATGACCCAGTCTCTCACCTAGGAGTCTTAGGACTCCTCTTAAATTATAAGGTGTTTCCATAGTGGGCAGTCAAAACAAATTTCACTGAATTATAAAGGTGATCTTATGTTTAGCTTGTTTATTGTTATTAACAATAAGAGCATGCATTAATTTATTGAGAAAAAATGACCACCTGCTATTCTAAGCCCATTCCATATGAGTTCTGACAAGTAAGTTCACGAACTCATCCTATTAGAAAACGTGCTACCTATCTCATTGCTGAATACCATTATAGTCACCTTCAAAGTACTTCCTTTGGGAAGCTATGAACTGATGACAACACCTAGTCCACCATTCAAAGCAATTTTGGAACTCTTTTTCTGGAATGACCATCAGAGCTGTTGTCGTATTACCCTTGATGTCCTGAATGTCATCAAAATGTCTTCTTTTCAATATTTCCTTTATCTTTGGGTAAAGAAAGAAGTCACTGGGGAACAGATCAGGTGAGTAGGGAGGGTGTACCAATACAATTATTTGTTTACTGGCTAAAAACTCCCTCACCGACAGTGCCGTGTGAGCTGGTGCATTGTCGTGATGCAAGAGTCAGGAATTGTTGGTGAAAAGTTCAGGTCATTTTTGTCTAACTTTTTCATGTAGCCTTTTCAGCACTTTCAAATAGTAAACTTGGTTCACTGTTTGTTCAATTAGTATAAATTCACAATAAATAATCCCTCTGATATCAAAAAAGAGGTTAGCAACATTGTTGCAACAAGTTCATGAACTTAATTGTCCGACCTCATACATCATCTAATTTATCTCTCAAATGTACTAGGAGATAGGTGTCATTATGTGCACTTTACCACTGAGATTCAGAGAAGTTGTTAACCAACCTGCCATATGATCTTCCACTTGATTTCAAACACCATACTCTTCTGCTGGTCTCTAACTCTAATACTATCTATCTATCTATCTATCTATCTATCTATCTATCTATCTATCTATACATTCATACAATGGGAGTGCCATAAAATGTATACAAGTGGACACTTTGGTCAACATTGCTCAAGCAGTAGTTTGCTGTAATCAGAAGTGTCTAGATGCTGATGGTAACCACTTTGAGCACCTCTTGTAACTGCAAGAGTCAAACTGACTTGTATTCATCTTTTTTTATTGGTATGTACTGAATATTAAAATTTTAATAATTTTCCTTTCTTAATGATTATTATTACTTTTTAATGATACAAAACTAGCAGAATTCTCTTGATGGGTTTCAACAATGCCCAAGGGAATCCTGCATCTTACTCCATTCTATTGTAAACTAGGACAGGAAGTATTTACACACTAAATGAGTGCAATTCACCAAATTCATTTATCCCCCTTAGGTGAGGCACAACCTTACCAAAATTTTGACTTTAGTATTGAATACCAACTTTAAAATTATTTCCGGAAAAGTTGCAAGGATGACTTTTGGATCACTTACTCTGGGAAAGGGAAGATAGAGTTAAAATTGAATACAAGAGGCATAAACAAAGAAAATGATCTTAAATCACTACTTTTCTACTTTTGATATAAGGAAAGTCCAATGATTAGTTTCAAAAGTCATTGGACTTTGATTTCAAAATATTGTGAACTTCCACCTCACCCCCTCCTGTTCTTTAAATCCAACAATGTTCTATAGTTGTTAAGGATCAATTCCATCTGAGGGAGTGGCCTGGAAATTTTAACGTCAAAGAGTGTTTTTGTAATTATTTTGATTTATTCTTGAGGGCACATATAGGAAAACACAAGGAAAAATTAAAGCCTGGCAACTTTGAAAAGTTGAAATCATTATTCAAATATAAGGTATTATTTCCTTCATCAAGTTTTTTTCCCAATAATTTCATCAGGATAGTTTTACAATTTTTTTTAGTAGTATTTTCTGCTTTTTCCGAATATCTATCTATCTCACAACCACAGAAGTATTTTGGTAAATGAGTGTTTTTATTATTACAGTTACAGCTTTGTAGTTAGTTTGTTATGTATATCATTTAAGCATTTGAGTCCAAGTTCAAATAATAACCTACTATACTTCTAAACTCTTTTTTCCATATATTCTCTCGTTTGATCTTCAAGCAATCCCACAACACAGACAGGACCTCCTAATCCTTTCATGCCATTCACTCCCTGATTGGTATCATTAACAATCAAAATTTCAACAGCCAGATGCCCTCCCTCCTCTTGTATGCTACATGCTGATGACTTCTTAGTGTCTCTCATCAGCCTAGAAACCTTCCCTGGGTTTCTGAATCACATGTTCAGTTTTCTGCTAGCATGTCTACCTGGATATCCCATAGGTACCTAAAACTCAACTTGCTTGAACACTCATCACCCTCTCTATGACACTGGTTACAGCAAACTACTGCTTGAGCAATGTTGACCAAAGTGTCCACTTGTATACATTTTTTGGCACTCCCACTGTATGAATATATATATATATATACAAGAGTTAGAGACCAGCAGAAGAGTATGGTGTTTGAAATCAACTGGAAGATCATATGGCAGGTTGGTTAACAACTTCTATGACATTTTGGGGACAGCCTCAGTGAATCCTCTATCCTTGACTCTTCTCTATTTTTGCGTCTTTAACTTCTCAAATATTTTTTGACTCTTCAACAACCTCTTTCTCCCAGTTCACTGCCAAAGGACTTGATATGACCTCCTTTAAATCTAACCTTCACAGAGTCACCCAAGTGAATTATTTCAAATTTAAATATAACAATAGCACCTTACAAAAGGTTCTTTATTTTCCCCATAATTAGGTACTAGTTCCTTAATGAAAGAGATAATACCCTCTGCAAGCCATCCTATATACTCTTTCAGCATATTTTTTTTTTTGTCCTTAGCTGGAGTTGATCAGTGTTTTTCTTTCTCATCACTTGACACCCTTTACACTCTGGCAACATCAAAGCACTTGAGCCCCTTCAAAGGGCACTGCTTCCTAATGTTTTTTCCTTCTTAAACTAGTTCAATCCCATTATAAGTGAAGATTCCAAGTCTTAGTTCATGTGTCACCTTCTCCTGGAAGCTTTCCTTAATCCCTTTCATATATCTGCACCTGTCCTCTATGTATCCCCAAACTTATATGTTTATAAGTTCATTTATATCAATATAAGCTGAACACAGGGTCACGTTGAACCTGAGAATTTCTTAAGAAGAATATCTGGAAATATATGGAGTCTTTCTATTTCAGTGTCTTTGCACTTTTTAGAGCATGTGTAAAGGTCAAATTGAATGAATAGGTAAAAGAGACTAGAATACAGCCATTTTAATTCTGGGGATTTTTTTGGTTACACCATGCTGTCCCTAACACTGCTCCTATCTGCTTCAAAATGCAGATAAGTACAGCAATTTTGGTAGGACAGAAATCACTAGTTTGAAATGTTACATTTTCATAGTTTGATACCACATACAATAAGTAGAATTTTAAATAAAAATTGATTGATCCTATGAAGTGTTCATATTCTGTCCGCTATTTTCACAGTTCTGGGTCCAAAATCATTATAATAAAGTTTCTACTTTAGCATTTATCAAAACTATAAAAGAAATGTTGCTATTCATGGGTGTATTAGTGCAACAGGACCCAATGCTGCTTTCAAAAACTATTTTCTTATACAGAGACATTTTATAGTCAGGCAATCATCTTGTTAAACATTTCCTATAAAATTTTAAAAATCATTACCTGGTAGTCTGTCACTGTGGCACTAATCATGCCTCTACAATTAAGCTTATTTCAACCCTTTCACTGTAATCCTTTTTCTTTAATCAAGGGTTTATTATTGAATTGTTAATGTGAAAGTTGAAATAAAAAATCTCAGCCCAGGAATGAATTCTAGCAGCAGTTATAGAAAACCCTGAGAAATTCTAATGTTTTCCTATGAGATATATATTAGGATGTGGGTTTAATTCGCTCACCAACACCACCACTTTTCTTTTATCTGTAGAATGATTTGCCTTACTTAAGGGAGACTGAAGTTTTTTCTCATGTCTTTAAGGATATCCTTCATCTGCTGCATTTGGTTTTCCTTGGTATGAATACAAAAGCACAATTATTTTATTAAGCTGGAGGAAGCAAATACAGTTGGCCTGTGAATGTTTTCTGTCTTTTCTACATCACTAAATAGAAGTATGGTTTTGACATCTGTAAGTAAAAAGGGTCAGAAAGTAATTTTCTCTTACCAAATGAATCAACCAGCTTTTATACCTCCCAAGAATTTCACTAATGAAGAAGAGTTTAAGTTCAAGGACAATATGTAAGTTAACAAGTTAGCCAAATTCTGCTTTTAAAATGCACTAAATTGGTATAAAACTTTATAGCTTTAAAGCAAATTCACATATATAATTGAATTTGTTCCACACAAAATGTTATGAATAACTGAGCTACTTAAACCTCTTACTACATCACTCTCCACTGCCACCACCTTAGTTCCAGTCTCAGCCATCTCTCACCTTGATCAACATCTTTCTATCACCTCATGTCATGTCTTGCCTCAGCCAATCAATTTTTCTCATGACAGCTGAGAGATTTATGTTTTTAAGTGAGTATATATTTTTAAATTAGAACCCTTAATGGCTTCATTCATTTCAGGTTTTTTTTTTTTTTAACCATAAAGAATAAAGCCCTTACATGAATGATTGGCATTATTGTTTGTCTAGCCCTATATGAGTCCCTATCTCAGTTCTCTGTTACCCACCTCTTCCAGAGATCTGGAAAAGCTATATACTCAGTTCTTTAGCCTTCCTTGCCCTTACAGCTAAAGAGATGCACAATAATTGGAAATCTGCTAAGGACTGAGAAGACTTTTGCTTTCATATATGAAGCAGACAGATGTAGTTGATGCTGTCATCTTTCCTTCACTTTTTCTTACCTTAAATGTGGCCATGATGCTTGGGGTGTCAGCAGGCATCTTATGACCATAAGAGGGCAAATATGAGGATGAAAGACAATCCAGTTAATCATTAACGAAGGAAAATCAGAATAAATCTGTATCTTCAGTGGCATCAGTGGATAGCTAAATCAATGCCAGTAATTGCTTGCCTCTAAATTTTTTGTTATTGAAACCACATTTTTTAAAACCACTGTTAGCAAGATCTTCTATTACTTGAAATCAAAAGTATTCCTAACAGAAGTACCGGGCTTACAATGCCTTCCATAACTCTCCCACTTTCCAGCAGTACTGGTGTTCTCTGAATTCATAAAATATTCCTCTCTGCCTTGGTGACTTCCTGTCATACCACCCAGCCTCCCACCCTACCCACTTCATCTAGTTAACTCCTACTTAATCTTTATTTATTTATTTATTTATTTATTTATTTATTTATTTAACTGAACCATCCTGCCACCTGTTGGCAGCTCAGCGGCAGCTCAGCTCGAGCCGGGAATTGAACTGGTAACCCTGTTGCTCAGAACTCCCACTCTTGAGCAAGCTTTTTTTTTTTTAATTTTTTTTTTAGAATTAGTTTCAGGGGTACAAAACAATGCAATAGTTATGCTTTTCACCCCTTACAAAGTGACAACCCCCTCCCCAATCCACCGTACTCCTACCCCGATATCATACATATCTATTACAGTTCCATTGACTTTACTCCCCACACTGTACTCCACATCCAGTGACTAGATATATATTAAATTATAGTTGGCATATAATATTATTCAATGGTAACCAACTGAGCCACTCGGCCAGCCCTCAATCTTTAAATTTCATTTAAAATGTGTCTTTCTCCAAGAGACTTTCTCTGATGTCTAGACTAGGTCATCTGCTCCAGTTATGTAATCATATAGCTTCCAATGATTGTATTTTTCGATACATATTGTGAGTACATATTTATTCATTTGACTATTTAAAAATGTTGTCTTTTCCAATAGACTAAAAGATCTGTTAGGTTAAAAACTATGTTGCTCACTGTTGTCTGCTCAATTTTTAGTAAATAGCCTGGCACTAAACAAGCATTTAATTACTTCAAGGAAGGAAGAAGGAAATGAAAAAAGGAAGAAAGCAAGGGAAATGTCAAATATAAAGTTAAACTTGGGCTCTACTTTGGCTTTGCAGCTTTCTACTTCATAGGTAAAAAAAGAAATAGCCAGAAGTGAGCAGTCTATGTTTTTGAAATCAAATATGAAAGTACCATAATGCACTTATTGTAAAAAGTGTTAAGAAAAACATATTTATTGTTTCTCAATTACTTTGGTTTTCATTTAGCTCATTTAATTTTTTTTTTTTTTTTTTGAGGGCAGTGTCACTGTCCCTCATATGTGGGACCAAACCGGGGCCGCTGGCTTCCCAGGCCAGCGATTAACCACCGTGCCACTCGGCCGGCCCTAGCTCATTTAATTTTATCTTTACAAAAAAAAAAAAAAAAAAAAAAAAAAGGTTGGGTTCATGTGTTCTGCTGCATATTGGTGTTTGGTTATCAATGCAGCATTGTCAAAGAGCCAGGAATGAAAAGAGTGATTCGAGTCTTCACATTGGATGTCATGGCTTGCTAAGGATCTAATAGACCCCCAGAAGTTCATGAACAATCTATGAGGGGCCATAAAACTCTCTGCAATTACATATTTTGTATATATATATATATATATATATATATATATATATATATATATGTATTTTTCTAGGAAGAAAGTCGAGAGCTTTAATCTGATTTTCAGTAGGGTTTTCGTTCTAAAATAGGGTAAGAATCACAAGGTCAGGTTACTACATATAGTGGTGGTATCAGAAATAAGTCATTATATCCTTTTAAAAGACTTTAATTCATAAGTGTTCACTACATGTATGTTTTGTACAGGTAGGTGTACTTGCCATGTAAATAAATCAATGTCTTGATCAGTTATTTTTTATGTGCTTTCTAAAAATCATTTGGTTGATTAGTTTGTTAACCTGCCTCTTTGCAAAGGATTAAGATAATAACACTTTATATATGCCAGACACTGTACTAAACTTTTTAAATTCATTATCTCATTTAAGTTTTTTAAGCAAATCGACAAAGTTACTATTATTACCAGATGAGGAAACTCAGATGAGGAAACTCAATCTCTAAGACTTCCAATAACATGCTCACAGTCACAGCTGAATACAGAAAGAAAATAAAGTAAAATATACTTTCAGGCTTGAATAAAACCAAGATGTATAATGAGAAAATTATGATCATTTGAAATTAATGTGTGATAATGGCCAAAGATATAGTTAATAATAATAATAATAATAATAATAATAATAATAATAAGCATTTTAGGATTTTAATAAGATCCTTTTGGATTCTGCCTGGACCATGATCACTGGTTAAGAACTGAGTAGAAGAGAAAGAGAAGATGTTAGTCTTCTTAAACAGGAATTACATAAGTAAGATGGGGATTAAACAATGTAAATTCAAGAGACTGAGTCTGACTGAACTATGGAATAGATTCCTGTTGGGAAAGATAGGAGATAAGAGTAGGAAGGATGTCTGCGAGCAGTTCAATGGTCTTCTGTGCTAAACTAAAATATTTGACATACCCTTAGTAATGAGGGCCACTTGAAGAGTGCTTTGAACTGGAAGGTGACATCATGCAAACTGCATTTAGTGAGATTAATCTGGTACCAGTACATTGGATGGACTGGGAATAGGCAAGATCAGAACAAGGTGGTCCACTCCAGAATGCATAGAGAACTGAGAAAAGAAAAAAGTGATGTGGATAGAAGCAGAAATGTCAAGAAAGGAAAGATTTATAGAGGCATTCACATACAGTTATTGATTCTGTTCAGTGTAATTTTGTCTCTTTAAAGACAAGTTTTTCCCATGAAAAGGGGAGGCCACCAAAGAGGCCCCACATTTGTAGAATTGGCCTCCAAAGGATATATGAGTTACTTATACCTCATATCCATCCATTTTATTTCTACTTTTCCTTTTTTTAATGTGTGTTCTGACTTAATATCTTTTTTCTTTTTCATTTATTCATTTATTCAGTAAACTCATTTTATTCCTGTTAAAGGCCAAGCACAGATCTAATGATGAAAATAGATCATTAAATGAGAGAGACAAAGCCTCAGCAAAAATGGGGCTTACATTCTACCATTAAAAGACAGTGACCACTTCTGGTAAAATGGCAGGATAGACAGACACTGTGCTAACTACCTCCCAGGATCACACCAAAATTACAAACAAATTATACAGCATTCAACCCCGGAAGTCCCCAGAACACTAGATGAAGAGAACCATTAATCGAAGAACTTAAAGAGGAGGCCACGTCGGGTCTGGTAGGACGGGTGGAGACGAGAGAGGGCGAACCGCGTGAGGGAAGCCCCAGCTGTGGGGAGGCTTCTCCGGTTGGGGGAGAGACCCTCTGGCCGCACACCAAGCTCACCAGCCTAGAGTTCCTTTGCCGGGAAGAGAAGTTCCAAGATAACTGGCAGCAAATTAGTGAAGTCTCTCTTTGCTAAGCTTGGTGAGGCTAAGAGCAGCTAGAGAATCAGTGGGGCTGGCGCACGGACTTGCTCACTGGTGAGTACTTAACTGGTTCCTGGTGGAGACAGTAGCTGTGTGAGCCGGGCCCAGGAGCCTGCGGGGACGGACTGAACTGAGCACCTTTTGTGCAAAGGCTGGAGGTTTTTGAACTATTGTTCCCCTGGTGTGGAGCCTGCACATGAGTGGTATAAGGAGGGCGCCATTTTGTCAGTTAGGCCGTCCCACAGAGGATCAGGTCCGGGACCTCATTGGTCTGGTGGAATTGGCGCAGAAGTGTGTGTGTGCGTGTGCATGCACATGTGGCCTTGGATCCCCACCCTCCGCCTGGCTTATACTGCGTTGCCAGGGAAACACTGGGCAGGTGCCCTCTGGCTCTAACAGGCTGCTCACTGAGACCCGGGAGTGCGCGAGCTGCCTCGGATCCCCACCCTCCGCACGGCTTGTGCTGTGTTGCCAGGGAAACACCTGGTGGGCATGCTCCGGCTTCAACAGGCTGCTCATCAAGACGCAGGAGTGCACAAGCCACCTCTGGTCCCTGCTCTCTGCACTGTGCTTGCAGAGTTGCCAGGCTGGTGATTGTTTGTTGGGCTGCTCAGCCTGATCTGTGAGCGGCTGATTGGGACAGGCTGAGACGAGGAGTCTTCCTGGGAGAGTTGGGCTGTGAGCTGTGTGCCTGCATAATCCAGCCAGGGTTCTCCTGGTGATCTATCTAATACATCAAAGAAATCCCAGAGCGACAGCCAGAATGGGGAGACAAAGAAACATGTCACAAGTAAAAGATCAGAAGAAACCTCTAGAAATGGAACCAAATGAAACAGAGGGATCCAACCTTTCAGAGACAGAGTTTAGAACACTGATGATAAGAATGTTTAACAAACTTAGTGAGGACATAAGGCAAGATAGAGAAATCATAAAAAACAACCTGTTAGAACTAAAGAAAACAGTAACTGAAATGAAGAACACACTCAAAGAAATCACCAGTAGAGTAGATGAAGCAGAGGAGCGGATCAGCGATTTGGAAGACAAAATAGCAGAAATCACCCAGTTGGCACAACAAAAAGACCAAAGAATAAAAAACGATGAAAACAGTTTAAGAGCCCTATGGGACAAGATGAAGCGCAACCACCTCGACTCATAGGAATACCAGAAGGAGAAGAGAAGAAGCAAGGGGTCGAGAATGTATTTGAAAAAACAATGACTGAAAACTTCCTTACCCTGGTTAAGGAAATTGACATACATGCCCAGGAAGTACAGAAGGTTCCAAACAAGCTGAACCCAAACAGGTCCACACCAAGACACATCATAGTTAAAATGGCAAAGGTTAAAGACAGAGACAGAATCCTAGAGGCAGCAAGAGAAAGACAGCAGGTTACATACAAAGGAACTCCTGTTAGACTAACAGCTGACTTGTCTACAGAAACTCTGCAGGCCAGAAGGGAGTGGCAGGAGTTATTCAAAGTGACACAAAATAAAGGCCTACAACCAAGATTGCTCTACCCAGCACGGCTATCACTTAAAATTGAAGGAGAAATAAAGAGTTTCTCAGAAAAGAATAAGCTTAAGGAATTCATTACCACCAAGCCAGCATTGCAAGAAATGTTAAAAGGGCTTTTTTTAAACAAATAAAGGGGTAAATAAGCTAACCCAGGAAGACCAGGAATACAAATAACAAAATGGCAATACATATGCACCTATCAATAATCATTTTAAATGTGAATGGGCTAAATGCTCCAATCAAAAGACAGAGAGTGGCTGAGTGGATAAGAAAACAGGACACATGTATATGCTGTTTACAGATGGAATAAGATATTTCATGCAAATGGAAATCAGAAAAAAAAAGCTGGAGTACCAATACTTATTTTGGACAAAATAGACTTTAAAATGACTACAATAAAAGACAAAGAAGGACACTATAACCACAATAAACATCTATGCACCCCACATACGAACTTCTAATTACATATAACAGATTTTGACACACATAAAGACACAGATCAACAGTAACACTATTATAGTAGGGGACATCAACACCATCGTCACCAGTGGACAGACCCTTTAGACAGAAAATCAACACAGAAAGAGGGGCCATAAATGACACTTTAGACCAGCTGGACTTCGTTGATATTTTTAGAGTATTTCACCCTGAAAAAACAGAATATATATTCTTCTCAAGTACACATGGGACATTTTCCAAGATAGACCACGTTAGGCCATAAAACAAGTCTCAGTAAATTTAAGAAGATTGAAGTCATATCAAGCAGATATAAAGGAAAAACGGATGGTTGCTGGCTGGGAGGGAGTGGGGCTGAGGGAGAGGGGGAAGGTTTTGGACAGCGTAGGTGGGTGACTACAGTCTTGCCGCAGGGATATGGGGGCAGTTCTGGGAATGTAATTGATAATGTGAAGAGACTATTATGTTAAGTGAAACAAGTCAGTCGGAGAAAGACAAGTACCATATGATCTCACTTATATGTGGAATCTGAAAAACTGAATGAACGATCAAAGTAAACAGACTCATAGATATAGCGGCAAAACTGAGGGTTGCTAGTTGGGAGGCGGGTGGGGATAAGGGGGAAGGGGAAGGGATTGGACACCATAAATAGGCAACTACAATATTGCCACAGGGATATGAAACGCAGTTCGGATAATATAATGTGTAAAAATTTTGTGGCGTGTCATATAGTCACATGTCTTGTTAGGGAGACCACTTCATGGATGGAGTAGAGGCTTGATCACTGCACTGTACACCTGAAGCTGATGTTGTATAACATTGTATGCCAACTGTAACTGAATATATAGATAGTCACAGGATGTGGAGTATACTGTGGAAGGGAGTCAAAGGAATTGTAGTGGATATGTATGATATGGGGAGGAGGAGTGGGGTGGCGAACTGGGGGAGGGGGTTTGTCACTTTGGGGGGTAAAGAGTATAGCTATTGCATTGTGTTGTACACCTGAAACTAATAAAAATAAATTAATTAAACAAACAAACAAATAAAAGACAGTGACCAAATAAATGAACATATCCAAAAGAAACAGGGCAGATAATCAAAATACAATAATATTACAGACAATGACTGGGGGAAATTTAGGCAGACGGTTAAAATGGCCCTTCAGTGGATGTGACATTTAAGCAGAGATTTGAATGACGAGAAGCAGACAGTTATACAAAATATGTTTTCAGTGTGTAGATATAGGACACAGCTAACACAATGGCCCCAAGAGAGAAATTAAGTTGGCTTATTCTGGGAACAAAGAAGAGCCAGTTGGGCTCAAATGTGGTAAGACACAGTGAAAGTGAAGGAGATAATGTCAGGAAGGTAGAAAAAGGTTGTTTAGGCCACTGTAATGAGTTAGTGTTGATATTTTAATGAGTTGCAGTGTTACTCTATTTGGGAAGCAATTGGAAAGTTTTTAGGAAGAATGTGAGAAAAGACCTAATTTCCATTTAAAAGATCATTCTGCCTGCTCTCTTGAGGATTGATCATAAGGGCAAGAGGAGAAGGAGGGAGATCATGGAGGGTTTTATTGCTGTAGTCCAGCTAAGAGATTGCTTAGCGGGGGGTGGTAGTGAGGTGCACACTTGGTTAGAAATTAACAGTGAGGAGGTGGGAACTGTTGGGGATTGGGATGTGTTTTGAAGGCAGAGTTGTAAGCATTTACTGATGGATTGGATGGAATGAGGCAAGGGCAGAATCTAGAATAATTCCTAGTGTTTTTGATGAGCATAAATGATGGAACTAGGGAATTGAAAAGAGTGAGATTTGGCACTGTTAAATAAATCTATTTCAGTGAATTTCTTAGAGTTTAGTCTGACTTGCTCCCCTACATAGAAGGGTGATAATTAGTAACAACACCATTGGACTTTTTGGGAAGCCTGGGCTGACTTTGACAGATTAAACTTGATGGCTAGAAGACTAGTGGGGCAAGGTAGCAAGGGTGTTTAATGTATTAAAGAGAACTCTAAAATGTTAAAATTTCGGAAATTTTAAAGTTTAGGTTTGAAGAACAAAGTTGTTATTGACAGACATTTGGACATCGAGAAAAGTGGCTAGTTTTAACAAAAAAACAAAGAAACAAACAAAAAAGATACTGAATTTGGATTGGCTATATTATTTGAGAGCAAAGCAGAAAACTCCCATGATGATACTGTGCATGAGTTAGAAACCCATCAGTGTATAGAGTCCTTTATTCCTGAACTCACAAATAAGCATATTGTGAAGAGTTAGTATGGCTGCTAGAGCCACTGATCAAGAAATCCACATAAAAATAGAACTTTAAAAATAAATAACTCTCAGAAAAATAACTTTAAAAATAGATAATTTTTGAAAGTTCTTTTGTACCCATTTAATTTAATTCCTTGATTGAGCCTCCATATATCAATAAGAAACTTTACAGAAAGCTTCACCAGCAAGCTTTAAATAGGAAGCAATTAAATGATGAGCCTCCTTACAGAAACAATATTAATGTGCCTTTTGAGAACCCATCTATTGCATTAAATAAAATATAACTGTCTAGGGAGTTGTATTGTTTTCTGAGGGATTTTGGACAAATGCTTACTGATTTGTTTAGAGATTTTTGGAGGAGGAATGGTAGATGTCCTTTATTTTCATGGGTTGATTTTTTCTTTTTTCAGGAAAATAATTTTTCCAAAAAAAAAAAAAAAACCCTCTTTAAAAATCAAAATTGCCTTCTTCACCGTGAAAAGGAAAAATCAGAAGAGTTACAAAAGTTTACCATAAATAAAAACATTTCATTTTCTTTACAGATTATTTTGAATCTGCTTTAAGAAATGCATATGTCTTCTCTAAATATATTGTGGAAATGGTTCATTGAGTATTATGAAAAAAAAGTTTAGCCTTATTTCTTAAGTAGACATTTTAACCTGACAGTGCTAAATGGGGAAGAATTCTTTGGGATTATGGTGTATGTTTTGATAGAGATCCTAGAACAGCTGTTTATTTTCAGTCATTTTCTCACTGCAGGAAGACACTGCTGCTGTACAAAGAGAGATAAAACCTTGTTATCTATGCAAAATTAGAAAAAATAAAAAGGCACCATAAAGTTCAGGAGGAAAATTTCATATTATTTTTTAAAAACACACATTTTGCTTTCTGTTCATAAATGTGCATTTCAAAATGTGTATGCATGTGACAAAAATAATAAATCTATAACAGCATCAGACCCTGAAGATCCAAGAGAAAACCATTTTAATGTCTGACTAGGTACAAGTTGTGGCCTCCCTACTCACGTTCATAACAGAGAACCTGGATATTTAACAGGTCTTTTCCGAACTTATAGAGCACCAGACTACTTGATAGTTGATTCAAAACTCCAATTATTTCATGGTGAGATTTCTGTGACCTCACTGTGCGGTTTGCTCTGAGGCCATGAGAAACACATCCGTTAGGTACAGTTCTGGTTGCTCATAGGTAGATGGTTTATAGACTGTTAGCCTGCACTGCTGGTTTAGATTTGAGGGATTACTCTATAAGAACAAGGCAGGTTCTATTTTTGACATTTCAGCAATGAGACCACTTGTACATTATGGCCTGATTTGATTTACTGTAAGAAAATAAGACTGCTGTAATTTGTAAAAGACATTTATTACACAAGTCCAAAAATTAAAAAAAAAATGCTTAGTGTCTCTGTCCATCCCATCTGGTTTTATTTTAATCTCACTCTAGTCACATATGAAATTTTGCTTAGCTGTCTTCATTTTCTTAGTCAATCTTGATTAATGGCCTTCAAAGTAAAAATAATTGGCCTGCATCAGGGTTGTTTTATAACTCTTGTTCACAAAGAATGTGAAAGGCTGGAAAATGAGCCTAAACAGAAGGAATGCATTACTCTCGTCTTTGAGAAAGAGCAGTCCCTCAGTTGTGTTTCACTGTGTATTTTTATAACAGGCGCCTCCTTGACCGTCCATGATATTGCAGATATGTGGTGCCAAAAGCTTATGTATACTTCATCAAACTGACCATGGCAGCTCAACATCTCCAAGCAGTCACACATGTGAGGGCAAAACTCACCCAGGTCAGCCCAAGAGACTAGAGAATTTTAAAAGTAAATTATCAGGAAAACTGAGGCCATGAAACTCAGAAGTTCACAACAGGCAGGGGGCTAATTATCTCTGAAGTTTAAATGGCTTGTTTATAAAAGTCTTCTCCAGCATTTGTACTCCCCCCTCCTTTTTTGAAAAGTGTGTTCAGCTTGAAAGGAGTTGGGGAAAATGCAGACTCAATGTGATCATTGTGGATTTGGAATTGCCCTCTGTTTCCTTTCAAGGCCCTCACTTCTGGGAGAACTCATCAGTAAAGGGGGTCAGAAATATATACGAGTTAAAAAAAAAAAGGAAATAACATTCTGAAAAGATATTCTTTTCTTATGTGAAATTTTTGTAAATGGATATATGATGTCTCCTAAAAAGTCAGTCATTTTATGATTGTACTAATTAGAAAATTAACACCAAGACCTTTCCAGCTTTTCAATAATCTCAATACTAGAATCAGTTACCCAGTGATTTTTCAGGAATATAAATCAGATGTGCTCATTTTGGTATGTTAAAAATAATTAAAATTTCCTCTGGGATCCTCGTTGGATATAATTCAACACACACTGACCTGCTGATTACACCAAGACCACTAATGCACCAAACTAATGTCCAGCCAACACCCCTGTGGGAACCATTATTTTCTCTTTCACACAGCCCCCAAGATGGGTTACTACCTCACGGAGGTAGACAAAAAGGTGGAAGAGGTGGGGGACAGTTTCCTGGTGCTGAGAAAAACTTTTGGACAGATTAGAGTAACTACAGTAGAACCTTGACTGAAGATCTATAATGTTCCAAATGTTTTCATAAAAGGAAAGAAACTAAGTTCTTCAGTTGGGAAGGTTGGATCCTTATATTAAGGTTGTGTCCAAGGTAAAACTCAGTTTGAGAATTCCAACTCAGAATTCTCCAGTCTTCCCACATTTTGTGTTTCTTCCTGGTAGCCCTTCTGGGACTCTCACTTTCACTCAGGTCTCTCAATCCTTCCCCTTCCTACTTAGCCTCCTATACCTTCTCAGCCCTTTCCTTTCTTTTAGTGTCCCCAGAGATATAATTGGGATTTTCTTGCTTGGGGACTTTGAGTTCCCTTTTCCCACACATCATAGGATAGTTTAATTTTTCAGGAAAATGGGGTAATCACATAATTTCCCAGTCTAACTCACCCACTCATCCATTCCCAATGTGCATGCACACACGTGTATATGTGCACACACACACACACAACACATTAATCCATAGTCTAGCCTGCATGCTATATATTTGCACAGTGTGTTTATTTATTAGAAATGTATCACAATAATTCCTGACATTCATTTGATGTTTTCTAAGTATGTGTCACTGCACTAAGCACTTCAGAGTTCATCCAACACTCGGTTTATGCTAAACTAACAATATTTCAATATATTATCTCTATTAATCCTTATAACAGTACTAAGAAATGCATATTTTTGTATCCTTATCTATAGGTGAGTGAACTTAACCTTGGTCACAAGTTTAGGGAATTATCTAAGTGACTGTTTTAATTGAAAGCCTTTTTTCTTAATTTCTACATCAGGGCTTCTAAACTTGACACTATTGACATTTACTGCAGATAATCCTTTGTTGTGGGGTGGGGAGGCTGTCCTGTGCATTGTAGGGTGTTTAGTAGCCTATCTGACCTTTACCCACTAGATGCCCAGGTCACCCTCCCTACCCACCCTACCCCCCAAGTTAGTGTCAACCAAAACTTTCTCTGGACATTGTCAAATATCTTCTGGAGAAGAAATCACTGCTATACATGTTGCCACTATACAGAGAGTTTTTTTCAGCTATCTGTGTAATTTAACTGATCTAGACAAGCTCTAATTGATCACCAATGCTTGTTCAACACTGATACAATCTCAACTATGATCAAGCCCAAGAAATGGGGAAGAGGCAGCAAGGGCTCCTTGGAGACATTCTGCAGAGAAACCCAGATATGAAAGTAATTACCACCCTCCCCAAGAAGTTTGTCAGAAGTCAGGTAGGATTTCTGAAAACAAAAATAATGACAATGGGTGCTTTATTACACATTAAAGTTTATGAACTCAGTGGAGGATGACAGTGTCCCACCCACTTTTCCAAGAAAAGTGTGAAACAATATATGACTGACTTCATAGGTCTTGAATAGAGCGTAGATAAGTGACTGGAAGCTTCTAAATCCTGCTCTCAATTTGCTCCCAGTCTGAGCTGTGTTGACCCATAAGAATTCTAAGTCCCTTCTCCATCAACCCAGTCAGGACTGTAAACACCAGGTGCCAAACTAACACTTTTTCAACCTTTGTAACTCCACTTTCTGTGGATTCTAACTCCATAATTTTTTTTTTTAAGGGCAGTGTCACTGGCCCTCATATGTGGGACCCGAACCGGGGCCCCTGGCTTCCCAAGCCAGCGCTTAACCACCGTGCCACTCTGCCGGCCCTCTAACTCCATTATTTTAAGTCTCCAGTTCTCAGTTTGTATTTTCACAAATGCAAGAAATCAGTCCACTTTCAAAAAGGGATTCCCTGGGCTGGCCGAGTGGCTCAGTTGGTTGAGTTATCTTAAGAACGAGAGTTCTGAGAAGCAGGGCCGCTCATTCGATTCCTATGTGGGCCAATGATGCTGTGCCCAAGCTGAGCTAAAAAAAAACAAAAACAAAAACAAAAAAACACAAGGGGTTTCACCCATCAAATCACATTCTGGGGCCTTGATTCACACATGTCTAACTCATGGAGCACTTTCTCCATATAATCTCACAGGCACATATTTTAGCTTCTTAACTATATCCTATTGTCATAGGGTAGAAAGAATATCTGGCTTGTTACTATGACATGGAAAATGGTACTGGACCTCTGGCTTAATTTGAAACTGGCATCAGACCTAGTCTTTAGGATTGGGGAGAGTTCCCAGGAGGAAAGGAGATTTAAGCTGTGACCTGATTGATGACTAGTGGTATAGACTGAGTTGTATTCTCCAAACTCATATTGAAGCCCTACCCCCAATGTAATTATACACATATTTGGACATAGGACCTTCAAGGAAGCAAATAAGATTAAATGTGGTCATAAGGTAGGGCTCTAATCTGATAGGGCCACTATTCTTTTAAGAAAAAGAAGGCACACCAGAGATTTATCTCTCTGCATATGCACAGAGGAAAGGCCACATGAGCACATAGCAAGAAGGTGGCTGTCACCAAGCCAGGAAGAGAGGCCTTACTGGAAACTGACCCTGAAGGCACTTGATCTTGGACTTCCAGCCTTCAGAACTGTGAGAAAATGAATTTCTGTTTTTAATTCACCCAGTTTATGATATTTTGCTATGGTGGCTCTAGCTGGCTAACAAACTAGAAATGAGCCAGATA
Source organism: Aselliscus stoliczkanus (assembly GCA_033961575.1). Lineage (NCBI taxonomy): Eukaryota > Metazoa > Chordata > Mammalia > Chiroptera > Hipposideridae > Aselliscus > Aselliscus stoliczkanus. The sequence goes on from CM066731.1 coordinate 39,731,443, forward strand.
AAGTAGGAGAGAGAGGGTTTAGGGCTCAAGTTGTGAGAGAAAAAGCCTGGAGTGAGGAAGAAAAGTATTTCTCTCCAAGTGAAGGCTTAGCAAAACACTGTCTCATACATTGTGTTGTTAGTTCATGCAACATCTGCCCACCAACCCCTGCTTATCAAATCATGCCACCACTAATCTGATGATAGAATAGAAATGGTCTTTTCTTGGGTCAAAGCAGAAAGTATGATGTATGTGGCAAATGTTTGAAACCCCTCATGTAGGTTTGTCTCTAATCTCAGTGGTATACTGTGCAAGATTACTAAGATTGGATAATATATTTTAAATAATAAAAAGCTTCACAGAGAACCAGTACTTAATAAAGGGTGAGGTGAGCAAATGAAAAATATTGCTTAATTTACTTATTCTGAAGCTCTGTAAATAATATTCTAATGCTAATAAGTTTTAAATTTGCAGAAACCGAGTCTTCAAACCGTTTGTACTCCTATCAGTTTAACCATGCTTCAAACAGCATACTCCTTTAGGAGACTTAAAAACAAACAAACAAACAAACAAACATTGACAGCATTATTATCATTATTTTTTAAAGATTTTATTGGGGAATTGGGGGAGGGGAACAGCGTTGGGGAATTGGGGAAGGGGAACAGACGTTTTGCTGTCTTTTTGTTCTTCAGTCTAGTTGCGGAGGATATTGCTTCACTGGCCCATGTTGGTATCATCATTGCGCTCTTCCTGGATGAGGTAGATCGGTCGCCGGCCTCTGAATGGTTGCTCACTGCGGCTATAGGCAGCTCACGCTGGCTACCAGCTGCTCACACTGGCTGCTGGCCACTCACTGTCGCCTATGGCAGATCACTGCAGCAGGGGCTGCAGCCTACACCTGTTGCCAGGGCTCACAGCCCAGCTCCAGGTGGAGCTGTTGTTAGCTGTAGAGGGCAGTGTCACTGGCCCTCATATGTGGGATCTGAACCGGGGCCGCTGGCGTCCCAAACCAGCTCTTAACCAATGCGTCATTCAGCCAGCCCTGACAGCATTATTTTAAACAAAGAATAAATATTATAATTGTCTTGTTTCAGAGTTAACACCTTACTTGCTCCAGAAAAGAGAAAATAATGGAAGCAAAGGAACATCATCATTCTTACTTTAATTACTGGCACTGCTATGTATTTATAGGTAAACTAAAATAAATGGTTGACCTGTTCAATAATTTTGACAACTACAGAATATGAAGACAAATAATGGCATCAAAAATATACTTCTTCAGGTGAGTTTTCCTTGTTTTTAGGGGCCAAAGCAAATTAGATGATGTATGCTCTTTCCTCCTTACCCTTTATCCTTCTGCCCATTCTCTCTACACTCCCTTTCAATACCTACTAAAGAACTATGCCTTGATATTTTCATACAATATGCAGCGATCTTGCAATTCACTAAGGAGAATTGGAGATGCATCTTGCATGCTTAACAAGCTCTGCAAGAACTTCACCGGTTACTGCCTGCCTCAGGATTCCAGTTCCCTAGTACTTATGCATAAACAATGATTTATGCAAACGTTGTAACATTTACAAACAGACTGTGACATGAGTCGTTCCTAGTTCATAGAAGGTTCAGATATGCAGCCTATTTTCTGCTAGTACCAAATCATTCATCTCATCAAGTTCAAAATGTATCATCTCAGTTTATAATGTTGTCAATATAAAATGTCATAATGTGGTACTCAATTTGAACAGCAAGATGGATATTAATCTCAAAGGTTTCTCTGCACTGCTGTGGTGAAATTGTATAATGTGCAGCAGCATTAGTTTGTTTGTTTGGTAGTCTTTGCATGACACACCATATGCATAGGTGATAAACATTTTGTTATATTTTATATAGTCTACTAATTCTCCTTAATCTAAAATGTTCATACTGTCCCAGTGGTATAATCTGTATTATAACTTAAGTTGGATAATATATTCAAAAGGAAAAAATTTTTTTTACAAAGAACAGCATCATCAAAGTATTATGATAACATGCCTATTTACATAATGATAACTCACATATTTACTGCCAAGCATGTTTGTTTTGTGTTAGTTTTTGTAGCGGGGAATTATAGAATTACAAAAGGGCATTACTGTAGTAGGGAAGGCATTGGCAGAGAAGAAAGAAATGGAAACACCCATATTCTAATTAAGGAAAAAAAAATGAACAATGCTAGTTGTTACATTCACATGTTTATAAGTACAAATAGGCATGTGCCCAACCTCTAGTTTTTTTCTAATTCTGAAACTGGTTAATCTTAAAGCAAGTAAAAACTCTTGCATGATTTTTTTTTGGCAGCAAGCATTAAGAATTAAATACATAAGAAACATCTCTGTTGGCTTATGCATTCTTAACACACAAATGTTTAAGGAAAGCCACCATTGGAATCATTAACTCCAAGATGTGAAAATCTGGATTTTTGCTTTTGCATCCAAAACTGTGAATTTTATTTATAGGTCTAAGAAAGCTTGGAAACTTGCAACTGAAAAAAAAAAGTTGGGAGATGTTATTTTGTGATCTGTCATATGTTTTCTGAACTTTTTATAATTGAAAAGAGTCTCTGAAGACCCCATTTCCTGACTTCTTTAACAAAGGCATGTCCCAGTTTATTAAAAATCATACACAACAATACTGCTTGCCAGGTTTTACAGTCCTAATGAAAATTTGGTGCAGTGTACAAAAATTATCTGGAAAAATGCCTGAAACTTCCCTGTCGCAGATGTTTCAACAGAAGGTGCTTGCATGCCTTTCGTTAATATGGCACCATACGGAACTCAGTGTGACCACTGCAATATAACCAGTAAGTAACACACACAGCGTGTATAGGGCTGCGCCAAATTCTCAGTCTGTTGTGTGGGACTTGTATCCCATGGATTGAGACGTACCTTGATGAAACTGCATTGTCATGGAATGATAATATTTGTGGATCACCGTGCACAGAAAACATCCTGTCAAGAATATGGGAAGTCCATTGACATATTCAAAGTGTTTCTTGGCATTGTAGTTGGTTAGAATGGATGTGAATATTAGTGGTTAGGGTACTTTCCCCACTGTCATGTGCCAATTTAAAGGAGTAATTCCATGGAGAAAAATTACATTTTCAAAGAATATTAGTTTGGGGTAACATAATTAAAAGTTCCTGTGAAAGTTGTTTCATCTATATATGGAGGGCAAATGTACAGATGCATATGAGGAAGTGGTGCAATGCTCACTCTTTTTGAAATAAAATGAATTTATTCATCCTTGGATGAAGCTGACAAAAATAGAGGCATATCTAGGATGCTACTCACATACACTTAATTTTTCTACTCAACCCATATAATTCCTGCTGGATAAGACTACCCAGAACAATGCTACTTTCCATTCCAAAGAGCATAGTTGCAGCTAACAGGTACATATTCCATACTCATATCGGGCTGCTATATCATACAAATAATGTACTGGAGGCTAGGGAGATGGCTAGAAGAGGGCAGAAGAATCATTTACCCTGTACCTCATAGTCACAGATGGGTGCTAATGGGATGTATAAACATAGTCATTATATTTGTTGTTTCTTACATTATTATTTGGCTACATACAAACACCTAAAATACACTATAATTTTTTTGAATTGCACATTTAATTTTTATTTTCTAATTATTTATTTACTTTTTTCAGTCACAGTTGACATTCAATATTATTTTATATTAGTTTCAGGTGTACAAAATAGTTGTTAGACATTTATATAATTTATGTAGCAATTCTGCTGATTAGTCTAGTACCCACCTGGCAGTATATAGTACAATTTTTGTAACTCCATTTGGGCACTCATAGTCTCTTAATATATCAGGAAGCCTCAAAAGATAAAAGTGACCTATATTGCTCTCAAACCCAGAGAAGCTCTATGCTTAAGTTGCACTGTGTCTTTCAAAACAATAATTAATGTATTTGATTATGCTATTTCATTCACACCTTATAACTCTTTTGAGGAAAATATGCTAACACTTTTTAAAAATGTGTTCTTTTCTCTTTGTTTTGGAAAAAAACTTTAAATGTTTCACCACGTTAACCAAATTAATATCTCCATAAAGAAAAAAATTATGGTAAGTAAGGTTAGATGAAAATTTTCTTAGATTTTCTCTTCTCTTTATAAAGATTTTGACATTACTACTAAGCCAGAGACATTCTTTTGACCATGTTTTTAAAATAAATAAATTATTGTTTATTGTTAGCATTAAATAGTTACTACCTCAGTGTGTTATATATATATGGTTGTTGGAAAAGTCATGACGTATGTTTGCAACAGATGGCACTAGTTCATTTTTGGAAGTACCAGAGTCATTTGCATCTATGTTATTGCTATGTCATTTGACAGCTGACAGTTCTAGCTTCATTCTAAGAAAAATTGAGCAATTTGGTTGCGTTTTGGAGATTTTACAATAAGTTGAAGATGGAAGACCAAACTGCAGTTTTGCCATATTTTAATGTTTAACTTCCATAAAGGGAAGAACACACGTCAAGCTTGTGAAAAGTTGCATAAAGTTTACGGTGACAATGCTTTACAAGAATGTCAGTGCCAACAGCGGTTCACAAAATTCCATCCATGCTGGTCATTTTGATCTCAAAAGTTCTCCTCGGTCAGCGAGGCCCACTGAGGTTGATGATGACAAAATAAAAACATTGATCCAGTCAATGACTTCACTCAAATGTAGGATATAAAAATGAAAGCAACAAACAAACAAACAAAACCTCATAGACAGACAATAGTTTAGTGATTACCAGAAAGCAAGGGGGTGGGAGGTTAGAAGAGGGAAAAAGGGGTCATATATATTGTAACAGAAGGATATTTGACTTTGGGTGGTGGACACATAATGTAAATATAGATGATATATTACAGAATGGTACACCAGAAATCTATGTAACTTTGCTCACAACTGTCACCTCAATAAACTTTAATATAAAAAAAGAACTATAGAATTGTACACCTAAAACCTATATAATTTTATTAGCCAATGTCTCCCCAATAAATTTAAAAAAGAAAGAAAGAAAGAAAGAAAGAAAGAAAGAAAGAAAGAAAGAAAGAAAGAAAGAAAGAAAGAAAGAAGAAAGAAAAAATCTTGTCCAGAACTATATACCCAGTCATTGGTGTTTCTAGGTCTTGAACTTGGAGCACCTAACTCCAAATTCTGAGTGCTTTACAATAGAGTATTAAGTTATTCAATACAATTAATTCATTCTTTAAATCATGAAATCAGTTACTGTCACAGTATGGTCAATGAACAGTTCTTACCCAGAAAACCAAGGATTTTTGTAGGTCCATTTGGAATATAATTTAATTTCATTGTCTATATTGACAACATAAGATATAATTGTTTAGGCTTTTATTTCTAACACTTTAATATTTATAATTCAATTGATGATACATTAAAATCACACTATTTTTTAAAATTATTTCACTACATTAAATATATAGATTTGTATATTTTAGTTTTTTAAAAATAGATTTGAAAGAATATAATAAATGTGGCCCATGAATAATAAATGTGCCTTACAAATCTTTTGACTTCATGGAAGATGCCCACAACCAGAACAGTTTGAGGTCCGCTTGGCAAAACAAAAGTCAGTAAAAAACCAACCAAAGCATTAATGAATATGTAGTTGTGAAATTCTGTCTCAACATGGGTGCATATCACCCGTTTGTCTTTTTTCAAGGTAAGAAAACAGTGTTTTAAACCCCATATACTGACTTTTATTTGCAAAGCTCTTTCACTCTCTAAATCAGTCTGAAAATTTAAGTACTGGAGTATTTCTGCACTCTACTACAGAAAAGAAAGAAATTTATCTGTGTGATGGTCCTTCAGTTAGGAATACTATGGACTGCCCTCAGAAAAAAGTCTTCTGCTGTAACGTTGCCAGACATCTCTGAATGGAAGTAGCGAATTATACACTGATTTTTATTATAAATTATACACAATGATTTATCTCTATTAAGACTGGCTTGAAATTATTCTCTACACAGCAGCACTTGATAGGGAGGAAGGGGGAAATTTCTGCTTGCAAGTGAAACCCAACCAAATGATAATATGCTGTTAGATAATATGCCCTTCCAGACACTGATTAACTTTTTTCTCAATTCAAAATGGCATCTTCTTTGAAGCTATGTTGCTATCAGTTGATACTAATTTTAAAATATATTTACTAATCTCCAAAATTCAGCACATTCTCTGTAGGTTTTCTTTACCTTCAGGTAGATTAAAATATTCTTAAATGCTGCCTCCTTGGAAGATTCCTGAAGTATTCTAAGCCTTCCCCAAAGCTATTGGTCAATGTTAAACATAATTTTTAATTCCACATGGTAATACCCACTGGCTAAGCCCTGAATTAAGAGATGCTACCAGCTTTTTCGCTGATGGAGGAAAGCTATTTCATGTTTTTATTCCTAAATGGTCTCCTTTGATATTTTAACATTTTTATAGTAATGTATTTTGTTTTGTTTTCTCTTTCTTCAATCTCATTCTCCTTTGTTTCTCTTACCCCTCCTTCCTCTCCACCTTTCTCATTGTTTTTCAGCCATCTTGGTTAGCTTCTGTGCATTCCAAGTGGGTTGCTAAAGAAGGAAGTGCAGTTTGTTTAGTCAAATTCAGAATATTAGCCATCTCTCAAAGCATTTCTTTAACTACCAGAGCATTGCTTAATCATTGTCCTATCATTTTGAAACTAAGTAAGATTTAAGTCCCTGGTATTTGTAACTGCATATCAGTGCTCATTAGAAAAGAGAAATCGAGTACAAAGTTTATGCAGAAATAGGGTCATATGACTCAAATTGTTTGCCCCTAAACTGAAGTTAAAAATAGTTACTGAATGTCCTCACACATTTGGCTCCTTGGTAATATGACATGTCCTGCTTTCGGCAGAGAAGTAATTGTCCCCTTTTTCTTTTTGTTTCTCCTTTTTAGCACTTGTCCTTTTCCTGCTTCAGGATGCTCAGACCTTCATTTCATTTCACTTCATTGTTGAAAACATTGAAGCACAGAAAAGGAAATGGACTTGTTCATCTACCAAATCAGTAAGAAGGCCTCACTTCCAGTTGCCATCTAACATAATATTCTGAATTGAAACTCACCTGGTGTTACAAAATAAGGACACCTATCTCTTGTACAGAGGACATTACAGTTTTCAAAGTGCTGTCAGGCACAGTATCTTATGCCAGCATCCCCTTTCTTCAGGACTATCAACAGCTTTTAAGAGGCCATTCAAATGTTCTGTGAATTCTCTAGCACATACCATAGAGTGAGAAACAAAAATGTATATGCTTGCTGAAAGTTCTAGAGCATTTTGAGCAGATTAGGATGTGTGGACTAGGAGCAGTGAAACAGATAAGAAGCTAAAGTCATTTAAAAAAAAGTCATGAGGTCAAGAAATATTAAATAGGGTGATAAATAGATTTCCAAGAGGATGAAAGGGGAGGCAATATGGAAGAATAATTGACAAGACAGAATGAAATGGCTGTGCATGGAAAGGGACAAGGGTGAAGGAAAAAGAGATGAGGGTTAAAATATGAATACCTGGGATCTTGTTATAAAGTGAAAATTTCTTCACTGAAAAAAATGTCTTTTTCTTGTTGACCTCATCTATACTATGGCAATCAAATGGCTTTCCTTTCTGTCTTTTACTTTGTTTGAAGATCTCCCATTTCTTCCTTGCTTTTTATTTCTTTAAATTATATTTAGACAAGTATATTGACCAGGCATTTCTCTAAGTTTGTTATTAGCAATATGTCTGAAGTCTTCAAAAATGGTGTCCCACACACAGAAGGACCTTAAAATCCAGGCTGTGATTGACCTTAACATAGATTTCTCCAGAGCTTAAAGATTTCTTGTTTTCATATGTAATCTTGTATGTTCTATTCCACTTTTGAGCACTGTATGTTGTATTTCTCCATTAGGCTACAAAGTGTACAATTATGATTATGAAGTAATAGTATATAAAATATATAGTATTTCAAAATAAGAGATATTGAGATATTTCTATGTTTTGTTAATACAACACTTGTTATAGGGACATGAATAGGCCCTTTTTGAAGTTTTCAATTGGGGAGATAGGATTTTTGGCTTTTATTTATTATTGATTTCAAGTCAGATTTGGAGCCGGTTGATTGGTGCGTTGGTTAAGAGTTGGCTTGGGATGCCAGCTCTGAGCAGCAGGGCCCCGGTTCGGATCCCACATAGAGGGCCAGTGACGCTGCACCCTCTACAGCTAAGATGGTGAACAACAGCTCAACCTGGAGCTGGGCTGCGTGAGTCGCCAGTGACGGTGCAGGCTGCAGTGAGGCTGGCCAGAAGCTGGCGTGTGCCTTTGTGAGCTGCTGTGAACCGTCGTGAGTGGCCATTCAATGGCCTGCAACTGACTGCCTTACTTCAGAAGAGTGCAATGATAATACCAACATGAGCCAGTGAAGCAACGTCCTCCACAACTAGACTGAAGAACAAAAGGACAGCAACTTGTCTGTTTCCTTCTCTGATTCCTCAATGAAATCTTAAATAAATAAATAAATAAATAAATAAATAAAGTCAGCTTTTGAAGACTAGAGAAACTGCTAGTCTTCTGGTGACTCAGCTTCCCATTACGAATGTATAAAATTAATTGCACTGTGGCTGTTTAAGAATAGCTATCCATTGATAAATTGCTATATTAGCGTGGGTTAAAAAATAGTGTCAGATTAAAATGTAGTATGATAATCCAGATTGGCCTTTTTTATACTGATTTTTAATTTGACTTTAAGAACTCTTGTTTCTTTGTTTCCTTCACACTCTTCTTAAGTACATTTGCTGTAAAATAGCTCATCAGAATTGTCACATGTGGTCTTTGCAGAGAGTATTTTTATCAAGGGTGACTTAGTTCATGAACCCTTTGATTTTGATCACATCAGCAATGAGAGGGACTAGTTACATAAATGTTAATGAATGCATACTCATGGAAGGGAAGCAGGGAATTAATGAAATGACACTTTGATATAAGAATTGGCATTCAGTTTTCATACTGAATGCAAAATCAGATCAGTTTTAGTGACCACAAGAATCACAAAAGTTTTGGCCTTTCCATATTTTTCATGTTAGAATGTTGAATCATCTACTTAAGAGGCTCTCAGCCATTTTCTCCTGACTGTAGTAGTTAAAGGGACTGTACTTGGTAGTCATACAAACTTAGGTACAAACGCCAGCTCTGCCATCCATTAACTTAGATATGCTATTAAAACTCTATGTGCCTCAGTTTCCTCAACTGTAATAAAGAAATATGATACTCATTCTATATAGATGTAGGTATTAAATAATGTAAAATGAGGTATACAGTGATGGACACAAGGAATGTTATTTCATACTATCACTTACTTTGTAACCTTATGTGTGCTTCTTCATTGTGGTTTGGGAGTAGCAAATTGGACTGAACAGAAGTAGGGGACATGCCAGGGAAAGAACAGCTTGGGGCTGAAAGGTCTTATTCTTCAGCCCCTTAAACAGTATCACACAACATGCATTAAATGATTGGTGAATGAAAGAGTTGGCAAACAAACAAGCAAACAAACAAGTCTTATTTCATATAACAATATAAATAAATCTTATTCATATAGCTTAAATAAATAATAATAGCCTCATTTATTGATATTTGTTATATGATAAGCATTTTACTCTCTTAGTTACATTAATTTCTTCAGAACAACTCTGGTAGCATTTTTACTCCCATTTAACAGATAAGGAAACTGAGTCTTAGAGAGGAAAACTTTCCCAGGCTCACAGAGATAGTAAGTAGGAGAGATAATAATTATTACAGTTGTGCTTGCTTCAGGGCACAAGTTCATAAACACTAGGCATTCATTTTATGATTAAATAGTTGCTTTAAAGTCAGCTGTTCTGGCAACATGACCCCTTTGGGATGCTTCCATAACTGTCTCCAGGGAATCTGACTACCATGTACTGAAGCTGTTCCAAGTAAATGTCACCAACGTTAGGGCTTTCCACTTCTGCCCACAGACGATAGCATTTGGGGGATATTTTAAGGATAATCAAAAGATCTGTAATGTTCAGACTTTTTTCTATTACCCAATATTCCTGTTATAATTTCTAGTGTAGTCAACAGAACACATTATCCCCTTTCTTAAAACCTTTCATGATTTACCTTAGATCTACAGGAATGCCTTATTTTCCTTCTAACAAGTGGCTGATCACAAAACCTGCTTTAACCAAAATATACATGATTGTTATACTTGGAAAACAATATTAAAGTCTATAACTGTAATTGCCTGCCAGGTAACATGGAATAGTAAAAATAACATTGCACCTGCCTTGTTAAAGCATTGCTTATATTCTCTATCGGAATCCACTGGTCTTGGTGCTGGCGAAGTATATAGCAGCAGTAACAGTAAAATGCTATCAATACCAGTTATTGTGAAATGGAGTCAGAAGGCTAAATACCAGAGAACTTTCTCATTGGCTATTAATGATGTCATAATTGTAAAAGCAACAGTATATTAGACATATGAATGTGACTTTTCTTATTATTATTTTTAATTATTATTTTTTGGGGGATATTAAGTATTTTCCAATTCATCTCAGCAGCAGAAACCTTCACTATAATCACAGCATTCCCCTGGGTTTCACATCATTCCCTAAAATCAAATTCACTGGGTGTTTTACCTTTAAAAGTATAAGCCCAGGAGATACTTGTTTCCTTGTCAAGAATGGACTAATATAACTCAAATCTGAGTCTTAATTTTTGGACTGTCTTAATAAGAAAACATATTTATATATATTGCTTTTTTTCATTAGGTAATTCCATAGAACAAATAGAAAATAATTTCAAATATAAATACAATGTAGACAAACAAGTTGTTAAGGTGTATACAAAGAGAATTTATATATTCAAAAAATTGATATATTAATATATTAAAAATATGCTCTAATGTAAGGGTTTTGAAGCTAGAAGACTTGAGGCCAAGTAATGCCTCTGAGCTAGGGTTTTCAGATAAAATACAAGATTCCTAGTTAAATTTGAATTTCAGGTGAACAAAAAATGTTCTGGTAAAAGAATGACCCAAATATTGCACAGGACATACTTGGTCACAAAATTATTCATTGTTTATCTGGAATTAAAGTTTAACTGGATATCTTGTATTTTGATTTGTTACATCTAGAAACCCTACTCTGAGTTTCAGTATAATTTCACTTGTAAAATAAGATTATATAATCCCTGGTTACCTTCCCAGCGTTGTTAGGATGGTCAAATAGTGTACAGTGATATTATAATGTATATCATGAGCATTTTTTGACTTGATCATATTCAGCTGTATACCTATCCCCTCATACCTCACAAAAAAGGAAAGAGAATCAGAGGCAGACAAACAGAGATGAGAGGAAGAGAGGGAGTTATGAAATGCTTGAGTTATCCACCTAACCCTCCATTTCCTGAGCAAATGCCCAAGGGTGAGAAGGACATGGGAGGCTGTTTCTGTCCCCCTGTGGTTGCTTCTCATAATGCGAGGACCTAATGGTGTAGGAGTGTGAATCTAGTGTTTAAAGATACTTATTTTTCATGTAGCATGGTTTCTAAACACAAGCCAACTTCTTCATCTGGAGTTTAACTAAAAAAACAGTATCTGTTCCAATGAAGGAAGAAAATAAGAAAACTTTGGATTTATCAAAAAATGGTATTTTGATAACAAATGTGGCACTTTCTAAGGGATATTTAAGGGTAATTTAACAGTAGACAATCTTCATCTTACATATTGGTTTGAGAGCCCAATCCCCATGAAATTTCACTGTAATTGATGTTTCATACATGCTAAAATAGTAGTAAACTGATGTAAGGCATCATTATTTTTATATTCTTTTACTTTCTATTATTTTTATTGTTTTTATTATTATCATTATTATACCAAATGAAGTGATATTTAAGTATTTGAGAGTATGCCACAGAAATTTAAATAAATGGGAGGCAATTTGAAGATACAAATAGATTCAAAGATAACTGTGATTTGGCTACTTAAGACTAATGTCTTAGAAGAATAAAGGGGTACATGTGTGTGATAGCGCATCTTAAGGGATAAAAAACTTAGAAGCAATGAAATAACTAATTATAAATACTAAGCATAATTACTGAACGTGACAGCACTTCTTTAAAATAAAATTATGATATATGGAAACTTATTGAACTGATTGGTGGAAAAGTAAACCTCAGAATATATAATTCCTGGAACATCTGTCTTGTACACTGTAGGGCAGGGCAATCTTTCATGAGATGTGGTAGTAGCCAAAAAGTTCAACCATTTAAAAATACACTAATTAGCTCTGGCTAAGAGGCTCAGATGGTTAAGAGCAGGAAATCTGAGCAACAGGGTCACTGGTTGGATTCCCACATGGGCCAGTGAGCTGTGTCCAAGCTGAGCTGCTGCTGAGTTGCCAAGAGGTGGCAAGATATCTCAGCTGGTAAGAGCATGTGCTCCTAACAACAAGATTGCTGGTTTGACTCCCACATGTGATGGTGGGCTATGTCCACCTGCAACTAAGATTGAATATGGCACTTTGAGCTGAGCAGCCCAGAGCTGCTGACGAATGGCCAGATGGCAACTGGACTTAGAGCTGAGCTAGCTGCACCCTCCACAACTAAGACTGAAGGACAGCTTGGCTGTTTCCCTCCCCTAATTCCCCAATGCTGTTCCTCTTCCCCAATTCCCCAATACAATCTTTAAACAATTTTTTAAAAATAAAATAAAATAGACCAATTAAACACTTAAGAATATGCTATAAAAAAGGAACTAACAATAAAGAAACAGACTCATAGATAATTGCCAGGGGTTTTGGGAAGCTAGGTGAAAAAGGTGAAAGGATTACAAAATACAAATTGGTACTTACAACAGTCATGGGGATGTCAAAAATATTGTAATATTATAATAACTATGTATAGTGCTTAGTGGGGGTACTAGACTTATCAGAGGGATCACTGCATAAATGATATAAATGTCTAACCACTATGCTGTACATCTGAAACCAATATAAAATAATATTGAATGTCAACTGTAACTGAAAAAAATTAATGAAAAATAATTTTTTCAAAAAATAGAGTACCATATTTTATTGGAAAAAAAGTGCTATAGGAAATTACCTTGTTCTAGCAGGAAGAAAGGTCAACAAATGTAAATGACCTTGTTTTGTCTAATTATTATGAAATATTTTACTACATATATGCTAGTATATATCTACTGAATGATTCATTCAGATTAGAACAGTGCTAGGCAGGATGGTAATCACTGAAGGAATGTTAGTTGTGAGGATGATGATGATAGATTCACAGCTTATTACAGTTATTTGAATATTATTGCATATATCATTACAGTTATTTGACTGTAAGCTCTCTAATTACAGGATAATTCACTTTTTTGTTCTCTCCAGTACCCAGCTGAGTGTCTTCATCCTCACTTCTGTGGGGTAATATTATTTTTATCCCCAATTTTAGAGCTGAGGAAACTAGGCACTAAGAGATTAACTCACCATCAGGGTCTCATAGCTGGGATGTGAGGTAGACAATCTAGTCCCAGATGCTAAATGGTCCACCCCTTATATTATGTGCCTTTTCCATAGTCATTTGAAGAATGTCTGTGGATCCTTGGACAGTAGACAATTAATGCGTATCAGGGAGGATTCAGTAAGACTTCCTAAGAAGATGAGCTGAGAGTGGAAATATGAATCACATTGTAGTAGTAGAATTGCCCAGTCAGTTTGGAAGGTTATTCAAAGCAGAAGAAATACTGTAAGTAAAGAGGAACAGGCAGCTTAAGAAAGGCAAATGAGGTCACAGATCTGTAAGCTGTGAGAATGGTGTGAGGCCAGAGGAGTCAGGGAAAATTTTCTGTGACTGATTAAGAGTTGGGGCAGTGTCAATGTGAAGACAGGACTGAAGAGATAAGAGGATCCAGGTGGGGAACATGGGAAGAACTATTGGGATAGTGAGTGGATGGGTGTGTGGGGGAATGAAGAGGTCATAGGAGAAACTAAAGAGAGGGAGGGCAGGGATTAAGAATCTAAAAGCTCCCTCTTCTCTTCCACCAGCTCTTCAGTCTGGGACATATCACACTGAATTTGCTGAGAGGTCTTCTCAGAAAGTTGGAATATGGGCCTGGAACCCAGAGAAATATTTATGGCTGTGAAAGATTTTTCAAATCACTGAAGAGTAGACGGCTCAGGAGAACAAAAACTTGCCCCAGGAGAGACAGAGTTTGACAGGGAAAGAACTGAGAGTAAGACAGGGGATCAGGCCTACTTCTGAAGTGTGAGGATGAAAGACAGAGGGAGTAGTCAGGAAAGTGGCAAGCTTCTAGAAATTCTGATGAAGTCCTATTTATTTGACATAGGTAAAAATGACTGGTTAGGAAATGATAATTTTGTTTTAAAATAACACAGTGTTCCTTCCCATCCTTTTACCTAAATGCATAGGTACACATGCATACACATGTGCGCGCGTGCACACACACACACACACACGCACACTCCACCTTGCTAGAGGCATTCTGGTCTACATTCTACTTAAGAAATAAATACTTTCAAGAACTATATGGAAAGAATTTTAAGAGCAGGAAAAAAAAAGTGGGGGGACTTCAAGAGCCCATTTGGTCCATCTCCTTACCAGTAGGGGCACTGCCTAAATCATCCAAAGAATAAAATTGTCAATTATATTTTTAAAATATCTATTTTAAAATATCACAGATGGCAATTCCATAAGTTTTCCTACTAATTTGCTTTAGTATTTAATCAACCTGATACCCAAAGTTTTTTACATCTAACTCAATGCTCTCTTGCTCTAATGTAGAATCTATTACCTCCTCAGAAGTGGAAATGTAAAATAATCTAATAACACAGAAAGCCCTCAGTTCAAATGTTCTCAATCTTAATGATTGGAAAGATGCATGTGGTATTTTCTGATTCTCATCAATAGCATGCTATTTAGTCCCAATGAAAAATAAAGGTATCCATTTCTAAATCTACCACTAGTAGACACTGACTGAACAAATACTCTAATGTACTTTTCCTCTGAATATGAGTAATATATGCATAAAATCTCTTTATAAGTGCTGAACCAAAGTTTTTCCTAAGAAAAAGGTCCCATCTGAGGATTTTTATGAATCTTTTCAGGGGGGTGTGGGAGACCCTGTAAGTCTTTTATCTATAGTATATATGATAAAGTACAAAAGCTTCAAATGTCTATAGTTTATTTATAATATTATGAAACATGATTTTTAGTTATTCTCCTTCCTAAATTATATCATTGGAAAATTTGCTTATTCTTCATGCCAAAAATTTACATAAAAGTAACTTTAAACTTTTTTTGATGATCCCCTCAGGCAGTGAGGAAAGACATCTATTGAAATAGCTGAAAAGGAAGGACAAGACAAAAACTTTATTAAATTTTATTTTTGACATTAGTTTTGCAACAACTATGTGGGCCTAACAGCAGAGAGGACCACACACAATGATCAAGGAAGAGTGCCATGACCCTCTTCATAGATGAAAGCAAATTAAAAAAAAAAAAAAATGGAGGAAGCAAAACATAGCTTAAATACATTTAGAGAGAGCAACTTCCAATATTTTTTAAAAAGGTATGAAGAGTACTTCAATGAATATTAAGAGGTTCTCAGTTCTTACAAAAATAAAAAGTAAGACCTTTCCTCTGAATTTAATGAAGGATAAAAATGCTATGCTATCTTTCACTCACAGGCCTAACTTCTAGCAAATATGGTCTTGCACCTGCCTGGAATTTTCTCCCCACTCTGATTTTTCTTCACTTGCCTGACACTTTCATTCTTTTAACCTACCTTGGATGATATTCACTCAGAGGAAGCCATTTTTGAGTTTCTGCACAGGGTGAGATGTTCCTGTTTTCCATACTCCAGCGAGGCCCTATTCTTAACACACCCTGAGGTAAATCACATTATAGTTTAGTTGCCCCACCCCTGTTCCATCTCTCCTAGCCAATGTAAAGGGCAGGAGCGAACCTTTACCTTATTGAGGCCCTCATATACAGTGGCTAGCACAATTTATTGATAAAAGTATATTAAATGCATGAAATTAAATAAATAAATACATATATGGCTACCAATGTCTTCCCTGCTATTCTGTTTGTTAGTGTTCTTCTTAGTCAGGCCTTCCTGACCTTCCAACAAGGTCACTGCTACAGACTGAATTGTGTCCTCTCCTCAAATTCATATGCTGAAGCCCTAACCCCCCATACTCTAGAATGTGACTGTATTTGGAGATAAGGTCTTTAAAGAAGTAACTAAGTACTAAATTACAACAAGACTATTAGAGTGAGTACTAAACCAATATGACAGACAACCTTTTAAGAAGAGAGACCAGGAGCACACATGCATGGAGGGACAACCATGTGAAGACACAGAAGGCAGTTATCTGTAAGCCAAGGAGAGAAACCTCAAAGGAAACTAAACTTGCAGACAACTTGATCTTGGACTTCTAGCCTCCAAATTTCTGAGAAAATAAATTTCTGTTTTTTAAGCAATACAGTATGTGGTGTTTTTTATGGTGGCCTTAGCAAACTAATACAATCAATATTTTCTCTTATACATTCCATAGTACCCCACACTTCCACTTTTGTTTTGCTAATCACATTGTTAATATCTTGATCAAAACTCTCTTTCCCACTAAGGGTCCCATGAGGAAAACAGAAACCATTTTAGGTCTTCCAAAGAGGGGAAATTTTATACAAGTATTTGGTCACACAGGTTATGAAAGAGCAGAGAAGCTAAACAGGAGATGATGAAGTAATTCAAAATAAGAAGCTACTACCACCCCGAGGAATGGAGGAACAATAGGAGGAGGTCATATTACCAGATCTCAGAAGTAAGGAATGTCAGTGGGGGCTGATAACCATGGCTAAGGGGAGCTGGTGTCCACTGGAAAGGCAGCCATATATCGAGACAGATTGACAAAGAAAGAAGCAGGTTTTTCAACTTCTTCCTGCCTCCAAACTTTAGCCAGTGCCCACTCTTGTAAGAACAGCTCAAAAGCCATTTGACAAGGGAACCTAGGAAATGCAGTTTTCAGGGGATATCCACCTTCAGAAGATCAAAGGGAGGGTAAGAAATGGATGTGAAAGGAAAGAGTTAAATTATGAGCATAGTCCACTAAAATGTGAGTAACATGAGGGCTGGAAGTGTATCTGTATGGTTCCTGTTTTATCCTCAGCCCAGCACCTGACAAGCACTGAACAACATATATTGGGTATTTAACTAGCAGCTGTTAAATTAATTTTAGATTAATGAACTTCCTATTTCTCATTTACCAAAAATTCTCTGGAGTAATCAATATATTGCATAGCTGTAAAAGTCTACTACAGAATAAGTTTCAAGACACAGACTATTATCTATTTTGTCCACTGATTTAGTGCTAGCACTGAGAATACGCCTGGCGCTCTATAAATATTTGTTAGATCAATGAATAAAAGTTTTGTATAGTGGAAAAACTCAACTTACAATCTTTTTGATTAGACTGTGATGTGTCAGATCAGGGACCAGTTGCCTCTCAATGTTGTAGGAAGAAATGTAACTGGTAGCCATACAGGTAGTGTACAGAGACTTAACCACTAAGCTATGATCTTAACAAGCAATGATAGCTGCCTACAGCCTAAGGAGAGAAAAAATGGTGTAAAATCCAAAGCCATGCAAAGCTTCTTAACAAATTTACATAAGTGATGGAAAGCATGGGTATAGCTAGTAATGTAAAAAGCCATATCTAAGGGGTGAGGTTCCAATTTGAGATATAAGGAGTTCTCTTTATAGATCAGAAACTTGAAACTTTGTAACATTTGTAGAGAATTATAAAGAATGCAGTGCAGATAGATGATTCTCCTGGGGAAAAAATATAACAACATGATATAGGGCATACATATACAAGCTAATCTGTATTTAAACCTAAAACAACACACGTTAGAAGTTCTGCACAGTTTTTGGAAAATAAACCTTATTACAGAGAGAGAAACCTAGAGAAAAGACATCAGAATGATGTCATAGGAGGTGAAAGTCTTAGAGATGAAAAGATTGTTTAGCCAACAGAGAAGCCTAAGAAGAGAAATGGGGGAGGTGAACCTTTAAAATATTATTAAAAATTATCCAATGAGAAGCAGGTGTAAATCCCTGCTTAGCACTCATTAGCCATATGACCTCAGCCATATTTTGTGTATCTCAATTTTCTCATCTGGAAAATAGGGATAGTAATGTATCTACCTCATAGGCCATTTATTAGGATCATATGGAAAAGATCCATGTTAAAGTGCTCAGAGAGGTTAGCAGTATGTGCTCTTTAGTGTCACCAATGAAGCTTACAGGAAGAGAAATAAATGCATCATGCAAGTGTTAGGTTGGGTGTCAGAATTTTCTCAAGGCCAGGTTTGCAGAAAAGATTTACATTAAGAATGTGTGAAATGTCCTTGCAAGCTGGGGTCATTCTAGTGTTTTCAGACTTGAAGGCAAAAAGGTAGACTAATTATGCCCATTTCTCCTCAAATGACCTTTCAAGTTTTTCTTCAGCATTTACTTCCATAAAACATACAATTGCCCTTTTTGGCAGTTCATGGAAAAGTGATTTTCCCAACCCTTGAAAGCTACCCTGGATGGAAAATGCCTTGGGTTCTCAGAGACTTAACACCCCGCCTTGTGAACATGAGCAAGATTACTCTTTCCAAGCAGCTCTTTTCACATGTGATAAGTTTGGCAAGTTGCCCTGGTAAGTGTCAAGCCCTGAATGTTTGTGTTTTTGCCCTGGTGGTCCTGAGGAGTTACTGAAATACTTCTGAGGATCTGTTTTGTATCAAGCTGTTTGCCAATAGTGACATTGAGAAGAAGCAGGTAGAGTCCAAGAGAGGGGCTCTGGACTGCATCGAATTTAAATCTGATAGCAGACTCCCTGTCTGCCCTGGCTGCCTCAAAGCTTCCTTCAGTTTTTCTTTGGCCCTTTCACTATATGCTTTTTAGTATTACAGCACAATCTTTGTGTGTGTGTGTGTGTGTGTGTGTGTGTGTGTATGTGTGTGTTTCCCCCTTTTGTACCCTGGAGAGGCTTCTCAAAACTCCCTATCTACTGATGAATGAAAGGAATTTCTCCTGTGTGGGTAGGGTCTGGTTAATGCAGCTCTGGCCAGCAGCACAGGTGAATCACTGAGCTAAGGGACCACCGAAAGGTGAAGTGCACTGAAAATATCTGCCAGGAAGTTCCATCAGCAAGCATTTTCCTCCAAACAAAGGGAGGAACAAAAAGAGGTAAGGCTAATAGATGCAATCTGATGGGGAGAGAGACACACCATACCAGTTGATATTGTCTTTGGCATTTGCAACATCCATTCCACATTGATATTTGAAAACTTATTTAGGAGGTTGATTATATTATATTTTGAAATTGAATGAGAATCATCTCAGTTTCTTCTCAATATAAGACTGATTATTTGAACTGAGTGAGATTCATTTCTTAATTTCCTCCAAACCTCAACCATCTGCAACCTTTTCCAGTTACATAAAGCAAGAGATTAGACTGTTATATCCATTAGCATAAACATTCTATGATTCCCAGTTATGTGCCTCACACAAGGACCTGCAAGGAGTGACAACTCATTTAATATACAGTGACGATTTAATCAAGGGATTGATGAGTGGATCCTCTTTCTGCCGGGAAGCTCTGGTGTATACAGCACCATTGTTCATACAAACCCCCAAAAGCAAACTGCAAAAGAAAGAAGGAAGAAAGGAAGGAAGGAAGGGAGGGAGGAAAGGAGGAAAGGAGGGAGAGAGGGAGGGAGAAAGGAAGATGTCTTTGTTTCACAGTGTGAAGGGGAGGGGAGATGTGCTGTCTACCAAACAGAATGGAGGAAATATACTTGCGTCTTTTACTACCTAAACAATGTAATAGTGTCATCATATAATCATATGAAAATTTAGTGAGAGGCAATCCTGCATATATCTTAGCTAAAGATAAAGTCTATATATTTCTGTTCATGTATTCAGATTATGCTCTTTGGGGAGTCACAAAAAGACTAAAGGCCTGGGCTCATGTTCCATACCTTTAAACTTGACTCTGCATCTATTGACAGACCTGAGAGTTACCTGTTACATTGTATCATTTGTCCCTAAACTCACAATCTGAGGAAATATTTTACTAAATAAAACCGAATCTTTCTGCTGACTGAGTTCTAAATTTCTTTTGCCCTTTTTGTCAACTCCCTCCCCAAAGCCCTGACACTGGCCTAGTTCCTTTGGTTGTCTTATGGGATGTCACAAAGACATTTTGACTTGCATCTTTGCCTGTGATTATCCTATTTCAGTTCACCTTTTAGCAGCTTCTTGTGTTTTTGGCACATTCTGTTCTCCCAACCAGGCCTGCTTCACATTGCGCTAAGACAGCTGCAAAGCTAGAACTGGCTGGATCTTCTTTGTTATGATCCAATTTTACATTTAATGTGCTGGTAGCTAAAGTGTTCAAGACATTACATATGGCAAAGAGGGTTTATTCTGTGGTAGATAAGCCATAATCATTGAAGTGTAACAAAGAAGGCAGATTTTCTTATATTCTAGAGTTGCATAATGTGTATGTTAAAACAGGCCTTACAGAGGTGTCTTCTGTTTTAATTTACAGATAAGGAAACTAAACTCTAAAAAGAGGAAGATCCTGGCAGAGGTTGTAGATAAGAGTTATTTTTGAACTTCAAATGTAAATTTGGTACTTAAAACACTAATTTGAAACAAAGCATATTTTTTTTTCTTTCTTTTTTTAGGGCAGCGTCACTGGCCCTCAAATGTGGGACCTGAACCGCTCTGGCTTCCCAAGCCAGCGCTTAACCACCGCGCCACTCGGCCGGCCCTCAAAGCATATTTTTTAAATAGAGAAATGAACACAGGGGAATGAGAAAATTTGGACCCCTAAGGCTGAGATTGGGAAGGAAGTAGGAAATATTTGTGTGTTGGGAGGGAAGCATAGGAGAGTAGAAAAAAGGAATGTTCAAACATAAATTCACCAAAAAAGAGTTTAAGAAGGTAACAATGAAAGCTAAATAGATTAACCAGACAGGAACTGAAAAGACTAATTTTATAAATTATGTCAGCTGAACACCTTGAAAAGCCAATGATGAAAGGATATTTCCAGGGATAAGAAAAAGAAAGATCTAGAGAAAAGCCCAAGTTGTCAAGGATGACTTAAAAAAAAAACAACTTGGGTGAAATCTTGGAAGTAGTTGCTCTTTCCTTAAGTGAATTAGAGGTATGACAGACACAGCTTAACTTGGTGCAGAAAGAGGATGGAATAGCCTATAATAAGGATTCTTTAGACAAGGTAAAGCTGAGTATGCATGATTTACTCACCTGTAGCAATGAGAAATCCAAAGTTTCACACTTCCAGGTTAAGGTATGTCTTAGAGCCTGACTGACTGGCTGAATATGAGATTTTAATGACCATGCTTTCTTGCATAGACTGTTTTTCACTCCTTTTAGCTGTTGGCATTAATGGTAGCATGTATTACTATGAATTTGTCAATAAATTTGACAGCAATAAAGAAGCACTGTTAATCATTTGAGTGTTTACTGTAAATGAAAACATCAGCAATAGGTAATTTAAATCTGCATTCATACAATACCAGAAATTAATGTTTATGGCAACTTCAGTCATGTTGACAATGCTTATGCATAGCCTGCTTCATAGGATGTGTATGCTTTGAAGGAAATAATATACAGAAATCAGCTATGCTTCTTATTGCCTGTGGGGCTCCCATATCCTATAAAATGTTCTCAAGAGGAAGGCATGTGGAGAAATGTGTGTTTATTATTATGCAAATATTGAATATTTATGGAGTCTCTACATTTTATACGGTATCATAGAATATCCAAACATAATCAAGTAAAATTGCATGAGTTTACAATTTTTGGTGTGCTTTATAGATGTCTGCTATATGCATCAAATAGTAGCTTGCTTATAGTGTATAGCTTGCCCTCTACCTCAACCTGGCAGCTTTGGAGGTTTTTGGATAAAGCAGGATCCAAGATGGTGAAGTAGATAAATGCTGTGCTTGGATCCTTCTGTGACCACATGAAAATAACAACTAAATTATAGAACAATCAACTTGGAGAACAATCTGAAATCTAGCTGAACAGACGTCCTATAACTGGGGATATATGGAAGAAGCAATGTTGAGGCTGGTAGGAGAATTGGAGACGTGAAATAGGCCAGCGCCACACCCATCTGTGGTGGTTAAAAATCAGGAAAGATACCTTGGCTGTGGAGATCTCCCGCCAGAGTTGTGAGGGAGTCCCCCTCCGAGCTCAGTACCAATACTGGGAAATAAGCCCCCATAACATCTGGCTGTGAAAAACAGTAGGGATTTTGACATTTGTATGGAACAGAAGCTACAGAAAATGCAGACATACTCTTAAAGGACCCATGTACAGACTCATTCACTTGCAGACATAAACCCTGGGTTCCAACAGAAGTATGGTGACTCAGGAGAAGTCATAAACATAAGGGGAGAGAATGAGTTGTGTTGGCTCAGGGCAAGGACTGGGGGTACTGTGGCCCCTTGCCCTATGTAGAACCTTCCTCCCATGCAACAATCAGGCAAGCTTTACTGTGTTGAGCCCTCCCCCACACGGCCAAATCTGAATCTGCATTGGCTTGATAAGCTCTGCTCATTCCACCCAGATGACTCCCTGAGACTCTGTCCCATCCAACTTTCACAATGCCAGAGGCTCTTTTTTCACCAGCTGTCAGCTTAATGTTGCACTCTTTCTCAGACAACTCTCAGGGGTGCATGGGCCCCTGACAGAAAGAGCCTGAGTTCAGTGTGCTCTGAAACTTTTGCTGAGGAGCTTCAGGCTCAGGACTGACACCAAACCAGAATCTACACTAACCTGGTGAGCACCACTGGTCCTTCTCTGGTGACTCCCTGAGTCCCTGCTTCACCCAACTCATGTACCACAGGAGGCTCCATTAGCAGCTGAGCCTTACATAAGCTGGAAGATGGCAGCAGGCCTTGGGCAGTCCTGGGATTTTTGTAGAACTACCCAAGGCCTATTACTGGCAGCAGCTATTGTCAGTTCACAGTATGGCCTCTCCCACACACCTATAGTTCCATCAAAGTGAGCAACCAACCACGGATCACTTTGTAGCTTCTACGAGGTAGCCCCTGTCTAGTCACAGACAGTGGTTGACCTAGGCCTGCACTGGAACCTCCCCCAAGAGACCTGCAACCAACATACCTGGAGGTCAACTTCAAAACACAGCAGAGTACAATGCAATCATTCCCACAAGATACACACTCAAAATGCAGTCTCAGCAGGCACCAGAGACTGCTGGTACAAATTCCCCTCCCTTCAAAGCAGCCCATAAGCTGTGGACATGGCTAAACACTACAACCAGTTAGCTTGAGAATCAGTCCCACCCACTGATATGCCAATAGCAATCAAGGCTCAACTATAACAGAAGGGCACACACACCCCACACAAGGAACACTCCTGGAAAACCCGGTGTAAGGAACCAGGGAGACTGTGCCACTGGGCCCTACAGGCCACCCACTAAAGCCACTCAGCCAAGACTTAGAAACACAACAGATTTACCTAATACAGAGAAACTAACACAGAGAGACAGCCAAAATGAGGAAACAAAGAAATGCATCCCTAATGAAAGAACAGGAGAAAACTCCAGGGAAAAAAAATTAAATTAAATTTAAAAAGACCAACCTCAACCAAATGGAGGCAAGCATCCTATCACATATGGAGTTCAAAACACCAAAAATCCCCAAACATCTCAATTTAAAAACTGGGCCGAGAACCTGAATACACATTTCTTCAAAGAGGACATACAGATGGCTAATAGACATATGAAAGGATGCTCAATGTCACTAATCATCAGAAAAATGCAAATTAAAATCACAATCTGATATCTCTTTACATTTGTCAGTATGACTATTATCAAGAAGTCAATAACACAAGTGCTAGAAAGGATGTGGGGAAAACAGAACCATCTTGCACTGTTGGTGGAATTACAAATTAGTGCAGCCACTATGGAAAGTGGTTTGGAGGTTCCTCAAAAAATTAAAAATAGAGCTACTGTATATCCAGCAATTCCACATCTAGATATTTATCTGACTAAATCAAAAACCTTAATTCAAAAAGATATGTGCACCTTTTTGTTCACTGCAGCACTATTTACAATGGCCGTAATGTGGAAGCAGCCTAAGTGCTCATCAATAGACGACTGGATTAAAATAGATGTGATCTCTCTCTCTCTCTCTCTCTCTCTCTCTCTCTCTCTCTCTCTCTCTCTCTCTCTCTCTCTCTCCCCAGTATATATATATATACTGGGGATGCCAAAAATGTATACAAGTGGACACTTTGGTCAACATTGCTCAATGAGTAGTTTACCACAATCAGAAGTGTCTGGAAGCTGATGGTAACATCTTCAAGCACCTCTTATAATTGCAGAAGTCAAATGTGACTTGTATTCATATTTTATTATCTGTATATATTGAGTAATACAATTTTAATATAATTTTCCTGTCTTAAAATGTGTATACATATTTTTTGGCCCCGTGTGTGTGTGTGTGTGTGTGTGTGTGTGTGTGTGTGTATGAATATTAGTTGGCTATAAAAAAGAATAAAATCTTACTATTTTTGACAATATGGGTGGACCTAAAGGGGATTTTATGCTAAGTGAAATAAGTCTAACAGAGAAAGATAAATACCATATGATCTCAGTTATATGTGGAATCTAAAGAGCAAGATAAATTACACAGAAAACTGAAATAGATTCAGGTATGGAGAAGAGGTATACTTCCTTATTTATTGCTCGTTGTGTTCTAGCATCTTGTTCCTAAACATGGGTCTGACACTAACAGAATACAAAAGTCTCAGCAGTCAGGAATAGAATAATGCTTATTATAATTTGTGATTATGAAACTCAATAATTAACAATTGCTTCACAGACTGGAAACTCTCATCAAGTTGAGCAAAGAAAGCATGGAATAAAGTAAGAGAGAACTATTTATTTATTTATTTATTTATTTATTATTTATTTATTATTATTATTTTTAACAGTTCCCTCAGCCATTTGAACAGGACTCAACAGGGGTAGCTTATCTCTGCTCCATTTGGCATCATCAGGAGGATCTCAAAGGCCGGGAGCTGAAATCTTCTGACGGCTCACTCACTCCTCCACTTCCTAGTGAGTGATGCTGTCTGATGGCTGAGGTCTTAGCTTGAGTTATCAGTTGAAACACTTAAACACGTGGCCTGGGCTTTCTCAAAGCATGGTGCCTATATTGTTTTCTATTACTGCTTCCAAAAATTATCACAAATTTAGTGGTTTAAACAACACAAATTTATTGTCTTAAATGGTTCTGTAGGCCAAAAATTTGATATGAGTCTCACCAGGCTAAAATTAAAGTATTGCAAGGCTGCATTCCTTTCCTGAAGCTCTAGGCCAGCATCTGTTTCTTTTTTCCAGTTTGGAGAGATTGCCCACATTCCTTTGCTCATGGCCCCCTTCCTCCATCTTCAAAGCCAGCAGGGTTGCATCTTCTGTGCCTTGCTTCAGTAATCACATCTCCCTCTGACTGATTTACTTCTGCCTCTCTCTATATATTCATTCTTGAGTAATTATATCTCCTTCTAACTCTGAACTTTCTGCTCTATTCTATTTTTTAAAACTCTTGTGGTTATATTGGGCTCACCAGATAATCCATTAAACTCTTCTCATCAGAAGGTCCTTAATTTAATCAAAACTACCATGTCTATCTACCATGTAAGGTAACATAGTCAAAAGGTTCCAGAGATTAAAACAATCACGTAGGGATGGGAGGCATTAACCTGCCCACCACAGTGGCTGAGCTCCAAGGACAAGCATGTGAGTGAGCCCCAAGAGATATGTAGCATCACTTCCCCCACATTACTACTTGCCATGGCAGTCATAATGCCCACACAGCTTCAAGAGGAATGAACGTAGGCTCCATCCCTTGATGAGGAAGTTGAAAGCTCTGGAAGAGGATGTTGGAATAGAAATATTGCATTTACCATTTTTGTAAAATACAACCATCTATGAATAGTATAATGGATGAAAATGCCAGCTTTGGTGTCCAAACGCTTATGGTAAAATCCTGGTTCTTCTACTTAATAAAAATAATGTGTCCTTGAGAAAATTAGCATTGCCAATGTCAAGTTTTCTCATCTATAAAGTGAGGATAACAATTATACAATCCTAAAGGATAGTTGTAAGGGATTAAATGAGATAATCTCTGTATAATAGTTAGCATGGCATCTGACTCATAGTAAGACCTCAATAAATGTTGCAACCAATCAACTCTATGGATTTAGGCAAGTTACTCAATCACTCCACAACTGTTTTTTCATATGTAAAACAATGATAAGGGTAACTTACTTCACAGGTTTGTTGTGAAGATTAACTGAGTTAACTATATTTGGTAGGTAGTAAACATTCAAAAAATATTACATGTATATAGTCATAATTATATACTATATTTATACTTAGAATTATATTTATAACTGTATATATAATAATAATAATTAAATATGATCAGTTATAACTAATCACTTCCTCAAGAAAGGAATATCACACTATAATAAATAAATAAATAAATAAATAAATAAATAAATAAATACCATGAGACCATATGTACAGAGCTATGAAGAACTCCAAAATTATTAAGGATTAGGTTCAAGGTGGAAGGTTAGGTAAATGCTTCACTTAATGTGATCCCAGGATCACAACAAAATTATAAATAAATTATAGAACAATCAACCACAAAAAGCATCTGAAGATGAACTAAACAGACTCCTATAACTAAGGATAAAAAGAAGAGGCTACACTGAAACTGGTGGGGTGGGGAAAGACACAAAATGGGCTGACCACAAACCAACAGATAATGGCTGAACACCAGGAGAAACATGTTGGTGGCAGAGGACTCCCTGGAAGAGGGAGGAGTCCCAGCATCACACAGGGCTCCTCAACCCAGGGGGCCTGTACTGGGAAGAGGAGTTCCCACAACATGTGGCAATGAAAATCAGCAAGGACTCTGTCTGCCCATCCTGGTAAAATGAGAGGCAGCTGGAAATCCAGATGCTCTCTTATACAGCCCCCACACAGACTCACTTGCTTGCAAATACTCACATAGACTCTGGTGGAGGGATAGCAACTCAAAAGGTGCCAGAAACATATAGAGGGAAAGATTTAGTTGTGAGACTTCAAAGGAAAGGATGGAGGGATGGCTGTCATTATCCCTATGAGAAGCCAACCTCATATGTAACCTACAGGCAGGAGCCATCTTTTCTATGTTGAACCCTCCCTCATTCCCCTAATCTCAGACCCAATTAGTCTGGTAAATTCCAAGTGTGCCCGCCACCTTGGTGATGCCTGATGCCCTGGGTCCCTGCCCTTCACAAATAGTACCTCATCTCTCAGGGCACTCTCAACTACTCTATGGTTGACTCCACCCCACAAGTTGCAGAAGCTTTTTACAGCAGCAAACCACCCACAGACAGCTCACAGAGACCCAAGAGACTTTTGGTGGTGGACAGTAACTCACAGCCTGCGTCACAGCCTCTCTTGTGTGGCTCTTGGGGAACTGCGGACCTAAGGCAAGGAGGAGCTGGCCACAATGTTCTCAGGTGCTTTTGCCAAGTGTTCATGGACCCAGCACTGGTGCAAGAACTGAAACTGCATTCATTTGGTAAAAACCACAGCCCATGCCTAGTAGCTCCATGGAAACATGCCCCACCCAGGTAGTGCTGCATCACCAAAGGCACCTTCAACTCTGAGTCAACAGTCTGGCCCACATACCTAAGAGGCTCTTTCAATGGCTAAGATTTACTGGCAGCCAGCAGGTGGCAGCAGGCCTAGGAGGCCTTGAACTTTTTTTTTAAGCTGCCCCAGGCCCAATACTGGTGGCAGCCAGCCATGGTTCACAGTGCGGCCACCCCCACATGCCTTCAAGTCTAGCACAGGCAGAAGCCAACCACATATAGCTTTGTATTTCCTACCAGTCACAGGCAAGGCTGAAATTGACCTGCATGGGAGGCCCTCCCAAGAGACACCAGAAATAACAATCCAGAGGCCAGCTTCACACCACGTCAACCAGAGAATGACCTGGTTAGCCCCACAAGTGACATAACTGAAGGGTGGTCTCACCAGACACAAGAGCCAATAGCAGCTCGTAGTCATTGTGGGCATGAACAGCCCTCATAGTCAGTGAGCTTGGGAGTCAATCCCAACCACTGATGGGCCTAAAATAATCAAGGCTCAACTACAACAAGAGAACACACACAACACACTCAAGGGAAACTCCCAGAACACCCACACAGGAGACTGGGGAGATTGTGCCATTGGACCACACAGAACATATAGTACATAAGGTTACCCAGCAAAGACTGAGACACATAGGAGATCTACACAATACATAGAAGCAAACACAGAGAGGCACTCAGGATGCAGAAAAAAAGAAACATGTCCCAAATAAAAGAACAGAGAAATCTCCAGAAATAAAACTAAATGAAATGGAGGCAACCAACATACCAGAGACACAGTTTAAACACTTATTGTAAGAATGCTAAGGAACTTAGTAAAATTTTCAGCAAAGAGATATTAAACATAAAGAAGGACATAGAAATCCAAAAATTAACCAGTCAGAAATAAAGACTACAATAACTGGAATGAAGAATACAACTTAATTAATTAATTAATTAAAATAGAAAAAATAATCCACAGCAGATTAGATGAAGCAGAGGATTGAATCAGTGATTTAGAAGACAAGGTAGCACAAAACACCTAATTAGAACAACAAAATGAAAAAAAAAATTAAAAAGTGACAGTTTAAGGGATCTGTGGGACAACATCAAGCATAACGACATTCACATGATTGGACTACCAAAAGGAAAAAACTAGAAAAAGAACATCAAACAAAACTGAACGTGAGTATAAGGAAGAAAATAATAAAGATCAGAACAGGAATAAACTAAATAGAGACTTAAAAAAATACAAAAGTTTAATGAAACCAAGAGCTGGTTCTTTGAAAAGATAAACAAAATTGACAAATCTTTTACCAGACTCATTAAGAAGAAAAGTGAGACAACCTTAATAAATAAAATCAGAAATGAAAGAAGTGGCAACAAACACCACAGAAATACAAAAATTTAAGAAAATACTATGAGCAACTATATGCCAACAAATTGAACAATCTGGAAGAAATGGTAAATTCCAAGAGGCATACAATATTCCAAGGCTCAATCAAGAAGAAACAGAAAATCTGAACAGACAGATTACTACCAACAAAATTGAATGAGCAATTAACAAGCTCTTCACAAACAAAAGTCCTGGGCCAGGTTGCTTCACAGGTGAATTTTACCAAACATTCAAAAAAGAATTAACATCTATTCTTCTTAATCTTTATCAAAATATACAAGAGGAGGGAAGGCTACAATCTCATTTTATAAGGTCACATTACCCTGATTCCAAAATGAAAGACATTACAAAAATAGAAACTATAAGCTAATATCTCTAATTAAATTGATACAAAAGTCCTCAACAAAATATTAGCAAACTGAAATGAGCAATACATTAAAAAGATCATACACCATAATCAACAGAGATTCATTCCTGCTATGCAAGTTTGGTTCAATATCTTCAAATCAATTAACGTGATACACTGCATAAATAAAAGGTAAAGTAAAATTCATATGGTCATATCAGTGGATGCAGAAAAAGCACTTAACAAAGTCCAGCATCAATTTGTGATAAAAACTCAGCAAAGTGGGAATAGAGGGAACATATCTCAACATAATAAAGGTCAAATATGACAAATTCACAACTAACATCACACTCAATGGGGAAAAGCTAAAATCATTCTGCTTAATATCATGGACAAGACAAGGATGTTCACTTTCACCACTTTTATTCAACATAGTGCTGCAAGTTCTAGGCACAGAAATCAGATAAGAAAAAGAAATAAAATGATGAAATAGGAAAGGGAGAAGTAAAACTGTCATTATTTCCAGAGGACATGATTCTATATAAAGAGAACTGTAAGGAGTCCCCCCAAAAGTCTATTAGAACTGATCAACTAATTGAGTACAGTAGCAGTTTACAAAATTAATATTTGAATTCAGTTGCATTTTTATACACCAATAATAACCTCTCAGAAAGATAAATTTAAAAAGCAATTTCATATACAATTGCATCAAAAATAATTAGGAATAAATTTAACCTAGGAAGTCAAAGACCTGTACTCAGAAAATTATGACATTGATGAGTAAAACTTAAAACAATACAAATAAATAGAAAGATATACCATCCTCATGGACAGAAAGAATGAATATAGTTAAAATATCCATACTACCTAAAGCAATTTATAAATTTAATGCAATCCCTATCAAAATACCAATGCCATTTTTTACAGAACTACAAAAAATAATTTTAAAATTTATATGGAAAAATAAAAGACCCTAAATAGCCACAGCAATTCTAAGAACAAAGCTGGAGGTATCACACTACCTGATATCAAATTGTACTATAAGACCACAGGAATCAAAACAGCATGATATTGGCATAAAAACAGGACATAGATTAATGGAACAGAATTGGGAGCCCAGCAATAAATCCATGCCTATATGGTCATTTAATCTATGACAAATAAAGCAAGAATTTACATTGGGTTAAAGAGACTCAATAAATGGTACTGGCAAAACCAGAAAGATACATGCAAAAAAAAAAAATGAAAGTGGACTACCTTCTTACTACATATACAAGAATAAACTCAAAATGGATTAAACCCTTAAATGTAAAACCCCAAATCATAAAACTCCCAGAAGAAAAATATAGGAAGTAAACTCTCAAACATCAGTCTTAGTAATATTTTAACTGATATATCTCTTCAAAGGGAAACTAAAGAAAAAATGACAAATGGGACTACATCAATCTAAAAATTTTTGACAGCAAAGGAACCTATCAACAAAACAGAAAGACATGCTACTGAATGGGAGAAGATATTTGCCAATGATGCATCTGATAAGGGGTTAATATCCAAAATTTATTTAAAAGGCATACAACTGAACACCAAAAAAAACCAAAACAGTTCAATTAAAAAATGGGCAGTGGACCTGAGGAGACATTTCTCCCAAGCAGATATACAGATGGCCAATAGAAATATGAAAAGATGCTCAATGTCACTAATTATCAAAGCAATGCAAATAAAAACCACAATGAGATACCACCTCATTCATGTCAAATTGGCTGTCATCAATAAATCAACAAACCACAAGTGTTGGCTAGGATGTGGAGAAAAGGGAACCCTTCTGCACTGTTGGCAGATTGCAAATTTGTGCAGCCACTTTGGAAAACAGTATGGAGGTTTCTCAAAAAATTAAAAACAGAACCACCTTATGACCCAACAATCCCACTTCTGGGTATTTATCCAAAGAAATCCAAAACACTAATTTGAAAAAATATATGAACCTTATGTTTATTGCAGCACTGTTCACAATAGCCAAAATATGGAAACAACTGAAATGTCCATCAATACACGATTGGATAAAAAAATTATGGTACATATGTACAATGGAGTATTACTCTAAAAGAATGAAATCTTACCATTTGCAACAACATGGATAGATTTAGAGGATATTATGCTAAGTGAAATAAGTCAGACTGAGAAAGAGAAATACCATATGATCTCACTTATATGTGAAATCTAAAGAACAGAATAAAGGAACAAACAAAATACAAATAGACACATAGATATAGAGAACAAATTTATGGTTGCTAGATCGAGGAAGATTGGGATTTTGGGTGTGAGAGATGAAAGGTTTAGGAAGTACAAATTGATAGTTGGAAATAGCCATGAGGATGTGGAATACAGTATGGGGAATATAGTCAATAATGTAAAAACTGTGTATGGTATCAGATGGACATTAGGCTTATCAGTGATCACTGCATAAATTATATAAATGCCTAACCACTGTGCTCTCCATCTAAAATTAATATTAAATAATATTGAATGTCAACTATAATTTATATATATAGAAATATACATATATAAATATACACATACAGGGGTACAAAAAATGTATACGAGTGGACACTTTGATCAACATTGCTCAAGCAGTAGTTTGTCATAGTCAGAATTGTCTGGACACTGATGGTAATCACTTTGAGCACCTTTTATAACTGCAGAAGTCAAACATGACTTGTATTCATCTTTTATTATCCGTATATATTGAGGATTACAATTTTAATAGATTTTTCCTTTTTAAAAATGTGTATACATTTTTTGGCACCCTTTGTATATTTATATATATTTACAGGGTGTAAAGGAAAGCATAAAGGATATAGTTAATTGTATTTTAATAGCTACGTACAGTGTCAGATGGGTAGTAGACTTGTTGGGGTTATCACTTTGTGAGGTATGTAAATATCTCATCATTAAGTTGTTTTGTATACCTAAAAGTAATAATTATTTAAAAAGCAGAGATAAAAACAGAAACAAACTCATAGATACGGAGAACATTTTTATGCTTATCAGATGTGAGGGCAGTTGGGAGTGGGTGACAAAGGGGAAGGGATTAAGAAGTACAAAGTGGTTATGGGAATATAGGGTATAGAATTAGGAATATAGTCAATAATATTGTGTAACTACGTATGGTGTCACATGGGTACTAGCTTTAGGTAGTAGATGGGAGGGTGTTGAGAAACAGGATGATAAAGTTTAAGGCATTAAAAAGTACAAATTAGTAGTTGCAAAATAGTCATGAGAGTGTAAAGTAAAGCACAAGGAATATAATCAGTAATATGGTAAAAACTATAAATAGTGCAAGGTTGGCACTTGACTAGTCAGGGGGATTAATTCTTAAATTATATACATGTCTAACCACTATGAGGTACACCTGAGATTAACATAAAATTCTATTGAGGGTCAACTGTAATTGAAAATTTTGAAAAGGGGATTAAGAGGTTCAAATTTTCAGGTATTAAACAAATAAGTCATTGAAATTAAATATTTCACAGCATAGGGAATATAGTCATAATATTGTGATAGCATGGTACAGTGTCAGATGGTAGCTGGACCTATCATAGTGATAACTTCTTTAGGTATATAAATGTTTAGTAGCTATGGTGTATACCTGACACTAATATAATATTGTATGTTAGCTGTTATTTTAATAAAAACATTTGAAACATTTTTATGTAGGAGGAAAAACACAAAATTTAAAAATATATGGTCATGGGCCGAGCGAGCGGCGCATTGGTTAAGAGCTGGCTTGGGACACCAGCGGCCCCGGCTCGGATCCCACATATGAGGGCCAGTGACACTTCCCTTTACAGCTAACAACAGCTCCACCTGGAGCTCAGCTGTGCGAACCCCAGTGATGGTGTAGGCTGCAGCCCCTGCTGCAGTGGGCTGCCATACACTACAGTGAGTGGCCGGGAGCCAGCGTGAGCAGCTGGCAGCCAGCGTGAGCTGCCAATAGCCACGGTGAGCGACCATCCAGAGGCCAGCGACCAATCTGCCTCATCCGGGAAGAACGCAATGACCATAGCAATATGGGCCAGTGATGCAACATCCTCTGCAACTAGACTGAAGAACAAGAAGACAGCAACTTGTCAGTTCTCCTTCCCCAATTCCCCAACGCTGTTCCCCTCCCCCAATTCCCCAATAAAATCTTTAAAACAAAATGTGGTCATGGAGATAGAAAATATAATGGCATAAGGAATATAGTCAATAAAATTGTTATAACTACGTATGGTGTCATATGGGTACTAGATTTATCGTGGTGATCATGTAGTAAGTTATATAAATGTTTAATCACTGTATTGTACACTTGAAACTAGTATGTCCACTGTAATTGAAAAATTAAAAAAAATTTAAAAAATAAACACTTCAATGCCTCATAAAAATTATTAGTTAAATTTAAGGTTTTAATTAGGTTTTTCAAATATGTACCACAATGAAAATTATCAACCAAAATAGTATTGTGACTATAGCAGTGTAAATGTGTGCACTGATTTATTATAAATGACACTGAGGTCTGCTGGATATGGCATGAGAACAGAAATGGTAATAAAGAAATGGAACAAAAAAAGAGAAAAAATGGTCACTGTGAGGCACTGATGATCATTAGTCCAGTGCAGGCTATAATGGACTCAGAGCCATATCTGTCTGAGCCACTGAGATCAGCTAAGACCACTTCAAGTAATGCCTTAATTATCTTCCAATTAGAATGGCACTGCCTAGAAACCGATTTCAAATTAAGTAATATTTGTTCTTCAGTGAATTGTTGTAAAACTCCTATATATGATGTATACAAGCCCATGACATAAAAGGTATACTGTTTTTAAAATTTCTAAAAGGCCCTGTTTTTCCTGTCTTATTAAGGTAGAAAGTTCTTTTTCAGTTGCTATGTATATTTTAAGATTTTTATTTAGAGATTTTTATTTTATTATTCTTTGACATTAGTTATTACTTTGTGTTATAATGTTCTTTGCCCCTTCTTAATTTTTTACAGCAGTACATTTTTTGTAATGTGACAGAGGAACTTTTTCCTTTTGTTTTGCTCTTCTATCAATATATGTGATGGATTACAACAAAAAAGTTATCCTGCCATTTAAGTGCTCAGAACTGAATGTTTCTGCAGCTCATGTGGCATTTGTCTTTCTAGTGTGATATATAAAGGTGTAATTAGGACAGACTTCTGTTAATCTAATGAAGTTTGCTGTTAGTTGTATATTAGCAGCATAAAAGCTAATATATACCACTAGGCTGTACTTAAAAAATACTGTGAATGTTTAAATTAAAAAAAAATATTACAGTAAAAGACACATTGACATTAATTCCCCTCAAAATACTTCCCCTCACTTTAAACATTCTTATCCCATTGTTCTTGCCACTTTCTGAAGCAGTTCTGGAAGCCCTCTTTCATGACTATCTTTAGTTGTGCTGTAGTGGCTGCCTCAATGTCTTGAATCAATACAAATCATTTTTCTTTCATGGTCATTTTGACTTCAGAGAAGAGCCAGAAGTCACACAGTGCCAGATCTGGTGAATAAGGTGGATGAAGACACACCACAATGTTTTTATTTGACAGAAATTGCGGTACCAGAAGTGATGTGTGACATGGAGCATTGTCACGATAGAGGATGAAACCGTTTGCTCATTTCTCAGTCTGTTTTCTATGCACATTGTTTCTTATGCTCTAATAAGCCCTTATAATAATCATAGTTCACCATAGAGTTCCTGTGTACAAACTCAGTATGCACAATTCCATCAACGTCAAAAAACACATCACCTGGATGTTATGAGTAGATCTTGATTGATACACTTTTATTCCCACAAGAACTGGGTGATTTCCATTGAGAACTCTGAACTTTGTTCTCAGGATAACAATCATAGACCCAAGTTTCATCTCTAATGATGACATGTCTTAAAAAGCTGAAAT
Source organism: Aselliscus stoliczkanus (assembly GCA_033961575.1). Lineage (NCBI taxonomy): Eukaryota > Metazoa > Chordata > Mammalia > Chiroptera > Hipposideridae > Aselliscus > Aselliscus stoliczkanus. Next base: position 39,766,964 of record CM066731.1, read on the forward strand.
CTGAAGCAGCACTACGGAGATAATCCAAAGATATTGACAAATGCTGTTGCTTTTTTTCCAACAGTCAAAACATGTGGAACAAATTTCACACTCACTAGCCTTATGTTTAAATCTGTTGTTAAAATGCTTTGAATGGAACCATATGAGATGTTCAGATCCTCAGAAATTTCCCTAATAGTCAATCACCTATTTGATTGAATCATTTCGCTTGCTTTGGGTTTTTGATGTTGAAGGATGTCATGATCTCTCCTCATCTTCAATCGATTCACAACCATTCCAAAATCACTGGAACCACTTTTAAACCATCTTCATGGTCACTGTAGTATCACCATAAACTAATTTTAACATTTCATGTGTTTCTTCAGCACTTTTTTGCAGTTTGTAACAAAATTCCATGTTAATGCATTGTTTGTGATCCATGATATGGCACATTTTAAAACACACCTTCTCTCAACCATAGCTCACATCTGACTGACTGCACCAAACAAGCTGAAAGTTGTCACACACTGATACTAACTAAGGTTTGACATGCAGCTTCTCATATTGAAGATGCCTGTCTTTCCATTGGATGACACTTAGCAACAGCATTCACCATATGTTTTGATCACACCTCATACGTAGTCTTGCAATAGTTTCAAAACCTCTGCATAATTGATCACATTAATACATGCCCTTTTGTTTTTAATAGATTTTAAAAATTATAATTTTAGGTTTGACACATAGATCTTTCAATAGTTGACTTTTTGATATAGCAAGGCCCAGAATAACTTTCTGAATATTTGAAATTGCATTTCAAAACTAAGGTTGTATATGTTGGGTAAGAGCCAGAGATGGTGGAGGTTAATAGTTCGTCCCAAACACTCCAGGATCAGGACACTGTAATGTCACCAGTAATTCCACTTCCCATCAAGTTCAGCTTCATAGGCTATGATCAGTGCTGTGACACAATGTCCTGGGCCCAGATGGACCTGAGCTTGGAGTTCTGTGCTCTGCAGTCACCATCTTAGGATTTTTAATAGTTTTGTCTTTGAATTTGTGTTTTGTGAGTGAAGTCTCATGGGACAATGGCTTGGGAGTTGGCCTGAAGCCTCAGCTAATGTGTAGTTGGTGCCAACTCCTACCACCTCCCCACTTCCCTGGTTCTTGGCAGTCCAAGCCCCACTCTAGGTACTGAGCCTACCACACTTTCCCCTTTACCCTCTGCCACCCTCAACCATGGGAAGGGCGGGGTCAACAGGGGCAACCCCATATTCCTCCATTGCCCTCCACCCCTGACAGGGGCCTGGGCATGAACATTGGGAGGTTCATCCCAATACATTTAATAAAGATTAAAAAAAATTAATTAAAAACATGAAACTTCAAAAGAGACCTTACAAGAAAGAAAAAAGTTTTATATTTTAATTCTTTTAGCAGCATATTTTTTCTGAATTTTAAACAAAACCCCCAAACTTTCATTTTGTACTGGGCCCTGCAAATTATTTAACCAGCCCTGCTCCCAACAGATTATTGACTTTTCTTAATTTATTTCAACTCTAAACAGTGGTGGAAGTGAAGGCAAATGCAATGCAGGGGGCTTGCTCTCCCTACCACAGAAAAGGTGATTTCACTGGTCTGAATGTTAACAGTACCTAAGGTAAATCAAACATGGCTTTCTTAAAACAGTCTTTTCATTGGATGCTGCCTGGCAGTCTTCAATTAAATTGCCATTTTAATTCATTTCTGTGGTTAAATTTAGCAAACTCTTGGCACTTTTTAAACTGAAAGCAGACCTGTAATTGGTTAAAACTGCATAATGAATTTATGTATTTAAGAGTGCTTCTTACTTTTGACTGTTTCTCTTTCTTTCTTTCTTTCTTTCTTTCTTTCTTTCTTTCTTTCTTTCTTTCTTTCTTTCTTTCTTTCTTTCTTTCTTTCATAAGCTTTAGTTTATCTTGTTACAGCAGTGATAATGATATAACCTGTCTGATATGTAGATGAAGCAGGTAAAGTTGAAGGACTCTATAAAGTAACCCAGCATCTGCCTCCAAATACTCCACCATTTCTCCACTAAGAGCTTGGTTTTTTGTATGAAAGAGTTGTCTCTGGTTACTATGAATAGCCCTCTTCTTTAGACTTGAAAGGACAAGAGTCCCATATGGATTGGTTTTCTTTAGGATTTTCATATCACAATCTACAATCCAGATAGGTAATCATGTAAATTCTCTCAAAAAGAATTTTTTTTAATGCTTAATACTGGATTCCCACAAAGCAATAAATACCATGGAATATTACATAATATTCCACTTGTATTTTAGGTTCTTTAAAAACCTTTAGCAAGGTTTGCTTATTAAACCACATAAATTATTTTTCTTCATTTATTTTCTGTATTACCTACATGTTTCAGTGAAGGAGTTACAAAGGAGTCATACAGGGCCGGCTGAGTGGCGCGGTGGTTAAGCGCTGGCTTGGGAAGCCAGCGGCCCCGGTTCGGTCCCACATAGGAGGGCCAGTGACACTGCCCTCAAAAAAAAAAAAAAAAAAAAAAAAAAAAAAAAAAAAAGGAGTCATACACTTGAACTAAAAGTGCTGGCAACCTTTTGGTTAAGCTTCAAATTTTATTTTTAATAACCATAAGTGGTTGTAATGGAGAAGTTAACAAGCAGCTGGAATAGAGGAGGGAGATAAAGCTGATAGGATTTGTTAGCTTTAACAAAGGGGTAAAAGAACCAGTGGACATAAGGAAGACTTGGGTGTTAGGATTGGGTAGCTGAGGTGATGACAGTGGCATTTACTCAGGTAGAGAAGACTGGTAGAGGAATTGGTTTGGTGTAGGGGTAAATCAAGGGTTCTGTTTTGGACTTGACAACCTTGAGATGCCTACTAATATCCAAGTAGAGAAGTCAAGGGTGCAATTAGGCACAAAAGTCTGGGTCAAAGTGGAAATGTCACAGTTGAATATATAAATGTAGAGCTAATAGTCTGTAGGTTTTATGGAAAGTCAGAAGACCTAATGAGATCACCTAGAGCCATATTTCTTTAGAAAACAACAGTGGGGGATGGGCTGAGTGGCGCATTGGTTAAAAGTTGGCTTGGGATGCCAGCTCTGAGCAGCAGGACCCCGGTTCGGATCCTACATGTGGACCAATGATGCTGCGCCCCCTACAGCTAAGATGGTGAACAACAGCTCAACCTGGAGCTGGGCTGCCGTGAGTCACTGGTGACAGCTTAGGCTGCAGTAGAACTGGCCGGCAGCTGGCTTGCGCCTTTGTGAGCTGCCGTGAGCCACCATGAGAGGCTATCCAATAGCTAGCGAGTGACTGCCTCACCTGGGAAGAGAGCAATGATAATACCAACATGGGCCAATGAAGCAAAGTCCTCCATAACTAGACTGAAGAAGAAAAGGACAGCAACTTGTCTGTTTCCCTTCCCTGATTCCCCAACGCTGTTCCCCTCCTCCAATTCCCCAATAAAAGAAAACAACAGTGGATCTGGGCCCAAGCTCTTAGTAATCTCAACCATTCAGACAAGCAAGGGCTGGTGACTTCAAGGAGTTCTCAGAGAAGTTAGAGGAGAACAGGGAGAGTGCAGAGTACTCTTAGCCAACAGAAGAGATTGTTTCAAAGAGGGTATGGTCAACTGTGTCAAATCTGAAGACTGGTCTAGAAAGTATAGGGAAAAAATCCCAAATTATGGGATGAATTATATGGCAGTCAGTGCTGACCTTAACAAGAAGAATTTTAGTGGAATGCAGAAAAGAAATAATTAGAAATGTTGAGAAAAAAGAATTCACACAACATTTTCAAAAAGCATTTTTGTGAAGGGAACAAAAAAGTTAATGTTAGCTGTAGTGGAACTCAAATTACTTTAGTCCATTAAACATATTACAAATAAAGGTAGCCATTATGGACTTAATTGTGCTTTCCCCAAGTTCAGTTGTTAAACCCTTAACCCTCATGTCATTATATTTGGAGAGAGGGCCTATAAGGAGGTAATTAGGGTTAAATGAGGTCATAAATTGCGGTCCTAATCTTATAGGACATATGTCACATGCACAGAGAAAAGACTATGAGAGGACACAGGGAGCAGACAGCTGTCTGCAAGCTAGGAAAACAGGCCTTACCTGAATCTTGGACTTACAGCTTCCAGGATTATGAGAAACTAAATGTTTATGCCACATATTCTGTGGTATCTTGTTATGGCAGCCCCAACTAACTAATACAGTAGCTTATACAGTGTGCTTAAAAAAACCTTGTTAATTTTTAAAATTTATTTAATGGTTTCATTATTGTCAAAATATTTCTCTGTTGATCTTTATCTCAATTCTGTATTTTTTTTATTTCAACCAACTAGTCATCTAGATCACCCCCTACTTCAGTAAGTGTACCATTTGTTCAGCCAAAAATGTCAGAGCCATCCATTATTACTTTCCCTCTCTTATATGCCACATCAAATCCATATAAAAAACACATTAGCACTACCTTCAAAATATATCCCAAATTTAACCACTACTCTTCTCTTTCACTTCTGCCTCCTTTTTAGCTACCATCATCTGTCATCCGCATAACTCTCCTAATTAGTCTCCATATCGCACTTAAGCTTCTCTGCAGTCTTTTATAGCAACTGTAGAATTCCATCTAAAACATGAACCAAGTCTTACCTTAACTCTACTCTCAACATTCAAAAACTTTTCCTTCTCATAGAATAAAATCCAAAGTTCCTATCATAGCCACAAGACTGTCATGATCTAAGCTTTGGCTACTTCTCTGTATCACATAACTTTTTACATGATAAACAACACAAAAACTCACTGGCTTAAAAGAGCACTTCTTATCACTTATGTGTCTGTGGTTTGGCTAAAATTTCACCAGTCCAGGCTGGACTGAACTGGGATTGTTTGGTTGAGGGCTCCACTCTTATCCAGACCAGAAGGTTTGCCTGAGCTATTCTCATAGCAATAACAGATTTATGAGAGGAAGAGCAAAAGCACGCAAGATATAGACTCAGAACTGGAATATTGACCCTTATACTTTGTGCTATTCACCAAAGCAAATTGTAAGGCTAAATGCGAAGTCAAGGCTAAGGAAATACACTATTCCCCTTCAGAGGAAGAAGTTACAATATCATATGGCAAAGGGTGTGCATACAGAAAAGAGTAAATGACTGCTACCAGTAATGTAGTCTGTCACACGCAATTTCTTATATTTCTTTCTTTTGCTCACTTAATTTGAAGGTTCACACTTGCCAATCAAGCCACTATCTCAAGGCCTTTGGTCTCCTTCTTTCTTTTGCTTGGGGTATGCTTCCTCCAGATTATTACATGACTTTTTTCATTTCATTCAGGTTTCCACTCAAATATATCCTCAAAAATTCCTATGACCAGGGGTCAGCAAACTATGGCCTACAGGCCAATTCTTGCTCAGTTTATTTTTGTGAATAAAGTTTCACTGGAATTCAGCCAAGTCCATTCATTCACTTATTATCTATGACTGCTTGCACACTATAATGGCAGAGTTGAGTAGTTGTGTTTGTACTATGCCAAAAAGCTTAAAATATTCACTACCTGGCCCTTACCAGAAAAAGTTTGCTGACCCCTGCTCTACCTTATTATCTTGCTTTATTTTTCTTCTTGGTGATTATCACTTGACATTACATTGTATTTATTTGTTTATCTGTTTATGATTGAACCCCTTCACTAGAATATAAGCTTCTCTAGAAAGGATTTTGTCATATTTATTGCAGTATAGCTAGTCCTACAAATGTACCAGGTACCAAGAATTGCATTCTCATCTCCTTTAAATATTTGCATGAATAGTACTTTTCCACTGAGGCCTCTCCTGACAACCACATCACTCTTAGGCCCTCTTTCCCTATCCTATACATTTTATTTATTTTATAGAACTGACTGCCTTCTTAAATACTACTCAATGTTCTTAATAACTTAATGTCTGACTCTCTTCATGAAAATGTAAACTTCACAGGGGCAGAAATCTTTATCTGAAATGTTTGTGTGGTACAGTATCTGGCATATAAGTAGTGCTCAGCAAATACTTGTTGAGTGATAGAGCAAATGAAGATAACCTCTTAGAAATTGAATTATTTTTTTTTTAAATATCAGAGAAAAATACAAATGATAGGAGGAATAATAATATCATTATTCAGTGTTTAGGGGGATCCCTGAGTAAAATCTCTAAATAAAACTTAAGTCCTTTGGTACTCCCTTGTAATTAGGTTTGTTTGTCAGAGAACAGATGACTCTAACATGTTATGTACCTGGCATGTCTAGGTTGTTAGGACCTTTTCCAAAAGGCGTTCTGCCTATCAGCATCAAGGGAGAATAGAAAACAACAACAAATACCTTGCTTAAAGCCCTTCTATTTGGATATCTTGCTTATTACTTCCTTAGGTCACATAGTCCAGTGGAATACATAACTATTGGATGGGAAATTTGTTGACAGTACTTTTATCTTTACATATTATAACAGATGCTGCCAGTTCCCTGCCATATTCCCTTGTTCTTGGCACTCTGAAGTGCAGCTACCCAACTTTTGACTGCCAGCACCTGATGATATTTGCCTTAGGGTTTTCTCTTCCTACTAGAGCCTGCTTGGCCATCAGCACAGAACAAAAGTACAGGGGAATTAACAATCCCCAGGACCAGCCCTCAGCCAATGAGGGACAGGAGCTTGTGCATAAATACCCCAACTCCTTCACCCACTGCCTGCAGTGAGTTAGTGCTGGAATGTGTGTTTTACAGAGAGCCCCAGAGTTTTCCCAGTAAGATCAGGCAACAGTCACCTGCAGTGGTGGCTGTTTTGATAATGTGACATTTATTGTCTGTCTTCACTTTCCTGTTTTACTTCCCCCACACCCACCAAACTGGTGTTTTCTATCATCTCCCAAATAAACTACTTGCACTGCAGTTCACGTGTTAAGGTCTGCTTCTGGGGAAACCCACACTCAAAAACATACCTACTCAATTCACACTCACCTTTAATTCCCTAGACTAACTTATATGCATGTGATGACCTTATTTTTGTATCAGATTAGGGAAAACATATTCACCTTAAAAAGGAATATTCTCCCTTCTAGGAGTAGATTGAACCCGTTGGGAGCATTTTAGTGTTAACCTTTCTAGTAACTTTCCTGTTCTTGGTTACAAGTGGACATGTTATTGCAACCTGAAAGAATTAACAAAATTTCTATCAGTATGTGAACACTTAGATTTTTAATATAATAAAATATTTTTAGATCTGATAGTTCTTTTATAAAACCCAAACCCTTTATTTTACACATGAATATTTCTTAGGTGGTAAAACATTTTGGAAGTGATTTATCTAAGGTTTCACTGCTAATAGGCTTCATAACTGAAGCCACAAATCAAATTCAGATATTGCTTAAAAATTAATGTCATTTAATGCACAGTCAAATTCTCTATATTCATTATGTCTTCTAGGCTTTCCCAGTTATACCCATTTCAGTTATTTTGTAAAGTGTGTATCTTCAAATGATTTAGGAGAAAGGAATCTGTCTTCATGTCTTTGGTCACTATTCTCTTCCTTACAAACAGGAAGGTGCTAGCTACTGAATACAACAGTCTTCTTTTTGTGATTTCTCTGTTTACCTGAATACCCAGGGTTGTTCCTGTCAGGGAAGAGGAGATGTCCTTATCTTTTCTCTAAACCAGTTTCTATAGCCACCAGCTGTGGAAATAGTCATCCTCATGTTGTAGCAGAACTAATGATCTGCCTCTTGGGACTCATGAGATGACACTCTTCTTGCCATCTTAGGCAAGTGTATATTGCTGGTATGCTTGGACCTCTTTGCTCTATCCTCCAGTTTTTGCACCTTTCCAGAGACACTCAAGCCTACCTGTCCCATGGGCTTGAGCTTGTGGCAGCTCTCACCCATAAGTGTGGGCATGCCCTTTGCTGCAGCCATAAAGCCTATGCAGCTGTTGCTGTGGCCTCATCTTGTAATACCCATGGTTGCCTCAGCCTCCTGTGGGCACCAGGGTTGGGCTTCATTCAGCACAGCTGCCATTCAGGAGCCTCAAAAACTCCTACACTCTGGGCTGACCTCACCTTGCTCATGGAGCTTCTGGCTTCCCAAAGGTCTGGTTACCATAATCCAGAGTCTCATTATCATGGTATTGAATCAAAGTAGTATTTTAAATGCTTTGATTAAGACATATAGTGACTGGGCATCAAAACAGAGAAAGCTTTATGACTTTCCTAGAATTACTTAGTGTACCATCAGTAGATTTGAAAAACACAAAAGCTAGCCTCTTGACTTCTTCTTATCTTGAACTTTTTTACTGCCCCACTCCTTTTGGTTGACTTTTCTCTCAAGTTTAGCTGTAGGGAGATGCATAATGGTTAATTTCTTCCTAAAGAAGAATTCACCTAGGGTAGTAGGTGCTATATGCATTTGTGAGGCTCTTAAGTATCTCATGTATTATGTGGCCCAAATGGCTACATTAGGAAAAACAATTGTAATTAGTGAAATTTAAATATGAAATTTCTTTGAATTGCATTTTTCCTTTCATATGTTACAACATCCTGATCAATGACACCAGAAAGCAAGAGGTTTCTCTCATTGCTATATATTTTTATTTCCTTCCAAATATCAGTGCCACATCAACTGTTAATCTGAAAAGCCTCATTTAATGTCAGCTTGCTCACAGTTATGAAAATTCAGGTAATGTATTCCTGTTACTAATTGTATTTGAGAAAGTGTTATTAATTTCATATATCAAGTTCGTAGTGGCCATCTGTTCACTCCAAACTGCTGTGTCTCCCTCCATCTGCCCTGTTTCTCTTCTGCTAATCGGGTGGCAAGGGCTCAGATGATTGGGAAGTTTCTCTCTGACTTTTGATTTGTCACTCATCATCAAGCCAGCTGTGCATTTGTAATAGACTCCTTTAAAGGGTGGTGGAGAATTTAAATCTGTCTGGTTTTCTTTCTTTTTCTTCATCTTCTTTTTTTTTTTTTAATAAAACTTTTTTTGTCAAAAAATGTTTAAAGGAAGCCAGATTGTATTTTCTACACTGTAAAATGTGCTTTGCTGCCACTAATTTGGCTGCATCTGCACTCTCATGAATATAGATGAAGGTACATGGCCAGGATATTATTAGGGACTGCAGCAAGCAGGGAAGAATTTTAAATGTGGCAAGACACCATAGTTTAGATTTCTGAGAACAGTAGGACAAACTAACATGAAACTGCTGACATTTGCTTTAAGTTCAAGATGAGTTTTTGAGTTTTAACCACAAACATTCTTTGAATATTTTTGCTTATATGTGGTTGGTCAGGGGAAAGAGGTTATGAGAAGGATTTCAGGAGAATATTATTAAACTAAAATGTTTCCATATCAAATTTCTTCACCTTGTCTCCCATGAATCCTGGACTTGAATCAGTGTGCTTGTGGTTTTTTTGAGTTAATACATCATAACTGAGCAAGTTGGACAAGACTTGAGCTAACATCATGGTTTTCTAGTAACCTGAATGCACTGTGGGACAAGGTATTAAGCTTAGAGATTTTGGGACTTGAAGATGAACCTAGAATACCAATTATTGTTTGTGATTGTTTATTGCATATTTCAGTGCTAACGACAGGTTATACATATATATGTTGCCTAAAATGTTATTCATCTCTCTAAAAAATTTTTTTCCCAAAGTCCAATAGATAGTAACACCATTCAAATATTAATGATACCTAAAGAAGTTTTATTTTGCCTTCAAAACGATTCAATGTAAGGGGTAGGCAGAGTGGCTCACTTCGTTAAGAGCTTGTTCAAGGGTGCAAGCTCTGAGCAACAGGATCACCAATTTGATTCCCACATGGGCCTGAGCTGATCTTCCCTGAGCTGCCAACAGGTGGCAAGATGGCTCAGCTGGTGAGAGCATGTGCTCCCAACAAGGTTGCCTGTTCAACATGGTGGGCTACACCTGCCCACAACTAAAGACTGAACTCAGCACCTTGAGCTGAGCTGCTGCCCAGGTGGCTCAGGGGATAGAGTGCATGCTGTTAACAACAAGTCTGCCAGTTGAACACCCATGTGGGATGGTGGCTGTGCCCACCCACAACTAAGACTGAATTTGGCACCTTGAGCTGAGCTGCCAGCTGGATGGCTCAGTGAATAGGCGTGTGCTCTTAACAGTGAGGCTGCTGGTTTGACTCCCGTATGGAATGGTGGCTATGCCCACCCACCTGCAACTAATTGAACACACAACACCTTGAGCTGAGCGGCACAAATAGACTTGGAGCTGAGCTTACTGTACCCTCCAGTACTAAGATTGAAGTACAACAACTTGGCTGTTCCCCTTCCCCAATTCCCCAACACTATTCCCCTCCCCCAATTCCCCAACAAAATCTTTTAAAAAAAATGATTCAATGTAAGTTATGAGACAATTTCAATCCAGGGTCAATAAACATGTATGGAGAGTACACTTTTAGCAACAGAGATGAAATCAAAATAATGGGATGATATCTGTCCTCAAGAAACTGTACAGTGTGATTAGATACTCTATTAAATTTCTAAAGGTAGCCATTAATAAATATTGAAGCAAACACTGCTAGATAAAAACATGTATAAATTTTCATAAGAATATTTTGAATTATATTAGTTCTAAAACAAAGCAAAGATTCTTAATATCCATGACATGTCTAATAGTTCAAATTTTTACATTAAAAAGTGAAACTTACCTTGAGTTCTTTCCCCCTTTACAACTATAGCACTTCAGCATCAAAAAAAGACTGTTAGCCTTGCTTTATTAAGAAAGAAAGAAAGAAAGAAGAAAGAAAGAAAGAAAGAAAGACTGTCAGCCTTGTTTTATTAAGAAAGAAAGAAAGAAAGAAAGAAAGAAAGAAAGAAAGAAAGAAAGAAAGAAAGAAAGAAAGAAAGAAAGAGGAACCTGTTCAAAATGGTAAGATTAAAACTAAACAAAACAAAACACCTGGGAATTGATCTTCAAAGTACAAAGAGTCTATGCCATAATACTTGTGATGGGTCGAATTGTGCCCCCTAAAACGTTATGTTGTAGTCTTAATCCCTATGCCTGTGAATGTGATCTTACTTGGAAATGGGATATTTGTAATCAAGTTAAAATGAGGCCATACCATTAGGGTGGACCCTAATCATATATAAGTTGTGTCCTTATAAGAAGAGGAGACAACATACAGAGAAGAGACACATAAAGAGAACACTATGTGGCAATGGTGTCAGAGACTGTATGATGCATCTATAAACTAAGAACACCCAGGATTGCCGACAACCATCAGAAGCTAGGAAGAGGGCCTGCTGAGTGGTGCGCTGGTTAAGAGCTGGCTTGGGACACCAGCAGCCCCCGTTTGGATCCTACATATGAGGGCCAGTGATCCTGCCCTCTACAGCTAAGATGATGAATAGCTCCACCTGGAGATGGGCTGCCGTGAGTCCTTGGGACGGAATAGCTGCAGCCCCTGCTGCAGTGGGCTACCATAGGCTACAGTGAGTGGCTGGCAGTCAGTGGTGAGCAGCTGTCCAGAGGCCAGCAACCGATCTGCCTCACTGAGAAGAGCACAATGACGATACCAACATGGGCCAGTGAAGCAACGTCCTCCACAACTAGACTGAAGAACAAAAGGACAACAACTTGTCTGTTCCCCTTCCCCGGTTCCCCAATAAAAATCTTTAAAAAAAAAAAAAAGAAGCTAGGAAGAGACAGAGAGAAGATCCTTTCCTAGAACCTTGCAGATTCTGGCATCCAAAACTGTGAGAGAATAAATTTCTGTTGTTGTAAGCCACCAAGTTTGTAATAATTTGTTATTGTAGCCTGAGGAAACTAATACAGCATCATAAGGCAATTTAAGAAATAAAACCAAAAAGTTTGACCTATTACTTTTTTTAATTTTTGAAATTTCTGTTTAATTTTAACGTATGGCGTCAAAGTCCTCATGTTTCTTAATATCATGAAAGAGAGTACCTACTAACAGTTTAAAGTTTTTTGAAATTGTTTTTTCTTAAAAATGTTATTGTTATAAAATAAAATAATTGAGTAACTACCAAATATTTTCAGGCTACCATAGTTATTAACATGAGAAAATTGGCAGAGGAAATGCCATATGTAAAATATGTAAATTATTTCAAGGAGCAATGAAAATCTGATGTTTTGCATTGCCATAGATTCTTGAACTATCTTTTTCTGGAAAAATTGTTTTCCCATTTTTTTCCCCCAGGAATTTTACTAGGGATGCTGCTACTAAACCAGCATCTAGTTCCAACTCCATTTTTTTCACTTGTCGCTTAATTTTTTAAGTGAAAAATCTCTTTGTATCTCTGCCTCTCCAATTAAAGAAAATCTGAGCTATCAATATATACCTCCTCAAGAGAATTTTGAGGGTTTCCAGATCTGTCCAGATCTTCAAGAATAAAAAATTAAAACTTAGCTTAAGCATCCTCCAGAAAAGTCCCCAGAGATTTTGTGATAGCCCCTTCTCTGCACCATCATCTAGGTCTAGGTGTTTTCCAACTCATTCAAATCAGTTTTTAATTAGTGCTAATCCTCAGTAGTTCTAAAAAGCTGTATTCTTTGAACTGTCTGCCCTTTCTATAAAACCTTGCTAATCAAAGTGTGTTCTGAGGACCGGCAGCATCAGCATCTCCTGGAAGCATGTTAGAGATGCAGACTCTCAAACCCCTGAATCACAAACAATATTTCTAATAGGCTCTCCATATGATTCAAATGCACATTACAGTTTGAGAATCAATGCTACACAACACATTATTGTTTTTCCCTGTAAATTTCCAAAGCAATGTCATACAGTACTATTATGTCCCGGGACTGAGAATAACTCTCTGTAGGACATACATGTTCCTAGTTTGATAAGAGTATTCTTCTGTATTTATTATATAAATCAAAATCCTTTAACATAAAGGAAATTTGTGTGTGAACAAAAAAGGTAGAAAAAGGCCCAGAGCATAGGCATGTGCCACAATACTACCATTGAAGCTTTCCTAATGTACCATGCTTACTGATACCAACATCTGGAATATCCTTAATGATATTAATAGAACATACATTAACAACACAGGCGGGAAGACCAGGCCCATTGAAGTGATAGTTTTGTTTCCTTTCCCTAGGTAGATAATGAAGTAGATTCACTTTTCCCATGACACTGGGCTGCCTGATATTTTGCTGTGTTACATGATGTGCTTCAGCATGACTAATACATCCCAGCTGGTCTCAACAGCAGGAAATGTGTCCTGGGGGTGAGGGGATGGCAGTGACATGGTTAGGCAGAGGGGGATATGATGTATCTATGATTAGAACTGGGGGTGGGGTGAGAAGAAGAAATTAATGAAAAGGGAGAAAATGAGGAAATCCCAGGAGTTCTAGAGACTTGAAATTTTTCAAGCTGTCATTTACCTTTGCAAAGCTGTGGTTGGTGACTCTGTTCACAGGCTGTGGATCTGTAAACAGCACATGTGCAAACCGTTAGCTATTGTTTTGAAAATGACAGTATGGCCAATAATTTCAATTTCAGTGTATAAGTGTGTACCAGATGACACTATGTTTTATTTAAAATTGAGTATATATCATGGAGGGTGGAAGCTTGTATCTCTTAAACATTTTTATATTGTGTAGTGTGCCATATGTTGCCTGCTTTAAGGTTTTTAAAGTTGCCTACTGCCTAAAGGTAGTTTGTTTCAAGATTATAATCCACATCTTGCTTGAGGGCAGAAATGAACCCATTAATTTAACAGTACACTAATGGGATTGGTATAAAGGTAGTAATTCTATTCAATATTCTTCAAGGATTAGTTTGAATGACAGTTTGGTAAAAAAGCACAGGGTGGAGAATCAACATGAAAGGTAAGGGATTATACAAAAGATTTGGCCAAAGTATTTTTAAGTTGTCTCCCTGACACTAAAAAAAGGTGTGGGGGGGGTGCAAACTTGATAGCTAGTCGAAGTCATTTATAACTTTAAATTATTTTTTAAAATCTTAAATTACAAAATAAATCTTATTTTACAGCTTTGGATGGAAATCAGTTTCTTGCTCCCTATTTATTCCCAGCAAACACAAGAATATATGCTAAAATTTGCTCTGATTTGTCCTGAGTATATATTCAAGAAAGTTGCTGGATACATATTCTAGCTGAATTTAACTTTGATAAGATTTAAGCCAGTCATTTAATGTTTTATCTGATGTTCAGCTGAGTGGGAGTGGTACCTAGCTCTGAAATGATATACACTAGCTAAGTGCTATTCAATTGTGTGGTCCTTGACCTTTTGGTAACGTGAGACTATGTTCTATGTAGTCAAGATCTGGGCAGTGAGAGAGGAGAAAGAATGGGTGAAGAGTGCCCCATGATTTGATGAAGGTCGCACCAGTTTTTGTTTTCACTTAGAGGAATGTTTCTCTGATCTTTGAGACTCCAAGGCCTAAACTCCTAGATGATTATTTCTCCTGGGCTGGTTTCCCAAGTGTTTTGCTTCTGAGATACCAGATCTAAGTCCCACAGAGGCAAATGTTAGCTCCCTTGTAATAGTTTCATCGCACTAAGTAGTCATATAAAATACCATTACCACTTAATTTACTTAGTTTTAGTATCCATGTTAAGGCAATATCTTCCTTTTAAAAAAATGGCAATTTATAACATGATTTCTTATCAGGCAATAACTATCTATGTTTATTTTAAAAGCCTTTCTTATTAGCTTAATAAACCCCAGCAATGACAGAAGATTAAGTTTCCCCCAGGCAGGGTTCAGACAGTTTCTTCTTTGTGCTTGCCTGTCTTTCTTTGTAAGATGTGATCAGCAGCCTGTATTGGGAGGCCTGTGAGAGAAGAGATTGAGTTCTCCTCAGCTGGCTGTCCAAGGGTGTGGCTCTTTAACATTTTGGCTAACAGATGGTGACAACCAACAGGTGCACCCAGATCACTGCACCAAGCTTTTTACATCTGCTGGGCTCTCAGTGTTCTCATTGCAACTTCCCCCATGCCACCTGGGACCATGGCTGCTACCAAGCATGGCTGAGACAAGGTGCAAAGAGATAGAGGTCTTTGACCTTCAACTATTATATTAACCTACTGATATGATGTGCTTTAGAGGATAAGCAGGACAAGAATGCTTTGATCTAAATGGTATGCAGTCAAAAGAGAAATAAAAGGTGTGTGGATTCTGAGGTAAAGTGAGGAAATGGCAGGCAGTTTTGCTAACAAAATCCTCTTTTGAAAATTAGACAGCTTCTCCCATCAGTGCCAGATATTTCACTTTTAGCAAAGACATTAGCCTGCATTTATTGCCACTCTGGAAAATTGCTATTGGATAGACTAAAAGTTGTTGAATGGAAACAACCCAGAGACTCATTGAGACAATCCCCTTTACATCAACAACAATTATTAACTTTTCATACTGTTGTGTGCAGTGCTCTGTCTGCATTATCTCATTGCACACTTGTAACAAGTCTGTAGAGTGGGCATTGTTTCTATTCCCATTTTATAGTGAAGAAATGAAGGCACAGAAAGGCTAAGTGATTTACAACTGGAAAAGAGTAATATTATTTAAATACACATTTATTGAGCCTACTGTGTGCCAGGCACAGTCCTAGGTGACCCCAAAGACCCAATGTTTAACAGCTATGTGGAACAGTCAAGGATCAACTTACTTTAGAGTTCTATCTATTTTAAGGTGTAGAGAAGAAAAAAATGTACTGTTAATTGCAGATTTATATATTAAGTTCATCTTGAAAGCATTGGTTTTTGTTTTGTTTTATTTTGGTCCGATTATCAAGATTTTTATGTCAAATGAAAGAAGGCCATATCCACACATTGTTTTATTATTCCTGATCTCTAACCTTATTTAAAAGCTAGGATTTCGAAACTTAGAATTCTCTCTCCTACACTTTTATATTTATAGATGAGGAAATTATTTACAGAACTATCTCCTCGGGTCATGGAGTTCTTTTGTACCAAACAGGGACTGGAACTCCATTTTCTTGATTTCCTACCCTTGATTCAAAGCTATTTTTTTCACATTGGGTTGCCTCATTTTCATGTATTTCATGCTCACTTCTCCATAGGATTTGGGGACACAGCTGTAATAGGCTGGCTGCCACTCCCAGCCTGAGCTGCTTGCTGAGTGAGGAGGAAACACAGTAGGGCCACTTTTAATCATCCTGATTTTCACCTTTCATTCTGTAATAAATCACAAAAAGCAAATTGTTTGTTTTAAAAATCAAGAAGAAGCAGATGAACAGGAAACGCTATCTTTCACACATGGTGAGGTATTCTCAGTATTCCTCTGGGCATAAGAAATGTGGCCTGATAAGAGTACGAGAAGGAAAATGTTATCTCATTTTTATCCCCAATGAGATCACATGAAGAATGACATAGGGATGACCGGGTAGCTCAGTTGTTGGAGCATGGCGCTGGTGGCACCGTGGTTGCCAGTTTGATCCTGCACTGGGCCACTGTAAGCTGTGTCCTCCTTAAAAGAGTCAACTATGCCATTGTAGCATGAAAGCAATGTGTAACAAATGACCATGGCTGTTCCCCACTAAAATTAAAAAAAAAAAAAAAAAGAAAGAATTCAGAAATAAAGAAAAAAGAGAATGATATAGTTATTGGTTTCTAACAATCTATAATTTATTATTTTCCTCTTGATGGGGACAGTGTCTCCTAAAGCTTTTTTTGTTGTTTGTTTATGTTGTCCTCTTGTTTGTACTACTTATATGTCAGACACTATGTTGTATCTTACATGCATCTTTTCATTTTGTCTCCTCACATAACACTATTATGTAAACACCATTATTGGGCCATTTTACAGATGAGGAAACTGAGGCTTAGTATGTTTGCATAACTTTTACAAAAGCTCACAGCTGGTAATTATATGTTTGTATGGTTTTTAAATTTTTTTTATTAGTTTCAAATGTACAAAACACCATAATAGTTAGACATTTATACCCCACATAAAGTGATAACCCTCTCCAATCTACTACCCCTCTGACATCATATATATAGCAGTTACTATACCATTGACTATATTCCCTATGCTGAACTTTATATCATATATATATATATATATATATATATATATATATATATATATATATAAAATTATTATTGACCAATACTCTCTCTGGGCTATAAGTTGTATAAGAACAGAGATTGTGTTTATTGAGATGTCTATATTCACCCAGAGTGCTTCAACTATTTAACAGGGCCATCATACACTTATGTTTAATAAATACTGGTTCAATAATTGAAAGAAAGAATAAATAAATGAAGTTGGAGAACTGGGATTTAAACCCATGCCTGTCTGAATTCAGAGTCCATTTCTTTAACCCCTGGGCATAAGATCCCCCATTGCTCAGCCTGGCTATGTTCTGCCCATACATTAGGCACTGCTATGGACTGAATTGTGTCTACCCCAAATGTTAATAGGTTGAAGTCCTAACCTCCAATTTGACTATATTTGAAGATAGTGTTTTTAAGGAGGTAATTAAGTTTAAATGAGATCATAAGGGTGGGGTCTTAATCAGATAGCTCTTTTGTTCTTATAACAGAGAAACAGGCACCAGAGCTCTCTCTTTGTGCTCACATGGAGAAGAGGCCATGGGATGACACAGCAAGAAGGCAGCCATCTACAAGAGAGGCCTCACTGGAAACCAGCTTGACAGCACTTTGATCTTGGACTTATAGCCTTCAGAACTGTGAGAAAATTAATTTCTGTTGTTTAATCCACCCAGTCTGGTATTTCATTATAGCAGTCTATGGAGACTAATACACTTACTATGACTTTTATCTGCTTTCATTCCTTCTTCCTCTTACTCACCATTTAGTCAAGGTATTATTTATTAGATATCTTCTAGTTGTTTCTGTTTCTTGTTCTTCAAAAAGCAGTAAGAAAGAATTGCCTCCTTCCTTTATATTCACTTTTTTCTTAAAATTTTCAGCAAAAAAACACAGTAAATTTTTTCTGCCTATGTGATCATCCTTTCCTTTACAAGGAATGAAATACTGTGACAACTTAAAACCTTCTTGAGGAATATAAAGTATATGGATTTCCTGTACTTAGAATTAACTTCCTATGTTGTGAGCCTTCCAGTTACAGAGTAGGTTTTGCCCACCCCCACCTCCCATCAGGTCTGTATGGCAGAGATGGTTTCTTATGGCCTATGTACATCACCAATCAAGAAGAAAGAGAAGAGAATTAAGACCTGAAAATCAGACCAAAATCTAGGACAAAACTATAGGTTGGGATTTCTGTCCCAGCTTTCGACTCTGGCATTGAGTGGTCAAGTGTCCAAAATCTATAGCAAATTAAATCGTAATTCACTTTATAGTTTGGAATCAGGACGATCTTAATTAGCAAGGAATCCAGTTGGTGGTCAGTTCTGGAAGACTGGTGGTAAGTAGACATTTAGAAAACACAAACAATTAGAGAAGTTCAGGGTAAGACTCAATGCCTAAAAAGGAATGGAATTAGTAACCTGAGTAACCTAGGAGATCTGAACTAAAGAGGAAGGTCAAAAGATACAACAGGTTGGGTTGACATGGAAAGAAGAAAGGTGGCTTACAGAGGGTAGCCCAGAAACCTAGGGGTTATATATAAAATAAATAAATAAATAAATAAATAAATAAATAAATAAATAAATAATACAAATAAATAAATAAAGACTATATCCTGGGTCTTACTCACAACAATGAGCCAGATAGGACTGGGGTTAAAGCCTATTACCATAAAAGCATCACAAGTTTCTATCATAATTCTATCCAAAGCAGGAAGAATACTGAGAATTATGATATTCTCTTTCCTCAATCATAATTTATAGAAATTTAGATAAGTCTGAGTCAGTGAGCTGGAATGTCAGCTCTGATAGTCTGAGAGGGTGGGAAGCAAACAACCAGGGAAGCTGAGGCAGGGGGTAATTCTAGGCCTGTGGCAGCAGCAGTCACAATCCCTCCGTAGTTATACCCTAGAGCAAATGACAATCATAGATGCTAGTTCTCAGCATGAAGATGAGGCCCTTGTCTATCATGTTTCTTTATTTTCCTATGTCTCTAGGAGTTCTTGTATAAAAGGGAGGCTCACTATATCTGTGAAATGAATAATAGAATGCAGCAAGAAATGTGGATCTTTCAACTCTAAAATTTAATTTCTATAGGATTTTAAACAGTGGCCGTAGTAGAAAGTCACAGGATTTTAAACAGTGGCCACAGTAGCAAGTTAGTTAATGTTTACAACAGTCAATATCTACTCTTCAGGAACTACCAGAATTATGTCTCTTAGTATTCAAGAAACCAATGCTAGTAAAAAAAAAAAAAAAAACAAAAAAAAAAAAACACAAAAAAACACGGGTCCTTTCATTCAGAAAACGTTTATAAAATCTGCTTGAGTTTTGCCATTTTCCTTTAAAACGGTTAAGGAATTGAAGATAATCATTCAATTTATAAAATGATTTTTGATGGAGGCTAAGAAGGAAAATTAGTTTGAACCTCACATATTGAATTTTTTTGATTATTTCTTTATCATAGCCAGCCCAGGTATTAGTAAACACAGAGTTGTGATTTCGATTTCCCTTTCTAAGAACAAACACACACATTGCCAAAAGTAATTAGTCCCATCAGAGAATACACTGGTATTTATCTACCTCATTCCCGGCCTCACTGGAACTTAGATGTCTGTGAGATGGACAGACACCATTTCCACTGAACCTCACCTTGCTTCAGAGCTGCAGGTTATGTGGGCTGGGTTGGCACTTTCTCATTGACTACACTTCTTACAGCATGGTGGGTTTTTCAAATGCAGTGGAATGAAAATCTCAGTTACCCTCGATGTAGACTAAATAGTTATCTATCAAACTGTGAGTTCTGCTCTGTTGGCATATTTGAAATTAGGAAGAGCAGAGCAGCCACTTCTCTCAGAGAACACAACAACTCACCTTGGGCCACACAAACACAGCCAGGCATGTTGCCAGCTCTGGCGGTGATGGCAGGTTCCAGGGCGTAGACTCAGGAAGCCTCATTTTGAATGTTAGATGGATCTTTGTGTAGTGCAGTCTGCATAAACTGAAAAAAAAAAAAAAATTCCCACAACAATATTAACCCCACAGCTAAGATTAGCTGTGAATGTTTTTCAATCTTCACAGTCATAATCTGCTCCTCAGGTGAAAAGTGAGCACCAAATGCCAGGACACTGTGAGAACAGGTGTACCAACCTCAATCTGGGACTTGGGGAGAGGAATTAATGAGCTAAGAATGGCCAAATCAGAATTTCCTAGGCAAGCAAACTCTTAAACAAAGAGTGCCTGGACTTACAGAACTTGAAAATGCCCTCTTTGGCTTGCCTCCTACAATGCAGCTTCACATAAAGAAGCACTTCATGAAGTGTGTTTCATGGAGCACCGTCTGGCAAGATGCTCTATATAAATGTACCGTACCTTATCCAACTCCAGTACATAATCCTGAGAAAAATTCAGAGATGTCCTGTAGTAAAACACTCTGTAGAGTGCACAGCTCTAGCTTATTTGGCCATAAAACGGTTTTTATGCATTACATTTTGCATAATTCAACATAGTTTTCCATTGCACACACTTTGGAAAATACTGATCTAAAAGGCAATTCAAATATAGCTAGTAACTTACAGAAACCAAAAGGCGGCATTTCTGAGACCTCAAAGGCGTATTTAAACAGCGGTTCGGGCCTCCCTCAGGTCAGTGGAATTCGATATTTCCCCTTTCCATTATACTAACCTTCAAATCAGAGGCATTGTTACGTGGATATTAGCTTGGATCAAATATGTACATAAATCAATTGAGGTCCTTGCTTATTTCACTAAGAGACCACTGCAATAAAAACCCCATTAGTGAAGCACTTGAATTTCTGATCCCTAACTTTAAGGTCACACAGAGATCCAGCCAGCAAAATGCAGTATCCTACTTGTGTAAGAACTAAGAGTGGGGCCTTAAAGACTCTTCCTGCTTTGAGAAAGTATAACTTGACCCAACTTCTTATTAGTACTGCTAGAGCCCATGTGAGCATAAGAAGCTAATAAGGAGAATGTGCTGACCTAAGCAAGAGTTCTTCTCTGCCAAGGTTCTTTTGATTTCTACTCTGCAAGGTTTCACATGGCCCACCTGCAGGGCTGGCTTCACAGGTGTATCACCTGACCAGTCCCACAGGGCCCCACACTTAGAAAGACTCTGTTTAATTTAATGCCCTGCTGTTACCCTATTGAGATTCTTAATGATTTTTTAACAAGGGTCCTACATTTTTATTTTGCACAGGGCCCTGCAAATGAAATACCTGGTCCTGCCCACCTGGGGAAGATAAGTCTGTCTTTTGTTACCATTCTTCAGAAAGGTTACTTGCTTGGCCTTCCCCCAGCTTATTAACTGTAGTTGTTACTTCCATTGATCAGTTTAGACACCATTTTATAGTAAAATCTGCAGTAACTTGAAGATGTTATTATATAGAAGTGAAAACACAGAATTTGGAGTCAGAGAAAAGTGGGTTCAAACCATAGCATACATATGTACTAAGTAAGGTTTGCACCTTAGCCCTCTTACCTGGCTTCTTTGGGCTTCAGCTTTGGTATCAGTGTGGACAACTGTGCAGCTCCTACTCTGCACAAGAGCTTATAGACACAGCCAAGGATCAATGTGGAACAGAACTAAGCCCCTTGTTGCCCTTGCTAAGCCATCTGTCTTGGCACACTCATTTATAATTTGCACAGAGTCACTATATAGGCCCTGCCCAGCTTTCTTATTTTTGAAAATGGAAACGGTCTTTGCTGGCTGCTACACATAAAGTGTCTGGGATAAGAGTCACTCAATTCTTGTTCAATCCCTTTCCTAAAAATAAGTATTTACATTCAGAACTTTGAAAAGACAACGAAAATGTTACCTGATACTTAAACTCATACTAGGTTCTATTATTGATTAACTAGTGAAGCTTACATGTGTCTGTTTATATCTGTTTACTCATGAACAACTTACACACACACACACACACACACACACACGTACACCTTAAGTAATAATGTAGCTGAAAGTGCTTTCTGGTGTTAAATTGCAATTTTTCCTGACTAACAAACTTTAGAAAACCACATGGCTGTTATCTTTGTATTGTTCCTGCTTTGTGCTAAAGGCTCCTCTATACTTCTCACTGGGACCAGTATGCATCAGAAGGGTTATTTCTTTTGAAAAGCTTCTATGATGATTTCACTGAATATTCAATTATATTATCTGTATACCTATAAAGTCCAGTTTTTAAGTAGTTTTTATTCAATGTGGTATTGTAGTCAAAGCATGGACAAACTCCTAAGAACCAGGCAGTCCTGGGTTTGAATTTCAGCTTTTATTAGTTTCCCAAGACTACCGTAACAAATTGCCACAAGTCAAGTGGTTTAAAACAACAGCAATTTATTCTCTCACAGTTCTGGAGGCCAGGAGTCCAAAATCAAGGTGTTGGCAGAATTGATTCCTTCTAGAGGCTTTAAGGGAGAATCCGTCCCATTCCTCACTGTTAGCTTCTTGTGTTGCTTCTGGCATTCCTTGGTTTGTAGGTGTATCACTCCAACTTCTGCCTCCATCTTCACATGACATTCCCTTTTTGTGTCTCAAATCATTCTCTGCCTTTCTTTTGCATTGGATTTAGGATACTTGCTATTGGATTTAGGAATCCTAAATCCAGGATGATCTTCACATGTTTAACTTAATAACATCTGTGAAGAACATTTTTCAAAATAAGGTCATGTTCACAGATTCTAGGAGTTAGGACATGGGCATATCTTTGTGGGGCCACCATTCAACCCACTACTATCCCTGTGTCCTTGAGTAACCATTTGACATTGATCAAGTTCAGTTTTTAGCATCTGTAGAGTGTAGAATAAAATGCCTATTATAGAACTGTTATGAGGATTAGAGTAGCTTAAGTTAATTGCACAATGCCTACCACATAATAGATCCTAAATGAATTGTAGCTGCTATTATTAGTACACAGAATTTTGGTTCATTTTCTCTTAGTGTTGACTGTACAGACTTATCCTTAGATTAATTCAATAAATAAGTATGGGTCTCTTCTGATGTGTGCTCTACATTGTTGACAGCTTCAGCTCCTTGCCAATACCTAAAAATGTCATCATCCCTTTCCATATGAAGGTGGCAGAGTTTAGTAGACAAATTGGCTCCACATAGGTAAAGTACAATTCTGAGAGCTGAGAACTTTCAAAATGTGTATTCCCAATACTATGAAAATCACTATCTATGGTCACTTCCCATATGTTACTTTCTTTTTTTTTTTAATTTTATTTTATTTTATTAGTTTCAGGTGTACAACACAATGCAATAGTTATACTCTTTACCCAGCAAAGTGAAAACCCCCCTCCCCCAGTTCGCCACACCATTCCCCCCCATATCATACATATCCATCACAACTCCCCTGACTCCCCTCCACAGTATACTCCACATCCCGTGACCATCCACATATTCAGTTGCAGTTGGCATACAATACTATACAACATCAGCTTCAGGTGTACAGTACAGTGATCAAGCCTCTACTCCATCCATGAAGTGGTCTCCTTAACAAGACATGTGACTATCTGACATGCCACAAAATTTTTACAACATTATTATATTCCCCGAACTGTGTTTCATAACCTGTGGCAATATTGTAGTTGTCTATTTATGCTGTCTAATCCCTTCCCCTTCCCCCCATCACCACCCCCTTCCCAACTAGCAACCCTCAGTTTTTCCTCTACATCTACGAGTCTGTTTACTTTGATCGTTCACTCAGCTCTTCAGACTCCACACACAAGTGAGATCACATGGTACCTGTCCTTCTCCGACTGACTTATTTCTCGCAACGTAATGGTCTCTTCACAACATTATCAATTACATTCCCAGAACTGCCCCCATATCCCTGCGGCAACATTGTAGTCCCACATACACTGTCCAAAACCTTCCCCCTCTCCCTCTTCCCCACGCCCTCCCAGCCAGCAACCATCAGTTTTTCCTTTATATATGCTTGATATGACTTCAATCTTCTTAAATTGTCTCTCTGGGTCAGCTTGTTTACCCCTTTCTTTTGTTTAAAAAAGCCCTTTTAACTTTTCTTGCAAGGCTGGCTTGGTGGTAATGAATTCCTTAAGCTTATTCTTTTCCGAGAAGCTCTTTATTTCTCCTTTAATTTTAAGTGATAGCTGTGCTGGGTAGAGCAATCTTGGTTGTAGGCCTTTATTTTGTGCCACTTTGAGTATCTCCTGCCACTCCCTTCTGGCCTGCAGAGTTTCTGTAGACAAGTCAGCTGTTAGTCTAACAGGAGTTCCTTTGTATGAAACCTGCTGTCTTTCTCTTGCAGCCTCTAGGATTCTGTCTCTGTCTTGAACCTTTGCCATTTTAACTATGATGTGTCTTGGTGTGGACCTGTTTGGGTTCAGCTTGTTTGGAACCCTCTGCACTTCCTGGGCATGTATGTTGATTTCCTTCACCAGGGTAGGGAAGTTTTCAGTCATTATTTGTTCAAATACATTTTCGACCCCTTGCTTCTTCTCTTCTCTTTCTGGTATCCCTATGATTCGAAGGTGGTTGCGCTTCACCTTGTCCCATAGGTCTCTTAAACTATTTTCATTGTTTTTTATTCTTTGGTCTTTTTGTTGTGCCAACTGGGTGATTTCTGCTATTTAATCTTCCAAATCGCTGATCCGCTCCTCTGCTTCATCTACTCTACTGGTGATACCTTCGAGTGTGTTCTTCATTTCAGTTATTGTATTCTTTAGTTCTAACAGGTTGTTTTTATGGTTTCCCTATCCTTCTTTATGTCCTCACTAAGTTCCTCAAACATTCTTATCATCAGTGTTCTAAACTCTGTCTCTGAAAGGTTGGATCCCTCTGTTTCATTTGGTTCCATTTCTGGAGGTTTCTTTTGATCTTTTACTTGTGACATGTTTCTTTGTTTCCCCATTCTGGCTGTTGCTCTGGGATTGCTTTGATGTATTAGATAGATCACCAGGAGAGCCCTGGCTGGATTACGCAGGCACACAGCTCACGGAACAATACTCCCAGGAAAACTCCCAGTCTCAGCCTGTCCCAATCAGCCGCTTGCAGATCAGTCCAAGCAGCCCGACAACCAATCACTGGCAACTCTGCAAGCAGAGTGCGGAGAGCAGAGACCTGTGGTGGCTTGCGCGTTCCCGCGTCTCAGTGAGCAGCCTGTTGGAGCTGGATCACTCCAACTAGGCGTTTCCCTGGCAACGCAGCACAAGCCGAGCAGAGGGTGGGGATCCAAGGCTGCAGGCGCATGCGCACGCATACATGCACTTCTGTTCCAATTCCACCAGATCAATGAGGTCTGGGACCGGATCCTCCGTGGGAGGGCCCAAGCCCCCTGACAAAATGGCGTCCTCCCTACACCACTCGCGTGCAAGCTCCGCACCACGGGAACAATAGTCCAAAAACCTCCAGCCTTTGCACCAAAGGTGTTCAGTTCAGTCCGTCCCCACAGGCTCCCGGTCCGGCTCACACAGCCACTCCCTCCACCAGGAACCAGGTAAGTGCTCATCGGCAAGCAAGCCCAGGCGCCGGCCCCACTGATTCTCCAGCCACTTTTAGCCTCACCGAGCTGAGCAAAGAGAGTTCTTACTAATTTACTGCCAGCTATCTTGGAACTCTTCTTCCCGGCAAAGGAGCTCTGGGCTGGTGAGCTTGGTGTGTGGCCGGAGGGTCTCTCCCCCACCCGGAGAAGCCTCTCCACAGCTGGGACCTCCCTCATGGGGTTCGTCCTCTTTCGTCTCCGCCTGTCTTACCAGACCCGACGTGGCTTCCTCTTTAAGTTCTTCGTTTAGTGGTTCTGTTCCTCCAGTGTTCCGGGTACCTCCAGGGTTGAATGCTGTATAATTTGCTTGTAATTTTGGTGTGATCCTGGGAGGCAGTTAGCACAGCGTCTGTCTATTGTGCCATTTTACCGGAAGTCGTCCCATATGTTACTTTCACACACCTCTCCTAACTGGCCTCACTACTGCATCCTGGAGCCTGGGGGGTGAAATATTAAGAAGCCACTTAACAACATGAAACCAGCATTTATTTTGGCAATCCTGTATGTGCCTGTTTGATGAAAGAAGAGACTGAAAAAATAAGTTTTGTGGGGGACTGTAAGAAAGTCTGCCTGTTTTGGATTCTTATTTGTATCATGTAAGAGAAAACTCAATTCCCACTAGCTTAAACAATAAAGGTTACTTATTGGCTAAGGTAACTGAAAGATATGGTAGTAGGGTGAACTAAATGATCCATCAACTCAAAAATATTATACAGGATCTGAGGTCTTTAATTTCATCCGCTCTATTTTCTATGGTGTTAGCATCATACAGAAGTGGCTTTGCTCTCTTGATGGCAGGAAAGTGGCTGGTATAGTCTAGGCTTTATGTCTGCAATTCATATCATCAAAATGGAGAGAGAGAGCACATAAGGGTATGGTCCTAGTTGCTCTCTAAAATGAGTGAAACCCACATGAAATATCCCTTTATAATGAATACACTATAATTATATTTCATGCCCATTCCTAAATCAGTCCCATTTGACAATTTCCACATTCAGTGTGATGTTAGCCTGAGTTACCTAAACTGGTTCATTGCAGCCTGGGAAGAATGGCAGCTCTGCAATTGATGGTGTGAGTCAGCACTGTTGAGTACTAATTTGATGTTTTTGTTTCTGACGTTCGAGTCAGCATGGTGGTATGTTAGTCTCCAGTAATGTTCAGCTACTCTGTTAGGTATTTGAGTTCACCAAGGTTGGAACTTGGCCTGATAGAAAAGGAAGAGAGTCAAGGGAGTTAGCAGTGTTTGCAAGGATATGAGTATAGAGATGAACCATGAACACTTAGCTGAGTAAAGAGGAAAGTGATAATATGACAGATTAAAAAGAGTGAAATAGTACTTTTTATGTATTGGAAGTTTCAGTGAGGCAAAGAAATGCTTAAGAGTGAGTGTGGACTTAAGGTAGAGCTCAAAGAATAGGATACATCCCCAGTTAAGGTTTCAGTGTTGGTGTGGCTATTTATGATGAGATTTCAGTGTTGGTGTGGCTATTCACGATGACCAAGTTGAGTGGCCATTGTGAAGTTCAGGAAAAGACCCTTGGATATGAACAAGTCATGCAGTGGGTGGCATGGGTGCTTGCTGATCAGTTCCGTTGTGGCTCTCAGTATTGCAGAGCTGTGAGGTAGCAAGCTGGTGGAGGGGCAGCCTAACCTGAAGCACCAGAATTTGAGATAGTCTCCTATCTCCCTTAGCTCCCAATGGTGAGGTGTGAAGAACAGGAAACCTTGGTATTTCTATTTCACTTCCCCATGGGTGTGGCCAACAAGAACCAATAGCTTTGCCTGGGTTCACACCAACTATGTTCAGTCAGACCATAGCATAACTTATATGATTAGGGCATGATGTTTTAAGAGCTCCAGAGTGTATTTTTCCCCCCCTGGATATTGGTGGTTGATGGATGACTAATTAGAGAATTAAAAATACAGAAATAATATGATTTACAACTCATAAATATCAGGGATTGATGAAAGCACTGAAATCTCCTTGGTGAATTTTGCACATTTTATTACTAGTGGTGAAAAGTATCAGAAGAGGAGGGAGACAGAGACAGAGTGAGGGTAGGGAGATGCCCAGAGAAAACGAAGACTTTTCCATCTGGGGTTTGTGTTTTTCTGAGTGCCGATTCATTTTGATAGATTGGAAAACTCATATTTGCTTTAAAATGAGAAAAAAATAACAAATGTAAAATTTGCAAATTTATTCCTAAATGTAGTTAAATTCATAAATATTTAGACATTTTCTGTAAAGCTTCTAATTTATAACCTTTACATGAATCTGGTATTAAAGCTTTTAAATGCAATAGTAATGTCACAAATGCCTATAAATATTCACATCTCATTTACAAATGTTCTACAAATCATGAGATGAAGAAATTGTGAATGTAAACCATTTTTCAGATGGATATTTGCCTAGGTGAGTTAAGACAATAATAAACAGTGAAAACCTTTGAGAGATAATTTTGAAATGATGATTTCAGTCTATTGCTTGTATAACCTAAAAATTCTTCCTTAAGGATAATTAGAAAAGGTTGCAGATTAAACTAAGGACGAATGACCAGATTCAAATGAAAAAAAGGAAAATCAAGATCCAATAAAAGTTGGAATAAAATTTCTAAAGTTACACAGACAATATTAGATAGAATAGTGAGTTCTTAAATGAATCTTTTTGAGGCTCAGTTTTTTCATCTGTAAAGTAGTAATAAATTCTTCATAAAGTTTTTTTTTAGTATTTAGGACATTAATGAGTAACAGACACTCAATTCAAATGTGCTTAAGAAAACAGAATAAAAAACTCAGTGTCTGACATCCCAGAAATCTTTAAGCCTGTCTACATGTAGAAGCTGAAATTGGGACTCAGTCTCTCTTTCTCTTTCTTTCTCTCTCTCTCTCTCTCTCTCTCTCTCTCTCTCTCTCTCTCTCTCTCTCTCTCTCTCATGCATACACATGCATGAATGCTCTCACTTTTGCTCTCCTTGTCACTGTTACGCTTTCTCTCCCAACCTCTCAGCCCTGCTTTTCCAGGCTCATATCATTCCTATACATAGTGACCCCAACAGAAACAGAGTTTCTCTTTCCCAATTATTCCACTGAAGCACCCCTGACATATCATGAGCTTGACTTGAAACATTTGCCTGATCTTGAGCCTGTGACCATGCTCGGAAGAATGAGATATCACCTACACATGTCTGGACCTTATTCTCACCCATGATGCCAGGGAGACTTGAGGTCATGTAAATAACAAGTGGAAAGCACTGGGTCTAGTATGGGTCCTGGCACCAGAAGAAGGGAATGGATTCTGAACAGGCAAAAGCTCTTTCCTTGTGGTCAGTGGATAAAATGAAGCCATGTATGAATGGCCTTATCATATTGTTTGGCACACAGTAAGTTCTCAGATATTGCCACCATTAGCCATGACTTACTGTTATTACTGCACTCTCCACTGCAGAGAGAAGAAGAAACAGATTAAAGTAGGAAACAGAGAAGTCTAGAAAAGGTGTTTCTGCTAAAATCTGTGTCCAGAAAGTCTCAGGAAACCAGATTCTCCCTTTAATTCCATGGATAGCACCCATCGGCCTGTTCTATCAACTCAAATCCATGAGGCCTCTGCATGTCTGAGGCACCAGGAAGTCAGAGGTAAATCCTATCAGCATGTTGTCAATACACAACCATAGAGCAAAGGCATTGTCTCCCATTGTTCTGTCTGTCTATTATAGATCCCCCTTTATGAAATAGAATTTCATATTTCTTGGGTTTGGTGATGCTGTCACTGCTATGTGGCAAGAAATTTTGATGCTTCATGGTTAACTGCAGAAAGTTAGGGAAATAGCCCTATACATTCTTCAAAATGTGCTTAGCTGGATGCTAGATCATTCCAATTAACCCTTTTAGACTGATTTGCTTTTTCTTTAATGCTTGTCATAAGATGTATCTTATGTTTATTTATTGGATAAGTTAGTAGTGCAATTGTTTCCACCATTTTTCTTAAATGTGTGTTTTTCAAACTTCAAGGAGGTTCTTCTACTGACAATTCTCCAGAATTTAGTAAAGAATTCTTCACCCATAATCCATATTCTCCATTTTATCATTTTTTAAATAGTCCCACTTTTCCTTTAGCTTTCCACACTGAAAGTCTATCATCTTTTAGTCTATTCCTTTAAGACAGCTTCTAGCTCTTTAATTATTTCAGTTCTTCTCTGAATTATCTCTGCTGGTGGTCCATTTTTATTAAGGTGTAGTGAGCAGCATATATGCATATACACATGTTGCTGTTATTATTGGAGATATTTGCCCAAAAGTTATGCCATAAGTTTACTTTAAGCCCTCAACCCCAAGTAATATTCAATCTCATTAACTTAGCTTTTATTTCTAATATACCTTCTTGCACTCTTTTTTGTATATAGATTTATTCCTTTCTTAGTGTTCCCACTATTTCTTTGAAAATAAGGTTATGGTCAGTGCTTACTGTATAGCGTTATGAAGAAAAAATCTTTTACAGAATATAGATAATGATGAAGTTTTCTGACATGTAGAAAGCCCTCAGTAAGCCTTCACTAACATTATATAATTTTGATCATTACTATCATAATAGCTCAGTTGAAGTTTGAGAACCCTCTTATGAAATCGGTGTCTGACTTGGACACTGGCCTTTTATTTGATTGATTATCTCTTAGGTTAATGCATTAAAAATTGGAAAATTTTGATGTGTGAAGCATCTGCATATAAAAGTAATAAGGAGTGTTTTTACAGACATCAATTTGGCTGAAAAACTAATACATAACAAAAATAAGGAGTTGGATTTTACTGAGCTTAAAGAAATAAGTAATTCAAAGAACAGAAATATAGAAGCAAACAGTTAAAGGTCATTCAAAAAGTTGGCATAGACTACAAAATATTAGTCCTACCTTCAGGTTTTCAGTTTCTTCCATAATATAAAAATTCTTTTAGTTACAGTGTAGTCTTTCTTGGAATTCTTATTTTAATTCTGTAACATCTATATTCCTGGAGTAACAGCAAATCTGCTGATTATTTATGATAGCAGGAACAAATAGTAGTTACAGTCAAAATTAAAGTTTTTTTCTAATCCTCTCATTTTCTAAGGAATGAGAAACATTAAATGTGGTCAACATAGCACATTTTATTTGTCAAACACTGAATTTTTATGAAAAAATCTGACTTTTTTTTTTTTTTTTTTTTTTTTTTGAGGCCAGTGTCACTGGCCCTCATATATGGGATCCGAACCAGGGCCACTGGCTTCAACACTGAATTTTTAAATGCTGATTAAATAATAATCTTTTGTAAAAACAGTGAGCATTGGGGGCTGGCTGAGTGGCGCATTGGTTAAGAGCTGGTTTGGGATGCCAGCAGCCCCAGTTTGGATCCCACATAGGAGGGCCAGTGACACTGCCCTCTACAGCTAACAACAACTCCACCTGGAGCTGGGCTGTGTGAGCCCCAGCGATGGTGTAGGCTTCAGCCCCTGCTGCAGTGGGTTGTCATGGGCTACAGTGAGTGGCTGGCAGTCAGCGTGAGCTCTGGCATCCAGAGTGAGCTGCCAATAGCCACGGTGAGCGACCATCCAGAGGCCAGCGACCAAACTGCCTCATCTGGGAAGAGCGCAATGACGATATCAACATAGGCCAGTGAAGCAACGTCCTCTGCAACTATACTGAAGAACAAAAGGACAGCAACTTATCTGTTCCCTTTCCCTGATTCCCCAATGCTGTTCCCCTCTCCCAATTCCCCAATAAAATCTTTAAGAAAAACAAAAAACAGTGAGCATTGTACAGAACTTTTATTATTTGACCTGTTTAATATAAGCTGAAAACTTTCTCTTGTGTAAGTACCATTGCATAATGCTGTCTGCTGAGCTATTAAGATATATTTAGTAATTCCATTAGAACTGCACCATCAAGCAGGGCAGAGCATATGGAAAGAAGTTGGTGAAAAACTGATTAAACATTTATATCAAGTACATTTTGATTTAACTCACATAAATAATTCATTTTTATGTTTTCTTTCTTTCAAAATAAACCTTTTTGACACCTGCTGTGCTAAAAATAATGCCAGCATGGTTGTAATAAAAAACGTCTTAAAGCTCATAGCAATGACATCATCTGGTACCCACACAGATACTAAATTGTCAGCACATAGTAAATTAAGAGTTGGCATTACTTATTATTTATTTAGTGCCTCAAAAACATACCATGCTTTGTGGAAAGTAAAGCACCTGGCTGAATTTGAATATAGAATTTGTCTCAAGAACAGCTAAATACTAAAATGCTTACAAAGACACACAAGAAATTTTATAAGAGCGACATAAGATACTGAACCCCGTTCTTTCCCTTGAGCATGAGAACTAAGCTGAGAGATGTGAGTGAATGAGCTAAAGCAAAGACCCTGAGAAATGTTAGAGTCCTTTTGCAATGGGAAGAGAGTGATATAAGTTAAGAAGATCATAGTTAGCAACTGTGTATGGTCACAGCATTATTCTATAACAGAAATTCCCAAAGTAGGAGACAAATACCATTGGTATCACAAGGGATGTTTTTGGGTGGCATGGTATTGAATAGCATTAAATCACATCATGAAAACATTATTCCCTTGTAATCCAATTTCAATATTTCTAAGTATGTCTAGGGGAAGTTCTTAAATTAGAGCTATCCTGCTCCTATCATCATTGCCTATAAACCCATCCAATCTCCCCTTTTTAACAAAGAGATAAGTAGACTTCCTGGGAAATGGCCTGGTGGTAAATATCACTCAACTAAAATTTGTTAACATTCCTTTATTCTAATTTTACTTACACGAGGCAAATACATTTTCCATGCACGGTATGATATAAAAATAACTTTAAAATTTTGAGTAATAATATAAATTGATTCAATGAAAATTGTGCAGATAAAAATGTGTCTCAGAGGCAGCCCAGAAAGAACACATATGTAGGCAGAATTGTAACGATACTAGCAAATCCAACCCTCAACAGCTAGCTGATACTGGCACGTTATACCAAAGGGTGAGGGAGAACAGGGACTCTTCTGTTTCTGTCTAATGTGGACTAAGAATATAAGACTATGGCAATGGATAGCCTGCCATACTCCCCTTAAGCCAACCCTTCCCACACACACCAAAAAGGCATAACTAATTACAGGGTTGCTTATTGATGATAGCCCTTTAAAGAAAATTTATTTATTCTGGGGTAAAGCACATTAAAGCACCACAATTAATATTGGGAAAGAATATTTCTCATTTGGTACATGCAAACTCAGATAGCATCTGCTTAACCAAATATTTGTATGAGCTAATTTTGTCAGTAAAGATTCACCTCAGGAATGATTTTCTCTCATAATATATTCTTCCAAATTTTCAAAAACAAAATTCTGCATAAAAATGATCATGTACATTATAACATGATGTTGGCATGTAATTTTCTGGACTACATTAATTCAGTTTAAAGAGAATGAACAGAATTAGGGTCAGAGAAGAATTGCAGGTAATTCTTCCCTGCTCGCAGAAGAGCACTTAACAGGAATGATCATCAGGGAAAGTGTAGGAATATCATATTTTAAGCAGTGCTACATTTAGAAAATAAAAATTGATTAAATTTGTTATTTAATATAACTTTTCTCCATGCTTACAATGTTAATGCACATTTACTTTTTTTTACAAACTTTCAAATTATAGAAGAGCAGAAGAAACAAGTGAACTATAATCCCATTATTCAGACACAAGCACTGTCAATATTTTGTTATGTGTTTGAAGGTAAGATTGTCTTCTCCTCTTCCCTGTAGAACTTTATAACAGTCAATTTTTTAAGAAATCCCACATCAATTTATATTCTTTTTTGTAGGAGTTTGCGAACTGTGTTTAGGCAGTGGATGTAGGAGATATTGAGTTGTCTGGGCCATTTTAATCAGGGAAGTTCTACTTCCATATTCTATACATATTAGGATTTCACACAGTATTACATTGGATTTTAAAAAAATGAGAAAATGTTTTGTTCAATCATGGTTTTCAAGGCTTCATAATTTCCATAATTTAACCAATTCTCTATTTTTAAAGTTGTGGTTGTTCCAAATTTTTCACTATTATGGATAAAAACTTAAATAAGCTCCACATTTATAAATATTTAGGAATATAAATACTACATTGAAATAGAATTTTTTAGAGACTATAAATGTATAAAGATTAAGTTCCTCAGAAATGAATTATCAATATTCTTTTCTACCAGCAGTATGTGTGGGTGTATTACTTTATCTTTTTTTTTTTTTAATTAAAGTTCATTGGGGTGACAATTGTTAGTAAAGTTACACAGGTTTCAGGTGTGCAATTGTGTTTTATAGTCTATATATCACACTTGAGATTATTGTACTTTATTTTCAGTATTATTTCCTCTGTTAAATCTTTCAGTTACATTTTAATTAAGGAAAATTATATTTATTTATAACATTCAAATATGAATGAGAACATTCACAAATAACTTTAAAGGATCTCAGTATTATTCATGAATTAATGCTCACACTTGAATGGGATCTGGAGAGCAAAATTACAATGACGTAGAATTTACACTTCCCTAATTAGTACTTCTATTCCATTATGTATGGTTTCTTATATAATACCTTCTTCTAGAATGTAAAATGAAAGTTCAGGTTGTCATTCCATTCTCTGATCTATATCTATATCTATATCTATATCTATATCTATATCTATATCTATATCTATATCTATATCTATATATCTATATCTATATCTATATCTATATCTATATCTATATCTATATCTATAGTATTCTGCATCAGCTGTCAATAAATTATGGGGTTGCACACTGTCTATAGATCTCTATACAAGCTAATAACACAATGGAATCATTTTGCCTTCATTAGTGGCCAGAATTAATCACCCTCTCCACAAATAATTCTCCTTTAGTACTTATATCTTCACTATAATATTGATGGAGTTCTGCTCTGCAATATAGTTCTTTGTGTACATATCTTATCTCTTCTTCTAAACCCTATCTAACTTATCTGTGAATCCCTCACACTGGTTAGCAAAAAACTTGATTTATGTTTCAGTCAGTGAACTCATTTATTTATTCAATACATGTTTACTAAGCACCTACTATGCACCAGAATTGTGATAGTCACATTATACTATGCACCAGAATTATGATAGTCACAGCCACAAATGAAAGGAATGCAGTTCCTACCACTGTGGGCTTTCTATACTGTGGAACAAATAAACACCAATTAACTGTATAAGTATTTATAGAATTCTAATTGACTCAAGTGTTATAAAGGTACTACAATGAGAATGTAGAAGAGGGCAGGCATGGTGGTGGCAGAAGCTATTGTGGTAGTGGGGATCCAGAGATAGGAAAGAACACATGTGAAAGTTGTTAGTGAATTAAAACACACACACACACACACACACACACACAATGATATTGAAACTAGAAAAGTAATCAGTTGTGCTCCTGTCTCTAATATGAACAGTCAAATAAACATTTGCATTGAAACAGAATTATCAGTGAGGTAGAGTTACCTTATTTGCTTTTCATTAATAGCATTTAACTAGTATATACATTTTAATTGTACCGTATTTGTTGTGCCTCAAGTACTTTGGTACACACACACACACAAATTAGTTACTCTTTTTCTTTAATTAAATTTATTGGGGTGACAATGGTCAGTAAAATTACATAGGCTTCAATTGTACACTTCTATACTTACATAAACAGAAGTGGTATTGAGCCAAAATTATTCATTAAACATTTAAAAAAACAAACAAGGAAAAGCCATCAATTAGAAAATCATAACCATGGGTACACTTATATGTGTAAGACATGTGTTTGATCATGCATTCACATACAAGCATCCACATGCTCAAAACTGCAGGTTATTGTAAAGTCCCTTTTCTCCCTCTGTGACCAAAGTAGTTCAAGCTCAAACTGTGCTGTATTAAAAGTTTGCAATGGAAGGCAGTATGGAGGCTCCTCCAAAAATTAAGAATAGAATTACCACATGACCCAGCAATCTCTCTCCTGGGTATCTACCCAAAAATCTGAAAACATTTATCCATAAAGATATATGTGCTCCGAAGTTCATTGCAGCTTTTTTACAGTGGCCAAGACATGGGACAACCAAAGTGTCTTCCAATAGATGATTGGATAAAGAAGATGTGGTATACATACACAATGGAATCCTATTCTGACATAAGAAAAGATGAAATAGTGCCATTTGCGACAACATGGATGGATCTTGAGATTATTGTGCTAAGTGAAATAAGTCAGAGAGAAAAAGTCAAGAACCATATGATTTTACTGATATGTGGTATATAAAATTGAAAACAACAAAGGAACAAGACATACAAATGAAGAAACAAAACTCGTAAACACAGACAATAGTTTAGTGGTTACCAGAAAGTAAGGAGGGAGAAGGGTGGTAGATAGGGGTAAAAGGGATCAAATATAAGGTGATGGAAAGAGAACTGTCTCTGGGTGGTGAACACTCAATGTGATATATAGATGATGTATTACAGGATTGTACACCTGAAACCTATTTAACTTTACTAACGATTGTTACCCAATAAACTTTAATTAAAAAAAGGTTGCTTCTGCCAAGCACCTGCTGTGTCTAGAGTTTTTTTGTGTATGTGTTTTATAAAGTTTATTTTTGCATGTTGATGCACCTCAGGTAGATTATGTTCTCCTTGGAGACAGGAACCCAGTAACCCATGGTTTGATTCTTCCTTATTTCCTAGTTGGGAGAAGGCACACAGGGTGTTGCTAAATCCCCTGAATTTTTATTGGTTCTAGTCCTCTTTGACACACACACCCTCTTCATCTACATGGTCATTCTCCTGGGTTTCTCTGCCCTGTTCATGATTTTTGCTCACACCCTATCCATAAACCTTGCTTCCTCTTCTGTTTCTATTGTCTATCCGCACTTGAAGGCCTGCTTCTAGTAATATCAACTCCTTCATCACCTGTTGTCTGATGTTTCTGTCCACTGGATCATTCCTTTTTCTGGATTCTGATCATGCTGCCAAGAATAATATTCGATCATCCTTAGTTGCTTCATGGTTTCTGGCTTTATCTCTACACCTAAGTGCCCTAAGGAGAAATGCTTTTGTCTAAAATTTATTTCATTAATTGATTCAGCAAGTATTTCTTTTGTTACCCCAGTTGCCTAACCAATGCATGATAGAAATATAGTAGTATAAACTCAGTACATACTGGTTATTTGTTCAGCCAAACTACAGTATCCAACATGGGTCTCATCTCTAGTAAATGCCTTTCTTGAACTTTACTAGGAAAGTGATTCTAATTTTGAGTTGCACTTGTTTCATGGATCTATCCAAAAATTCTATCACTCATTTGTTGTTAAAATAAAAGATATTTTTTGCCATTAAAAGGGGGGTGTATATATTTTGGTGTTGTTATGTTGTTGCTGCTGTTGCATGTGTTTTATGTTTCTGTACCAGTGTTTAACATTCCTCCTATGATCTACCCAGGGCCCATCTCTGCAGCCCCTACTCCTACTACTTTGGCCCTTGCCCACCATTTTCCAGACATTTCGACTTCTTTGAATTCCAATAACTTGTCATGCCCTCTCTGATTTTTCAGTCTTTTTGCACAACCTGTAGAATCTATAAGAATTATCTCCCAAATGTGGCCCTTCCCCTTCTCCCTTCTATCTAGCTTCTACTTATCTGTCAGGGTTTGGCTTTAATGACACTGTTTCTGAAATGTCTGCATTCCTGATACTGAAGCCTCAGGAGATACAAACTCCCAGAATATGCTATACTTCTTGAGTGGTAAGATATCCTTTGTTAATACCTGAAGACTAGGTTTGAAGAGTCAAGGCCTATATCTGTTTTATGAGCCATTAATATCCTCAGTGCCCACCTCTGCACCAAATACATATGAGATGCTCATTACTTATTGGTGAATGAATTAATTGCCATACTGGACTTGTATGAAGGGTTATAAAGTTCTGCCTCTTCCAACTAATCCAAAGATTAGATTCCTGTTTGTTTTTTAATTTCCTAATATATCTATGTCATTCAGTTTACTTATTTTTTATTTAATGTTTTAAAAATTTTGGAACCTCTCAGTATATAAAATTAGATTAATCATAATCTTTGTTTCATTTTGAATTGCTTAGCTGAAGAAATTCTGGCAAGCTTTTTTTCTAGAATAACATAGACCTTGTAGGATGGCAAGTTCTCTCTGAACGTTTTCCAACTGTGTGCCCATTTAAATATTTACTTGGAAGTGTCTTTTGTTTTTAAGAAACTTACATGGAAATTCTGAGTGCAAATTATGGCTATGTAATCTATTTGGACAAAAGCAAGCTGGTTGCCAGGTTACCATTTTAAATGAGCTCATAAAATATTTCTTGGTAATACCACTTTAATCCAGTGTTTACTGTACCTGGCAACTGATCTTGTTGTATGCTTCAAAAGTATTTAGATAATATGTGGTTTCTAATGACCAAGGAATCACCACCACTCGGTAAATAGGATCAGAGGCAAGACTAAGGTATTTTGCTACTCATAACATGCATTTTAGTACATGAGCGTTAAATTTGACAAACTGGATAGTTTCTTTTATGTAGTTGAGTTCTTGTCTTGCCTGGAATATTTTATTTTATTATCAGAATCATATAAGGGCTACTTAACACGTTTGGAAGTGCTGTCATATAGTTTCTGCTTCTTATAGTTTTCAGGAAAGAGGACCAGAAATATGGCGAGAAAATCAACCCAGCATTCCACTAGGTGTGCAGGTGGTTGACAGCCATGCAGTGCTCCTGCAGCTGTGTCTCTCTGGCAGGAGTCTAGGGCTCCTCAGCTGTTCTCAGAATCCAAAAATAGACACTTTTCCCTTCACTTCATTTCCTGAATCACCTCAAATTTAATGAGATTTTCCACTTATAAAAAGTACAGCTTTCTTTATTTTCATGCTCACAAAATCACATGATAACTTTAGCATGCAAAGGACTAAATGCGTATAGTAAGATTTCTTCTCCACTGGACTCAACAAACATGGCCTGTGTGACTATTCTGTGCTACATTCTTTTAGTCTTAGTATTGTCTGAGTCTTCTTTTTAAAGAAGTATTTCTCTTTCCTGAGTCCTTTTAAAGAGTTGAAGAGAGTGTCTTCATGCAAATGTTTTTCTAAGTAGTTTTGTGAGGTAAAGAAAAACATTTTTTTTCTTTTTTCTTTTATCAGAGTCTACCTAGTTAGTTACCAGCAGTTTGCCTTTTCCTTCTGGGCACACAGCAAGACCAAATGTTCCAGCCTCTGTCATGTTTAGGAGTAGCTGTGGGATTGCATTCTGGCCAGTGCACTGGGGCAAAATTCATGTGCACCATTTCCAGGCCCAACTGATAAAATCTCTTATTCAGCCCTCTACTCTGCCCACTGCCTGCACCAATGGTGTATGGGGTCTCTAAGGCTTTGAATAGAAAGAGCCTGAGTAGAGGGTGTTGCTGCCCACCACTACACTGTTGTGTGAGCAAGAAATCAACTTGCATTTTTGAAAGCCTTTGAGGTTCGGAGTGGTTTTGGGTAGTTAACCAAGCCTGATAATCCTAGTGCTTTTTAACCCCTGTGACATGTACATATTCATGAAAACCATTGAAAATGGTCACTGTGAAAGGAAACAGCAGTCAACAAGCTGAATGGGAAGGGTGGTAGTAAACCAGAGTACTTGGCTCTCAGTGATCTGACATTGCCCTTTTGAAATGGCCATGATAGGACAGAAAGTCCAAGTCATCTTCCTTCTCTATTTTGTGAACACAGCATGGACCTCTTCAAAATGCTCTTACAAACTATTGTGCCTTTAAAAACCACATGCACATTGATAATTTTGACGTACACTATGGAGACCTTTCTATTCATGTTCTTCTCTTCCTCCCTTCCATATAAAAACTTTTTTTTTTAATGCTGAGAGTAGATATATGGCCTCAGGGATGTAGGATAATCATAGGCTTTGGGGTCACAAAGTGTGTTTGTAAAAAGTGTGTCTTCTGGGTTGTATTCATTGGATGTGCTTATAATTCTTCACTTAAGTTTAAAAGTATGTCGAAGGTGCAAAACCATCAAGTGTAGATTTGGCAAAGATTCAGCTAATCTGATCACCATAGCCAGAGAAACCAGATAATTCAAGCTGAAAAAGAAAACTTACTTAGATAAGGCATTCTCAGTAAGGGCCACACAGGAACATCTGCCAGCTTGCAGGCTGTAAAGTTTTTGAAGTGTTTTATTTTCTTGGGAAGTACAAGTGTAGCAGTATCCAAGTACTTCAAATAACCTTTTTTTTTTTCTCCCCAGATAACGTTGGGCAATCAGCCCCC
This sequence comes from Aselliscus stoliczkanus, assembly GCA_033961575.1. NCBI lineage: Eukaryota > Metazoa > Chordata > Mammalia > Chiroptera > Hipposideridae > Aselliscus > Aselliscus stoliczkanus. The sequence goes on from CM066731.1 coordinate 39,806,878, forward strand.
AGAAAGGAAGCAGACACTTCCTCTCTGAAAAGGGATAGCTTCAACTTCTAGAAGTTAAGCTTTCTCTCAGAGAGAGGAAAATCCTTATTTTCCCTCAGACACTCACCCCACCCCCTCCACACACACCCTCAGCTATATAGTACAGCCCTAAAAATATCTCTGACACAGTAGAATTGGTTGTGTTTTAGCACCTGCATTGGTGAATCTCCCAAAGCCTTTAAATTAAATTTTTAAAAATTGACTCTCAAAATTTCAAAGGGCTATGGGATGGGGTAAGTTAAAGATTAGCATCCAAAAGGGCCTGTGGAAGGTGTAGGCTGAGAGGGTGCAGTAATGCACACTGCAATGCGCACAGTGATACGGAATTATCCTTGTGTTCATTCTTTCCCACAACTGCAACTGGTTCCAAATGCAACTTGTGGTGACCCAGAAACAAAGTGGACTCCTTTTCAGGAAGCTGTGATAAGGAGATTAAGAAACTGTGGAGGTACATGAGTGTTTCTGTGTTCCTTAGAACTTGAACAAACTTAGCTTTAATCAAAGTTAATCAACCCATCTGAATCAGATCACAGAGAAGATCTAAACTGGGCTGAATGCTAATGCAGTGGGGATACCAAAGGCCTCACTGGTAATGGGCAAGAAAGGCTCTTTCTGCAAATGGGAGAGATGCTCAGTTGTAAATGATCGGTCACATGTCTGCTGCAATCTGTGGCTGTATGGATAAAGAACTCTCTCCACCCTAAGGCATTATGTTGAGCATGGAACAAAATCGACAGTGCCAAAGGATGAAAGGCATTTACTGTGTTTCAAAGACAATCAAAATATTTTTCATAACAAATGTATTAGTAAATAAATTTGCCACTGGTGTTGATTATTTTCTACATTTATTGGATCAAAGGTGAAGGAAGATAGAATTTTTGAACTTTTCTGAAATTAATGACTATAACATTAAGGGTTTAATTTTCCTTTAAAAACAAAAACATTGACGTATCCAAATATTTAGTATGCTCTACAAATTTGATAATTGGGGAGGCTCTATGCACACACTTCAATAAAGTTGTGATTTTCAAACAATATTTGGAAATTTTCCTCAGAAGTGCCTTTGAAAATTGTGACGTGCTTTATTAAATGTTCAGAAGTGTCCATTCTCTATGTATATACTATGGAGTTGATTTTTTTTTCAAGAAGCCAAGGTTATGAACCTGTGGATAATGACTGAGGTATGTGATCAAAGTGTTGCATTTTGGGGAAAAGGGCCTATGCAACCCTTAAAATAGCAAAATTAAACTTTGTTATCCAAAAGTAACTAAAATTAATTTTTGGTCTAATTTACAAAGTGGTTCTAAAAGCAGTGATCTAAACGGAGTCCTTGAAATGCTTCACAGAATGGTAAAATGTTATAATATATAGCTAGCTCCCAAAGGTGATTTGACAGGCAAATAATTTATTTGGATATTTACATCCTGGCACAATTGTTTAAAAGGTCAGTATAATACCATTTGAAAATAGCTTTTTGATATCTACTTTCAGTAATGAAGGATTAGGCAATCTAGACAGCCTCCTGCTGAGGACAATTTAAAAAGTTGGGGAAAAAAAAATCAAAACTATATATATATGCACTGGAAAGCCACTAAGGCATGAAAGGATTATAGGGTGAAGATTTTGAAGAACACAAACATTCACAGAGAATAATGATGTATTTGGGGCCACGTTAACCCTAGCAGCATCTGCCCATTCCAGAATAAGTGGCTAAGCAACAAAGAAGCAGCAATGCTCACAGATAGTCTTGTGGGATAGGAGGACAAAAACTGGAATAGAAGAGCTGCTAGTGGTTCTGGTAAAACACTAATACTTTGGGTAAAAATCCCTAAGATCTTTAAGAGTAAGGATTCTAGGAATAAGAGTGAACCAGAAGTAGACAATATTTCAAAGGGACTGAAGTCCAGATTTAAACTATCTAAATCCTTGAAAATAGATTAAAATGCACCTATATTACTAATGTGCATAAGTGTGGGCAAAAAGTCATCATAAATCACCTTTAAAGGAAGGTAACATCACTATAAGGTTAATCTCATCTCTATAATTTTTCATATACAATATTCAGCAAGCAATGAAAAATAATCAGGCACCTGAAGAGACAAGAAAATATAAGGTAAAAGGCTATAGAAATGAACATTCTAAACTACAGATAAATAGTTTAGAATAGATATATTTTAGGAGATAACTGTTATTATTGAGAAGTAAACCAGAAACCTAGAAACTATTTTAAAAAACTATATAGAAATTAAGAACTCAGTAGAGTCACAGCATATTAGAAACAATTGAAGAATCAATAACTAAGTTAAAAGATAGACCAGAATAAAATATCTAAAGTGAATGGAGAATAAAAAGCCTAAAATTTGAAAAGAGGGTAAGAAACATACAGGATAGTGGGAGAAAGTATAATGGACAAAGAATCATAATCTTAGAAGAAAATATGAGAGAAAATGGGGCATTAATGATCAATGATAAAATAATAACAGAATCTTCCCAAATTGAAGAAAACATGAAGCCACACATTCAAGAAACATGAGCCTCAAGAACTATTTTTAAAAAATCACATCTAGATTCATCAGAGTAAAACTGCTAAAACAATAGGGGGGAAAATCATCTAAAAACATAAAGAATAGAGAGAAAATAATTGGACTTCTGATAAGAAAGAATGGAAACCAGGTGATAATACCATAATATCTTTAAATAAAAAGAAGCAAATAACTGCCAACCTAGTATTCTATACCCAGTGAAAATATCCTTCAAGAATAAAAGTTAAAAAAAAAACTTTATAAATTTTTAAAAATTGAGAAAATTCATCACTAGCAGACCTGAACAAAAATAATAGTGTTGTTTTCAGGCAGAAGGAAAGCAATACTAGATGGAAAGTTGTAGATTCAAGACAATTAAACAACAAAAACACCACCTACCACAACATAAAATAAATATTTAGGCACATATAAATGGATACTAACTTTAATAACAACATTAATAATATCTTGTGGAGTTTAAAATATAGAGAATTTAGGCTCCATAGCTCAGGGGTTAGAGCATTGGTCTTGTAGAATATAGAGAATTTAGGTACACAAAAACAATGGCCAATGCTGTTTAAGTGTTCTAAGTTCTCACATTGTCAGACGTAAAATTAGTAATTTATAAAACAGCTTGGATAAATCCAGGGTGAACGAGGAAATCTGTAGTATAAACAGAATAATAGGAAAAACTAATAGAGGTAAATACCTCATATAAGTTGAATCATGCAATATTTATCTCTCTGTGACTGTCTTGTTTCACTTAGCATAATGTCCTCTGTGTTTATCTGTTGTTGCCTATTGCCAAAGTGTCTTCTTTTCTAAGGCTGAATAGTGTGTGTGTGTGTGTGTGTGTGTATTCTCTAACCATTCTTCTGTTGTTGATTGACATTTAGGCTGTTACCGGATCTTGGTTATTATGAATCATGCTGCAATGAACATGGGAGTGCAGATACCTCTTTAAGATAGTGATTGCATTTCCCTTCCATATAAACCTAGAAGTTGGATTGCAGGGTCGTATGGTAGTTCTATTTGTAATGTTTTTGAGGAACTTCAATAATGTTTTCCACAGCACCTGCTCTCCCAATTTTGCATTCCCACCAACTAAAATAGTCTAAAGTCATACAATCATAGAGTGGAATGGTGGTTTCCAGGGTTTGTTAAATGTTTTTACCACAATCAAAATAAAATAAAATAAAATAAAATAAGCTAATAGTGGTAGAAATAGAATAATTTTTAAACATAGCAAATAATTGCAAAAGAAAACAGGGGAAGAAAGAAAAGGTACATAGAACAGGCAGGACAAATTAGAAAAAAAATATATAGTTAGATGATTGATTTAAATCAAATATACTAGAAATTACATTAAAGCACATGGAATAAACCATATTAAACAGGAGTTTCTAGCTAGTTAAATATGACTAGAAAATACATAAATGGTGTAAGGTTCGGAAAGGAAGGCATAAAGGTATTAAGGTTCGGAAAGGAAGGCATAAAGGTATTATTATCAACAGATAATATAATACTATATAAGTCAAAAATCCAAAGGCTCTACAGATAAATTATGGGAATAATACAATCTAAATCTTTATGAACAGTAGAATTGAATTCATATATGCATGTATATACACATATGCATATTTATGTAAGTATATATATGTATGTATAAGTATATTCACATACAATGGAATTCTATACAACAATGAAAAGGAATAAATCATAACACATAACAAAATGGATTACTCTTACAAACATAATAATGAAAGAAGCATGGCTCAAAAATACCTACTCAAATATTTCATTTTCATAAATTCTAGGAACAGACAAAACTAAGTTGTAATGTTAGGAAAGTGGTTACTTTGGGGTTATGGAGAAACACTTGGGAAGGTATATAAGCAGACTTCTGGAAGACTGAAAACGTTCTGTATCTTGATTTGGCTTGAAGTGCCTGCTAAGTGGGTAGGCAGGCCTGGTGCTGGGGCCATGTTGGCTGGCATGGATCTTGTGTCTGTGGTTGTTGGATAAGCACCATCTGGCCTGGCATCTTTGTTCATTGTGGCTGGCCCTGTGTGTGGGTTGGCCAAAAGCCTGGGTTCACAGGAGCCACCTGGTGATGAGGTCTGTGGTAAAGTCGGGTGCTTCCTTAAATCGTTTCTTCCATGGGGAAAGTATCTCTCTACATTCTGGGCTGCTGGTCTTGGGAGGGCTTGGGAGATGTGTGATGTGGATAATGTGAAACTGTCTTTCCTATATCTTGAATGCATCCTTTTTTAAAAAAATTTTCTGTGCTCCCCCAAGGTGCTGTAATCTCTTACCTGGAGTGCTTACCTCTTATGAAAGTATTTTTGTGTGGAAATAGTTGTTCAAATTGATGTTTCTGGGAAGAGGTGGGTGATAAAAATTCCTATTCAGCAATCTTGCTGATATCACTTCCATAACTCGCTATATTTATCTTCTATGATGAAATTGACTTAAATCACTATCAGTTTTTGAGTAAAAATTCTAGAAACTTTAACTTGTAATCACAGAATTTTAAAAACATTTTTTAACATCTTGTAAATAAATTATACAATTAATTATTCTAGAAAACAAAATATATTAAAATAATTTAAAAAATTACTGTCTCATGGGACAACATTATGGCCAGTTATTATCCTATAAACTTAGCCAATAATCGGAGGCAATTTGAAATTTATTCATTCAACAAACTTTTAGCAATTGTACTCTCTTTTAGAAGCTGCATTTTGTACACAAAGATAAATAGATACAGTCCATGATGGAACAACTCACATTCAATATAAGAAAAATACTCAAAATATTCATTCAGTCAAACATTTGAAATTTATTGAACACTACTAGGTGATGGAGCGTCAAAGATGAATGGTCTTTAAAGCCACTGCTTTTGAAGAGCACACAGACTAGTGAGCATGATAAATTTCAACAGCATGTTCAAAGTTTTATGATAAAGGGCAGAGGAAGAAACACCTGGGTTTCTGGGCAAAGCAGTAGTCAAGAGAGAGTGACAATTGAGTGGTGTCCTGGAGGATGAGTAGAAATAACTT